>OY747707.1:2380000-2980000 GCA_963556495.2 Valencia hispanica
CTGACCGCCGTTCTTCACAGGAAGGCCTCCACGGTGCGGGAGTGCCGTCCGCTTAAAGTCACAAACTACCTGAAAGTAAAAGCGAGCCCGACTACGTTATCTCTGTTTCAGATCCATCGAGTCTCTGAAACATGTTTCTTTTTTCCCGGCTCAGGCCGAGGCGGTTCGTCTGGCCCGTGGGCTGCCGTCGCGTTTGTGTGGCGAAGACGTGGAGGAGCTGGTCGGACGGATGGAGCGGCAGCTGGGCGGAGCCAGCCGGACCTGCATCCACGGACGGCCGTTCTTCCACCACCTGACCGACGTCCCCTCTACGGACGCCGAGGCCAAGGCTCTGGTCAGGCCTCTGGACCTTTGACATCCGCCCACAAACTTCACCCACCTTCCTCCGTGTTTTTTTCTCTCAAATGAAATTAAACTCGGCTTTGTCTGAATTCTGATGTGAGTCTGTCTCAGGATTGATGCTTAAAGTTCGTCCTTCGTCTCCCCGCATCCGCTGCTTTTCTTTCAACACGACGCGACTCGTGTTTAAATAGGACCAGACGCAGCATTTCAATCAGGTTGGGTTCTGATGGACTACAGAGGAGATCCAGGTCCTGTGGCTGCAGAACCAGCCCACACTACCATTCCTCCACCACCGTGCCTTGATAGCTGATGTGAATCATCTCTACTCTGGTCTCTGTCCATTAAGTCCTGCAACCATCTTGTTTCTCCTTCAACCTTTCCAAGGAGCCGTGCTGGTTCAGGGTCATGACCTTCAACCTGCTACTAACTGGGGGGCCTATGGAGCCTGAGATGACCTCTGACCTTTGGTTGAACCTGGTGGGAAGGTTGGTTGTTTGTCTTCCAGTGTCTCTGAAAAGTCTTCACACCCCAGTTTAAAACGGCAGCAGAGAATGAGAGCATTATAAATCAGGCAAGGCAATTTTATCTTTATTGCAACATTTACAACAAGGTGATTCAAGGTGCTTTACATGATTAAGGGGTAAAATAAAAACAGCAATAAAGCGTAAAACACACACAGAGCAAATGATGCATAGGTTTTTAGTTGTGATTTAAAAGATCTCAGTGTTTCAGCAGCTTTGCAGTTTTCTGGAAGTTTGTTTCAGATTAGAGGAGCATAGAAACTGGAAGCTGCTTCTCCATGTTTGGTTCTGATTCTAGGGATGTTGAGTCAACTGGAATAAGAGGATCTGATTGGTCTGGGGGGGGGGTTGCTATAGTAACAGTAGATCTTCAACATACTTTGGTTTTAAGCCTTTAACTGATTTATAAACCAGTAAAAGTATTTAGAAGTCTATTCTCTGAGCTACAGGGAGCCAGTGTAAGGACTTTAGAACTGGGGTGATGTGCTCTACTTTCCTGGTTCTAGTGAGGAACACGAGCAGCAGCGTTCTGGATCAGCTGCAGCTGTCTGATTGACTTTTTAGGCAGACCTGTGAAGACGCTGTTGGAAATGTTTGCTGAGACTCTCTATCTTCAGCTAAAAACTGACTGCTGTCTGGAGCTGTTTGTGACTTAATTTGCTTTATGCCAGCTCAAGCTGAAGGAAAGTCACCCCAAAGCATGATGCTGCCACCACCATGTTTCACCTTGAAGCTTCAGTTGTTTTTTTTTTTAAACAAAAGGATTCTCTCTTTAACCACGCTTCTCAGTCCAGACATGAGGAGAGTCACATGCAGAAATCATCCAACCCTTCCATCGCTCTTCTAGACCAGTTCCATGAAATGTCCAGCTTTGGTGATGTTCCTGTTGCTCCATATTCCCTCCAGCTGTGGGGCCCACCTTCACCGAGCTGAGCTGTGGAATGGAAATGCTGTTGTGGATCTTTTTTTTGTGTGTGTGTGTGCTCTTCTCCTGACTGATACCTTTTGCCTAGTCGTCCTGTAACTCGTAGATCTGTCTCGGTGTGTCCCCTGCGTCTCTCAGCCGACGCACATCTAAAAGTCCCGGAGGACCGGAGTCGTTTTAGATAAAAACATTCCTGCTAAAATATAGCAACAATAAAAAAGTTTATAAATCATTTATCAAAGTCTCTTTTCCTTTCTACCAGAAAACTATGTTTTTTTGTTGGTTTTTTTTACAGGGGTGTGTAGACTTTTGAGAGGTGCTGTCAATGTTTTCGGCTTTTGGGGGAACAATCTTCCTCTCTGCAGGACGACGAACTTCAGATGGTTTGGTAATGACCTCATGACCCTTCACAGGTTGTTGATGGGGAGAAACTGTTGCTGCTGCCCTGAGGTCATTGCTGATGTCTTTCCAGCCTGGCGTTGTATTGCGCTCACTGAAGATGATGACGAGTTCATACATCATTTTGCTTTTATTTCACTATAAAACCATTTGATTTCTATCATGTCTTTCTTTAGGATCATTAGCACTGAGGGCATACGTACTTTTTTTTTTTTATCAAGCACGTATGCTGATAGTGTTCCTCTCTCGTGTTTTCCTGAACATTTCGAGCTGTGATCACTTCACCAACCTGCAGAGGATGTTTGCGGGAAGTCCCTCCTGGACAATCGGGAAGCAATGAAAAGCAATAAAATCAGCCTGAGGGGCCAGATGTTCCAGCTGCTGAATGCTGCCTGTCTTCACCTCTCCTGTAATTTATCCTTTCCGTCTGCGCTGCGCTTGCTTTTCCACTTAGAGATGAGGAATTGCCATCCTGACCCCAGAACCGACAGCCACATCTGGGACGCCAACAGTGGGTGATTGATGGCGGCGTACGGCCGCTGGAAGCCGGCGGAGAGGACCGGAGCGTTTTACAGAAACGCGTTCGGAGAGGAGGCGTCAGCGGCATCCGGCTCCTCTGGGACGCGGAGATGACAGTGATAAAGAGGAGATCTTCCTCCGAGGAGATGCGCTCCGAGGCCCGGACACAGACGGATGTCGAGCGGTGTCAGGTATGTGTCAGGGAGGACGCTGGAGGGGTTCCGACATCCCAGAAATAACAGTTATGGTATAGTTTTACACAGCTGTACTTTCCACTGTTCATCCCGAGCAGATAAATCCAGCATCAGGGCTGATTGATGGAAAACACAATCCGACGAGCTTTTTTTTTTACAATTAAACTTTTGTTTATGCAATAACAAGGTCAGCCTTCTATCACCTGAAGACCATTTCTAGGATTAAAGGACTGATGTCGCAACAGGACCTAGAAAAACTCATCCATGCGTTAATCTTTAGTCAGCTTGATTACAGCAACAGCGTCTTCACAGGACTGCCTAAAAAGTCAGACAGCTGGAGCCCCAGACCAATCAGGTCCTCTAATTCCAGTCTACTCAACATCCCTAGAATCAGAACCAAACATGGAGAAGCAGCTTTCAGTTTCTATTCTCCTCTAATCTGGAACAAACTTCTAGAAAAATGCAAAGCTGCTGAAACACAGAGTTCTTTTACATCACAACTAAAAACGTTTCTGTTTAGAGCCCCATTTGAGTAATGCTTCATGTATCATGTTTTGTTTATGCTTCTTGCTGTTTCTACATTATGTTTCTAATGCCTTGATGTATCTGTGTTAGTTTTCTTGCTTTCTTGCTGTTTTTACTTTACCTCTTAATCATGTAAGGCACCTTGAATCACCTTGTTGTTGAAAGTGTTGCTACACAAATAAAGTTGCTTTGCCTTGCGTCTTGAAGATGAAAACATCACGTTTTAAAAAACTCATCGAGTGATCATCACCGAGGCGGCCATCTTGTAAACATTCACCCACCTGTTGGCTCTCCTGTTACCTTACATATAGGCAGAATTTGATGCAATATTAAAAAAAATAAAAAAAACAAGATTAACAGCACTTGGACCCTTCAAATTAAAAGTCCCCAACAGTTGGGAACCTGTGGGTTCTGCTTAACAGCTAACAACAATAATTTGGGTTATAAAGGATTCATTTTTCAAAATCATATGTCCCTCCATGTTGTTTTTTTTTCATTTATAAATGTCACTGTTTCAAACTAAATATTTAGTTAGCAAGCTAAACTGGCTAGCTGAATATTTAGCCAATATGCAAATTTGCTTGCCGATAAGTAAAGCTGGGTCTTTCAAACCTCTACATAAACTGTTGGCCAGATTGTACGTCATCGTTTCATGGTTTATTTTCCTACCAACATGTGTCTATTTAGTTCAGTTTATATTTCTGTAGCGCCGATTCACAACAGATGTTTCATCTCAAGGCGCTTTACAAGAAAAGTCATTTCAATACAAACATTACAATTAGTTTAAAAGTTTCCTATCTAAGGAATCCCAGCAGATCGCATCGAGTCGTTGACTTGAGGTTGTGTCTTGTTGATGCAGACTCCAACCTCAGCAATCCCTCATACTGAGCAAGCATGTAGCGACGGTGGAGAGGAAAAACTCCCCTTTAACAGGAAGAAACCTCCAACAGAACCAGGCTCAGTAGGAGCGGCCATCTGCCACGACCGTCTGGGGGTTTGAGAAGACAGAGCAGAAACACAGAAGGAACAGAAGATCTGATGTAAGAGAACTTTCTATACAATAATAATGATAATACATTTTATTTATAAAGCGCTTTCCATCAAAATGCTGTACAACTGCAGATATCAACCATAAAAACGCTCAAAAGATAAAAATTTCCTAAAAATACAGTACATGAAATACAATAAAATGAGTTTACTTAAAAATGAGCAAGATTACTGAAATCTAATCAAGAACTATACGCATGTGTAAACAAATGTGTTTTTAGCTTTGCCTTAAAAACATCTACTGTCGATGCCTGCCGTTTAAATTAAACTTTCTATATTACAGAAAGTAAAAAGTTGATAAAAGGACACAGTGGATGTTCAGTTACTGGGAGGATCATCCCAGTCGATGACCCCCGTCCAACAGGGCATTCCAGCCAAGCAGGATACCAGACCAGGTATATCTTCTATGGAGAGAAAAACACTGAGAGAAAACAAAGTTAACAGTCGAAATAACAGCAAATAATACAACTGGAGAGTAGTAGGAGAGAAAAGTAGCAGAGTGAAGAAAATTGGTAAGTCTGTCCTCCAGCAGTCTAAGCCTATAGCAGCATAACTACAGAGATAGCTCAGGATGACCTAAGCCACTCTAACTATAAGCTTTATCAAAAAGGAAAGTTTTAAGCCTGGCCTTAAAAGTAAACAGAGTGTCTGCCTCACGGACTAAAGCTGGGAGCTGGTTCCACAGGAGAGGAGCCTGATAACTAAAAGATCTGCCTCCCATTCTACTTTTAGAAATCCTAGGAACTACAAGTAAACCTGCAGTCTGAGAGCAAAGTGCTCTGTTAGGAACATATGGACCAATCAGATCTCTGATGGATGATGGAGCTGATTATTATGGGCTTTATATGTAAGAAGAAGGATCTTAGATTATATTCTGGATTTAACAGGGAGCCAATGAAGGGAAGCTAGTTTTTAATTGAGCACTTCTCATGCATCAGCCGATCAGTAATCAACATTTTCTCTGCTTTACCACCGTGGCAGTGTTGCCTTTCTTTTTAATTATGTATTTTACCTCCTCGTATTCCTCCACGAGGATTTCTGCCTCCCACAGGGTAAAGTAAGCCCTCTACTTACCATGATGAATCAGTGAATCTGTGATCTTCTCCTGGATAGGTCACACCTTTGCTCAGGACCTTCTTGCTGCAAGGCAGCTGAGATACCAGCTGCTCCACCGTGCAGCCCGGGACGCTTAAAGGTTTGGATTTGGTCTGTTTGATCATAGATCGGCCAACATGTTTAATTTCCACCAAAAATAGATTAATACATTTGTGTGAGGATTTAAAATGTCTGCATCTTGTACAGGACGACCAGACGACTATAAAACTTATTCTTCAAATGAACAACTGGGAATCACCTCCCTCAGGGATGGATGAATGCTGAAAACTAGAAATCACACAATAATTATCTGTGATGCTTTGCTAACTTCCTGTCGCAGCTAGTTGTACTGCAGTACTAACCGTTTGTACATAATCAGAAACAGGAAGAAGAGGCTCTGTAATTGGTTTTTTTTTCCTTTTTTGAAAATTTTGAAAATATTGTTTTTAATAATTTTTTAATTTACTAAATAAATGAACTATTTTTAAAATTTAAATTAAAAAATCTTAAATAGTTTTTACATTTTTTAAATATAAATTAAATAAAAGAAATATAAATAAATAAATGTTCCATTATGGGTGCGTAATGGTTTTCTACACTCTGGCAGAGAATGCTTTTTTGAAAACTTTTAATCATTGTTTTTCATGATTTTTTTTATTTTCAAAAATATAAATTTAAAAAAAGAAATATAAATAAGTAAATGTTACATTATTGGTGCATAATGGTTTTCTACACTCTGGCAAAGAATGCTTTTTTTGAAAATGTTTAAATTTTTGTTTTTCATGATTTTTTTATTTTCAAAACTTAAGAAACCTGTTAAAAAAAATCTTAACTAGTTTTTACATTTTTTTAACATAAATTTAAAAAAAGAAATATAAATAAATAAATGTTACATTATTGGTGCATAATGGTTTTCTACACTCTGGCAAAGAATGCTTTTTTTGAAAATTTTTAAATTATTGTTTTTCATAATTTTTTTATTTTCTAAAATTAAGAAACTTGTTTAAAAAAATCTTCAATAGTTTTTACATTTTTCTAATATAAATTTAAAAAAAGGAATCTAAATAAATAAATGTTGCATTATGGGTGAGTAATGGTTTTCTACACTCTGGCAAAGAATGCTTTTTTGAAAAATGTTTAAATTATTGTTTTTCATGATATTTATATTTTCTTAAATTAAGAAACATGTTTAAAAAAATCTTAAATAGTTTTTACATTTTTTATATAAATTTAAAAAAAGAAATATAAATAAGTAAATGTTACATTATTGGTGCATAATGGTTTTCTACACTCTGGCAAAGAATGCTTTTTTTGAAAATGTTTAAATTTTTGTTTTTCATGATTTTTTTATTTTCAAAAATTAAGAAACTTGTTAAAAAAAATCTTAACTAGTTTTTACATTTTTTAATATAAATTTAAAAAAAATAAAAAATAAATAAATGTTACATTATTGGTGCATAATGGTTTTCTACACTGGCAAAGAATGCTTTTTTTGAAAATGTTTAAATTATTGTTTTTCATAATTTTTTTTATTTTCTAAAATTAAGAAACTTGTTTAAAAAAATCTTAAATAGTTTTCACATTTTTCTAATATAAATTTAAAAAAAGGAATCTAAATAAATAAATGTTGCATTATGGGTGAGTAATGGTTTTCTACACTGGCAAAGAATGCTTTTTTTGAAAATGTTCAAATTATTGTTTTTGATGATTTTTTTTATTTTCTAAAATTAAGAAACTATTTTTAAAATTTTGTTAAAAAATCTTAAATAGTTTTTACATTTTTTTATATAAATTTAAAAACAGAAATATAAATATATTCATGTTACATTATTGGTGCATAATGGTTTTCTACACTCTGGCAAAGAATGCTTTTTTGAAAAGTGTTTAAATTATTGTTTTTCATGATATTTATATTTTCTTAAATTAAGAAACATGTTAAAAAAAATCTTAAATAGTTTTTACATTTTTTAGATAAATTTAACAAAAGAAATATAAATAAATTAAATGTTACATTATTGGTGCATAATGGTTTTCTACACTCTGGCAAAGAAAGCTTTTTTTGAAAATGTTTAAATTATTGTTTTTCATGATTTATTTTTATTTTCTAAAATTAAGAAACTTGTTAAAAAAATCTTAAATAGTTTTTACATTTTTTAAATATAAATTTAAAAAAAGGAATCTAAATAAATAAATGTTACATTATGGGTGCATAGTGGTTTTCTACACTCTGGCAGAAAATACTTTTTTGAAAATGTTTAAATTATAGTTTTTCATGATTTTTTTATTTTCTAAAATAAATAAACTATTTTTAAAATGTTGTTAAAAAATCTTAAATACTTTTTACATTTTTTAATATGAATTAAAAAGAAGAAATATAAATAAATAAATGTTACATTAATTCAAATTCGAATTCAATTCAAAAATACTTTATTGATCCCAGAGGGAAATTAAGTGGTGTAGCTCATATAATTAATTCTTTAAGGAGTTGTTGTAGATGATGATGGCTGTGGGCAGGAAGGATTTCCTGTAGCGGTCTGTGTTGCAGCGAAACTGAAGAAGCCTTAGACTGAACACACTCTGTTGTTGTATGACAATCTCATGAAGAGGATGCTCAGGGTTTTCCATAATTTTTTTGATTTTGTGAAGAATCCTTCTTTGCATCATCATCTCCAGATGTTCCACATTCATCCCCAGAACCAGAACCTTCCTCATCAGGTTGTTGAGCCTTTTTAAATCCCTGGCTCTGATGCTGCTACCCCAACAGATGACGGCTGAAGAGATTACACTCTCCACAACAGACTTGTAGAAGATCTGCAGCATCTTGCTGCAAACCTTGAAGGACCTAAGCTTCCTCCAGAAGTCCAGTCTGCTCTGTCCCTTCTTGTAGACGGTTTCACTGTTCCGTCTCCAGTCCAGTCTGTTGTCCAGGTGAACTCTGAGGTATTTATACTCCTCAACCACCTCCACTTCTTCTCCCGTGATGGAAACAGTGTTTGACTTATCCCTGTTTCTTCTGAAATCTACAATCATCTCCTTTGTTTTGTTCACATTCAAGGTGAGACGATTGTTTCCACACCATGTCACAAAGCGGTCCACCAGCTCTCTGGATTCAGCTTCTTGTCCATCTCTGATACATCTGAGTATTTCTGCAGATGACAGGTCTCTGATTTGTACTGGAAGTCTGAGGTGTAAAGAGTGAAAAGGAATGGTGAGAGTACGGTCCCCTGTGGTGCTCCTGTGCTGCTGACCACCTGGTTTGACCCACAATCCTTCAGTTTCACAAATTGTGGTCTGTTGGTCAGGTAGTCATTGATCCAGGCGATTGTTGAGGGCTCCACCGGTGTCTTCAGGAGTTTCTGACAAAGCAAATCAGGCTGAATTGTGTTAAATGCACTGGAGAAATCAAAGAACATGATCCTCACAGTGCTGTCTGCTTTGTCCAGATGACAGTGGGTTGGTTGAAGCAGGTGGATGATGGCATCTTCAACTCCAACTCCACAGCGATAAGCAAACTGCAGTGGGTCCTGATACGTTCTTGTTTGCTTACTCAGGGGTGCCAGCAGGAGTCTCTCTGGGACCTTCATGATGTGGGATGTCAGGGCAACAGGTCTATAGTCATTGATGACTGATGGGTGAGTTCTCTTTGATACTGGAACAAGGCAGGATGTCTTCGCCAACGCTGGAACCTTCTCCTGAGTTAGGCTAAGGTTGAAGAGGTGCTGCAGAATCCCACAGAGCTGCTCTGCACAGACCTTCAGGACTCTGGGGCTGACACCATCTGGACCTGCAGCCTTGTTCCGGTTCAGTTTCTCCACCTGCCTCTTCACCTGACTTTTGGAGTAAGACATGTGGAAGGGGGAGGCAAAGGGGGTAGCAGCATTTCCTGACTTGGTTGAAGTCAAACTTGTGGAATCAGAAGAGTCCATGGCTGAGGTGAAGGATAAAACATCCGAGGTGTAACAGGAAAGCTGTTGGTCATAGGAGAGTGGGATGTCTGTTTGGCTGGGAACAGGAGAGGAGGATGCTGAGCTAGTTCCTGAACTGAACCTGTTGAAGAATGTGTTCAGTTCATTGGCTCTGTCCATACTTCCATCTATCCAATCCTTCCTGTCCTTAAAACCTGTGATGTTTCTCATTCCTGACCAGACATCTCTGATATTGTCCCTCTGTAGTTTGTTCTCCAGCTTCTTCCTGTATGCCTCCTTGCTGTCTCTGATCTTGACCTTAAGTTGCTTCTGTATCCTCCTCAGTAATTCCCTGTCTCCCTCCCTGAAGGCTCTTTTTTCTTGTTTAGCAGTTCCTTCAGGTCACTGGTGATCCAGGGTTTGTTATTAGGGAAGCATCTCACTGTTCTGGTGGGGATGATGTTGTCCACACAGAAGTTTATATAGTCAGTCACACACTCAGTCATGGCATTGATGTCCTCTCCATGTGCTTGGCAAAGAGTCATCCAGTCTGTGGTTGCAAAACAACCCTGCAGGGCTTCTTCATCTTCCTGTGACCATTTTCTTACAGTTCGTTTTGTCACAGGTTGTCTCTGAACAAGGGGTTTATATTCTGAACAGAGAAAAACAAGATTGTGATCTGATTGTCCCAGAGGAGGTCTTGGTTTGGACATGTATGAATCCTTTACATTTGCATAAAACAAATCCAAGGTCTTGTTTTCTCTTGTGGTGCAGCTGACAAACTGTTGAAATGTTGGAAGTGTAGTAGAGAGCGAGGCATGATTAAAATCACCAGATATTGCCTCAAATGCATTGGGGTGCTGGGTCTGTAGCTTAGCAACAACAGAACTGATGACATCACATGCAGTGTCGGCAACGGCTGAAGGTGGAATGTAAACAACTGCCAAAATAACGCTGGTGAACTCTTGGTAAATAATATGGACGAAAACTCACTGCCAAGAGTTCGACATCCGGGCTGCAGAGACAACACTTCACAGTAACATGTCCTGGATGACACCATCTGTTGTTGACAAGCACTGCTACTCCACCTCCTTTCCTTTTCCTGCTCGTCTTCAGATCTCTGTCTGCTTGTACAGTCAGGAAGCCTGGCAGAGAGACGTTAGAGTCGGGGATATGATCCAGCAGCCACGTCTCAGTAAAACACATTACACTGCATTCACGCTACTCTGGCTGAGTCCTTGTAAGGGCTTGGAGTTCATCCATCTTGTTAGCCAGTGATCTTACGTTGCCCATTATGATCGATGGAAGAGATGGCTTGAACTTCCTCTTTCTCTGTCTCCTTTTCGCTCCTGCTCTGCATCCACGTCTCCTCCTTATCAACTCATCAGGGATTTGTGGCTTCAGTTGAGGTATTATTTCAGCTTTTGCGATGTTAATCAGCTGCTCCTGGCTGTAAACCACATTGTTGCCATGGTTACGCATCATAACAAATTGTCAAAAAGGGAAAAATTTACAGCAAAAATCCTTCCAGCTTAACAGCACCAAAAATTAGAAAGTATACAGGTAAAAAAATGCAATCTTCTTTAAGAAAGAAGAGGGTGTATGATATGATATGATATTATGGGTGCGTAATGGTTTTCTACACTCTGGCAAAGAAGCTAGCTCCCCAGCTGTCCAGCAGAAGGTCATCGACAGCCTCTACAAGTATGGAAAGCCACCAAAGGTCATCATTAAAGAAACTGGCTGTGTGCTGCATCCCAGTATGTTGATGGAAAGTTGAGTGGAAGGAAAATCTGTGATAGAAAATACGTAACAGGAACAGGGTTAACTGAACCCCCTTGAGAAGTTTTTGGGGGAGATTCACAAAGCGTGGACCTCCAAGACTCATCCAGGACTCGAGCTACAACTATCACGTTCCTTTTCTTAAGCCACTTGTGAACCAGAGACGGCGTCAGAACCAGTTTACCTGGTAACAGTAGGAGTGAATGGTGCAAGTCAATGACCTGACGCAATGTGCTGGGTTTCCTTAGATAAAAAACTTTTGAACTGATTGGAATAATGAACTGAAGCATTAATTGCCTTGAAATGACTGAAAATGATTTACATCAGGGGATAATCGGCTGATTGATTTGAGGTAAGAGGCCGAGAAGTAATCCGAACCAAGGTACGCCATCTCGGGACGTTCAACATCTGGGAACCCTTGAAGCGGATGAGCTACAGCAGCAGAAAACCACTCCAGGTTCCGCTGAGGCTAACATTCACACAGACTCTGGATTAGAACAGGTTGGACGAACGTTGCCTGATTCTCTACTTCAGCTGCAGCCTTCAGACGGTCAGAATCAGGTGGAAACATGAATGGATCCGTGCCGCCTTGAGTCGATGGTTCAGGCCGGTGGTGGCAGCTTCATGGTGGGGGCTGGGGGTGTCTAATCGGCACACTTTGGGCCTCTCGGTACCAGCTGAGCATCAGTTAAACACCACAGCCCACCCGAGTGTTGCTGCTCCTTATAAGCACAGCGGACCATCTTGTGATGGTTCTATCCTGCAGGATGACGCTCCATGTCACAAAGCTCAGACCATCCCCGGCTGGAGGAAGGTTTCTGACGCCTCGCCGGATCTACGCCACGGCAAAAAGAGGCGGTTCTGGAGGAAACAGGAGGTCCAACCTGGTGACAGGTGAGTATATTTAAGGCTGGCAGGGAGTCTTTATCCACTCCCAAATCTTGTTCTGTTCATCTAGCTTCATATTTCTAAACAGAAGCAGATGCTCCGAGTACTCCGTACCCCGTACGACCACTTCTTCCAGCAGATCCAAAAATAGAGCGGGAAAGGCGTTAAATATAGTTCATGTGATTTTATTTCAGATTTGATGAGTCTGTTAAAGTCTATGGTTACTTCTGGGTTATGAGACGGCAGTGTAAGTGGCCCATTTGCTGACGGTGACCCGTGGCTCTGCACATTAAGGTAGTAACAGGAGAGCAGAAATCCGTCTTGCTGACGTGTGTGAAATGAAGTGAAAACATTTTTGCATGCTTTCCAAAACTGCTCCTTTCCTACCATCCCTGTGGGAGAAATAATCAGCGAATCCCTCATTTCGATAGCAGAAACCGTATTAAAACAGGTGGTTTTTAGAAGACAGCTGGCAAAACGAGCTGCTGCTGACCTTTTAAACAGTCTGGTCACATGGTAAAGAGATGATCACCACCCAATCCTCCCCAATTACTCTGATATGTCCCCTGGATTCCGAAGCCAGCTCAAACAGTGTGGATTTTTTTTTTTTTGCTGCTCCTGCTGCTGCACGCATTTCTGAGCAGCATGTTTCCAACGGCGACAAGTGTCCAACAGGAGACGGGGGTCAAACAAGAGGCACGAGTCCTCGCCGGCATTCAGGGTTTTTTTTCTTCCCAGAAGCACTTTGCAGTGCCTCGGTCCTGCAGCGGTGCTGAAACCATCTGGGATCTCTCTCAGCAGAGGCCACATAAAGCCCGACATGTGCTGCGGTTTGACCTTTCACAGCACCAACTATAATATTATCATAAGCTGACCGTTCGGATTGCACTTCTCCCTGCGGTGGGATTCGGTATCCATAGGTAGTGATGATAAGCAGAAACCTGCCCTGGCTGTTTGTATCCCAGTCGTCCAAATGTGGACGAGTGACTCGCAACACTTGCAGTACTGCAGAAAAGTATTCGCTCCCCTTAGAGATGACTTCTGTTTTTGTGTTTTTTGGTCACACTTAAATGTTTCAGATCTGAGATCAGAGTAAAACAAAATAGGCCACAGTCAGACCTGATCACTGCCCAACCGGTTATTATGGAGAAATAGTCATCTATTAAACAAAGAGAAGACCGAGGTCCTTCAGGTGTTTTTTGAGATTTAATATAGCATATTGATCAACATGGAGGAACAGCCTGCAGCAAGCAGTGGCATCACTCGATCCTCAAAACCCGTCTATTCTAAAACACTGTTTAGTATTTAGTAGACTTGTAGTCAAGACTGCCGAAACCGAGACCAAGACACTACCAAGACCAGAGGGTATTGAGACCAAGTCGAGACCGGAGAAAAAAAAACAGACTAGTGTTGAAGCTACGCAATAACTTGTATGAACAGCAGCATACTAGAGTTCAGCCACAGTTTACATTCAATAAATATTAGACGGTATTACTTCAACTACAGGCAATACAGAGACAGACCATGTCATGTGTGTGACTGAGCTCACTGTAAATGTTTTTACAGACTGGGTGAGATCAACTATGTGTAGCAATTGTATGATGGATGCTACTGCACTAGACTTGTAGTCAAGACCGCCTAAACCGAGACCAAGACAAGACCAAGACCAGAGCACAGGCATGCTCCAGAGCTGTGAGCGGCACTCATAATTCTCTAACGAGAGACCAGGACCAAAGACCGTCAAGGCCATGACAAGACCGAGACCACGACCGGTCTCGAGACGTACATCACTAGTATTTAGCAATCAATGTTTATCTTCTCTCCAGCACGTCCTCTTACATCTTCTTGTCTCGCTCCTGGAGAACCGGTCCATGCCAGTCGGATAGCAAGCCTGAATCAGTCCCTAAGGCCAGAACGTCCCGTAGAAATCTAGCTGCTCTGAGTTTGTTCCCCGGTGACCCTGCACCACTTATCAGAGACATGATGAAGACCTGGCTTTGTTTTTCCACATGACCTACTGTCCTGGATGTTACTTATAATAAGGCAGGGAATAATTAGTTAGACACTAATTAAATAAATGTTTCCTCAACACTAGTTGACCTAAAAAATCACTCAACTACAACCTGTCTGACTACGTGAAGTAAGCCGAATGACCTCAAAAAGCAGGTGAAAACCAGGATCCACAAATGGAGAAAACCTACCAACATTACTCCAAGAGCTCCTCCAGGAAGTCCCAGAACAACATCTAAACTGCCTCAGTTAAGGTCAGAAGTCATGATTTAACAATAAGAGAGAGAGACTGGGAGAGCATGAATGCCAGAGCATTGCTGACCCAAAAGAACACAAAGGCCCGTTACAGATTTGCCATATAAAACATCTTGATGATCCCCTCGGTGGTGGTGGTGGGGTTGTGATGGTCTGGGGTTGCTAATCTGCTTCAGGACATGGACGACTTGGATGCAGATCCAAAAGGTTTCTGGCACAACTTTTTCGTCTCCCAAGGCGCATGGAGAGGATCAAAGATCTGGTGAGGTGTAGACACCAGCAACAGTTGAAATACTAGGAAACAACTTTCCACACAGACCAACGGGTTTGGGTTTGGGCACGAGAATGTCCGACCATCATTTCATGACTATAAGCTCAAACTCGCTTTGGTTACGCAGCAGGAAACTGATCCAAAGTTCTTCCAGTGGGTCCACCTCTGAACGTGGCTGACTTCAATCAGTTCAACAAAGCAGAGTGGGTCAGAATTCCCCCACAATAACGTTAGAGACTCATTACCAGGTATGGCTGATGCTTAAAGTGTAGAACAGTCAGTTATTAGGTCAGGGGTAATTCCTTTTTTCATGGTTTGCAATGATGCTGCAGCCTTTCAAGACCAAAGAAATTTAAATTAATTGAAAGACACGATAAAAGATGAAATACTGGCAAACGCCTCCTCTGGGAACAGAAAGCAACACTGGAACACAGGGTTGACAGGACAGACGGATGTCTTCAGGAAGCAGCACGGCCATAAATTAGCACACTGTTAGGGATTTGCCTAACTTTGTGGTTGAAATTACAGCACAAATCTGTGAAGCACGTAATGCAGCGAGGGATAATATAACAACTATATCTGTCAAAACCTGAGGCCGGCCGGGGGGGCTGGCACTAATTGGAGGAAGAGAATTATGAGTGCCGCTCACAGCTCTGGAGCATGCCTGTGCTCATTCCATAACGAGTCCTGGGCAGATCAAAATACTTTGGCTTTTGGCAGAAGTGGCCTTGGAGAGGCAGATGTCACTCTGTGGTTTGTGGACTGCTGCTGTTAATCTGGGAAAATGCAAAGCAGACAGGGAACGATTAAGAAAACCTTGGGGATTCTGCAAAAACGGCTGCAACGAAATGCTCATCGGTTTCTGATCTGTCTGGCCTTCACCTATTGCTGCCAGATATCGTCTATGGAGAGATGTGATCCGAATGGGCGATGTTCAGGGGGGTTTCCAGGAGCTTTGGCCTTGTGCAGCAGCAACCAGTGGATCCAGTGGTAGACACCAGCGTGATGAACCCACCAAGCTGAGGAGGACAGCTTGTTGGCTCTGGGCAGCCACAAGGTCTGGAACTTGTGTTACATGGGCCTCGTGGGGTTTTAGTTTCCAGCCTTGGGCAGATCTACAGGGGTGGCAAAGAAAGCCTAAAAGAAACCCCTGCCACCCCAGCCGGCAGCTAGGAATCCAAGAAATAGTTACGTAAAATTGGACATTAGGAGGCTGAAGCATTACATTCTCTGTGGTGAACCTTAAAAGCGGAGTTTGCTGAGAGTGCTGCAGAGAAAGCACCATGTGGCCGTCAGAGGAACTGCAATCAGCAAAACGCGCCTGTGCTTATTGGTCAGAAGCCATTTTTGCTCTTTTTGTAGCGCTAGACAAAATTATTTTCTTCTTTGACTTACGGGGAGTTTGTGTGGGCGTCGCAGCTGGCTAGCTTAACTTATCTAAGCTATCTTAGAGCGCCTCCTTGTGAACACGCGTACGTACGTCCATCATTACGTCCCGGTACGCGCTCTCACTAGCGCACCCTGAGGTGGTACCGACACGAACCACCTCAAAATAAATGGAATTGCTGCCTCTACATGCATCCGCGGCAAAAAAGTACTTGATTCAATTGTATCGTCAGGAGATGACAAAAATGACTATAGATTAAAAAAACGGTTTTATTTTAACCAAGATATTACATAATGCAGCTTTAAGGTGGTTGAATAACCTGAAGCAAAACAAATGCATGTAAAGAGGTGAAGCCTGTGTTTGACTGATCAATAAAACCTATATATATATAAAATTATGGCATATGTTGCCACCCCTGAAAAGTTTTTGCCCCTTTCTTGCCACCCCATAAATATTTTTCTAGATCCGCCGCTGGTTACAGCCAATTGTTTTTACTAAGATTTTGTTCGCTAAGTTTGTGATTTTCTTTCCCCTGTCTGCCTATCAAGCCCCGTCCTCATCCACTCTCCTCCAGCTAAAGTTTAGTTTCCTTCTTCTATATTTAAATTTTGATGCTCTTTTCTGATTAAAATCTTTTGCTCCTCCGTTTTAACATCTGACTCCAGGATTTATGTTACTTCCTCTTCCCTAGCCTAGCCAGGATCGTAACATATTCAATAGTATTTCTTTATTTCTTTATTCATTTGAAATAATATTAAATCCGAACAAGCTGAACAGAGAAATGCATATAAAAATGAAATTAAACGATTGCACTTAAAATATGAACAGTTCGCTCTCTGTGGCCTGAACAGTCTCACATCTTCCTCCTGCGCCGCATGGAACTGAAATGATCGCCGGTTTGTGCGTAATCAAATAGTTGGATCGCTGCAGAGGTTTTTGTCATGAGGTTGAGGGTTTTAGCCTCAGACAGACGACTTCTCATGGGGGTTTAGATGTTGTTCTGGAGGCTGAATCCGCGGCCACACTGGAGACTGGAACTAAAGCTCTACTAAAGCCAAAGTTTGGAAATCAGGGAACATTTCTCCAACTGAAGCGATCAGAGGTCAGAAAGACTCTCTGAACGAGCCGTTTCCTGACCTGCAAGCTATCGCTTCAGCGGGAGGAAATCCCCCAGCATGCACTGGTGGTTGACACGACATTGATGCGCTCCAAAGCCTCAGTAACTCTTCAACACGCTGTCAGCTCCCGGTTAGCGAGACGCAATGAGTACGGTGTCCAGGTCTGAGATGATGCTCTCATGGGAATCTTTGTTTTTGATTGATTCAGTCCCCTGAACTCTGTGTGTGAAGTTCAAAATGTCTGAGTGTCTGCACCAAGTGGTCAGAGGTGTGAATACTAATCTGTCAAAATGGCGGACGGCCATCAGATTTTCCCGCCACAGTTTAAAGATATTCGGTTAACGCGATCCCTGCTGTGGGAGGAATTCAGAGGGATGTGGATGAAGGACTTTGGTCGACCTCTAGGAAGTTCTGGAGAACAGCGCCCAGCCCACGTTCTGTTTGGTTTTTTTTGGGGGGGGGTTTGGAGTGGCGAGTATATTGTCAGGTGTTGGCAGGAGCACTTCATCCAGTCACTATGTCCTTCACAGAAGGGACAGAGTCGGAGGAGGCTTAACCATTACCATGGAGGAGGTTGCTGAGGGACGATGTAGGGTTGGTGTGGCTGACATGTCTCTTCAGTGTCATGTGGAGGACTGGGACAATGCGTCTAGAGTGTGACCAGGATGTGGTCTGGAGAGTGTGGTCCTACTAGGAAGCTTTTAAGGACTAACCAGTTGTTGTAGAACCAAAGCAAGAACTGGGTCCATGTTCCTAGTGTGGGTTGGACTCCGTCAGGACTGGAAAGGAGGGTGTCTTGTTTTGGAAATCTTAAGGTCATCTTTTTTCTGTTCAGGCGGCTGGAGCAGTTCGCAGCCAAATATGAACCCAAACACACCTTAAACTAACCGCCAAGCAAAGTGATGGACGGCTGGTGATACGGGCTTGTCTTGCAGTCATTGAGTGGACCGTGAACTCCCAAGTGTCCCTCAAAAACTTTAAAACACTCTTGTTAAAGTCTGCATAAATAAGGATTCGCCCCTTCAATTTATTGATCCATTTCTGAATCTCATGAGTCTTTCGGTGGTTTTAGCTGAGTGCAGAGGTCAACAAGAACCTCCTTCAGTGTGCATCGGTGACCCATGACCCTGATTCTTGGACCACCGTTGGTTGGTGCTGACATCTACTGACCTGGAGCTGGATGGATGGTTGTTATAATTTGGACCCTGCTAATGTTTCACCGCCATATTGTCTTCATCAGACTCTGAGCCTTTCCTGCTTCTCAATCCACCCTGGAAGAAGCGGAGGCTGTCAATGATGTTAATTGGACCTAGTGCTGTGTTGAAAAAAAATTGATTCTTATAAAAATTCTAAGAATCGAATCGATTCACA
Organism: Valencia hispanica; assembly: GCA_963556495.2. NCBI lineage: Eukaryota > Metazoa > Chordata > Actinopteri > Cyprinodontiformes > Valenciidae > Valencia > Valencia hispanica. The sequence goes on from OY747707.1 coordinate 2,398,555, forward strand.
AGTCCAAAAATCGATTTAATTGTTTAACATTGTTTTCCTTTTTTTTTACAGCTAAAATTGGAAGGAAAAGTCCAGAGGGCCATTTTAAGGCTTAGGCACAGTTTTTCCCGGTGAACTTACTCACCAAGTGTTGCATCATTGCATTACAGCCATATAATTAAGGTAACAGTTCTAAAAAACATTTTTAATACCACTGACCCGTTTCGATATGGATTTGGAACAGATTGGATCGGATCGTGATAATCGATTCTAACTCTTGAGAATCGATACCTGGCTCTAATTGGATGCTTTTTATTCTTGTTGAATTTCTATCCGTGGTACTTTAGATAAATAAATCCAAAGTGCTATTTTTAAATCATCAAATTCAACCAAATGAGGAGTTTCAAGCTTAAGTGACAACTTAAAGCCAGAATGCATGCTCCATAGTTTAAATATCTATTACCTCTGCACAACAGGAATCTGGTCCAATAACGGGGTCTCCAGCTGCCTTGGAATATACTCCCTCACCCCCTAACATCATTCTTCCCGTTCTCTCACTCTGACTTCCTCACCTGTCAGAGGTGGAATGTTGCTGGCGGAGACGGTCCTCCAGGGTCCAACTCGGGACAGATGTAACGCCGCTCAGCGAAACACATGTTTACCAGCAGCTGCTGTCTGCTGCAAACAACAAGCTCCTGCATCCCGGCAGGGAATGGGGATGAGGATGCACCATGCAGGCGGAGGATTCACTGGCGTCAAGAACGAAGCGCATTGAACAATACCTGAGAAGATTCAATTCAATCAATTCAGTTTATATTTCTGTAGCGCCGATTCACAACGGATGTTTCATCTCAAGGTGCTTTACAAGAAAAGTCATTTCAATACAATCATTCCAATTAGTTTAAAGGTTTAGTTAGTTTTCTATCTAAGGAATCCCAGCAGATTGCATTGAGTCGTTGACTTGAGGTTGCGTCTTGTTGATGCAGACTCCAACCACAGCAATCCTTCAGCAATCCCTCATACTGAGCAAGCATGTAGCGACGGTGGAGAGGAAAAACTCCCCTTTAACAGGAAGAAACCTCCAACAGAACCAGGCTCAGTAGGAGCGGCCATCTGCCACGACCGTCTGGGGGTTTGAGAAGACAGAGCCGAGACACAGAAGGAACAGAAGATCTGATATAAGAGAACTTTCTATGTTACAGAAAGTAAAAAGTTGGTAACAGGACACAGTGGATGTTCAGTTACTGGGAGGATCATCCCAGTCGATGCCCCCCGTCCAACAGGGCATTGCAGCCAAGCAGGATACCAGACCAGGTATATCTTCTATGGAGAGAAAAACACTGAGAGAAAACAAAGTTAACAGTCGAAATAACAGAATGTACTGCAATACAACTGGAGAGTAGTAGGAGAGAAAAGTAGCAGAGTGAAGAAAAGTGGTAAGTCTGTCCTCCAGCAGTCTAAGCCTATAGCAGCATAACTACAGAGATAGCTCAGGATGACCTTAGCCACTCTAACTATAAGCTTTATCAAAAAGGAAAGTTTTAAGCCTGGCCTTAAAAGTAAACAGAGTGTCTGCCTCACGGACTAAAGCTGGGAGCTGGTTCCACAGGAGAGGAGCCTGATAACTAAAAGATCTGCCTCCCATTCTACTTTTAGAAATCCTAGGAACTACAAGTAAACCTGCAGTCTGAGAGCAAAGTGCTCTGTTAGGAACATATGGACCAATCAGATCTCTGATGGATGATGGAGCTGATTATTATGGGCTTTATATGGAAGAAGGATCTTAGATTCTATTCTGGATTTAACAGGGAGCCAATGAAGGGAAGTTAAAACAGGAGAAATGTGATCTCTCTTTTTAATATTCATCAGAACTCTTCATGGTTCTGTTGATGTCCCAGTTTGGACCAAGCTTCAGCTGTTGAACAGATGGACTCACATTGGACTACAGAGTAGCTGATGGTGAGACAGCCCAAACCATCACTCCTCCACCACCGTGCCTGACAGTTGGTCTGAGGCGTATGTGCTGATCTGCTGTGTCTGGTTCTGTCCATCCTTGTCCCAGAAGTCTTGTCTCTCCTAACCTTAGTCCTGCTGCCATTTTGTTTCTCCTTCAACCCTTCCAAGCAGCCATACTGGTTCAGGGTCACGACCTTTAACCTGCTACCTGAGGCCTGTAGAGTCTGAGATGGAGGTCTGCGGTTTCTGGTCATTTCTCTGAGCTTCCCGCTCTGACCTCGGGCTGAATCAGCTGTCTGAGATGTTCTCCTCTTTGGAGGATGATGGACTTCAGGTGGTCTGGAGATGACATTTGACCCTTCACTGATCTACTGGCAGCAGCAGTCGCTTCTCTGAGGTCACTGCCGATGCCGTTCCACCCTGACGCTGTAGTAACACTCACCTGTGGGCTCCAGAGGATCAAACTGACTCTTCCTAAAACATTCATCTCCAGTGATGTGCATCCATAAAGAGCTCAGCTTAAACTGCAGATGCACAGAAAACAGACCGGAAACAGCTGAGAGGTTTGTTCAATCGGCTGCAATCTTTAGTTTTCAGTCGGTTGCTCGCAGCGGACACAAGTCCTACCATCATCCTCCTCCTTCCCCGCCTCGGGGGGGGGGAAGGGAGGCTCTGCGGATCCGCTCCAACCTGGCGCCTGCTCTGCGCCGAGGCCGATCTCCGTGGCAGTTTTCCAGCTCTCAGCGGGGAAAGGAAGTGGCTCTCACAAGCAGAGCTGCATTCGCCCTCTGCTGGGCGGAAACCAGGCCTCAATGAGGCCGTCAGTCGGATAGGTCACGCTGTCAGAGCGCTCCACAGTTCACATCCTCTCATTAGACTGCAGCACTTCCAGCGTGTCCCTCACTTGGGAAAACGCTAAGTTGGGGAAACTGGGCCGGACCGGGTCTCATGATGGGACTGGTTTTATGTTCGGATGTGGAAGACAGACTCTCATTCACCGGGTTTGGTTGTTCCTCAGCACAGTGACTCTAACGTAGTAACACCTCAAGGTAAAGTTAACCTGATAATGTAAGAAAGTGTATTTTCTCGTGCCGTTCTAACTGCGACCAACCGGTTGTGATGTGCAATAATTCACCTGGTTTCTCATTTTTCACTCAGCAAGTTGCAGCTCAGTCTTTTCCTCGTAACTTTTCACCATTTTAGGCGCAAAAGTCTAAATTTGTCAGCTTGGAGAGAAATAAAACAAAGTTTCCTGCTCTTTAATGTAAAAGTGATAGGTTTATTATTGAAACTGGTAGTTAGGGGACGAATCTGTAATATAAATCTGATAATTCACCAATTAATCAGCTGCTTTAAATAAATATGTTAAACAACAAAGTTTACAGCTTTACTACAGGAACCCATGTGCATGGATATGAAATCATGCACAGCTTAACAAAGGTCATTCATGACTTTATGTTGAGTCACACAGAACATTGCAAAAGTATTCACACCCCTTGTACCTTTCCATCGTTTCTAAACGTTCCAACCACAGACTTTACTGTGTTTCATAATTTTTCATCGTCCACAGATCAAAGAAAACTGTAAGAGATCCTGTTTGCAAGCATGTGGAAGGAGAAGGGAGTCTGCTTGGATGGGTCCAAAGAACCCACCGTCCACACCGTAAAACATGGTGGTGGCAGCATCATGCTGTGGGAAGCTGGACGGAGCTAAATCCAGCAGAATCCTGGAAGAAGACATGTTAAGAGGCTGCAGAAGACGTGGGACTGGGGTGGAGGTTCACCTTCCCTTCCAGCAGGACGACCAGCCTGAGATATTATGGGATGGTTTAGATCAGAGCAGGTTAGAATGGCCTAGTCAAAGTCCAGACCTGAATCCAAGTGAGACTCTATGGTAGGACTTGAAACCAGATGTTCTCTGTCCAGTCTGACTGAGCTGGAGACGAACCATAGATGACCTCTAACTGGGGCCAGATATAAATGCATGCCACACTTTTCAGACTGTCAACGTTCAAAATGGTTAAAACCAGGAATAATTTTCCTTCTACTTCGCTGAGAGATAATGGGATTTTTTTTAAAAAGATTCTCGGGTTTTTATTGAAAACACAGACTGCAACCAGTTTTTGGATTCGACTAAATGACCTGGAAAATATGAGAATTTACCTCTAGATGCAAATTAGATGCAAAACGTGAAATAAATCACCTGAAAAAGAAACAGAACTCAACAAAGAAGATACAGACTTTATTTGTTGAAACAAATATATATATGTATATATAGAGAGAGTTTTATTTGCTACATTGCTGTTTTAAACCCAACACCCCCCCAAAACGGAAACAACTGCTCACAATACAAACGATCGAACATATCAAAATCAGTTTTTACATCTCTTTTAGCAGCAACCAACTCGTCCCATTGGTGTACCATAGTGCAAACTGGGTCACTCACACATCTCCAGTTCAGGTCCGTCCGTCCGTCCGGAGAGGGGAAGTTTACGGGTCGGGTTTGAATCGGTACCGGAGCTGGTCCGCGCATTGGAAAGTGGGGACCGTGATTAATGAGGGGAGGAGTGCCTCTGAGCTGACTGTTTGGCTCTGGAGTGTTCTATTGTTGGTGGAGGCTCAGCTGGGGGTGAAAGGTCACTCCAGTGGGTCATAAACTGGTTCTCACAAACATAGCAAAGCATAGAAACATGAGCGCGGTCGGTTATGGTGCAGAAATGACACAAAGTTGTGGGGGGGGGAGACATTTTTTTGTGGGTTAACTCGGATCGTTTCTGCCTACATTCATTCCAAGGTCCATCAGGTGTGATTTTCTGCTCTCGCAGCCATCCGGCCTCTCAAGCCTGGACGGTCAAAGTTTCACTGGAAGAAAGTTAGGAAAGTTAAGAGCTACAGTATGCTGGTGGTGGTGTGGCCTCTACTCTGCCTCTGTTGCACGGTAGGCTGCAGGAAAGCGTCATCAGGTGGATCGGCCGGGTCAGAGGTCAGACAGTCCGAAGGGAAGGAGAGGAGAGGGGGGGGCGAGGCTCTGAACTCAGGAGCATCCACAGCGGTCCACCACCATGGAGGGGATCTTCCCGTAGATGATCTGCTCCTCGTGGTTGAAGTAGAGCATGTTGATGGGAGACATCTTGGTGGGGGTGCAGCAGGGGCCCACTGAGCCTCTGGGGTTGGCCTTGTTCACCAGGTGGGTGTGCGGGTACTTCTGCAGGTGCATGTACTCGCACTCCCCCGAGCAGTAGTTGGCCTTGTAGCGCTTCGGGGCGATAATCCAGTCCCAGCCGAAGTTCTCGAAGTCCACGGTGAGCGGGTAGCGGCAGCAGCGAGACTCCGGGGAGTTCTCGTCGCAGTCCAGACCCGAGTCCCTCCTGCCTCGCCTGGGGCCCTCGGACATCTTCACCTCCATGAAGGGTTGCTGAAACGACAGGACAGGGTCAGCGTTTCATCATCATGTCAGACATCATGGGGACCCTTTTGCAAGTGACACCGTCAAAAATTTGGGTGGGGGTTCATTTTTCAGTCATATTTGCGTCTATATTATTAAATAATTATAAAAATAATACATTTTATTGAAAAGCGCCTTTAAAAACACCCAAGGACACAGTCCAATTGATAAATGCAAAACATTTATTTACATTTATTTATTTATAAATGACAGTTTCAAACTAAATATTTGCCAAGAAGCGGAAGTGGACTGTCAAAATAAAAGCTGGAGCATCTATATATAAAGTCCAGCTGCTGCATCACTGTTACTGTAAACACATCAGTGTTGCTCTTCCTACGTTTTAAAATGAAATGTTGGACATGTCGGCTGGAAAAGCGGCTTAAATAGAGGTTTCGCAAGACCCAGCTTTTATTTTGGTAGTCCACTTCCGCTTATCAGGAAATAAAAGAGCGTGTTGGCTAAATTATTATCTAGCCAGTTTAGCCAACTCAATATCTCGCTTGTTAAATAATTATTTCAAATGCAAAATTATTTTGAAAAAAATGAAACCCCATTTATACATCTTGTGATGCTAAAATAACCCTAATTTTTTGCTGTTACATTTTAACTGTGCAACTTTACTAAACGGCGCCCCGTAAAACGTGTCACGCAAATATGATGAAAATCCGACTTTCAGAGGAATTAAATCATCAGACGGTTGGTTAGCTGCTCCAGAGGCCGGGGCCTGCGTGATGTCCGTCATCGATCGCTCTGTGTGTTTTCAGCCAATTACTCTGATTTGCACCGTCACACAGAGTGCTGTAAGGAATGTGGAGCAGCTGAACCTTTATGTAATCCAGCAATAAGATGTCGCTTGGGTCCAGACGCCTCCATGGGGTCCGTGTTGATTAACACGAGTCAAAAGTCTTTTATTTAACCGGGTCTGAAACGCTGCAGGACCTTTAATCTTTGCTCAGAGGTTTTCCAGAGAGCCGCTGCAGCCTAAAACTTTACTGCTCAACAAAACACCCGACAAATTTCAAAAGGTCAACCTCCTTCTGTTTGCTAGAAGAAACAACGTCCCACTTTATATGGGTGGAGTTTATTTTGAAAGTCAGAGGAGAATCGTTTTCCTTTTCAGGTTAACTCTGAGCTATATCAGTTCTAAGCAGAGTGTTTACAGCAGGGGTGTCCAAAGTGCGGCCCGGGGGCCATTTGTGGCCCTGACCGCAGTTCAAAATGGTCTTATTTGCCTCCCCAGAAATTCTGTAGGAGGAGATTTTCACATTTATATCCTCTGAAATGGAAAATATTTGGTACAACACAAATTGTTTTCTTTTTATCGTCAATGTTGGGTTGTTGTTTTTTCTTTCTTTGTTGCTTTCTTTTGACTATCAAAGTTTAGCAGGACAGTTTTTTTTGTTTTTTTGTACTTAGTAAAAAAATAAGTAGTGTGCACCAAATGTTATTTGCCAACCGCCATTAAAACAGAAGTTTACGGCTTATGTTATTATTTTCAGTGTTTTTTGTCATACGTTTTTGAACTCGTTGTTGAACTCACCGTACATTTCGAACGTTCCTTGAATGCACCACAGATGTGCGATGCAGTGTAGTGCAGACCACCCTCTGCCTGATGTTTGTCTGTGGCTCATTAAAGAAAGATCGGTCTTATAAACCGGCAGATTTCTGTTTTACTTTGGTATTAATTTTAAACCTAAAACAACTTCATTTGTAAGCGGGTGAAATGAACCGAGAAAGGTTTATGATTGGTCAGTCGATGTAGGGCGATCACGCTGCGTGCACATGCAGATTATTCCATTTCTTTTCTCTAATCTGCAGGGAATATCTGCAGGATGGTCAGAAATGTTGCTAGATTTGTCGCTAGGCGCTTTTTGGAAGGAATAAAAGTCGACAAAGTCTCCAAGTTGGCAGCACTGGCTTCAGGCAGTGTCAGAAGTTTTAACACGCGAGTCTGATCGTGATGTTGGCGTTTGATGGCACAGTGTGGCATGAAGCGGTCCTTTGAGACGGCCCCAAACGGGTACAGTGTGAATCGGCCCTTTGCAGTAAAACAAAAACAAGCAGCTCGCAAAGCTGTCGCACAAGTGCTCCATATGAAAAAGGGTTTATTGCACAGACAGTTTTTTTTCATCATCGCACGTTGCGCCGTACAGCCCTGGTAAACATCCAGGACTTTTTTTTACAATCGACCCAGAAAGTCAGGAATCAGCATCTTTATTTTCCAGATCTAAACCAATTTTTTTTTTCTACTTAGTTTCATTCAAAATATTTCATTTTTAATCCAAGGAAATGTATTCAGTACAAATGTATTTTAATGGGGGGTGGGTATGGCCCACACTGTCAGAAATAGGGGTATGGTAGGGGTACATTACTGTGCCCCAAGGTGCAAACAAGACATTAACACAGTCTAAGGACAGATATTGGACCTTAGGGTAACTATCTGTACCTTTTTCATGGTCTGAAAGGTACATATATGTTCCTTAGTACTAAAAAGTACATTTCTGTACCATTTCCTAGATAGCGCACAATTTCTGGTGATTATCTTTGTAACTAAAAAATACATTTGTTAGCAAAAGTAGATTTATGTAAATGGACTTCATTGGTTTTACTGTTAACACATTTTTCCCGTTTTATTTTTTCATTTTTTTAATCAAATAATTTTACAAGGATCTTTCTACATTTTAAAAATGGGGAACTGATTTTTTAAAAATTATTTTTGACAAGAGAATTTTGTTATAAAAGCAAATGGAAAGCCATTTATGTACCCATTTTTAGGGTCCCTATTTGTACTCTAAATTAGGGGTAGAAATTAGCCCCCAAAGGTACAGGTTTGACCTGTAAAAGGTACAAAATGGTACCTTTGAGGTTGCTACAGTGATTTCCACCTCTTCTGGGAAGCAGTGGGGGAAGGAGAGCCCACAGCATGACTATTTTCCCCAGACAGAAACAAAAACAAGAATTTAACCCTAAAGCTAACGGTTGCTGTGGGAGGCGGAGCTTCCTGAAGGCCACGTTTATCATTTTCATGCGTTTTCCAGAGGAGATCTGAGTTTCAGTTTGGAAAGAAACGTTCAGAGCTGATTTCTAATGGGAGTGAATCAGAGTTCGGGGCTGATTTGATAGAAAACTGTAAGTCCTATGTCAGCAGGAGACACAATAGAGCAGGGGTCCGCGCACACATCTGGTTAATGTCCAGGCCTCTGCAGTGTTGGCTGAAATGGCCAGGAGGTCATTCAGACTCATGATTCTGGTGGTTTGGAGCAGGGATGCAGGACTGGAGCTGAAGATCCTCTCTGGACTCATGGACATGAAACTTGTGGTAGTTATGGTGTTTCTTTTCTTCTCACAGTCAACATATGTGACGTCATCACCCTCTGAGCTGAACATTTCATGGTCAATTCCTGCGACTGATGAAAAATGGTGAAAATGTCTCGATGGCGTTTCGCTGAAGTCCAGTTTTCTGTGAACCTTTTCAACTTTATAAAACTGAAAACCCCACAAACTGGCCGGGTTCTCCCTAAGTTCAAATCGCGTCAGTCTGGACGGAAGAAAATGCTCACATTTCATAAACTATTAGTAAATATTGTGCAAATGATCTCTACCAGATGTCAAAGCTCGCTGTTCCTGATTAAAACCAAAGCGAAACGGATTTTTTATAATCTGTGTTTTCTGGGTCGGCGGAGCCCACAGCATCACTCTTTTCATCAGGCAGGCGGACGGAAACGAAATCATGGATTTGACCTTCAAGGCGCTCCAAGAAAACTCAGTTTTATCCGAAGAAATCTTGATCTGTGAGCTTCAGGACCTTCTGGTGTTTACAGTTGAACAAGTTTGAGTTATTCCACAGGGTCGGTGTCTGGAGAGAGACACTTCCCATTCCGGCTAAATCCTGTTTCCCCGTCCTACAGATTTCTAATATCGCCTGAATGTTTCAGATCAAACCAATTTTAGAATCAGACAAAGCTGACCTGAGTAAATAAAGAAAGCTTTATTCTGATGATGATTTTATTTACAAAGAGAGAAAAGCTCCAAACCAATCTGCCCCCATTAGGGAAAGTAGTTCCTCTCTTTGTTAAATCAAGAACAAAGTCTCTAACAGCCATCATCTAGAATGGTTCCAGAACCATCTTCAAGGTTCTGGTCTCCAGAGAACCACAGAGAGAACCGTGATCCATAACCTGCAGAACACCTGGAACGGTGGAGAACCTTCCCAGGTCATCACCGACTCATCCAGGAGGTCCAGAAGAGCCCAGAACCACATCTAGAGCTCTGCAGGCCTTGGTTAGGGTCAGAGGTCATGATTCAACAATAGAAAAACAACAAAATGACCTCCATGGGAAAGCTCCAAGACCAGAACCTCTGCTGACCCAAAAGAATACAAGGACAGATTTACCAGAAAACATCTGGATGATCCTCAAAGACTTCTGGGAAAATATTCTGTGGACGGAAAAGACAGAAGTGGACCTTTCTGGAAGGTTCTAGTCCCGTTCCATCTGGAGTAGAACTAAGAGCATTTCAGTATGAGAACATCATGCCTACAGTCAGCCATGGTGGTGGTAGTGTGATGCTCTGGGCTGCTTTCCTGCTTCAGGTCCTGAATGTTTTTGCCGTAACGATGGAACCGTGAGTTCTGCTCTCCAGCTGAAAATCCTGAGGGAGAATGTCCGAGCACACTTTGGTTCTGCAGCAGAGCAATGATCCAGAGTGGCCTAGTCAAAGCCCAGACTTAAATCCAATTGAGATGCTGTTGCCTGACCTAAAATTAAAAATCCTTCAGTGAAGCTGAATTAAATCAATTCCACAGAGCAGAGAAGGTCAAAGTTCCTCCACGGTGATGTTAATCGGCTGCTAAGCGTGGAAGAACCTGTTCTTAGCTTTGGGAGTGATTTACTTTCCCAGGTTGGTTTGGATAGTTTTCTCTTAATGAATTAAATCTTTTTTGCCTTTCCTCTGGTTTTCTTCAACTCGCTCACATCTATCAATCTGGGAGGAGTTAATGTTTCTAAAGCCTAGTTAATGTTTCTCCGTCTGCGGCGGTGCGGAGACACGCGGCGCCTTTATCCGTTCGGGCAAGGGCTCTCCGACAGGCACGCAAGGACGGACGGAGTAGAGCCTCATTTTTTAACTATCCATCGAACACAACGGAGAGCGCACCAGAGATGTCACTGCAATGGTAGGTAGACTCACCAGAAAAGGTCTGCGCCTCCTGCTGTCCTGGAGGAGAATTGCTTCCCAACAACGGAGAAGTAGGTGTTAGTCCTAAACTCAGCTTTAGGCTTTTAGTCATGAAACTTAAACTCTTTATGTAGAAAATGTAAAATAAATCAAAGTATCGATCAGGTCGAATTTCTGAGACCTTAAACTTTGAAATGAGGCTCCAAAGAGGTCTGAGCTGAGCCAAGAACTCCTTCCACTAAAATCCCTTCATGGAGGAAATGTGGGGCAAATGTTCCAAAACCATGACCCTAAGTTTGTGGAACGGGTCGTGGACCGAACCAACAGAACAGTAAGAAGCGAACCTCGGTGGAAACTCACCAGTCCCTCTTCTCCAGGCTCCACGGAGGTCACAGCCAGATCATTTCCCCTGGAGTCGAAGGCGTTGATCTCGATGCCCCAGTTGGTCTCCGGCTGCCGCAGCCACACGGCCAGGACCTGCTTCACGTCTATGCTCTGCCAGGAGCTCACCCCGGCGTTAACCTCGATCTTCAGGGAGCGGATCCGTATCTGCCTCCTGCCCTCCGTGGCCGGCATCAGGCGGGAGATCTGCAGGAACACGGTGGTCGCTTCGCCCGCGGGGCGCATGTGAACCCACAGCTGCGCACGCACCACCCGGTTGACCTGAAGCTTCTGGCTGAAGGAGAAGAGGCAGCATTTTGGTTCTCCGTCCGCCTGAACGACAGAGTCGGCTGCAGAAACACAGAGAGCAGGAGGACATGTTCTCTGGTCAACGAAGGAGTGGAATTACGCAAGGATGGTTACAATCAGGGCGATACTTCCAGATTCATTCACTAATAAAACACAACATTATATACAGTTTGTTACATGTTTTATCATAGCCTCTGTAGGTCGTCTGTTACCCCTGCTCGTAATAAATGCTCCTCTTTGCAGCTTAACCGTCTCTAGTCGGTCCTGCAGACTAAGAAGGTAGAACCTCCACTGGCGATTCGCAACCAGGCCATTTACGCCTCTTCATCATGGCACTTCATCTCCAATTTGAATCGAAGAATTATGTTCCCATGTTTTTTTCTCTTCTTCATATTTTTGTTCAACAATTTAAAACAAAATAAACGTGAAAATAAGTCAATGTGTTTTGTTTTCTAAACGTCCGTCGTGCGTAAAACTTAATTTTACCCACATAATAATAAAAATAGGTACTTTGTCTCGCAAACACTCATAGAAATAGAGTTTTTAATCTTGGAGAAATAATAATTTCACCATAATCACCGAAAGTAAACAGCTACTGTCAAAATGAATGCTTTTCATTGGGTTCTTTGTGCATAGAAACGTTTTTACCCACTATAAAACGCTATACAATTGTCTTACAAATCCTCTAATACACAACCTTTTTAACTTTGATCATGTTTCAATATTCATCTGAAAACATAAAAGTCGGTATGGTTCCAAAATAAAGCATGTTCCTCGCGTTCCGTTTGGAAAAAGCTACATTTATGCACAAAGAATCCGTTTTGTAGTATCTCGAGAAGCCCCAAACATCAGCAGTTGTACCTAGGTAAGGTTTATAAAACATAAATCCACCATCGAAACCTAAAAACTCGGTGTGATGCCAAAATAAAAGCCCTTTCTTCGTGTCCGGTAGATAAAATCTCGTTTTACGCACAAAAAAAGGCAATGAAACCCTTTCGTTGTTACAAGAAAACAACTCCAGCAACACATCTTGGGAGCTATTAAATATCTATCAATTCACAACCGAAAACTAAAGACTCCATGTGATGGCCATTCTGTGCGTAAAGTTAGGTTTTACGCACAGAACACGCTTTCCTCAGGCAAAATGTCAAGCTTACGTTCGGTGGCCGTCATCATCAGTGTCTCTGTAGTTGCGTGCTCATCGTCGTCCTCCAAGACCAAATCCCTGTTGTCGTCTCCCAACACGTCGTACTGGTCGAGCAGCTGCTGCAGAGGCGGCGCTTTGGGCAGGAGCTGCTGCACGACGTCCCGGCTGATGTTGGGAGCCTCCTTCATGCGCAGCTTGCTCAGAATCTGCGCCTTGATCGCGTTCAGCCGCATGGTTTTGATGTGCTGCCGCACCTCGCAGGTGACGCACTGCTCCGTGTCCGTGGGGCTGATGGCGGAGGGCTGCGGCTGCGTCTCCTGCTCGCTCAGAACAACCGGACCCAAAACGGCCAACAAGCTGAGACACAGCGCGGTCCGAGACAGATGCATCGTCGCCGCTGATCGGGTTTGAAGGTTTTTCAGGTGAGGAAGAAAAAAACAAGTGTCGAGTTCTGGGACGTGATGCGCCACAGCGCTGCGGTTGGATAAATGAGCTACGCTGAAGGGCGTCATAGTTTATTAGCGCGCACCTTTTTATACTCCAACTTTAGTGTCGTCAAAAACTAGGATTGGCTGGAGAGGCAACAGCGAGTTTAAACCGACTGACAGGATGTTTCCTAGAGACTGATCCACAGAAACCAACCCGTGTTCAAAAGCAGCCAAACAAAGTCAGGATTTAATGCAGATTTAGAACAAAACATTTATTTTCGTTTCTTTTTTTCCTCTTGAAAACACCAAATATTGTGTTGCAGCAGCTGCTGCCTTGCTCATGAAACAAATGCGGCTTTAAGTTTAGGTTCCTGTTTATTGTCATTAAAAATGATTTTGTTTTTTATTGATTCGTCAGTTTGTTTACAGCCCCTAAAAATCCACAGATTTATCAGAAATGATGTGACAGAAAAAGATGAATGACGACAAAGTATGATCAATGTTTAAAAACATTAATGACGCCTCTGTTTAGGGGGACAGCGCCATCCTGTGGCAGATTGTCTTTACATACAAGAACGCGTCAGTGGATCGATTAAATAAATAAATATATGAAATTACTCAACTCTTTTAAGTTAATAAAATCTGAAAAGTGTGGCCTCTCATGAAAAAATGGGTCCGTTTTTGTGTTTATTACTTTAAATATAAAAAATATATATAATTCTACTGAGCTGTTATAACCACAAAATGGATCGTTATAATATTTTGTATTTTTCTTGAGTAAAATCAAATTAATCACCAAGGTCTTCATGCACACACAGTTTTCCATTCATTGTTCCAGAACAGCGCCCCTCGTGGTGGCAGTGTGTTGGACGATTTTTCCCTCCCGGTTCCGGATCCTGTGCAGCTGAAAGGATTATTGCTTTATTTACTTTCACACATTTACCTTATTGTGTGTAACCGTGGTAACAATGCATTGTTTTTCAAACTGGGAACGGCTGATTAGCTTCTCAAAGGCTCAATTAATCCCTGAACTCTGACCCCAAATCCCAGAGGAGTTGAAAAGGAGGCTTCATGGATGCAGAGCAGAGAGAGAGAAGGAGGAAGTTCTAACCATCTCTTATATCCATCTTAATGGGAAAAGATCACATCCCCTACTCCAACGTCCCAGTGCCCGCCTTTTTCCATTTTCCTCGGAAGCAGAGGTGAGCAGTAACTAGTTACATTTACTCAGTTACAATTACTTGAGTAACTTTTTGAAAAAAACATATTTTTTTGAATATTTTAGTAATATTTTTATGAATTATGACTCCTCTTACTTGAGTAACGTTTCTGGCTCCTCTACCCACAGAGAGTGACTTCACTGAATCGAACTAAATGCTTGTTTTAACCACAATGCATGAGACTCACACATAGAGTTTATATGGGAGTGAGACCTCCTGTTTACACACCAGCTTCATCGTTTTAACATTATTTTCTATCTGCTGAGCATGTTGAGCCATTTGGAGGTCCAGTGGGGGTACCGTACCCTGGTTTAATATATATGTACGTTACCTACTGTAAGTATTTGTTTCATTAGTTTTACTTTGAAAAACATGTATTTGGAAATATGTTTCTGTTAGTCAAATATGTTATTTTACAATTATGTCATATTTTCTATTGATTTTAGTCATAACTTTACATTTCTGTCCAATTACATAATTTTTAAATATTAAATTATATGCTATGATCTCAGAATAAGTACTCAATACTTGAGTAGCCTTTTTACCAAATACTTTTTTACTCTTATTTGAGTAATTTCTTTGGATGCACTTTTACTAGTATGTCTTGTAAAATAATCCACGGCAACTACTGTTGATGCGAGGAGCGGCCATGTTGAAACTGAAAGTCGCTGGGCTTTGATGGGGGTGTTTGCGTTACGGTTGATTTTTCCGACTTGAAAGTCAGACATTTCTGAGCTTCCACTACAAACATACAGGCCAAGCAGAGATTTAAAGAGGAGCGGCAAAAGCAAATGAGGCGGATTAGCAGAGCTGGCAAACAGCTGATGGAACCAGTCAGAACACCTGTGGAATATCGTCTCTGCTGTCTGGATAAGGAGCTGTAGCAACAGTCTTCAGTCAGAGGCCTCTTCAGATTCGCTGTGAGACTGACTGCTACTGGAGATCCTTTGTAGATTCTTGCATGATGTGAGTTACGAAAACATTTAATCTCCCTTCGGTACAAATAAAGGATTTTTGAATTGAATTGAATTAAAAGCCGGTGCGGACGTGACGTCATAGTAGGCATAAAACGACCCTTTTTAAATGAAACGCGCGGACACTCACGAATAAACAACCTAGAAAGACTCGAACCATCGTTGTGATGATAAATCTGAGAGGAAACCCCGACTCTCTTTGTTTCCATGCTTCTGCGCTTTATTTTGAAAGTTCCAACCGGAAAAGGCGTATTCTCCTTGCGATCAAAGTCTGTCTGCCATTGAACCAGTTTCCAACCAGAGCTCCCAGTGGCGCCAGTAACGATGCCCTTCATCGACCTCCAGAGCAACCTTCCAGCCAGCAGCTTCTCCGACGATTTCCTCCAGCGGTTCTGTTCGGTCTGCGCTGCGGCTCTGGGGAAACCAGAGGACGTGAGTAGCAGAACCGGCCCAGTTAAACCAGTACGAGCCCGAATGGTCGGGGACTGGTGCTGCTGCGGCTCCTTTATGCTTTTAAAATAAGATCACCGAGATATGGAGGTTATTACTGGCAATGAATCCTCTACATGTGGAAACGTGTTCATGTTTTTAGAAATATAAAAAAGAAGTTTAATAATTGTTATTGTTGTCTAAACCAGACTCTAACAACATGAATTTAACTGAATCCTGACTGTAATTAAAAGAAAGACTTTTTGTTCTTTTGTGCTGCGTAGAGCTGCACAACATAGAAAATATCAGTCAGTGTTGGGGAAGCCGTCGCTCCAAAAGAGACAAGAATAAACAGATTACAGTTTGGAAAATGTCCTCAGGGACAAAGACTTTCATGTCTCGTGCTCTGATGAAAATAAAGGGGAACCCCGTCCCTGCTGGGAAGCACGGGGGTGGCAGCATCATGCTCCAACATGCAGCCTCAAAGTGGCAGCATGTTGGAGTAGCTCTGTTACTTTCGTTCTTTTTGTTCTTCTTTTACAAAACGTGTCTTCCTCCGTTTTTGGTAGAAACCTTATTTTTTGTGGACATCTGTTCTCTCTGGTTCTGAATGCTGTGCAGCTGGAATGATTTATGCTGATACTTTATTTTATTTTTGGACATTTGTTATGATGCATAATAACCATGGCAACAAGGTGGTTTACAACTGAGAGCAGCTGCTTAACGTCACAAAAGCTCAAATAATACCTCAACTGCAGCCACAATACCCTGATGAGTTGAAAAGGAGACGCCACGGATACAGAGCAAAGAGGAGAGAGAAAAGGAGGAAGTTCAAACCATCTCCATCAATCATAATGGGCGATGTGAGATCGTTGGCAAACAGGTTGGATGCTGAGGACCCTCTGGAGCTACATCAGACTGTCATACAGCTACAGAGCGTCTTCAGTCAGAGGCGTCTTCACATCTACAGACTGCTACAGGAGATCATCCCTCCACACAGCCATCAGCATCTACAACAAATCTTTGAAGAAACTTGGATAATGAGTTACAACAACATTTAATTTCCCTTTGGGATTAATAAAGTAATTTTGAATTTAATTGAATCATGCTGTGGAAGGGATTTGCTGCAGGAGGAACTGGTGCAGTTCATGAAATAGATGGCATCACGAGGGAGGAACATTATGTGCAAATATTGAAGCAACATCTGAAGACCTCAGCCAGGAGGGCAGCAGCCTAAGCAAAGAGACCCAGACTTCCCTCTCCCCAGCCACTTGTTTCAGCTCCTCGGGAGGAACCCCAAGGTGCTCCCAGGCCAGCCGAGAAACATAGTCCCTCCAGCATGTCCTGGGCCTTCCCCTGGGCCTCCTCCCGGTGGGACGTGCCTGAAACACCTCACCAGGGAGGCGTCCAGGAGGCATCCTGACCAGATGCCCGAGCCACCTCAACTGACTCCTCTCGATGTGGAGAAGCAGCGGCTCTACTCTGAGCCCCTCAGGATGACTGAGCTTCTCACCCTATCTCTAAGGGAGAGCCCAGACACTCTGCGGAGGAAACTCATTTCAGCCGCTTGTATCCGTGATCTCGTTCTTTCGGTCACCACCCAGAGTTCGTGACCATAGATGAGGGTAGGAACGTAGATCGACCGGTAAATCAAGAGCCTCACCTTTGGGCTCAGCTCTTTCTTCACCACGACAGACCGGTACAGCGCCAATCAGCCTATCGATCTCCTACTCTATTTGTCCCTCATTCGTGAATAAAACCCCCAGATACTTAAACTCCTCCACTTGGGGAAGGACCCCATCCCCGACCCGGAGGAGGCACCCCACCCTTTTCCAGCTCGAGACCATGGCCTCGGATTTGGAGGTGCTGATTCTCATCCCATCCGCTTCACACTCAGAAGTGAACCGCTCCAGGGAAAGCTGTAGATCACGTTCCGATGAAGCCAACAGGACAACGTCATCTGCAGAAAGCAGAGACCCGATCCTGAGGCCACCGAAACGGATCCCCTCAACGCCTTGGCTGCGCCTAGAAATCAATGTCCATAAAAGTTATGAACAGGATCAGTGACAAAGGGCAACCTTGGTGGAGTCCAACTCTCACTGGAAACAAGCCCGACTTACTGCCGGCAATGCGAACCAAACTCTGGCACCGGTCATACAGGGACCTAACAGCCCGTATCAAGGGGCCCGGTACCCCATACTCCCGGAGCACCCCCCACAGGGCCCCCCGAGGGACACGACCGAACGCCTTCTCCTAGTCCACAAAACACATGTAGACCGGTTGGGCGAACTCCCACGCACCCTCCAGGACCCTGCTGAGGGTGTAGAGCTGGTCCAGTGTTCCACGGCCAGGACGAAAACCGCATTGTTCCTCCTGGATCCAAGTTCTACTATCCGTCGGACCCTCCTCTCCAGAACCCCAGAATAGACCTTACCAGGGAGGCTCAGAAGTGTGATCCCCCTGTAGTTGGAACACACCCTGTGGTCCCCCTTTTTAAACTTGAAGCGTTTTAATTCAAATATGTGCAGGCTTATTTTTGTGCGATATTAAATTTATAAACAACAACAAATAACCATTAAAGCGGACAATTTGGAACTTTGTGTTTTCATAATATTTAACTTTTCATTTATTAAAAAAATATCTTCCATCTTTATTTATGTTGTGAGAATTTTTCTGTTGCATTTTTGGGAAAAAAAAGTAAAAAAAAAAAAAGATTTTGAACAGTAAATGTTCTTTAAAGGGCATTTTAGAAGTTGTTCTGCTGCAACGTATCTGGAAAGTGAGAATGTTCATAAACCGTCATTTTGACATATATAAAGAAAAAAATATATCGGAATAAATATCGTTATCGTGCACGCTTTAGATTATAACGCAATATAGATTTAAGGCCATATATCGCCCAGATTTAAATTGTAAGCTTATCTTGATTTTTTTTTTTACATTTCTTTTAATAGTTTTATGACACTTTATTATATGAAAGGCTCAGACCTTTGGTTTCAGTTTGTGAGCTAAAACCGGCCAATAAATCTGGTTCTGATCCAGTACAGCTGCTGAAGCTAAAGCTAACGAGCTACTGACCGACGGCTGAACGTAGACGGTTCCCAGAAGAATAGGGTGGCTGACCGTAGTACTTCCTGTGTTTTAGGCCCCGCCCCGCCCACACGGGGATGAAACCAGGCATAGCAGCAAAGATATTTCATCCACAAGGAGGCGCCGTTGTCAGGACACCATAAAACGATCCTGTTTAGAAACCAGGTCCCCGAGTGGAGATATCAGGTGTCTCCCCGATTCTGAGCTCGCCGCCCCGTTCCTGTATTCAACGCTCTGTGATAAAGTAAACAAACATGGCCACGGGGTTTACTGGGCCACCAGTCTGTGAATTCATGTGGACAAACGTTTAAATGATTGTGGTGCCGTTCTGTCTCCATGTAGAGCAGCCCTCATTCTGTTCATTGTTGAATCCAGAGTTGCTGTGTTCAAAAGGACCGTATAAACAACAACACATAACCATTAAAGCGGACATTTTTGAACTTTGTGTTTTCATAATATTTAGCTTTTAATTTATTTAAAAATATCTTCCATCTTTATTTATGTTATGAGCTCGGGATGAAACAGGGAAACTTTTTTTTTGATTTGCACTTTTTATTGACCTTTTTTTCTCCTATTGCACCACGTGTCTATAAAGATCGATACATATAGTTTCTGAATGAGGGTCTTGCCTTAGTGCCAGAACAGATAATACCAGAACCTGATGCGTTGTTCAATAGCTGGGATCATAACGGACTGATTGGGTCGTCTTGTAAATCGGATCTGCTCGCTCTGAGAAGACGTGAGCTGTGAACCGAACTGATCCGGTGTCCTTTTTCTCTCCACCAGAGGATGAACGTTGTGGTCCATCCCGGCCTCCCGATGCTGGTCGCCGGCTCCGGCGCTCCGTGCGCTGTGGTGTCGGTGGCGGCCATCTCCGTGACGGACACCGGCGAGAAGAACAAGGAGCACAGCGCCAAGATGTTCGTCTTCCTGACCGAAGAGCTCGGTGTGACCGAGGACAGGTGAGGTCCACCTCCACCACCAAGAATCTGCGACTGAATGGTCCTTATTATCCGTCCCTGCTTCTGTGGTCACAGAGCAGAACGTAAAATCATCTTTCAGAGCAACATGACGTGTCGGATTTCTGAAGCTTCCTGCCGACTTTCTCAAGTTTCTGTTTTTAAGATTCTTGATTGCAAAGATGAGCGGCTTTTCCGTTGGGAGGGGCTCCGATGAGGAACACGCTGTGGTGGTTTGTTGAATGGGTCTGAAAACGCTCCCAGTTGCACCTCCTGCTGGACGTTCCTAGTCAGGAGAAACCAGGAGAGGTCCAAAGTAGGAAAACTGGTGCTGAGCAGCCAAGGATCAGCCTGGGAGTCATCTCGGTACCTGGTCTGGGCTCCTTTTGCATGGATTCCTGCATCAGTGCAGCGGAACATGGAGGAGATCAGCCTGTGGTTCTGCTGAGGTTCTGGAAGCCCAGGTTGCTCTGATAGCAACCTTAAGCTGGTCTGCACCGTTGGTTCTGGTGTCTCTCGTGTTCCTCTTGAGAACCAGTCAGGCCAGTTTGCTGGTGTTACCATGGTGATTAAACCAGGTGTTGGTACTGCTGGCAGTGTGGGCCGGTACCAAGTCCTGCGGGGAAATGAAATCAGCATCCCAATGAAGCTTGTCAGCAGAGGGAAGCATGAAGTGTTCCACGACGTCCTGACAGGCGGCTGCGTCGACTCTGGACCTCTGAAAAGCCAGTGGACCAGAACCAGCAGAGGACATGATGATCATCATGGTCCGTCTGTGTGGGATGTGGTTCTGGAAGCACCGACTCCAGCTGCTGTCCACTCAAGGCCACGGTTATCCCAGTTTCTTGTGCGTCTTTCTCTCCCGCACCTTTTCCTTCCACTCGATTTTCCGTTGATATGCTTGGTTGCGGCACTCCATGAACACCCAGCTTCTGCAGCGGTGACATTTTGTGCTGTCAGTGTCTGTCTGCTGGACATCTGTCGGCCGACACAACGTTTCTACGTTCAAGCTTTCTGAGTGACAGATGTTTTTAACAGAAAGCAAACACTGTCCCTTTAATTCTCTCAACTGAACTGCTGATTCCTATTAAAAAACAGACTGGTGGTCATAATGTTATGACCGATTTGTGTGTTAGAGCTGTATTGTTCTGTTCTAGAAATAAAATCGAGGTGAAAGATGCTGCGGCACGAGTGGTTAACGGGACCACATCAGTCTCTGCTCTCGTTCAGCTGAATGACTTTGATTTGAATGATTTATTTGTTATTTTTTGCAGGATTGTGATTCAGTTCCACGAGCTGCAGCCTCACCAGGTCGGGAAGAAAGGAACCGTGATGAGCTTCCTGTGAAGAATGGGACGACACCTTAAATCACTTCTGATTCTAAAATCTAACACCGACTGGAAAGATTTTTACTGGTTTTCTGTCACATCTAATTAGGGACGCACCGATAGGAAAATCTGGGCCGATATCTGATTTTTTTTGTTTTCCTATTTCTTTGGACGCCATTAAAAAAAAATCAATCGCACCACTAACATCGCTTCTCTGCTTCAGTGAAACATCCCATAATCCTGCGCTGCATCACTGTGTCACATGACCAACCCCTCCCCCTCCTGAAACACAAACAACAAAATGGAAATTAACATCGGTCGTTAATATTGGCCCAGTTTTACTTATCGGACCGGTACCGATGTTAATGCCGATATATATATCGAGCATCGCTGCATCTAGTTTCACTGTTTAAAGTGAAACATTTAATTCTGGAGGTTCTGGATCGGCAGAAACCAGGAGGATTCAGGCTGAAGAAAAGCTTAATCTCTGCTTCCCGTCTTAAATCGTTGAGTTCCATCATCTCAGAGGAGAAGTTCAGGCTGAAATCAGCTCTGGTCTCATTTTCTCTTCCTCTATATGAAATAAAGACAGAATGTTGAACAACGGTTGTCGTCTCTGATCACTGATCACGTCCCTCCAGCTCTCCAGACAGAATCCATGAGTGATGAAGATCAGTGAAGCTGGAAGGAGCTTCAGAACCTGAGCGATCCACAGCGATGATCGGCCGATACCGACGTTAATGCCGATATATGAGGCATCCCTAATAAAAAATAATTTAAAAATATTTCATTTGTTGGCGAAATATTTAACTTACTTGCAAGCTAAATATTTCGCCAACAAATTAAATATTTTGTTTCAGACTATATATATTCTTGTCAACTAAATATTTATTCAGCAAACTAAATAGTTTCAAACTATATACTGTCAACTAAATGTTTAGTCTACAAACTGAATATTTACCTTTGAACTAAATACTTAGCTAAATATTTATCATTATATTTTCTTGTCAGCTAAATATTTAGCCAACAAATTAAATATTTTGTCTCAAACTATATATTTTATTGTCAACTAAATGTTTAGTTTACAAACAGAATATTTAACTTTGAACTAAATAGTTAGCAAACTAAATATTCAGTTTGAAGCTAAATATTTAGCTATTATGCAAAGTTGCTTCCCTTTAAGCAGAATTGAACTACCATAATAAAAGCTTGTCTTATGAAGCGCTATATAAACTGCTGGCGAGCCTGAACATCACCTATTTTGGTGCGTTCCAGTTGTAGTTGAAAATAGGAAATTCCGAAATCTGAGTGGGGAAAATCAACTGGAACAGCCCAAAGTCGGACTTCCCACTCAAAAAGTCAGAGATTTTTTTATTTATTTTTTGCCCTGACTTTGACTTTGAAAATGGCCGCTCCTCGCGTCAGCAATAATAGCTGTGGTGGAAGAAATGTCTATTTATTTATTTTTGACAATTTTTTACACTTGTAAGAATGCAAATAAAATCGATGCTACATGCAGAGCCTACAACTCTAAACTTACCAAACAAACAAACAAAAAAAGGTGAGGCTGGTACATTTTGTTTGAGAATCTCGGTTCTGAACTTGCTCCTGCTCACTGCAGATACATGTTTCAGACAGCAGGTGTCGTAGTTTCCCCATTTACCGGCGGGCTGCTGACTTTGTCCCCAACTGTTTTTCTGACTTCGGCTGTTTTCTGGAATGTGGGAGTTTTTTTTTTAATCAGAACTTCCGGTGTTTTTTTCTTCTTCATGATTTTAATGAGGTCGGGTCTTCCGACAGCTGCAGCCTCACGCCGTTTTTCTCCTGCACTGAAAACCTGATTTAAAGACAGGAAAGAAGCAGAAATAGAGATGGCCGTCGAACTTTATCTGGACCTTTTCTCTCAGCCGTGTCGCTCCGTTTTTATTTTTGCAAAGAAGAACAACATCCCCTTCGAGTTCAAGAAGGTTTCTCTGATGGACGGTGAGTTCCCGGTTCCCACCCAGGAACAGGGACTAATGCCTCCTTTAACTGTGCAGGGCTTCTGTTCTGTATGTGGAGGGTCGCCGGTTCGAACCCCGTCCTGCCTTGCGACAAGGAAAAAAAATAATGACAACTGAAGTAGTTGGAGTTTTGTTCGGTTTCTGGCATTTTTCCACCTCATGCATCCCCCAGCTGCACAGAAAGCCTCTAATGTAAATCAGTCTGGCTCAGTTACTGGTTCAACTGGATAAAATGACTGACACAATCTGCTGGGATTCCTTAAATAGGAAACTTTTTAACTGATTGGAATGTTTGTATAATTGTATTGAAATAACTTCTTGTTAAGAGCCTTGATATGACATCTGTTGTGAATTGGCGCTATATAAATAAACTGAATTGAATTGAATTGAATTTAATAAATCTGGGGGGAAATCAAGACACAGAACTTGAATAATGATGGGAAGAACCAAAAGCGATCCTGACAGCCTGTTTGTTACTGTGCTGCAAGGAGTGGAGTTATAGTCCCTGGGGTCCGCCTTTCTTTAAAGGACAAGGAGGATCTGCTGGGGGTTGGTGGAAAAAGCAGCATGTTTGGGACAGGGTGGGGTTGGAAGAAGATCGGCTTTGTGTTGCAATTCCCCTGGAAGACTTCTTCTTTTGTATTTTACAACATTGTCAGAAGGGCTTTGAAAAAACCCCACCAAGAACCGAGACTTGTCTTGTGACTGTTTTCTGTGTTGGTTCCCAGGCGAGCATTTCGGAGATGAATTTGGGAAGATCAGCATGATCAGAAAGGTTCCCGCCCTTCGAGATGGAGACTTCTGTCTGGCAGAAAGGTAATTAGCAGCTTAACACCCTGAGAGCCTAATGTGGCCCTGATGATCCATTCATGCCTCCCTCCTCCCCCTCCCAGCATCGCCATCATGCTCTACCTGGCGGAGAAGTTCCAGACTCCAGACTTCTGGTACCCGGCCGACCTCCGGCTGCGCTCTCGGATCAACGAGTATTTGTCCTGGCAGCACACGGCCGTCCGGATGCACGGATCCAAGATGTTCTGGCTCCGGGTACGTTCACCGACACGACCCGGTAACTTTCCCAGTCGAACTAGAGGTGCACCAATCGGTTCCCAGCTCTCTTCCTGCCAGTTCAGAGGACGAAGACGTGGACGTAAACTTTGAGTTGGTTAAACGGTTAAATCCAAAGAACACTGACTCTAAACTGAATTAAGTAGCTGTGAATTTGTCATTGAAGAATCTGTGCTTTAATTTCATCAGATTTTATACTAAACTCAGAACAAAGACAGAAAAAAGTGTTTAAAGCTGAAAATAGGAAAATTGGCTTATTTCAACAAATGGGCAACTGATTGGTGGAGGGATGCTCGATAAATCGGCTTCAGAATCGGTATTGGTCCGATAACTAAAACTGGGTCGATGTTTTTTTCCATCTTGCTGCTGTTTGTGTTTCTGGAGGACGAAGGGAAGGGGTTGGTCAGTGATTAATGATTACAGATCAGAACCATCAGTCATTAACCGGCAGGCACCCAGAACCAGGTGAAAGGGTCCAGATAGATTTAAGAAATGTTTCAGGAGGAAAAAATAAGAATTAAACAGTTAAAGAATTTATTGACATAGTATAAAACCGTCCTTTTATTGTGAGACATTTAAGATAGTCCTTTTTTTGTCCCACATCTTGGGGCGGAAATTCCAGCTGTTACAGCAGCAGTAAAAAGTCAAAGATTTAATAATAATAATGTGTATATGCTGCTGTACAGCATATACACATAAACATCAATATTGATAATTACAGTAATGGCATGGAAAAAAAATTAACTAAATTAAGTAACTAATAAATGAACAGACAGAAAGTGATGTTACAGGGTGAACTACTGGGAACAGAGCTGATTATACAGTCTGACAGCAGCAGGAAGGAACGACCTGTGGTGTCTCTCCTTCAGACACCGTGGATGGAGGAGTCTGTTGGTGAAGGAGCTGTTCAGTGATGTTACTGTGGCATGCATAGGGTGAAGAGCATTGTCCATCATCGATGATAACTTGGCCATCAATCTCTTCTTGCTCACCACCTCCACTGCATCTTAGGAGCCCCCCAGCACAGAGCTGGCCTTCCTCACCAGCTTGTTTAGTCGTTTCCTGTCCGCAGCTGAGATGCTTCCCCAGGAAGCCTCTCCATAAAAAAGGGCTGATGCTACCACTGAGTCATAAAAAGTCCTTAGCAGGGTCTTCTGCACCCCAAAGGACCTCAGCTTCCTCAACAGGTACAGCCGACTCTGACGCTTTTTATAGAGAGCCTTGGTGTTATCAGTCCAGTCCAGTTTGTTGTTCAGGTGAACACCCAGATATTTATAACAGTCCACCATTTCTATAGCTGTTCCCTGGATGGTCACTGGAGTGGGGGGAGGACGATTCTGCCTGCAGAAGTCCACCACCAGCTCTTTGGTTTTCCCCGCATTGATGTGGAGGCAGTTTTGTTGACACCAGTCCACAAAGTTCTCGTTCAGGTCTCTGTACTCACTGTCTTCCCCATCTGTGATGAGACCAACAATGGCAGAGTCGTCGGAGAACTTCTGGAGATGGCAGGATGGAGTGTGGTGGGTGAAGTCAGAGGTATACAGCGTGAAAAGGAAGGGGGCCAAAACAGTTCCCTGAGGGGCCCCTGTGCTGCAGGTGATCCATTCTGATACACAGTCCCGTGGCCTCACAAACTGTGGACGGTTAGTGAGGAAGTCCAGGATCCATGATGTCAGGTGATGGTCCACTCCAGAGTCCTGCAGTTTGTCCCCCAGAAGTGCAGGCTGGATGGTGTTAAATGCACTGGAGAAATCTAAAACATTATCCTCACAGTGCTGCCCTTAGTGTCAAGGTGGGAAAGAGCTTTCTGCATGAGGAAAATGACGGCATCATCCACCCCGATGCCGGGCCGGTAGGCAAACTGTAGCGGGTCTAACGATGAGCTCAACACAGAGCGGAGGTGGGGTGGAACCAGCCGCTCCAGGGTCTTCATCAGATGAGAAGTTAACGCTTCAGGCCTGTAGCTGTTGAGATCCTTTCGGCGTGGGATCTTTGGCACTGGTACCACACATGATGTTTTCCAAAGCAGCGGTACTTTCTCCAGTCTCAGGCTCAAATTGAAGAGGTGCTGAACAGTCACACTGAGCTGGTCTGCACAGCATCTCAGGATCCTTGAGCTGATGCCATCAGCACCCACAGCCTTCCTCATCTTCAGTCGACTGAGCTCCCTTCTCACCTGCCATGTTGTGAAGGACAGGCTGACTCTGGAGCTGGATGGCCGAGGGCTGTAGGGAGTGGTGGTGTATGTGGGGAGGTATTTGAGGGGTCTACTTTGAAGGACTGGAGATGTTAGGTGTCTTGGCTGTGAGCAGACTGCTGTGGCTAAAGCAGCTGAGGTAGGAGGCAGACAGGGCTCATGTGGTGGGAACGATGGGGGTTGTGAAGGAGACGGCTGGTTAGGGGGGAGGGCAGATGCCTTATTAAACCCGTTGAAGAAGTTGTTCAGGTAATCTGCCCACTTCTTGTTCCCTACAAGCTGTGAGTTGGTCTCCTTATACCCAGAGATGGATTTCAGTCCTCTCCAGACCCCACTGATGTTGCTGTTCTGCAGCTGGTCCTCCATCTTATTCTTGTACTGAGCCTTGCCCTCTCTGATCTTCCTCTGCCAAACCCTCAGTTTATCTTTGTCCCCTGACTTAAAGGCACTCCTCTTCTGTTTTAGTAGTGCCTTAATGTCAGGAGTAATCCACAGCTTATTATTGGAGAAGCATCGTACAGTCCTGCTGGGGACAGTGGTCTCCACACAGAAGTTGATGTAGTCTGTGATGCTCTCCGTTAGCTGATCGATGTCTTCCCCACAGTCATCACTAAACACATCCCAAACAGTTCTGTCAAAACAATCTTTTAGAGCCTCCTCAGCTTCAGCAGACCAGATCTTCACCGAGTGTTTGATTACCGGTTGTCTGTGAACCAGAGGTTTGTACTCAGGCTGAAGATGGATCAGGTTATGATCAGAACTGCCCAGGGGGGGTAGGGATGATGCTTGGTATGCATTCTTGGTGTTGACAAAAAGCAAGTCCAGTGTCTTATTATTCCTGGTGTGGCATCGCGATAACATGCGAGGATTCCTGCGGCAGGTAGTACGGCCTCATACTAACCGCTAACAGTTCAATATCCTAACTGCAAAGCTGTTCTTTCACAGTAATGTGTTCGGGTTCACACCATCTGTTGTTAACAAACAGCCAGGCCCCCTCCTTTTCCTTTACCACTCTCCTTCGTCCTGTCAGCACGTAGATGCATGAATCCATCCAGTGAGATGAGAGCATCTGGCGTTACGTCCGTTAACCATGTCTCCGTGTAGAACATGAGGCTACACAGCAGTACTGCCGTTGATGGCGCTGTAATGCCGTTAGTTCATCCAGTTTGTTAGAAAGAGACCTCACATTACCCATGATGATAGATGGTAGACAGCGTTTTCGTCTCATACGACACGCAGCTCCTCCACGACATCCTCTCCTCTTCCTCCTCAGCTCACGGGGGATGTCGGGTCTACTAGCGTGTAGCGCCGTTATGTTGTTGAGCGCTAACAGCTGATCTCTAGTGTATACGTTACTATGGCAACGCACAGTCTCCATAACCAAACACAGGATAAAAAAAAATAAAAATGGTGCCAAAATAAATTTACAAACTAATAAAAAAGTTATTAATTAAAGTAAAGTACTATATCTATGAAAAATAACAGCAAAAAATTGATGAGAATTTAAGAAGACAAAAAACGAAGGAAAACTAACCAGAGCTGCTGTAACTTGCTGCCACCATTCTCGAAGGGGGGCGCAAAAAAAAAAAAAAGACATGCATTACATGACAGTAAAATAACCTCAGCATGAAGACTTTAGTGTCTCAGACGTAGCTAAAGAGAACGTGCGTCCGCTCAGGCAGGAATGTTTGTTTGCAGCTCATGATTCCAAACATAATGGGTATGGAAGTGCCAAAGGAGAAGATGGAGGGAGCCTTGGAGGACCTGAACACCTCCCTGAACCTCATCGAGGAGAAGTTCCTCCAGGACCGGCCATTCATCGTGGGAGACCAGATCTCTCTGGCCGACCTGGTGGCCATCGTGGAGATCATGCAGGTGAGCTGAGCGGGATTCGCTTTAATAACGTCTTATTCCTGGGCTCGCCTCAGTGGGAGGAGATCCAGGGACAGACCTGTAGTTTGGGTTTCCCTGCTGGACTTGTTGCCTCCAGCATCCGTCCTCTGATAGGTGGAGGAGAATAGATGGAGGAATGTTTTGACATTCAAAGCTTTTTATTTACGTTAAAGGACTTCTAGAACAACATTTTTGACCATTGGAAACTGTCCTTTGAGCCTCTATGTATCATATGAAACTTTGTGGGAGCTGAAAAAGGCCCAGGAGCCCTTATAAATGGCCAAATACATCCCATAATAAAGCCCTACAATGGAAAGACTGGTTTTCCCCGCCCACTCATGAAAACTAAATGAACTGATTGGCGATGGACGTTGAAGTGGGCAGGGACTAATAAACTCTAAGGGGGCGTATCTACAGCTTATGATGCGTTATCAGAGCTTTGTCCAGACTCCCCCGTTTCTCCTAAGCTTGCGCTGCAAGCTGGATTCTCGCAAGATTTGAAATTTTCCAAACCCACGAAAATCCATCTTGTACTGCTCCAACTAAAACCGTCTGACTCGACTCTAGTGGTGGTGCGGACCAATCGTTGGTTAGCATTGTACTTTGAGGCAGGCGCATGGGCCGGTGTTCAGGTATGACGACAGTAGCAAGTGCCCAGGCAAAGGAAGACAAACATGGCTGCGCCGGTGTACGTACGCGTAGAAGCGGCTATTGTATCTGTTTTAGGAGAACTAGAGACGATTTCTTCTTTATGCCCATATTCTCCATGCAAAACCAGCAGAAATCACCTGAAGACATGGCATAAGTACAGAAGCCCTAAAAGGTCATACATACATACATTTTACCCCGTTTTCTCGTGATAACAAGATAATTTTCCTCCATTTTCCCCTGATAACAAGATAATTAATTTGAGAAACGAAACAAAACGACATTGTCTGTTAAAATTACTGCAGGAAACATCATTCAGTGTAGCAATGTCAGAGGAGCAGGATAATATTGATCACCGCATCACACATCTTTTTAATCAGGGCCTGACACAGGCTGAAATAGCTTTATGCTATTACAGATAATAATGTACACATTAGTGTGCATTATCTAAGAAGACGGTTAGCAAGGCTTCATCTTTATCGGAGGCGCAATCTAAAGCCCCTTTCAAACAGGCCATGAAAAACTGTAATTTTCCGGACTTCGACTGTTCGGCTTTTGAATCTGAAAGCAATCTTCCGGACTTTGTCCGGATACCCTTTATCGGTAATTCTACGGATGAAGACATAGTAACAAGAGCGGACTTTTCGCGGTATGATGCTTGCATTTAGATTATCAGGAAATGTTCCGGATAAGCTGGAGGGGAGTTGGGCGGTGGGGAAAAGGGAACGCTGTGAGCGTACACACTGATGACGTATAAGTGTCACTATTTTCCTTTCAGCTTCTTCGTTGATGTCTCTTAAGAGTTTCCATGTGCGCAAAATTGCAAACATCAAAAAGATGAGCCCTGCGAGTAGATCTGCTGTTTCGTCTGCCATCTTTGCAATAATCCATTTGTTTGGGGAAATAACGTACGCCCGCCGCACTACTTTTACGTAATATCCACATACAACCCCCCACTCCCCTGCACCCCCCAGACATTCATCAGGATCCTGCGGGGACATTTCTTGCTGTGTGAAAGCAGCCAAAAGGCAATGTTCCGGAAAAAAAGTGGTGTGTTAAAAAAACAAAACCCACTCCGGTTAAAGACCGGATGGAATTGTCCGCAAATATTCCAGAACTTCTGTCTGAAAACGGCTTATGTGACCCTGATGTAGTCATTAATTTTAAAGTCAAGTCTCAAATTCATTATCACGAGAAAACGGAGGAAAATTATCTCGTTATCACGAGAAAACGGGGGAAATAAAATGAATGTATGTATGACCCTTTAGGGCTTCCGTACATAAGTGAAGTTTAGGCGATATTTTTTTTGTGTTGCTTGGGCGATTTGTTGTTGTTTTCCTGGCGCACATTGTATACGTCATGTGAGTCGTTACTGTGATTGGCTAAAGACAAGTCATGGTAGGCGGACACTTGCTGGCACGACCTCCAATCCGCTCAATATATTATACAAGATGGCGCTCCTTTTTTCAGACGCTTTCTGCGGGAGCAGTTCTAGACACGGGGCGGGGCTACACATAGATCTGGCTTTTGCCAGGTTACGTTTCTCCGGGCCAATTACAAAATTACGAATTGGCAACAACAAGGTAAATGTGGTTTTGAATCATTTAACTATTGAATTTTAATAGGAAGAATTATGATAATAAATGAATGAGCAAACTGAATTCATGGTTTATATAAGGTGAACAGTAAAAGCTGCTGAGCCAGTCCAGAAAACAAGGGGTTCTGATCAGACTGAGACTTTATCCAATGTTCAGAGTCTGTGTCAGTATCGTCTATCATTCCTCTTCGTCCGTCTCTCCATCAGCCGCTGGGCGCCGGTCTGGACGTCTTCGACGGGAGACCCAAGCTGAGCGCCTGGCGGGACCGGGTCCGGACCTTCGTCGGGAAGGAGCTGTTTGACGAGGCCCACCGGGCCATCCTGGGGGCCCAGGAGAACATGAAGCAGCTGGATCCTAGCAAGCTGGACCTCTTCAAGCCTAAGATCCTCCGGCTGTTCCTCTGAGCAGGAGAGCATTGTTGTAACCCAGAATAAAACGGAGTGGCTCTTCTGTCATCGTATTAAAGCCTCATCATCATCATCTCTGTTTAGGTTTCTGTTCTAATCATCCCATTTATATGAATAAAAGCTAGAGGTCTCAGAGACAAACGGACAGATTATGTAACCGAGGAATGTGGACGCTTCTGAGATTTCAGGGCTGTTAGGCAATCTCCTCAGCCTGCTTCATAACCAGACCATAGTTTTCTGCTTTAATCTGTGATAATCATAAACTTTCAATAAACTTTAACTGTGTAACAGCTTGGTCTGAGTTTAGGTTTGTGTTTTTGATCAGGAGAATAGTGATAAATGTAGGTCAGAGAGTGAACGGCACTGGCCCTAAGGTCAGGAAAATTAGCCACTGTTTTAAGATACATGTGGAAATGCTGCCACCTGGTGGAGGTCATCCAGCAACTGCACATTAAATGAGCCAAATCCACCAAATGATGCCGACCACATTCGCAGAGATATTTATCAACGTTACTACTTGATATTACAGAGCCTTGCAAAAGTATGTACACCCTTTGAACCGTACTATGTTTTGTCTCTTTAAAACCACAAACCTCTGTGTATTTTACAGCAGAAACATCCCTTATTGTCCCTCAGCAAGGGTCAAGGTCAAATTTATTTGTATAGCACATTTACAGCAGTGAGGACCGCCCAAAGTGCTTCACAGTATAACACAGAAATGACAAAAAGTAAAAAGCTAAGCTATTAAAAACCAAATCAAAACACTCAGAAATACCAACGGAAACATACAGAAAGACAGACATTATAGTAAAAACAGAGCAAACTCAGTATAATGTAAAATGACCGCGGGCTACCTGAGACTAAAAGCGAGATCAAAAAGATCTGTTTTTAACAGGGTTTTTAAAACAGCCAGCGATTAAGAAGATCTAATTTTGAGGGGAAGAGTATTCCAGAGCCGTGGTGCGACTGCGGAAAAAGAAATGACAGAAAGTAAAAAGCAGCAGGGAAACTCACTCTGGTGCACTGGTGCAAAGTGTCAGCCAAATACAAACATGCAGATTCACACAGAGGTAAGAGCATAAAAATGAGAAATAAGAGCAAATTTACACCAAAAGAAAAAATACAGTGCAGTTTTTAAAGGAATGGCATTTTCAGATTCAAAGAAATGTGCAACAAATTAGGGTAATTTATTAACGTGCATAAAAAACAGACTACAAGAAATGAAATAAACTACAAATAACAGCAGTGATGGGAGGAAGGGTCTGTGATAACGCTCCTTTGTGCATCCAGGATGCAGCAGTCTGTCCCTGAATGAGCTCTGCAGCTCAGCGACATCTTCATCCAACTGGGGTGCAGAACAATGGAAGCAGGACTTCTGGACTGATGAGTCAAAATGTGAAACATCAGGCTGCAGCAGAAAGCAGTTTGTTCGTCGAAGGGCTGGAGAGCGATACAATAATGAGTGTCTGCAGGCAACAGAGGTTCCTTTATCATTTGGGGCTGCATTTCTGCAAATGGAGATTTGTTCAGGATTAATGGTGTTCTTAATGCTAAGAAATACAGGCAGATACTTACCCATCATGCAATACGATCAGGGAGGCGTATGATTGGCCCCACATTTATTCTGCAGCAGGACAACGACCCCAAACATCCAGCCAAAGTCATTAAGAACTATGTTCAGTGTAAAGAACAACAAGAAATCCTGGAAGAGATGGTGTGACCCCCACAAAGCCCTGATCTCTACATCATGAAGTGTGAAGTGAAGCTGGTGCCTATCTCCAGCGGTCATGGCGCGAAAGGCGGGGTTCACCCAGGACAGGTCGCCAGTCCAATGCAGGATGCTGGACAGAGACACACAGGACAAACAACCATGCACACAACCAATCATACCTAGAGAGACCAATTCACCTAACAGTCATGTTTTTGGACTGTGGGAGGAAGCCGGAGTACCTGGAGAGAACCCACGCATGCACAGGGAGAACATGCAAACTCCATGCAGAAAGACCCCAGGCTGGGATTTGAACCCAGGACCTTCTTGCTGCAGGGGAACAGTGTACCTAGAAGAATTGATGCTGTTTTGAAGGCACATTAAATAGTGATTTGATTTAGATTTCTGTTTTGTTCATTCACTGCTTTTTGTTGATTGACGAAAATAGATGATTAAACACTTTAGGTGTTTACGTCATTTTTTCACATCTGCCTAAAACTTCTGCACAGCAACATACAGTATATCCAACTGAGACTCTGAGTCGACTTGAAACCTGATGTTCCCAGATGTTCTCGTCCAGTCTGGCTGAGCTTTAAGTATTTATGACAGACAGGAAAAGATCTGCTGAAGGACGACGTGTCTCTCAGCTCTTTTCTAGTCTTTGCTGATGTTTTCCTGCTTCTGATCTAATTCTGAAATACTGGGAGGAACCGGTTCCTCTGTGCTTCCACCACTCGCTTCCATGAAGGG
This sequence comes from Valencia hispanica, assembly GCA_963556495.2. NCBI lineage: Eukaryota > Metazoa > Chordata > Actinopteri > Cyprinodontiformes > Valenciidae > Valencia > Valencia hispanica. The sequence goes on from OY747707.1 coordinate 2,431,643, forward strand.
TTGCTGCTAAGTCAACAATGACAATGCAGACAGATGTTTTTCCCCCCGCTGTATGATCACAAGAATCTGATTTGACTGCATCATCATCCAGATTAAACTAAATCTGAGTGTTTGCTCCTATTCAAATGAATTAGATTAATTTGTGATAAATCTTCATGGATTGGGCCCCGTTAGTCTCAATAATCAGGGAGGATTTAGATGTGTGTAAATTTGTTATTAATATGAATTTAATACAGCAGAGTGTATGTTTTTGAATAGATAGTTTTATTTAATTTATTTATTCTCATTACATTTTTGTGTTCTTCAAAGAGTATTGCTGGCCTCCATCAGGCCACCTGTTCAGGAGATATAATAATAATAATGCATTATTATTATTATTGCTATTGTTGAAATATTATTAATATTATTAATGCTATTATTATTATTGCCATTCTTGTATTATTAATAATATTATTAATGCTATGATTATTATTATTATTGTTGTTGTAGCATTCTTGCCTTCAGTGCGACACTTCAGTGAATTTTTAGAGCTTTTTACATCCCAGCTGAAGAAAGAGACACATCTCTGAAGACGGAAGGACATCACGTTGGACATCATATTATTATATGGCAGGAAAAATAAATATCAGACACATTTTGGAATAATTCCGTCTGATATTCTTCGTGTTTGGATCAGAAATATTTAAAATGTTCAACATGTATTTTGTTCACTGTATTTCTGTCAGTCTAGAATGTGTTGGAGGGTTTTTATTGTACTCTTTTATATTTTGTATTTGCAGCTTTATGTTGTTTATAAAAGCCTAACCGGGGCTAGTGTTATTTTTATTAATAAAATGTTGATAAAATCTGTAAATCGTTAAAAGATCTGAAACATAAAAAGAGCTTCAGACTGTTAAATTATGTGAAGAAAAACAGACAATTTCCAAATGTTAAGGCCACGCTTTGGACACCCCTGGGCTAGAGGATGTTTGGACTGGAGGACAATGATTGTTGTTTTTAAGGTTATTATTTATATATATTATATATATTAAGATTTTGTCTAATGAACTGAACTCAAGGTCCAAAGAAAGTCGAAAGAAGTTTACATCATAAATGGAAAACATAAAAAAAAAGAAAAAATGAGGAACAGGAACTCTGTCCTGAATTGGATCCAGATGGAAACATTCCTTTGAGCGGTTCGGACTCGCTGGATTTGCTCCATGATTAGAGGATCAAGTCGTTTTGAGTAAAGAAGGGATTTTATGTGGGTTTATTTGCAGGTTGTTTATCTGGCCAGCAGGTGGCAGCAGTGTGCAGGCGGCGCTATGCGGCTCGCAGCGCCCGGACTCATCCAGAGCGCCGGCCGCTCTGCTTCGCTCCGGTCCGGACTGACTCTCCCCGCCTCCCCGTCTGCTGTAGGAGCTCCGCCGGCTGCAGAGGAAGCCATCACGCCGCAGCCTCCCGGCAGCCCGGGGTTCTTTTCCTGCTTTTTAAACCCTCCTGGCAGATTATCTGTAAATCTGGCACGACGCGGGCGCTTCATCCGGAACAACAGACCCAGAGAGGAGGCAAGTTGGGTCAGAATTTGGGGTTTTGTTTGCTTGGATCTGTTGCGAGGAGGCAGCGGTGTCCTCAGGATCTTATCCCTGAACCACCTTGTGTTTATTCTTGCTGTGGACGGAGGATTTTCCGGGAATGGACGCAGTTAAAAGTATGTAGAGCTGCGCTGGATTTGTTTGAGTGTGGTGTCTGCAGACAGTCTGATGTTTAATGACATTTTCAGCTCATTGACGCGGTCAGGTTCTCAGGTTTAGGTTCATACACACACCCACCGTCTCTGCATGTAAATCATTGATGGCCTGCATGCTGTGGACTCCAGCTTGATGCTGTCTGAATGAAAGCACATGCTTGGAGCTGTTTTCCGTGAATCAGGCTGACTCTGTGGGACAGATGGGACACACAGGCTTACATTTACGCGACCCCGTCACACGCAGAGGGATAGAGTCATAAAACACTCAGAGGCAGGGGGTGAGGGGAGGCGGACGACCCCTGCAGAGGTGAGACCTTGACCTCCAGGCTGAGCTGCCAAAATAAAAACCTTGACAGTACCCCCCCCTCCCCTCCCCTCCCTTCCCTTCTGGGATTTTTAGACTGTGAGATCCTTCGTCTTTTCTCTCCACAGCTCAGGGAAGGGTGGTCTCCACCCTCCACGGGGGCGGGATGTTCTGATCATCGCGGCTCGGCTCTCGGAGATGGACGCCAGTGGATGACAGGAGCCGAGGACTCCCGGAAGGAGGAGGAAGAGGAGATCGCCTCGCAGCGAGTCCATGAGACGTCCTCCAGAGCATGGGGTGTGTCAAGTCCAAGAGGAGCGACCCCGCTTCCCAGCATGCCAAATGCTCCGCGGAGAAGGAGAACCTGGTGGGCCCGTCGGAGCCGGGCTCCCCGCAGGTGGACCCGGCACTCCTGGAGTACGCCCAGAGGCTGTCCGAGGAGATCGTGGCCCGCGCCGTGCAGCAGTGGGTGGAGGTGGACAGCCGCTACAGCGACATCCCCTTCATCGAGTGCGACGTTCCGTGACGGGGAAACCGGTTTCGCTGGGACTCCCTTATGCCGTCATACCCAACAAAAGAAGGAATAAGTTGTTGGGAATTCTGTTTTGACCTAATTTTGGACGGGATTATGATCCTAAAGCCCGCCTCCAAATTGACCAAAGCACTCTGATCCCGACTCTGTGATTATGAGAGCAGGTTGGAGATCATCTTCCTCTCCCCATGTCTCCGCCAGCTGTCCATGACTGGACTTTCAAACACCAGGAATCCCGACACTCGACCCCTGTGCCGAGCAGGAACCTATTAATAGACGAGAGACACTCCCTGCCGTGGGACTCCTTCTGGTAGGGGGTGAACCCGTCTTCTACAGCCCCCCCCCGAGGAAGATGCCGTGGTGACGTCCTCAGCTCTGCTTCTTTCACTGCCACTGGATCGCCTTAATCTCTGCCTGGATCCCGGAACACCGGCGTGCCGACGTCGCACTTCCAACTGGACTTGGCCTGTAGACCCGGCAAGGATTGGGGAGTTTAACAGGGTTTGACTCGCTGAGATGTTTGGGACGGACCAATGAATCACGGTATACATGGAGTGCCGTTTGTAAAGTTACAGTCAAATTTAACAGCAATAATTTGGGTTCTTTAGCCTGTCATAAGAGAAAAAAATGAGGGTTCATTTTTCAAAGTCATATTTGCATCCATGTTATTTATTCTATTTAGCTTGCTAGCTAATTATTAATTTGACAAATTTAATGTTTAGCTCCGAAATACATACTTAGTTATTAACATTTAGCTAACGTGCTAATTCACTGGTCGATAAGTGAAAGTGGACTATCAAAATAAAAGCTGGGTCTTGCTAACCTCTAAATGAACTGCTGAATGTCTCCTCCTTATCGTCGTGTATTTTCCTCCCAACATGTCCGACATTTCAGCTTAAAACGCAGGATGAGCCGTTTTAACGGCAACACAGACGTTTACCGATGAATTTACAGCAACAAGTGATTCACCAGCAGCAGGAGGAGATTATATAGAGGTTAGCGAGACCCAGCTTTTATTTTTAATAGTCCACGGAGAGTGAATTAGCGTATTAGCTAAATATTTACTTCAAAGCTATTTATTCAGCTAGCCTGTTCAGCTTGCTAGCCAAATATTTAGCTTGGGGCTAAATATTTAATTTGTAAACTAAATATTTACTTTGAAACTGACATTTATAAATGAATAAATAACATTTTTGAACCCCCATTTCATCTCTTATGACCTAACTAATTTGCTAAATAAGGCAAATTACTGCTGTTTATTTTTGATTGTGTAACTTTACAAACGGTGCCTCATATTTATAGGTTTGGTTTTGTCCACTTTGTGCCGCTGTGCTGGTAAACCTGGAAAACCCATGTCACCGTTCCCTTGGTGGCCCTTCAGGAAACAAAGCAACCCTACGTACCAAACACAGTATTCACCCTGCATACTGTGCAAAAGTCTTAAGTCATCAGTCATTTCTTCATATGTTTCCTCATACAAACATCATACAAACATTCCAATTAGTTTAAAAGTTTTTGTTAGTTTCCTATAGAAGGACTCCCAGCAGATTGCATGGAGTCGTTGACTTGAGGTTGAGCCCCGTTGATGCAGACTTCCAACCACAACAATCCCTCAAACTGAGCATTTCTTGACTTCTAAATCACGGAGGGTTAGAAATGTGTTCAAATTCAAATACAGGCCGAAATCATGTTGTATTTTGACTCACTGTGACGTCAACTTTCTACATCTGATGGTGCCGAGGTTCTCAAACTGTGGTACCAGCACCACTGGTGGTACCTGGGTTCCCTCAATGTTTCTGGGTTAGAACAGAGTTTTTGATAACAAACCCGAAAATCAGAGCCAATATCTTCCTGAAGAAGGCAAAACGAGATGATAACGTCCTGTTTCCTGTAGGACGGTGGGCTAGCAGCTCTTTTGGAATCACCAAAATCCTTTTATCCCTTTAGGAAAACAGTTTGATTTTGGGATTTTATTCATAGATTCATCTAAAGTTTTTTGTTCAGAGAACACTGGTTTATTCCTTTCAAGTCTGATTGGGTCATAGATCAGAGTTTGGTGGCTTTAACAAGCAAAAACAGGAAAAGAAAATCTCCTTAAATAAATATAAGAAATCCTGGAGGGAAGATGTAAAGAAATGAGGAATAAAGTAGGAAAATGTGACTTTTTTTGCTCAGTTTGGGTCAAAGTTAGATCTGGTCTTTTTGTCTGTGCTCATTCAGATGAAAACATCATGTGCGCACAAACGTTAACGTCTGTAGTTTCATAGACATAAAATAACCTTAAAATGAACCAAAACAGCTGTAAGAATAAGAGGATGAGAAAAAGAAAAGACGTTTTCAGCTGTCAAGCGTCTTCTAGTCCGTTAGAAAGACTGTCTGGAACGGATTAAGGTTCCTCGGAGAGACATCCAGATGCCAAACTTCCAGCTCTCCTTCAGATCTTCGGCCTCAGAGACAGAAAGATGAAGGTCCTTGCTGGTCTGAAGGCCAACGTTGGTCAGGGAGGGACCCGTTTCCTGCCTGCTTAAAATAAAAGAAATCCAATTTGTTGCTAATTTACATGAGAGTTCTCTCTTTAAAGGCTGATAAATCTGAGCTCCACTTGTCCGAACCGGAACGTGTGATTCAGCCGTCTTCAGAGCTTAAAGACCACTAATCCAGTCTTCACTAAAACATCCGAGTCTTCCATCAGAAATAACATTTAGGACATGTTATTCCCTTCCACATCATGAACAGGGTTTTTTTCCCGCCCAGTTTGCTCATTCGGTTTATCCCTAATAACTGGGAAGCCGTCGGATTCTTCCCTCTCTGCAGGCTTCAGAAGACACAAACGGTCTGAGCTTAGAAAGTTATGTCAAGTGGAGCAGGAGTGCGATCCAAAGCAGAGCAAACAGGCCTGAGACTGCAGAGAAAGGGAAGATATGCTTGGATGACATGTTTCTGTTTTTATTCTAAGCTTTCGAGCTTTTAAAGGTCATGTTCTGTTCCAAACATGTCAAACTTTCTGTTTGTTGCCAAGAAGCAGCTCCGTTGGATGATTTATGTAAATATTTCTGCAGCAGAAAATGGAATCACTACTTTTAGAGCAGCGGTGTCCAAAGTGTGGCCCGGGGGCCGTTTCCTGCCCTGGGAAGGAATTTTGTCGCCCGGTTCAAATTCGATCCTCCAGCTCAGGTATCTGGTGCAGAAATCTTTTTCTATTCTTCTTAAAATGGAAAACGTCATCAGGAGCAAGGCAAAGTTTTCTGTTGGGTTTTTTTTTTAGCCACTTTTTTCTCCTATTGGAAGTTAACGTGAAGCGGGACCAGACGCATTTACTAATATTAAGATCTGTTCATTAAGTTGTCAAAACAAAACTTTTTCAAAGGACGAGGGACTTTTATAAAAAATATGTTAAATGGATGATTTTCTTCTTTTTTAAAAAAAAAGAAAAAGCCAAACCTGTGACCCCATTTTGTTTCTAATTTAAAGATTACTTTTCTACAAAAATCTGAATCTGATGTTTATCTCATTAAAATATTGCATGCCTAATTTATTATTTTAAAATTTAAATGAAAAAAAGAAAGTGTCCTTTAAAGAACTTTGAATTCTGGTAAATTTGGCTCGTTTGATCAAAGGTCTGGACGCCGCTGCTCTAGATTATTATGATGATTTCTGTGTAGCAAGACAAAGAATTTAGTCATTTATGACTCTAAACTATCTCCCCCCCCCCCAAAAAAAAATCAAAAAAATCTCTTAATGCTGTGGAAAATATGACACAATCAAATCGTAATTATCATTTCTGAAACAAACACCTGCACAGGTGTAATTATGCAAATGAGCCCGCAGTCTGCGGACCTTAACCAGCAGCTGTGGGCGACTTGAAAAAAAAAAAAAGTATGAAAGCTCTTGGTGCTGAGGAATAAATGAAGAATAATGTGGAATATTTTCCCAGCTGAGAAGGAAAATGATGGAACCATAGTTGGAAAAAAGGACTTTCCTGATAGCTTGACTTCTCCGAGCTCTGCACCAGTGAGAAAACAAGCAGCTGACAGATCTGCTCTGCAGGACGAAACCTGGAGTTTCCAGCATTACGTTCCAGCTGGACAGAGATCTGGACTGTTTGATGAAGATGAGCTTGAAAGCTCCTTTCTGTGGAGCGAGATGCATGATCACCTGCTTCCATCTCCTCCCCGGTGCTTCGCCTCTTCAGACATGAGTCTCCTCTTGGATTTTTCACCAGGAACCAACTTTCTAGCATCATCTTCTCTTCGGCGCCTGGAACCTCGTTCATGGTGGTTCTAGTTCCTCAGCTGATCTCTTGCGGTTCTGGATGTTCTCATCTCTCACGTTGGGTCCATGTTTCCACTTTCACAGCTTTCCCAGACGGTCTCCTAATCGGCAGAATTCGGCTTGTGAAGGTATTTGTTTAGGAAACACTTATTCAAGGACCAGTTCCACAAATCTTCCTTATTATTCTATAATTTCATGTTTTCTTCGTGGTTTGACTAATGATGTCTTATTAATTACTACAGCACTGTTCTATGTTTTAAAGGTAAATAAAGCCAGAATGTTCAACTAGTTTTTTAAAATTGCTCATATCTGGGATTTATTTGTATTGTTTTTGTTGTTGTTGTTGCAAATGATAAGAAAACTGACTGAATATCCTGGAAAAGGAATGATTTTTCCGGGGTCGTAGGAGGACGTTCCTCTCCTTCAACATCCAGACTGTACTTTCAGTGTGCGGAAAATCTGATGCCAACAAACGAGTTATGCCTTCAGTCATTCTGTGTGTTTGTCTTAAAGCACCGGTCGAACAGGAACACAGGGGTCAAAGGTCAGGGTACGCGGAGGACAAACACAAGGGTTTATAAAAACGACTGCTGGTGAGCGAAGACGGGAACGGAGACGGCTCGGTCTCTGTTTATGGCCGATCATTCTGGATTTATTGAGGCGGAAACATTAAAAGCTGCTTCAGGCTCCCACGTCACACCTTTAAACCGTGCAGGTGGATCCAGGTGAACCTCAGGTTAAACTGTAACCCTGGCAGATAAGACACACCTCTGGAGAGATAAAAGTTATCAGTGTTTTCCAAGAACACTAAGCTCTGCTACCAGTAACAAGTAAGTACACCTTTCATTTTTAGTGATGTACAACGTGAAAGTGTAGTGAACCTCCCAGGAAATTCACCCCAATAAAACAACATGGCTGCAGCTTTGATGTCCTCTGGACAGATGGGATTAACCAAATATTTTCCGTATAGGGCCCTTTTTTTGTTTTTTTAAAACTGACGGAGAAATCTGAAGACCTACCACAATTTTGACAGATTAGTATTCACACCTCTGACCGCAGTATGCGCAAACATTTTCGAGTCCATGTAACTGAATCAATAAAAAATAAAAAAAGATTCCCATGAGAGCATCGGAGCATCATGTCAGACCTGGTCATCGAACTCCATGCATCTCGCTAACCGGGAGCTGACGGCGCGTTGAAGAGTAACCGAGGCTTTGGAGCGTCAACCACCGGGGATTTCCTCCCACTAAAGCGATAGCTCGCAGGTCAGGAAACGGCTCGTTTAGAGAGTCTTTCCGATTTCCAGACTCTACATGAGAAGTCATCTTTCCGAGGCAAAAAAACCAACAATCCTCATGACAAAAACATCTGCATCAATCCCACTATTTGATTATGAACCATAAGCCGTCATTATGAGCGAGGGACTTAAAAAGGCTCAACAACCTGATAAAGAAGGTTCTGGTTCTGTTCTGGTTCTGTTCTGGGGACGACTGTGGAACATCTGGAGATGATGATGCAAAGAAGGATTCTTCTTAAATTTAAAAAAATGATGGACAACCCTGAGCATCCTCTTCATGAGACAGTCATACAACAACAGAGCGTCTTCAGTCGGAGGCTTCTTCAGTTTCGCTGCAACACAGACTGCTACAGGAAATCCTTCCTGCCCACAGCCATCATCATCTACAACAACTCCTTAAAGAATTAATTATATGAGCTACAACACTTAATTTCCCTCTGGGATCAATAAAGTATTTTTCAATTTCAATGAACAAGCAGATCATTTTAGTTCCATGAGGAAGATGTGAGACTGTGTTCAGGCCACAGCAGGTGAACTGTTCATGTTTTCAGTCCAATCGTTTAATCTCATTTTTTTTACATGTAGTTCTCTGCTCAGCTTGAATATTATTTAGAATGAGTAAAAAAGGAAAAACTATTGAATATGTTATGATTTGAAACTTTGACAGGTAAAAATTGATGTTTTTTCGACCCCGTCGGTCAAAATGTGTAGCAGGACTTCTGGATGGGACCGAAGTAGAGATGCTTGAAGAAAAGCAGAGAAGCACGGAGGTGGAAGGCTGATGCTTGGGGCTTTTGTTCCATAAACGAACGATCTGAGGTTATTTAGGACCCGGTGAGAAGCAGATCTGATCATTCCTGATGCATCTTCTTCATGTTGCTCTTTTAAACGCAACAGTTCCTGTTTTTACCTTTAAAAAAATGTTGGATATTTAATAAACTCATCTTTTCTTATTTTTCATTCCCTCTGCTTCTGACTCATAAATAATGCAGACATGGAGCCGCCATGTTTGGGGAAGTGGTTTAACTCCAACAGAGCTAATCGATTCAACATAAGAAATGAAGAAGAAAAACACAGATTTCAGTTTAATGAAACTACATTTGATTTTATTACGTCGCTAATAAATCCTGTTGCTGCGTAATCAATATTGCAAAAGAACAAACAAACATTGGTGTCTGTGTTTGAGACCAAAACCTAGAAAAACAGATGATACTGATCCTAGTGGCATCAACAAACACCCACGGGATCATAAAGCTCTCAGTGGTGAGATCACTTCCCCTCCTGTCCTTCTGCTAATGCAGCGCGGCTCTCCGCTCCTTCAATCTGCAGCAAAACACTCGACTCACACCAAACATTTAGAAAAAGCTGATCTATCAGCCTCCTGTTTCATTTCTGGCTGCAAACCGTGAATTTCAATCTGTTGGGTTTTTCCTCCATCTGCAGAAAAACGATCCAAGTTTCCTGTTAAATAAAAGCAGAGAAAAAGACGGAGACAATCCTCCGAAACGACAGACCAACGAAGAAGGGAAGCGTCTGTTTAGACCAGGCCCGGATGGATCATCAGAACCTCAGCTCCTTCTTCTCTCCCAGCGGGCCGAAGCACTCGTCCACAAACCGGTCGGAAACCTCCTCCAGGGTCGACGGACTCCAGCGGGGGTTCTGGTCTTTGTCCATCAGAACTGGACAGGCAGAGTTTGGAGACTTTTAAAACGGGTCGGCGGTGACTAAACAGCAGCAGGAGATCACTTCTAATGGAGACGGGGGGGACAGGAGAGGAATATCCTCTCATATCCACACAGGCGCTTTGTGTTTTTAATAACCTGGTAAATGATTCAGATTTTAATCTGAACCCCAAATTAACAGAAAACGCGTGCAGAATGGGAATAAACCAGAAATAAATACCTGGATTTTAACTGGACTCTGTTGACCAGAATTAGATGATAATTTGCTGTAAATTTAACGTACTGAATAAGAATGAACTGGATTGAATTGGGCTGTAATGGTTTCAAACCAGTGACTGGACTGAACCGGGTTATGGGATGAATGTTCTGAATCTGCAATGAAACGGATTTCATGCTAAATCAAATAGGACTAGATCAAGATTATTTCATATTTTTATTTCGTATTTATCGGACAAACTGGATTGTATTTAATTATTTTTTATTAGGGATGCCTCAAATATCGGCATTAACATCGGTATCGGCCGATCATCGCTGTGGATGGTTCAGCTCAGGTTCTGAAGCTCCTTCCAGCTTCACTGATCTTCATCACTCATGGATTCTGTCTCGCTTCAGCTTTTCTTCAGCCTGAATCCTCCTGGTTTCTGCCAATTCAGAACCTCCAGAATCAAAAGTTTCACTTTAAACAGTGAAACTAGACGCAGGGATGCTCGATATATATATATATATCGGCATTAACATCAGTACCGGTCCAATTTACGGTGCTGAAAGGGTTTGAAAATATATAGAATATTGGGAAATATTGGTTATCTGCCAACATTAGCATATCGGTGCATCCTCGATCGTTTCAGTTGGTAGTTCTGTCAAGAGTTAGTCAGCGTAGGGAAAAATATATAATACATATAATATCTGTAAATATTGGTTATTGGCCATAGCGGCAATATTAATATCGGATATCGATACTGGCTCAAATGTTCTAATTGGTGCATCACTAATTTTTATTTTAAGTAATCAGGCCGTACTGTAATGAACTCATTCATGTTAAATAACAAGATTAAACTGGTTCCATGATGAATTTGGATCATTGAAATGAACCGGATTATAATGAGAATGAACTGGAATGAACTGGATTGACCTGAACTGTGTGACTCAGTCTCCACTAAAATCCCGTTTTATTATGAAATTAATTGAATTATGGTTTGTTGAGCTGGTTTGTATTAAATTGTGAATGAATTGGTGTGAATCAAATATAAAAGATTTGAATTTGAATCTTTTTTTAGCTGAATTAAAACAGATTAAAAGTGGTAAAATTCAGTCAAACTGTGATTTTTAAACATATTTTGTTGGTGATCATAGACTCACCTGCCCGTACGCCCTCGTAGAAGTCATGGCCTCTCTGGAACAGCAGAAACACACCAATCAGAAGAACATTTTATGCAATTTAAAGTCAAACACTGACAACAACACAACTACCGCTGCAGAGACCCGTCGTCCTCATCCCTCCTTTAACTGAGATTAAAAACTCTCCAATATTTCGTCTCCAACATCTACCCACCTGTATCACAGATTAATATTTAGAAGTAGGAATTTTTTACATATTTCTAATTAACTGTTTCATTCATGGGTTTTTTGTAATCAGCTCCTGATGTGTTTTTTTTCCTCCTCCTAAGCCAGAAAAAAATAACACTGAAAAACACATTTCCAGAGGTTTGTACAGTAGCTCTATGACTTGAAACAAAGTAGGGCTGAATAGTGGAATTGGATTGCTCTCCTCATTTTTCCCGTGTTATTTTTAGTGTTGTGGTTCTCCCTGGCTCTTGTGTGCTGCTCAGGTCCGGTGGGTTTTTACCATGCAGGCCTGGCTCAGTCGATACTCCATCACCAAGACGTCCCGCAGGCTCAGGGTGGCGCCCGCCTGCAGCTGCTTGAAGGTGATCTTCAGAGACGTGGGAGACATTTTGGACAGGATCTAAAAGAAGAAGAACAACAACCAGTAAATGATCAGGGAGAACAGGCTCGGTTCTGAGGAGACATTAATGAATAACATAGATTTCTTTAAATAAAACATGTCTAGTTGACACAAAGTTATTTATGAGGGATTTAAATCTGATTTGATTAAAACGGTTTAAGTCCAATATTTTCAGGTTCTGTTTTCACATCCGGAAACATTTCTGGGACCTGGAATAAAGTCAGCATGATTTATATGTTCTGAGGGAATTTAACACAGGGATGCTTCACATTTTACAATCGTCAGTACTTGTTCTACAATATTTACAATATAACTTCTCACCATATATATGACAGATATGTCAACAGTTGTCAGGTTGAAATATAAAACCTGATAAAATGGATGGACAATTGGTTGGTTGGATGGATGGATGGATGAATGGATGGATGGATGGATAATTGGTTGGTTGGATGGATGGATGGAAGGTTGGATGGATTGATAATTGGTTGGATGGATGGATGGATGGAGAATTGATGGATGGATGGATGGTTGGTTGGATGGATTGATAATTGGTTGGATGGGTGGATGGATGGATGGAGAATTGATGGATGGATGGATGGATGGATGGATAATTGGGTGGGTGGGTGGTTGGATAGATAATTGGATGGATGGATGGATGGATGGATGGATAATTGGGTGGATGGATGGATGGATGGATAGAGAATTGATGGATGGATGGATGGATGGATGGATGGATGGATTGATAATTGGTTGGATGGGTGGATGGACTATTGATGGATGGATGGATGGTTGGTTGGATGGATGGATTGATAATTGGTTGGATGGATGGATGGACGGATGGACTATTGATGGATGGATGGATGGTTGGTTGGATGGATGGATTGATAATTGGTTGGATGGTGGATGGATGGAGAATTGATGGATGGATGGATGGATAATGGATTCTGTCATTTCGACTGTTAACTTTGTTTTCTCTCAGTGTTTTTCTCTCCATAGAAGATATACCTGGTCTGGTATCCTGCTTGGCTGCAATGCCCTGTTGGACGGGGGGCATCGACTGGGATGATCCTCCCAGTAACTGAACATCCACTGTGTCCTGTTATCAACTTTTTACTTTCTGTAACATAGAAAGTTCTCTTATATCAGATCTTCTGTTCCTTCTGTGTTTCTGCTCTGTCTTCTCAAACCCCCAGACGGTCGTGGCAGATGGCCGCTCCTACTGAGCCTGGTTCTGTTGGAGGTTTCTTCCTGTTAAAGGGGAGTTTTTCCTCTCCACCGTCGCTACATGCTTGCTCAGTATGAGGGATTGCTGAAGGATTGCTGTGGTTGGAAATCTGCATCAACGGGGCCCAACCTCACGCCAATGACTGACGCAATCTGCTGGGATTCCTTAAATAGGAAACTTTTTAACTGATTGGAATGTTTGTATAAATGTATTGAAATGACTTCTTGTTAAGTGCCTTGAGATGAAACATCTGTTGTTAATTGGCGCAATATAAATAAACTGAATTGAAACTGAATTGAATGGATGGATAACTAGTTGGATGGATGGATAATCGAATGGATGGTTGGATGAACGGATAACTGGATGGTTGGATGAATGGATGGATAACTGGTTGAATGGATGGATGGATGGATGGATGAATTGATGGTTGGATGAATGGATGGATAACTGGTTGGATGGATGGATGGATGGATGAATGGATGGATGGATAATCGGTTGGAGGGATGGATGGATGGATAATCGGTTGGAGGGATGGATGGATGGATGGATGAATTGAGGGATTGATGGATAATCGGTTGGATGGATGGACGGATGGATGGATAATCGGTTGGATGGATGAATTGATGGTTGGATGGATGGATGGATGGATGAATTGATGGATAATCGGTTGGATGGATGGATGGATGGATGGATAGATAGATAGATAGATGGATAATCGGTTGGATGGATGGTTGGATAGATGGATGAATTGATGGTTGGATGGATGGATAATTGGATAACTGGATGGATGAATTGATGGTTGGATGGATGGTTGGATGGATGGATGGATTGATGGATAATCGGTTGGATGGTTGGATGGATGGATTGATGGATAATTGGTTGGATGGATGGATGGATGGATGGATAATCAGATGGATGGTTGGATGGATGGATGGATTGATGGATAATTGGTTGGATGGATGGATGGATGGATAATCAGATGGATGGTTGGATGGATGGATGGATGGATTGATGGATAATTGGTTGGATGGTTGGATGGATGACTGGTTGGATGTATATTTCCCCTAACAAACCTATTAAACTTGAGGACTGCTGTGTGTGTTTGACCGACCCAGGCCCGGTTGGCAGGTATCTATTTTGGGCTCCAGGTTCTGCTAGCCTGTTACCGTAGCAACATGAATGGAGAAAGAGAGAAGAGCCTTCAGAGCCATAATGTTTTGTCCTTCAATGATACCCGACTACTTCTAACTGGAGACAGCAGCTTATTGAGGCACTGCAGCTGTACTTCACTTCTTCTACAGCTTTTGTCACTTCAAAGATAGTTTCATATACAGAGCAGTCACTTTGAGTAAAATCCTTCAACGAATCACTGTGGTTATGCCGGGACGTCACTTAAACTGGGGTTAATACACTGGACAAATACATAAACGCAACACTTTTGTTATTGCTTACATTTTTCATGAGCTATACATAAAAAAACCCTCTGGGATGTTTTCAGCTTCCAGGAGGTGCGTACAGATCCTTGCTACATTAGGCCAAGCTTGTTTGGTTTCACGTGGTCTGCGGTTGTGAGGCTGGTACCGCCAAATTCTCTGAAACGCCTTTTGGAGACGGCTTATGGTAGAGAAATGAACATTAATTTCACGTCCACAGCTCTGGTAGACATTCCTGTAGTCAGCATACCAATTGTACGCTCCCACAAAAGCCGCGACATCCGTGGAATTGTGCTGTGTGATCAAACTGCACATTTCAGAGTGGCCTTTTATTGTGGCCAGTGTAAAGCACACCTGTAAATTGGAATGGATTATCTTGGCGAAGGAGAAGTGCTCACTAACACAGATTTAGACAAATTTGTGAACAATATTTGAGAGTAGTGGGTATTGTGTGTATATAGAAAATGTTTCAGATCTTTGAGTTCAGCTCATAAGAAATGGGAGCAAAAACAAAAGAGTTGCGTTTATATTTTTGATCAGTGTAATTTCTGCTGTGTGACTTTGAAGCCCAACTTCACCCTGCTTCAGTCAGCCGACCTCAAAAGTGTTAAAGATGCTTTACCAAATCTGCAGAGCAAGCTAGCTTTTCAACATAAACAGTCACAGAACTCCCAGCCCTCCCATCGCCTATCATCCCTAGGCCACGCTCCCCTGATGTAGCAACACGCGTTGCCAAAGTAAACGTATAGAGCGCAAAACACCAGTCGCAGTTTTCGTGAAGTCATATGGGAGAATCCTCTTTTGTTTTCCGCGACTTCAAATGGTGTTTTTCTTTTTGGGACTCTGGTTGTTTGTCATAAAGTTGAAGTGGTAGCAGCCGGCTGTTTCTTCTTCTCTGACTTTATTAAGCGGGGAACCTCTCACACCAGTCGTGTTCTGGTGCAAAATGTCACTTGACCGGTGGCACAGACAACCGGATGGTCCAATCGTTGGTTTCGGGCCAAGCCGTGTTATTGGCTGAGGTTTTTTGACAAATGGGACAGAACCACTTAATTATTATTTATTTATGGGTTTTTTTTAATCTCCACAAAATATTTAAAGCTATACTATGTTAGAACGTTGTTAAGAGGCACGACAAAAAAATATGTTAAGCTAGCTTGTTTTGCATATTCGGTATAGCAACTTTAAAGATGCTGAAACGGACTCTGGAGTAATATTTCTGCACGGTTCTTCTCCTTATAAATCAGCAAAACAATGAGAGGGATTTAGGTTCAGCAGCAGATTAGGTTCAAACCTCGATTTGCTTCTTAGCAAACTCTGAGCCGTCTGACTTCAGGTCCTGCACGATTCCCTCCACACTGCTGGAGCCGAACAGCCTGGTGAGCAGGAAAAGGAAAGGAAAAGGTGTGTTTACAACATGCCAGGTGTTTCTACTGTCCACCAGGACCCAGTTCAGTTACTGGTAATATTGGACCCAGTTCTCAGGAATTCTTGCTTCAATGAAACTTCTTTACATCTCAGCATCTTTTCATGCTTTTTGTAAAAGGAGAATAAATAAAAAAACTCTCACCTGTCAATATCAGAAATATGTTTGTCCAAGACGAACGGTTTATCAGAGTCCAGCTCACTCTGTGGACAACAACACAGAGAACCATGTGGGAAAACACATAGCGGCATCCTCCTCCTTATTTAACAGTAAAAAAAAGGCTATAAATCTTTAAAATAAATGCATCTGTTATCACAACAGCATAACTGTGTGCTCACACTGGAAGACGCAGAAAAATGCAACCTTTAGTAATCTGAGAACGTCTGCATGGTTGAGAACGTGCTGAAAGACCCTTGATTATTATCTGCACCGTTATCAGCAGCTGCCTATTCTCTACTGTTGTCTTTGGGTTGCTTATGGGCTCTGATTCGGTGTTGTTTTCTGACCTGCTTCTGGAAGGACTCCAGCAGTCTGGAGACGTCCGCGTCAGACGGGGACTTCAGGTCCACCAGCTGCTCCTCCAGTTCTGGGATCTGCAGAAGGAACCAGAACCCACAGCGTTTATGTTAGAACCTAAAGTCAGCAGCAGATGGTGTTCCTTTAAACAGTTTGGGAAGGTCCAGATAGTGATGTCATGGCTCTGGAAGCCTCCGATTGGTTAATTCAAAACATCTAAGTCAAATGGAGGAACACCTGTGGATGTACCTTAAGTGTTTGGACACAATGACCATTTAGAGGAAAAAGAGAGAAGCTTGAAGCCTGAGAACATCATCCTAACTGTGAAGTACAGAGGTGGCAGCATCACGGTGTGGGGCAGGTTTACTGCAGGAGGGACTGGTGCACTTCACAGGATAGATGGCATCATGAGGAAAGATGATTATGTGGACATATTGAAGCAACATCTGAAGACCTCAGCCAGGAAGGTGAAGGTTGGACACAGATGTGTCTTCCAGATGGACGATGTCCCTCAGTGGACCAGATTAGCTAGAAAGGACAACAAGGTCCAGGTTCTGGAGCGTCCTGATCTCAGTACCAGAGAACATTTGTGCTCAGAGTTACAAAGGTGGGTAACCCGACCCAGTACCACCGGTTCTGTCAGGAGGAATGGGCCAAAATGAGAGCAAACTGTGGTGAGAAGCTTGCTGAAGGGAACACAGAACATCTGACCCAAATCAGACAGTTTAAAGGTGATTCTAACAACTGCTGAGGATGAAAACTTTTGAATCTGAAAAAGGTCATAAAAATATTTTTTCTCTTATTGTTTGGAAAATTTACCAAATAAAAATCACTTGGTGCTAAAACGGGAAAAGTTCAGGATGATTTAATGTCAGACAGTCTGGATAAAAAGGTTCTGTGTGTCTATAGTGTATGTAAATTTCTGGTCTCAACCATCACTGCTGTTGATTTAGAGTCGAACACGTTTGATTCTGTGTCCCGTGAAGGACTGGAGAGCCCATCAGTCAGCGCTGTTGGCACATATAGAGCAGCTTAACTTGTTTCTGCCAGTAATTACATTTTTTCCAGGCTTGGTTCTGATTCTGTGCTCCTGCAGAACCCAACTTTAAAAACTCAAGGTTATTGTCAGGAACAACCTCTGCTGCCCGCTGCTTTGACTGTTAGCCAACAGAAGGATCCACACCTGGCCTTGGGGCCTGTCAGGATGTGTTGGCACAACTAAAATAAAAAGCCTGATTCACCCACTGACTCAACAGCTGCACCCTTCATCCGTCCCTGGAGCACCAACCTGACTCAGACCCGTTTTTCATCGTTACCGAATGTTACATCACCTTTTTAGATTCTACGAAGTGAGTGGCGACTCCGGCTCGCTGAACATCCCGTCCCTTGAGTCGGAAACCCGTCAAGGCGAGGAACAGTCCCAGCTTCCCCCGGAGCCTCGGCAAGAAGTAGCCACCTCCTACATCAGGGAAAAGCCCTGTGAAAAAAAACAATCACAGCTGTAGTGACTCTTGACTTTAAGGTCATTTCATTTTTAAGTTCCTTGAGTTAGTTTATCAGAATCCTCATGATCTGTATCTATGAGTCCGGAACATATTGGGTTCTCTAATGTTTCTCAGTATCAGCTCCTGCTGTTGGTCATCTGGCCTCTAGGTGTGTGTTGGTGTGTAGTAATCTGGCAAATTCCTATTGGAGCCAAATCGTCTCATAGGATTAGGGTGGTAGGGGTGGCGTCAATAACGTTCAGCACTTTTTATTGTTAAGGTTGTATGAAAACAAGCTGGACTATTGAGCCCAGACTCATCCTTTAGTGTGGCTGGGCTCAGATAAGATGAGGAGCACTGTGATGGTCTTCTGCTTGGCAAGGAACTGACTGAGGAGCTGAAGGCTCCCAATTGGGATGCTTTTATGTTTGGTTATTTGTAGTTTTGTTTAATTGGCTGTTTATCTTAGTTTGATGCGCTGGCTGTTTTCTCGGTTGGACGCATTGGCTGTTTTTTGTAGTTGCATAAGTTGGTTGTTTTGTTGTTTGGGTTGGATGCGTTGCTTGTTTTTTTTTTTTGGTTGGATGTGTTGTTTTTGGTTGGATGCATTGGTTGTTGTTTTTTGGTTGCATGTGTTGGTTAGTTTTTTGGGTTGGACGCGTTGCTTGTTTGTTTCTAGGTTTGATGTGTTACTTTTTGATGAGATGTGTTGGTTGTTATTTTTTTGTTGGATGTGTTGTTTTAGGTAGGATGCATTGGTTGTTGTGTTTTTTTGGTAGGATATGTTGTTTGTTTGGTTGGATGTGTTGCTTGTTTGTTTTTGGGTTGGATGTGTTGCTTGTTTTCTGGGAGGTTTAGATGTATTGTTGGTTTTTTGGGTTGGATGTGTTGTTTGTTTTTTGTTGGATACATGGTTGTTTTTTGGGGGGTTGGATGTGTTGGTTGTTTTTTTTTTTTGGTTGGATATGTGTGGTTGGTTATTTGGGTTGTTTTTTTTGGTTAAATGTGTTGTTTTTTTGGGTTGGATGTGTTGGTTTTTTGTTGTTTTTTGTTGGATGCATTGTTGTTTTTTGGTCGTATGTGTTGTTGTTTTTTGGTTGGATGTGTTGGTTTTTGTTTATTTGGTAGGTTGTGTGGTTGTTTTTTGGGTTGGATGTGTTTGTTGTTGTTATTTTTGGTAGGTTGTGTTGGTTGATTTTTGGTTGGGTGTGTTGGTTTTTTTGATTTTTGGGTTGGATGTATTGTTTTTTGTTTATATGGTTGGATGTGTTGGTTGTTTGCTTTTGGGTTGGATGTATTGTTGGTTTTTTGGGTTGGATGTGTTGTAGTTGTTTGTTTGGGTTTGATGTGTTGTTTGTTTTGGTTGGATGCATTGGTTTTTGGTTGGATGTGTGGTTGTTTTTTTGGGTTGGATGTGTTTGTTGTTGTTATTTTTGGTAGGTTGTGTTGGTTGATTTTTGGTTGGGTGTGTTGGTTTTTTTGATTTTTGGGTTGGATGTATTGTTGGTTTTTTGGGTTGGATGTGTTGTGGTTGTTTGTTTGGGTTTGATGTGTTGTTGTTTGTTTTGGTTGGATGCATTGGTTTTTGGTTGGATGTGTTGTTGTTTTTTTTGGGTTGGATGCAATGTTCCCTCTAATTTTTCATGTGTCTGAGCAAACACACTAATGCCCTGAGCGCTCCATATGACCACTGTGAGCAACATCAGATGTGTGCCCTGTGGTCATGCCAGCATCGCATCCATCCAGTTTACATAGTTTATTAAAATGATCAAATTAAAGCATTTAAACTTCTGTGAGAACACTTTTTAATTAAGTACATTATCCCACTTACAATGAAAATGACAAAGATCTTATTCATGACCTGTGTAGTGTGTTAACACTATTGTAAGTATAAATATCTCATTGTAACTTTGGAGAAACATGAACTGCCAAGTAAGCCAAGCTCACTATGAACTCAAATTTTGAAAACATACTTAACATTTTTATTATAAAGGTGTGACTTGTATTATAACCATGAGCCATTGTGAGAAGCTCTTGCTGAGCACTGGGTAAAAGTAACTCTTTGTCTGCAAAATACCGTATATAATCACACGATTATTCTGTATTTCTGCTACTCATAAACTGGTTTTTAATGATCAATTTTCACAAATGAACATTGTAAATGCATGACACTAGATAAGGACAAATCTGATTAAGGACTTAAACGTAACTTTATTTTTGTCGTCTGTCCTTCTCACGTAGTGGTTTTACACGTTGTTCAGGTTTATGGCCTCATCTGCTTGCAGCTTTGACTTTATGTGCATCAGCTGATCCCAATGGTCCACTCAAGTCTTCAAGACGATTTCTTGATGCTGTTTTGATACGATTCATTAAACTAAAGCCTCTTTCACAGTCTGTGCTTGATGCTTGAAATGTAGCACAAATATCGATTGATTACCTGCGTAAATACGTATGTGAATCGCATCATTGGGTGAAGCAGCCAGCCGCTGGTCACTCATTGACATAAACGTTATTGTCTTGAAGTTAAATCTTTTAACCCAAATGCAGAATCAAACGGCAAGATCAAACACGTTTCTGAAAGGAATAAAACGAAAACTTCAGATGTTTTCAGAACATTGCATAATCCCCCTTTTCGTTAAAGAAAATTCCACCAAAGCGCTACAGACTTTCTAAATAAATCAAGCACATTTCACAGCGCACGAACTTGGCGCTGTCAGCCGCTCTGTGCATATATACACGAAAGCGCTCTGCTCCTATATAAACAGGAGGATCTGAGTTTGTGTCTGGATTAATTATTTTTTTTGACCTTAGTCTTATTTGCATACCCGTGTCTATCTTTAATCTGTGTTGTGTCACTGTGTGGGTCTCTGCCGCATTGATATGGCAATAACCATGGATAACGGGTTCGGGCGAGTGTGTGTTTTTCTAACTGGACTGGTGCAGGGGCACCGCTGGAACTGTAAATCGGTGCATATGCTCATTGATTCATCTGTAAAATAGCACAGAATTAATTATTTGTTTGTTGTTGTTTTTTTCAATTCCAGTTAGATATTTTTTTGCGCGCAGAGCAGATTTTCTGTGTGCGAAAACTGTGTCATCAGTGCGCAATTGCGCAGGCGTGCAGCTTAGAGCGAACATTGGTTGGATGTGTTTGTTGTTGTTTTTTGGGTTGGATGTGTTGGTTCTTTGGTCGGATGTGTTGGTTGTTATTTTTGGTTGGATGTATTGGTTCTTTGGTTGGATGTGTTGGTTGTTATTTTTGGTTGGATGTATTGGTTATTGTTTTTTTGGTAGGTTGTGTTGGTTGATTTTTGGTTGGGTGTGTTGTTTTCTTTGTTTCTTGGGTTGGATGTATTGTTTTATGTTTTTATGGTAGGATGTGTTGGGTTGGATGTGTTGTTTCTTTGGTTAGATGTGTTGGTTGTATTTTATTTGGTTAGATGTGTTGGTTGTATTTTATTTGGTTAGATGTGTTGTTGTTTTTTTTTTGTTGGATTTGTTTTTTGGTTGGATGTGTTGGTTGTTTTTTTTTTGTTGGATTTGTTTTTTTGTTGGATGTGTTGGTTGTTTTTTTTTGTTGGATTAGTTTTTTGGTTGGATGTGCTGGTTTTTTCTGTATGGTGGTTGGTGCAGGAGAATAAACAGCTACTTCCTGAATCTGCTATTATTCAATTCAATTCATTTATGTAACGCCAATTTACAACACGTCGTCTCAAGGGACTTTACAAGAAAAGTCATTTCAAGTTAAATAGTACATACATTCCTATTAATCCTTTAGTTCATCAGTATAATCAGTTTAAAACTTTTCTATCCATATTTTTAATAAAGTTTTTATTAGACGTCAATATTTCTGATGGGGCGTGAGTTTCCTGGGTTTTCACAGCTTTGATTGCTCAGCGTGAGAAGAAACCGGCAGCTGTTTAGGGAGCCCACATGGATTAGATGGGTTGACCCGATTTATGGCTGAAAATGTAATATGAATGTGTCAGATTATAGCTTTTGTTCAGGAGGCTGAAGGGGGTCAGAATAAATCTGTTAATCCGGTTACAGGAAGACTTCATGTTTAAACAGGAGGCCAGTGGTTCACTATGTAAACGAGTGTAAATAAAGAGGTGAAAAGAATAAAAGAATGCATGGCCTGAAGAAGCTGCAACTTTGTTTATGTCAATTATTGAGGACGTGATGATGACTTTCAGGTAATTAGGGCACACCTGCATGATTACATCCTCTGCAATCAGCCAACAGCATTCTCTCTCCATCTTCAGGACTAACAAAAAAAATTATTGACGCATGGCTGAAGACCTTATCAGCTCCTGTGTGGTAAGCACACTTCAGGGGGAAAAACAGATAATTTCACAGCATGATTATACTGAAGCCTGTAGGAGAGGCTCCTGAGAGCATCTGACCACAGGATCAGAGCTAAAATTAAAGTGTGGAGCAGCTGAGTGACAGAAAAACAGGTTTTACTGCAGGGAGTGGGGTGAAAGTGCAGCTGTAATAAAGATGCAGCGGCTTTCCATCTAGATTTGGTTTAGAGGAGCAGTGAGTCTGTGGTGGGCGGGCCAGAACCTTTAGGTTTAGGCATGGGCCGGTTCTCCTGCTTCCCACGTCTTTAAAAAAGCTCCAGTTGACCACAGGCCGGTCCCGGTATTAACGCTTTTAAAAACTCTGACGTGTGAAACAAACAAAGTTTCCGGTCCTGCAGTATGATGCTTAAAGTCCCTCCACCTGTTGCTGTGCACTGCCAGACAGCTGGCTGAAAGGAGGCTGTTATGTTTTACCTGTCTTATGAAACAAATTTGTCTGTTTGAAAATATTTTTGACTTCAACAATAATCGCAGTCAGACATTGCTCCACCTGATCTTCCAGCTAATATCAGCTTATTCCACAAACAGCTGAATGTCCACCAGGAATAATTTCCTGCAAAACAAATCCTTGAAGATAAACTCCTGCTACATTTAAGAGCTTTATTCTACATTTGTTCTTGGATTTATGCATCCCGATTAAAATTCAAGCAAATGCAAGCTATAGATACCGAAGTAAGAAATTGTGATATTCTTTACGTTGTAATATTTGAGTGAAAGTGGGAATGTTTATTGTGTTTACGCTTTAATTATAATAAATTATACAAGAAGTTAGAAATTATTGTTTAAATGATGTGTGTAAATACTGCAAATCTGTTGGGGTTTTTTCACCTAAAGCTATCATCCAGTGGAAGCAGAGAAACCGGACTAGGCGTAGGTCCGGTTTCTCTGTTTCCACTGGAGATGAGAGGCGTTTTCCTGCCTGTTTGAAGCTTAAAGCAGCAGCCCTAACTTTAGAGTTTATGAGTCTAATTTTTAGCCAAACTGAACTCTCTAATCTTTCTTTACAACATCGGTAACTGTTACTGTAAAACTGGGCTTATCTGCATGTTGTTGTTGTTCAGGGTGATACTGAAGCAGAGAAGAAATGTCATCGTTTTTACTGCGCTGTAAGGGAAATATATATAATATTTGGAAATACCATTTAGCGTCCATATCTGTGCATCCCTAATCGTTTTAATTTGATATTCTGTTAATAGTCTTTTTTTAGTTAGTTTTTTCCATTTTGCTGCTAAAGTCACATTTTATTCACACTTTAACATTTTTCAGATGAATTTGGGAAAATAAACAAGAACATCCGTCCTCGCTCCACCAATATCAGATATCAGCCTAAGTTTTCATATCGGTGCATCCATGAGCTAAACTAAAGCATATTTGTTGGTGGTTCAGAGTATAATCTAGTCCAGATCTCTGAACATCGCAAGGCAGAGAGGAGCGATGGCGGCGACCCTTTCTTGGACCATTTGACCTGTAAACAGAGCTGAGTCAACAAGGTGGATGTTGCTCCTCCTTAAAATGATAATTTTGTTAAAGGTCAACAGGATTAAAAAGGAGACCTCACTGGGTCACTGCTTTTTATCCTTTCTGGTAACAAAATGATTGGAAGCAACATGTTGAATCCTCACCATCACACAGGGCTGCTACGGATGCAACGTCTGCCTAATATTTTTGGTGCCACGCTTCCATGCCGGAGAGGCTCTCTGCCTCTTAGCCGATGATGAACAGGAGGTGATCTCTGCAGTCGTATGTGACGCCCAAAGGAAGGGAAACTTTCCTCCTTGTCAGAGTTCTGGACCCGAACCCGTCCACGTCAATCTGAACGGTGCCAGATCTGATCTAAAAACCCACCCAGGGCAAATCATCCCAACTCTTAATGACATCACTAATTCACCTGCCAATCAGATCCTGAACTGAACATGAAGCAGTGATGAGTAGGAGTCAACAGGTCAGGTCTGTGGAGGGAAGAGTGAAAACCTGCAGCAGATCCCGGCTCTGGACTGTTTCCACGGCTGTCGCCAGGCAGCTCCAATATAATTACTACCTAATTTCCTCCCACTCCTACTTTTGAGAGAATCCAACCCAACAATCAGACCCCATCATCATCATCGCCACGCTCATTTCCTGTCCGCTTCATGTCTCAATCCATGGCGCTCCAGCTGAGGATTGTTTTTCATCCCTTCATGACACCGGGTCTGAATAAATCTCCAACCCTCGAATGTTCCCCTGAACGCAGCAGAAAACCGAACCTGCGTCGCCTCGTTGCTGAGCAGAGACGGTCGGTCCGGTGAGATTCCACCGGACGCCAGAGAGACGGTACCGGTACCAGTTCTGTTTATATTCCCTTCCCAGCGGACAGGCTTTCTTATCTTTGCCACAGTCTTTATCTCCAGCTCTCCAGGCTCTTTGAAGGAGGTTTTATTTGAACTGTCGCTGCCTTTTTTTTACTCCTTTTCAGGCCATTTTCTGGCCACTGACCTCTTGACCCCTGAATCATTCAGGCATTAAAAAGGCTGCTTACAGACCGACACAACAAGGAAACAATTTCTTTACTTTAAAATATGAGTACGCAAAAGTTTGACAGTTTGATCAGGATAAACAGTAACAGAGCTAATAATAGCAGCTTCAGACGGGACCAAGTGAATTATAGCCTTAGTTTCCAGTTCTTGGAACCCGGTACGGCCCTCTGCTGCTGTAGCTCATTTGCTTCAAGGTTCCATGTCAGAGATGGCGTTCTGCAGCCCATGGTGGTAACCAGTGGATGATCTGTCGGCCCATTCTCCTCTGAACTCAACGAGGCATTTTCCTTCACACAGCTGCTGCTGCTGGCTGCATATTCCCCCAGTAGATCAGCAGGTTCTAAAACCATCTGGTAGCAACAACTAAGCTATGTTCAGAGTACTGGGCGATATAACAGGAAGAAATGACATCAATTTGGTCAAAGGTAGAGATTTTGACTATACTGCAACTGCAATTTCGCATTTTGATGATGTCATTAAGCTGTCATCAAGGAGGATAAATACTGATGTTTAGTGTTTGTCTTCACACTACATATTGCAGGTTTGAAATTTGTTGTTTTCCTTTTAATGGAAAAATACCCTGTTGAACTTGAAGCATTTTAAATTTAAATATGTGCAGCTTTATTTTTGTGCGATATTAAATTTATAAATAAGTAACCAGGAAAGTGGACAGCTTTGATCTTTGTGTTTTTTTAAATAACATTTAGCTTTTAGTTTATTTAAAATGTATTCATCTTTATTTTTTGAGAATTTTTCTGTTGCACTTTTTGGAAAAAAAGAAAATAGAATATTTTTTAAATGCATGTTTTTTAAATGTCATTCTAAACTTTTGAAGTTGTTGTTCTGCTGCATTGTATCTGGAAAATTAGAATTTTCATAAACTGTCATTTTGACACATATAAAGAAAAGAATATATTGCAGTAGATATCGTTACTGCACACGCTTTAGATTATATCGCAATATAGAAGACAACCATGTGATAGAGTGAGAACTCTGGAAGTGATTTGCTGATCTGATCGGATCTTAGGACAGGGACTCCGGTCAGAGAGTATGGGCACAGAGAGACTTTATGCAAGAAGATTTATTTTAGAGTTTGACAAAGGTGGTAACGATAGGGATGAATCAATTGGTAAGGGGGTAGGAGTGTGTGTGTGGTATGCTTGTCAGGAACGCACACAGGGCTGGCCACCATTACCAACAAACAGTTTGAAATGCTGAGGAAAACTTATGAGGAAATTACATCACCAACTGAATCACCAAAATAAGAGTGGTGTAGACCTTTCAGAATAAACTACTATTGGTCTAAATGCAAATATAACACTTTCCGACATAGCCGCCCCCAGATTTAACCATAAATTTGAACACTAAAGGAAAGTCTTATCTAGTGCTTAACTAGAGTCATCTTCACCTTCCCATGCCGGCAGCCGCACAAGGCCCACAACCGGTCGCAGATAAGTCTGTCCCTTGATCTTCACTTCAGCTGTCCTGACTTGACCGTCCCAGCCTGGACACGTCTTAATGATTCTGCTGATCGGCCAGCGGGCTCTGGGTAGTTGTGAATCAACCACCATCACAACTTGTCCGGCTGTAAGATTCTCTGTGTCTTTGTGCCACTTGTGTCTGCAGTACAGCTTCTGCGACAGTCTGATCCTGTAGTACCAATCGGAGGGCTGCCTTTACTGACTTGATCTCCCGTTCCCATGTCCCCCAAAAATGTGGGGAACCTGGAGGGTTGAATCGGAACTCTATTTTCTGTCCTGCCAGCTGCTCTTTGAGAGGAGCTTTTAAAGCTTGGAAACTGTAGGTCTGCAGCTCAGTAGCTCCACCTCGGAAATTAGTTCCTCTGTCTGCCATGATTTCAAAGGGCTTGCCACGGCGAGCAATGAAGCGGCGTAGTCCCATCAGAAAAGCATCCGTATCGATGCTCTCTAGAAGGTCGAGGTGCACACAGCTCGTTGTCATGCATTTAAAGATAACCCCCCATCTCCTCTCTGTTCGTCGGCCCACCTTGATGTTGTAGGGGCCGAAGCAGTCTACTCCTGTAGACCAGAAAGGTGGCTTGTAAAGATGGAGTCTTGCAGGGGGGAGATCTGCCATCTGTGGAATTACAGGACTAGTGCGCCACTTTTGACATTCCACACAGTTATATTGGTGACGTTTGATTGTTTCTCTTCCTTGCATTGCTTCGCTTCTCCTCACCTCTGCAAATACTCTCTGAGGTCCCGGATGCAAAAGTAAGGTGTCATACTTTTTAATGAGGAGCTTGGCAACATGGTGTTTGGGATCAAGGATGATGGGATGCATAGCATCTGGATCCAGATCTTCGGCTCTGCGGAGCCTGCCTCCCACTCTTATAAGACCGACAGGTTCATCATACTCAGGAGCGAACATGATTAGGCGACTTTGCTTTGAGATGGATTTTCTCACAAAAACAAGTTTCACCTCTTCAGGAAATGTCTCACTTTGGGATTGCCATAGGAGGTGTAACTCAGGCACTAGCACATCTGCAGCAGTCATGGTAGGACTCTCCTGGTCGTTAGCCGCCCCGAGAAGGCCTTGATGAGTGGATTTAATGAGGTCATCCCAGTTGTCGATGTTGGAGATATCCAATGTGGGAGCCTGACAAAATGGGGCCCAACCTCACGCCAATGACTGACGCAATCTGCTGGGATTCCTTAAATAGGAAACTTCTTAACTGATTGGAATGTTTGTATAAATGTATTGAAATGACTTCTTGTTAAGTGCCTTGAGATGACATCTGTTGTGAATCGGCGCTATATAAATAAACTGAATTGAATTGAAATATAGATTTGAGGCCGTATATCGCCCAGCCCTAGTTAAGAGTCACTTCTGTCACTGATTCCGATCCTCAGTTTGAACTTCAGTAAGTCGTTTAGAGGCCTTATTTCAAAGAGATGTTCCAGTTTGATTGGTTGTTAAGATAACAGCCATGACGTTGCCAACTCTTCTGGATGACTTTGCAAGACACTTTTTAGGTGTACTTAATGATTTTACATGATATCTCTCTGTGTTGTGTTTTGCTAGGGTCCTGACAGATGATGGGAGCTGTGTCAAGGTTGCCCCGAGGGGCCGGGAGCCAGTCAGAATCCTTTTCCCACCTAAATGAATAAATTGGTGAACAAAAGAGACACCATGAAAGGTGTAAAAGACCCCGGTGGGTTTTTCGGTCGATCTCTTGTTATTCTGAGCTAACTCCATTGTGAACAGGATTCATGTTTGATTATCAAATTGTTGTTGGATCATTGTTTTTTGTTCCTTCAGCCAACCCAACCCTTTAAATTGTGATAGCACCTTAAAACAGTCCCTCTATGTTTATGTTATTTCTATAGATGAGTAATAAAAAGCACGTAATGTGGTGGGAATATTTGCATTTAATTAGTATTTAATTAATAAGTTATATTCTTAGAGCTTTTTACTGAAGTGTTGGGTGTTACTTATCTATTTATTCATTCAGCAGTATTGTTAATTTAATTGTTTGTTGATTCTTGTGTTATTTATGCCTGTTGGTGTACAGCACTTTGGTCAACTGTGTTGTTTTTAAAGTGCTTTATAAATAAAGGTGGACTGGGATTGGATTGGAGTAAGTGCTACTAGGACAGTACAGGTCCTTCTCGAAAAATTAGCATTTCGTGATAAAGTTCATTATTTTTCATAATGTAATGATAAAAATTAAACTTTCATATATTTTAGATTCATTGCACACCAACTGAAATATTTCAGGTCTTTTATTGTTTTAAAACGGATGATTTTGGCATCCAGCTCATGAAAACCCAAAATTCCTATCTCAAAAAATTAGCATATCATGAAAAGGTTCTCTAAACGAGCTACTAACCGAATCATCTGAATCAACTAATTAACTCTAAACACCTGCAAAAGATTCCTGAGGCTTTTAAAAACTCCCAGCCTGGTTCATTACTCAAAACCGCAATCATGGGTAAGACTGCCGACCTGACTGCTGCCCAGAAGGCCATCATTGACACCCTCAAGCAAAAGGGTAAGACACAGAAAGACATTTCTGAACCAATAGGCTGTTCCCAGAGTGCTGTATCAAGGCACCTCAGTGGGAAGTCTGTGGGAAGGAAAAAGTGTGGCAGAAAACGCTGCACAACGAGAAGAGGTGACCGGACCCTAAGGAAGATTGTGGAGAAGGACCGATTCCAGACCTTGGGGGACCTGCGGAAGCAGTGGACTGAGTCTGGAGTAGAAACATCCAGAGCCACCGTGCACAGGTGTGTGCAGGAAATGGGCTACAGGTGCCGCATTCCCCAGGTCAAGCCACTTATGAACCAGAAACAGCGGCAGAAGCGCCTGACCTGGGCTACAGAGAAGCAGCACTGGGCTGTTGCTCAATGGTCCAAAGTACTTTTTTAGGATGAAAGCAAATTTTGTATGTCATTCGGAAATCAAGGTGCCAGAGTCTGGAGGAAGACTGGGGAGAAGGAACAGCCAAAATGCCTGAAGTCCAGTGTCAAGTACCCACAGTCAGTGATGGTCTGGGGTGCCATGTCAGCTGCTGGTGTTGGTCCACTGTGTTTTATCAAGGGCAGGGTCAATGCAGCTAGCTATCAGGAGATGTTGGAGCACTTCATGCTTCCATCTGCTGAAAAGCTTTATGGAGATGAAGACGACCTGGCACCTGCTCACAGTGCCAAAACCACTGGTCAATGGTTTACTGACCATGGTATTACTGTGCTCAATTGGCCTGCCAACTCTCCTGACCTGAACCCCATAGAGAATCTGTGGGATATTGTGAAGAGGAAGTTGAGAGACGCAAGACCCAACACTCTGGATGAGCTTCAGGCCGCTATCGAAGCATCCTGGGCCTCCATAACACCTCAGCAGTGCCACAGGCTGATTGCCTCCATGCCGCGCCGCATTGAAGCAGTCATTTCTGCTAAAGGATTCCCCACCAAGTATTGAGTGCATAACTGAACATAATTATTTGAAGGTTGACTTTTTTTGTATTAAAAACACTTTTCTTTTATTGGTCGGATGAAATATGCTAATTTTTTGAGATAGGAATTTTGGGTTTTCATGAGCTGTATGCCAAAATCATCAGTTTTAAAACAATAAAAGACCTGAAATATTTCAGTTGGTGTGCAATGACTCTAAAATATATGAAAGTTTAATTTTTATCATTACATTATGGAAAAGAATGAACTTTATCACAATATGCTAATTTTTTGAGAAGGACCTGTAGGTCATGTTGGAGAAAACAAAGCCTTCTGTGTGTAATATTTTAATAACAATGTATCAGAGTGCTTTACAGACGTCAGAGCAGAAAGGTATCTACAAGACGTTCTGGCCTCGGGGGACTGGCTCACGATTTGATCTGAACTGGCGTAGACCAGTTCTTCAGGAGCGGGACAGAAACACTGAGCTCATGCAGATGGAAGATAAACGTGATTGGTAAATACTATGTAATGTTTTAGAATAGAAGAGTCGGAGAGGGTTCGAGTGATGACACTGATTATGTGCACACTGTCTTCCGTATTGAGAAGCAGTTTTTTCTTAATAACCCAAGTGATAAAAAAAAAACAGTTTTATTCCTTAAAAACCTTTTCCGGACCATGTAGAAACCATGTGGATCAACCATGACCCGCTGCTCGTCTATGACATGAAACATGGACTTTAACGTGTTTTAAATCACCTGGACCCAGTGAAAACCATCCTTATCTCTGGATCTTAGGCTTTTCTTTTAGCATGGTTCTATCCAAAGCTGTCTCTTATGTGCCAACACAAGACTGGTTCATCCCTTGAGTTTAGGAGCCTTTTTTCTGCAGGTCAGATTAAGTGGTTCAACAAGCAGAACATGGTCTGGTTAAATAGGCGAAAGCGGCCAGAGGAAGACCTTCAGAAAGCCTGAAGAACTGTTGATCCAGACCTCTATAAAAGATCAATATAAAGTGTGGCCTCCTAATTAACCGTCTGAAAAGGTTCAGAGAAGATTAACCATCTGGTTGGAGCTTAACTCCCAACATGAAACCACAAGAAGGATCATCGGGCTGCAGGGCCCATTTCTGTTCATCATGAGCAGAAAGACCAACATGAATAACGCCTTGTTCACATTTGAACGCAGCATTTTATCAAGGCGATAAAGACGAAGCAGACTGAGAGAGGAAAGTTCACGTATCCTGGTGTCCCGTCTGTTGTGGCGAAGAATAAGCCGGGAAAGCGGTTAGGAAGAGGATGGAAAACAGAAAAATGGGTTTTATTCCCAGCTGATTCTGTCAGAAATGACCTAGAACGTGTCTCTATCCTGATTAAGAGGGTCGGAAAGGTGACTTTAGATGCTGGTTTTTCAGCCATCATGTGTTCGTTCACAGCTTCGTAACTGTCTCACTGCTGAACAGAGGCGGACCTAAACACTGAGCTGCTGCTCCTACCGGCAGAAAACCGGCCTGATTCTTTTTATTCTACATTTGTCCTGTTTTAAACAGCTGCAGCTCCCTGAATCTGAATTTCATTACAGCTAAAAGCAAAGTCAGATCTAAGCTTACCCTTAAACTGAATTGAATTAGTATGTTGTAATCAGTTTAACACAGTGGATGAACTCTCATGATGAACTCCTTATGAGAGTTATTAGAAAATGGTAAATTGATTCAGTTTGGAAAGAGAACAATAAAAAAATAAACATAAAATTTAAATACAATAAAAAACAAAAATAATCATAAAATTAAAATAAAAAATGTAATTATAAGTTTAACAAAAATTTAATAAAATAAAAATATACATTTTTAAAAAATTAAATACAAAACAATTAAATAAAATGCTCTAACAAAAATATTATGATATTTTTTATTTAAATACAAAATTAATTAAAATTTAATTCAATAACGCTTAAGAAATTGGTATCTGAGGATGTTGGTCGTGTTTTAACATGCCGGTATTGGTCCGATTAAAAAAAAAATTTAATACAAAATTAATAAAAATTTAATTAAATAAAAAATTTAATTAAATAACTGTTTTATTAACTCAGGGATCCAGCCTGGTCATCTTTTTGAATTTTGAGATCATCCATGCAGCTCGGCGGTCTTACCGATGGCTGTTTCTGGCATGGCAAACAGCGTCTTCTCAGTGGCCACCCGAAACCTTCCATGAACCGACAGACCGACGCCCTGAAGGAGAGCAAACACAGAGGGACATAAAATAAGCAGCAAACCAGAGGCTGAGGCTGCCCAAAGAGAAAATTCCCCAAAAAAACACATTAAACTTTTAAATAAATGACAAGAACAGAAGCGTCGTAGCATTGAGTTGTAGCCTTTTCCTGTGAGAGCTCATCGAGCTCTAATGCAACCCTGTCAGATATTGCTCATCTGCTGGTGATACCAACTTTCTTTTGTCCATTTTTATAATTTTTTCCAGAGACAAACTCCATAATATGTCAATGGTGGCAGGAGCTGAACCGAGAAGAAATGAAAAAGCTGCCAAAGACCTTCAGAAAGCCTGGAGAACTGGAGATTCCAGGAAAGTCTGGCTGAATGGAAGGAAAATGTGAGGAATGAGGACTGGATCGGGACACCTCTGATATATCCCTAAATCTGTCTGGACCGAGCAGATCCAGCATAAGCAGCGGACTCCAGCTCTCTGTTATTTAGCAGCAAACAAGACGAGCGGTGAGCAAAGGCCCAGTTCTGTTTGACAGATGAGCAGAGAGGATTCAAAACACGCGGACAGTAAGCAAAGCTCTGCCTGAAGCCGGTGCTGAGGAGAACAAGTTCTCCATGAGCGACCGGGTCGGCGCAGAGTCGATGGTGGTGGAACCTTTTCACATCAGCTGACCGACATCAGCTCATCTGAACCAGTCAGGGAGAAAATCCACATTTTCATCCTAAAGTGCAAAACATAATCAAACTAAGCAACTATGTAGGACCACCAAACCAGCAGGGGGCCCCCAAGAGCACTTACATTTTCACACGTAATTTAATTAAAAATCTTCCTCATTTATCAGCACTGAACTTTTTTTATTCCCTTAGACCAGGGGTCGGCAACCTTTCTGATGAAGAGTGCCATCTAAAGTTTCTTCAGAAGTCAAAGTGCCATATCAACTGTGCATTAACAATAAAGTCATTAACGCTGCTTATCAAAAGTTACTCACTATAGATATAGAATTCAAATTCAATTCGAAATTCAAATTCAAAAATACTTTATTGACCCTAGAGGGAAATTAAGTGTTGTAGCTCATATAATTAATTCTTTAAGGAGTTGTTGTAGATGATGATGGCTGTGGGCAGGAAGGATTTCCTGTAGCGGTCTGTGTTGCAGCGAAACTGAAAAAGCCTCCGACTGAAGACGCTCTGTTGTTGTATGACTGTCTCATGAAGAGGATGCTCAGGGTTGTCCATAATTGTTTTGATTTTATGAAGAATCCTTTTTTTATTTTAATTTATGAAGAATCCTTCTTCAGAATCCTTCATTCTATAAAATAACTTTATAAAATTATATTTGTTGACAGATGTTGGCAAAGTGCGAATCAGCTATTTTCAAAAATCCCTTTTTATCCATAACAAGAACACCATAACAACAACAACAAAATATAAATGGTATTTACGGTCTCCTCACAACAAGGAGAAAAAGTCACTTGAAACGGCCAGCTTTAAACTAAAGCTTCCCATGTGTCTAAAACAGTTTTTGTAGTTTGTGTGGTGTGTAGTTAAATCTGCGAGAAACAAAAGTTTTACAACCCACCTCTCATCTTTGAGTTCTGGATAGCTTTGCCCCTTTTGTGCCAGGAACATTTTTACCACATTACCAAGCCATTTAACAGCACAGTGGAGCGGGATGTCTCTGAATGACCTTTCCATCTCCTGGAGCAGAAACCGGAATTGGCAATGAGGCAGAGCAGAAGGCTTAACTATAAAGTTCACGGTTTTTACTACTGTAGTGATGATATTGTTAAGATCTGAATTTGACATATTGGCACAGAGGTTTTCTTGGTGTATTATACAGTGCAGTTTAATGATGGGATGGCCAACTTCTTCCTCAATTAAAGTAACAGCCCCTCTGTGTTTCCCAACCACAGCTGGCGCACCATCAGTCATCAGAGTGAAAATCTTTGTAATGTCAATGCCTCGCTCCTCAAAACACTCCTTAAAAACCTTAGAAATATCCTCACCCCACGTTGTTTCAGGCCGAATAGTTCCTCTTGTAGCGCTACATCACAGTACGTTACCATAACAGCCAAAACCGGAATGTTATTGATAATAATAATAATGGCTTGCATTTTATATAGCGCTTTTCAAGACTCTCAAAGCGCTTTACATCTCCATTATTCATTCATGCTCACATTCACTCACTGGTGGAAGCAAGCTATGACTATAGCCACAGCTGCCCTGGGGCAGACTGACAGAAGCCAGGCTGCCATATCGCGCCATCGGCCCTTCTGGCAAGTAGGCAAGGTAGGTGAAGTGTCTTGCCCAAGGACACAACGACATGTAGCAGGTGGAAGCTGGAATCGAACCCACAATTGCTGGGTTGCAGGCTGACAACTCTACCACTGAGCTACAGCCGCCCATGATGTCAACGCTTTCGTCCAAAGCTGCACTAAATACCTGGGCTTCTTTCAAACCAGCTATTTCTTGGGCCATTTCCTGTATGCGTCATTCCACAGTTCTAGCCGACACAGGTATGTATCTTGTGTCCTTGATTGAATTGCATCCTTGTTTGGAAGCCCATTAAACACCTCTGAGCTACAGAGAAACGCCTCCTTAAAGAATTCTCCGTCTGTAAACAGATTTTAATGTTGGCCGTTTAACACTGGAGGTCCAGCAAACTACACTTTCTAGGCACAGGGCACATACAGCACGATCTTTCTGCTGCACAGAACCCCAGTCTTCAGTCCATAGAGTCATAAAAGACCAGGAATTTTCTTTATTTCACTTGCTTCAATGCCATATTTTAGCCTTCAGGACTGACTAGCTAGTAATGACCTCCTCAGCGGTAGGCCATGTGATTTTTAGCCAATTACAAGATGAACCTGGCAGGTGGAGCTGTTAGCTAAGATACCGTCTTTAATTTAAAAAAGGTGCAACTGATTGGTCTGTGTGAGCTAATTTGGAATGTGGCTGTTGGCCAGGCCCTATGTTTTTTTAAATACACTTTCTCAGACGAATTCACTGCGTGGTGTGCCATCAGTTAACCCTTTGTGTGCCATTGCTGACCCCTGCCTTAGGCTGTTTCTAAAAAACGGATAAAATTGTTTATACTTGTTTTAAATTATAAGTTCAGGCTCCATTTTAAAGCTTAAAAGATTTTTAAAAATGTACTAATTGTTAACGTTTAGAGAATAATAATCATTAGGGTTGAACAATATATCAGTAATAACAGCAGTATCTGAGGATGTTGGTCATGTTTTAACACGTCGGTTTCGGTTCGATGAGACAAACTTTGCCGATCCAGTGGGGGTTGGTCATGTGACAGTAATGCAGTATTATGGGATGTTTAACTGAAGCAGAGAAGCAATGCCAGCGGTCGAAAGGGAAGAGAAATGTATATATATTATTGGTAAATATCGGTTATCAGTGCATCCCTAATCGTCTTAGCTTGATAGTCTTTGATCAAATGTACAAGTTGTTTGACGTTTGCTGCTGATGTCACATTTGAGTCACACTATAAACATTTTCAGATGAATCTGGACAAATAAACCAGGCCAACTTTATTCATAAAGAACGTTGAAATCAGCAGCATCCTAGTAAAAGTAGTGAACAACAAAATACGACAGACAGTAAAAAAAAGTAAAAATAAATTGAGCCAATAATCGGGTCAGAAGGCGAAGAGAAGAATAAATGCTTATTTACGGCGGCTTCTTTAAAGAACAACAATCTGAACTCCATCCTGATTCCAGGCTGTAAATGAACACACACAAAAATATCCAGTTTATTTACAGCCGTCACATCATAAAACACTTTATCCTGAGAGCCACTGATTAACTGCGTTACTGACCGGATTGTCGAGCAACGCCTGCTGCTATTGGGGTCGATTTTTAAGGAATTAGCAGTTGGCTCTTTAGTGAACGATGAAACACACTGAAACAAAATGAGTGGATTTTAAGTTAATTCGTCGGTTCTTGTTCTTTACAATCTCTGCAGGTGTTTGCTGGAGAATCGATTTTTTTTCAACTGAGGTAAAAGGATCGGCTCAAATAAATCACTAAAAGCCCAAAATTAAAACCAGGATGAGTGGACGAAAACTTCATTTTAAGCCGTTTTTTTTTAGATGAATATCATCTCCAGAGAAGCAGGTCCCACCGATGTGTAAATATATGAAAATCCATGCAGATCAATGCAATTTATTATAGATCTGGTTTTTTATATCCATGAGCTCCATGTCTGAGTCCCTAAAAATAATCAGCTAAATGACCAAACTGTTTCAAGAGGTTTTTGTTTTGTTGCTGGAAAAATAGAATTTTCTTTCTGTATTTAAGTGTTTCTGTTTTCGAGTATTTTTAGGAAAGGAGGAATTTCTGAGTTAAACACCAGAGGAGAGGTTCTTAATGGGGCCCAGAAGTTCAGCCACCATATTAGGAGACGACTCGTCTTCCTGCCGTAAACAGTGCGACAGACCAGAGTCCTCACCGCTCCTGGTTTATTTACAACCTGCTGGCTGGAAAACTGGAACTAAAGTCCATCTGGACCAGAACCAGAACCAGAACCAGAGCTCGGGAAGGTAGAGAGCAAATGAAGAAGTGACATCTGTTTGAAAACTGCAGAGTGTTTCCCTTCAGCAGGAGTTCTCCTCTGGATCTGGAAGACGACAAACTGGAAACCCAGACTGGGGCCTCAGGTTTCTGGTCGTCGAGTCATCGGGCGACGAGGATGAAATCAGAGATCAGTTCCCCAGAGGTCAGAGTTCACAGTCGTACAGCTCTATGACCCAGAGGTCAGAGTTCACAGGCGTTTGACCAGCCGATGACTCGGCCTTCGCTCTCCGACGTCTCGTTAAGCGTCACCGCTCGATGTGAGGGTCTTTGCTCCTTTGCTGTGGGTGACCTCAGACGGATTTATTCACAGCCTCAGGAGCTCCAAACCAAAAAAAACATTCACTCCCGTTGATGCTGCTGATGTTTTCTGACGGGACGAGGATCAGACTCTGAGCTTCCTGCGTCACATTCAGGAATTCATCCCAGTTTTCCTGAAAAACAAACACCTGCTGCAGCTTCTTACCCGTTAAACCTCTCATCCGTACAGTCAGAACCCTGTTTGGGTCGACCGGTACCGGCTCAGTTTTAAACACAATCCCAGCACCTGGAGGGAAAATCCAGCAGCAGCAACCAGACTTAGTCACATCAGGTTTCCCCCAATCAGAGGCCACCTTCCCCCCCAGGCAGCAGGTAACTGAGCTGCAAAGATCTCTACTGACACCTACTGGCCTATTTTATCATCGCAGCTCATTCACAAAAATAAAGAAAAACGACATTCTGAGGCTCATGTTAAACTAATGAGGATGAATTTAAACAAGCTGAACTAAAAAGAGTTAAACTCACCCCTCCCATTGTTATTCCATCAATAATTGCGACGTACGGCTTCCTGTATGATCCTGACAGGAGGAGATAAGACAGAAAACACCTGTCAGGTTGGCCTGCCACATGTAATCCCAACAAAACACTGAAGGTTGTGGCTGGAACAGGACAAAATGTGAAAAAGCTCCAGGGGTGTGAATACCTATATATATATATATATATAAATTATTTTTAAAAAATGCAGACCTATGGCGTTGTTCAGGATGTATTCCTCCCGGAAAAAGTCCTGCGCGAGGGAATCCCCGGCCTTGCCCGCTTCTGTGACCGCTGGGAACGAAACCAAACAGAGTACAGGAGAAATCCTCAAGGAGGGGGGGAAAAGTAAGTGAACCCCGAGGCTGACCTCTCACCTCTGATGTCTCCTCCAGCACAGAAAGCTTTGCCTCCTGCTGCCTTGATGATCACAAGGTCCGTCTCTGGGTCATCTTCCCATTTCTGGAAACAAAGATATAAAAGAAAACAACAAATAAACATAAATATTCATCAGTAAATTATGAATAACTGTCATTAGTTCAAATTAAATCAAAAATAATAAACAAAATAACTGAAATTTGAGTAAAATTTACAGCTGAAAGTGTCTTTCACACAACCTGGACCTGACAGTAAAGGGAGCTCTGGGGTAACGACAAAATCAGCGAATCAGAAGGCAGCTTACGATAGTAAATAGTTTTTATTTCACCTTCAGGATGAAGCTGACTAAACATTATGAGTTGCAGCTGAAGCTACATTTACTTCGACCCTCTGCAGCAGGAGAGGAGCTCATGTTGCTGAGACCTCGGAGCAGAACGATGGCGTTTTAAGCTGAGGAACGCGGAGAGAACGCAGCTCATCTTGGCGCTCTGTTTGGGACGATTTATTCTTTGATTTAGGGTCAAACTTTGGATATTTGTAACCAGAAGGAGCTGCAGCGTTTCCTCTCAAGGCGCTCAGAGTCTGCTGGTTGCAGCAGAGACGACCTCCAGCTTTGTGAGGACATTTACGGCTCATTTAGACCTTTGAGTCGCTTTAAACTTGACTTCATACGTCAGGATACGAAGCGAATAAACTGTCAGGTTTACACTGAGGGGGTTTATGCTGCCTGGTAGCTGCAGGTTCTGGACGGAGAGCAAAGACAAGCAGAGAAGCTGCTGGTTTGACCTTTTGACCTCCCTGCAGGAGATCTTCTATCAGCTAACGAGCTGAAACAGAACCAGCATCACGCTGGGTTGGCTCCCTCATGAGCCCAAATTATATCAAGATAAATTTATTTGGACTTTATTGGTGCTGAAACATCAGAAAATGATCGACGATTTAAAAATGTAACAAACACAACTTCAGCTTTCAGTTTTTGGCCGTTTTTCTCTAAAACTGTAGTTTTTTTAACGTGCAATAAAAGCTTAAAATACAAGGACATAAAAAATTCCGTGCCGACTTGAAAATGGTTCATAAAGAACATAGACAACAGCATAATCTGTGTTTATTTACTTTAATTCAGACCAATTAGGATAAATGCAGGAGAACTAGATCAAGTTGGATTATTAAACATAGTTCAAAATGTTTAGGTAGTGAATTATGAACATTTTTAACACCTACTAAAGATGAACTGGTATCGCACGACAGACTCGTTTGCAAACCTGCTAAAAGAAATCTGTAACCAGAGAAGAACTAAAGGAGGTTTCTTTTGTTGAAAAAAAGTCACAGAAGGCAGAGATGATGGAGGCGGGTTAAAGAGAGGACTGAAGACAAGTCTTAAATCAGAACTCTTCTGTAAATCTTCCTTTCAAGCAGCCGGATCTTCGACCTGAAATGCTCGAGATCTACAGTTCTTGGGATTTTAGCTGCTTTGTCACTCAGAGACTCACTGACCTGCGAATCTCAGGTTGGAAAAGGCTCAGAAACTCAAAGCAGTGACACAAAAAAAAGACATTTACCGACTTTATATTCTGTCTAGTTTGTCCAGTTTCTTTAACTGAATTGATAAAAAAAAATCCCAAAGATGACACGGTTTGACGGAAAAATGAGATTTCAGCTGAAAAGACTGAAATGGCAGCTAAAGCCCAAAGAAAAACCTTCAGAAGCCTGGAGAGACGCCGAGTCGAGCAATTTAAAGAATGTAAAGAAATCAGAACCAAACGACTTCTGCACAGAACTTTTAAGGTGGAGAACCGAATCCGTAGTAAATCTGTGTTCAAACCCTTCTGATTGTTTCTAAATGAAACGATGAAGCCGTTAGGAGTCAGGAAAGATGCTCCAGCCCACCTTGAGCTGAGGGTAGATCTGGCGGATCATGCTCAGGTTGAGGGCGTTGAGGACTTTGGGTCTATTCATGGTGATCACGGCGGTTCTGCCCGCTTTCTCCAGCAGAACCTCCGGTTCAACGTGACTCGACATCTGGTGGGAAACAG
Organism: Valencia hispanica; assembly: GCA_963556495.2. Classification (NCBI taxonomy): domain Eukaryota; kingdom Metazoa; phylum Chordata; class Actinopteri; order Cyprinodontiformes; family Valenciidae; genus Valencia; species Valencia hispanica. The sequence continues at coordinate 2,471,311 of OY747707.1, forward strand.
AAACCGTTAACCTTAAAATTAGGGATGCGTATTGGTAAAAATCTGGGGATACGATACATCGTGATACTATGAGCAAGACTATATATTGTGATTTTTTTAAACTTAATTTAACTATAGATAAACTGTCCCAGCATTCTAAACACTCCAACCTGTTTCATACTTTAACATCCAGTTTTATCACTAGATCTAGTTGATCCACTGGAACCAAGAAGGTGAAAACAGCCACTAAACTACCAGTTATACTTTTATATTTACTACAAAGATTACTGTCATCATTAATGGTTCCATTAAAATCTTTTTTAAAAAGGTTTTTAAAGTCGATATTTTCCGTTTGAACATCGATACAATACCGTGAGATAAAATATCGCGATATATCAACGTATCGATATTTTCTTACATCCCTACGAGTGCTGTGTTGAAAAAAAAATCGATTCTGAATCGGTTTTTATAAAAATTCTAAAAATTGACTCGAATCGATTCACAAGTCCAAAAATCGGTTTAATTGTTTAACATTGTTTGCCCCTTTTTTACAGCTAAAAAAGGAAGAAAAAGTTCAGACAGCTATTTTAAGGCTTAGGTTTTTCCCGGTGAACTCTTACTCACCCAGTGTTTGCATCACAGCCATATATATTTAAGGTAACAGTTTAAAAAGAAAACGTTTTTAATAGCACCGACCCGTATCAATATCAAATTGGAACAGATCTAATCGGATCGTGATAATCGATTCTAGCTCTTGAGAATCAGAATCAGATCGATTTTTGAAATTAGAATCGATCCCCAGCTCTAATCTCTACTTTAAATACTGATGCTCAGCCTAAAACATTATTATTTAGCTGCATAACTTTAGGTTTAAAAGATATTATTTTACATGATTACTTTTTGCTTTTACATGTTTAATTGTAACCGAGATGTTTTTCTCTTTCGGTTTTTGAGTAACAAGTACAGCTACCGCTATCAAAGAACCACAAACTGCTTTATTGGCAAATGTGCAAATATGCTTTTTTCAACCTGGGGGACAAAACTGTCTCTGTAGCACCGCCCTGAAGGTAAAAGTCTAAAAAGTTTGTGTCCAGGATGTGCGGGGTCTGCAGACATACTTAGCTGACCCATGACCTCTATAAGTCCTAGATGGAGGGTAGGCCAGACCTTATATTTAGATAGATAGATAGATAGATAGATAGATAGATAGATAGATAGATAGATAGATAGATAGATAGATAGATAGATAGATAGATAGATAGATAGATAGATAGATAGATAGATAGATAGATAGATAGATAGATAGATAGATAGATAGATAGACAGACAGACAGACAGACAGACAGACAGACAGACAGACAGACAGACAGACAGACAGACAGACAGACAGACAGACAGACAGACAGACAGACAGACAGACAGACAGACAGACAGACAGACAGACAGACAGACAGACAGATAGATAGATAGATACTTTAGTTCTCCGCAAAAATAATATTAAAATGTAATTTTAATAAATAATTTAATACAAAAATAATTTTTAATAAGTCATTCTAAATTTAATACATTTGTTACATTTAACTGTTGAATTAAACCAGAGTCTGCACAAATGAGGAACCTGCATAATAGGGATGTAAGAAAATATCAATACACCAATATATCGCAATATTTTATTTCCCGATAATGTATCGATATTCTAAACAAAAATATTGATTTTTTTTATTTAGGATTTGAATGGAACCATTAATGATGACAGTAATTTTTGTAGTAAAATTTAAAGTATAACTGGTAGTTTGTGGCTGTTTTCACCTTCTTTGTTCCAGTGGATCAACTAGATCTACTAATAAATCTGGATGTGTTAACGTATGAAAAAGGTTGGAGTGTTTAGAATGATGGGACAGTTTTCCTACTGCTAAATTGAGTTTTAAAAATCACAATATATCGTCTTACTCATAGTATCGCGATATATCGTAGTGTCTCCCCGGTATCGCGATACATATCGTATCGCCAGATTTTTGCCAATACACATCCCTACTGCATAACCTAAAAGAAATCTGGTAATCGGTGCCGGTCAGTAACGGTCAATCGGTGCAGCTCTAGTTGATCCTCACCATGTGAGCCTGGATTCGCTGCAGTCTGCAAAGAGGCTTCAATCTGGGGGAAACAAAGAAAGTTAGTGATAACCAGACAAGCTACACTCATATTTAATGTTATTTTATTTGCCTGACGCAGTACCACAGCCGCAGCAGCAACAAACCCTAACCTATGACCTCTTATCCTCTTATCTTATGGTGTTATTTAGGGCAAATAAACGGCATCCTGGTTCTGGTGTTAAAAACGATGAATTAGAAGCAGAGAGAAGATTTCAGGTGGTTTAGATAAGAACCAGAATTCAGGAGAATGAGGCGGAATGACATAGAAACGCTGGTGGTCATAATGTTTTGGCAGGTCACGATCTACAAAGCTGAGCTACATTTTAAACGTTTAAACCGACGGTTTTCTTCTGGTGTTACAAGAAAAAATGTCTCCGGTTTAAAGGTCGACCGGCGGCTACAGTAACTCCGGTAACAACACATACCTGCAGGCAGACGTCAGAACTGCTAGTGGCATTATTATTATTAATAATAATAATATTATTACTGTTATTGTTATTATGAAGAGGATCTGATCTGTTCTGGGTGACCAGAAGCACTCAGCTCCCTCTTCCACTGTTTACTTCCTGATTGAGGTGAAAAGCCGCCGCTGATTGGCGGATGCTCACAATCCGCTGCACTGCCACCTGCTGGTCAGTGGACAAAAAAGCACTTGGCTTCACTAAAGAGCTGATGAACTAGAATGACAGGTACTGTTGTTATGGTACTTTTAATGGTGTATATTTAATTTACTGTAGCCAACATTGAAGTATATCTAAGAAAATGAAAGAAAGATAAATATTAACCAAACAAAGTACACAATCATCCTCTTTCCAGTGTTTCATTATAGCTCATTGATGGTTGCAGATATTTGTTGCAGCTCTCTGAAGTTCCCACTGCAGCATTTCCTTCACATTGAGCTCTGGACTTTGACTAGACCATTTCAACAGAGTGATTTTTTTTTTCTCTTTCCCATTTTCAGCATTTCTGTTGTAGATTTACAGATGTGTTTGGTTCATTGTTCTGGTGATGACCCAGTTTGGACCAAGCTACAGCTGTTGGTCAGATGGACTCACATTTGACTCCAGAATACTTTGGTCTACAGATGAGATCATGGTCCAATCAGTGACTGTGATGACTCCAGTGGCTGCAAAAGAAGCACAAATCACCATCCCTCCACCACCGAACAGCTGGTGTAAGGTGCTCACACTGATCTGTTATGTTTGGTTTCCTTAGTCCTGGTTCTCTCCATGACGGTTCTGTCCGTCCTGGTTCTGTCCATCATGGTTCTGTCTATGACGGTTGTGTTTGTCCTGGTTCTGTCCATCCTGGTTCTGTCCATCATGGTCCACTATCTCCTCTCTGGTCTCCTCTGTCCCTGAAGTCTTGTCCTTCATCCAGAAGCAGCTCTGCTAACCTCAGTCCCGCTGCCATCTTGTTTCTCCTTCGACCCTTCCAAACAGCCATACTTGTTCAGGGTCATGACCTTTGACCTTTAACCTGCTAACCGAGAACTGTATAGTCTGAGATGGAGCTCTGGGGTTTTCTGGTCTTTTCTCTGAGCTTCCCGCTCTGACCGTGAAGGTTGGCTGCTGTCTGAGATATTTTCCTCTCTGCAGGATGATGGACCTCAGAAGTTTTGGAGGTGACCTTTGACCCTTTCCAGGTTGATGGGCAGCAACAGTTCCTGCTCTAAGGACATGGCTGATGTATTTCCATCCTGACATTGTGTTAACACACATCTGTAAATTTAAAAGGACTTGGGGCATTACCATAGACTGTATATAACTGGACGAAGCCTCGGTGAGTCACCCATTGGTTTCTGAAGAGCAAAAATGAAGCCAAATGGGCGGTTCCCACCGCCGCCATATTGACGCTTCTCGTCACGCCCAGAAAATACAAAAATGGGCAAAGAGGTGGAGCTGAGAGTGGCGCTGTGAGGGCGGGGGTGGATGATTGACACTCTGAGCCGATGTAGCCAGGAGCTAGTCCTGGAGCTAACTGAAGCTAACTGAAGCTAACGGAAGCTAGTCCTGGAGCTAACTGAAGCTAACTGAAGCTAACGGAGGTTAGCGGGCGCCTTTAGCCTGAAAGCCGCAGTAGAGCAACTCTGCTACCCTCTTCCATCCAGGCTGTAAATACAATATGAAATCAGTAAGTTAACATTTAAATTGAAATGATTTATTCAAATGAAATGATCATTAACTTAATGCAAGTTTTCAATAATATTTTTTTAACTTAGTTATTAATAGTGTATGAGATTTATTTAGTCCATGCATGAGATACATGATCAAGCTAAGTTAGTTAGAATAATTCACATATTTATATTAATATTTGTTTGTATTTATCCTCATTGTTAGTGATTGTACTACCATGTAGGATCTCCCAGTTAGAAAATTGTTCCCACAGCTATTGTAGATTATTAGCAACAGCTGATATGAATCATTTCGATCCTAGTCAATTCTGTAATGTATGAATTTTACTAATCATTTATTGAGGTCTGGGACGGGATAAGTTACACTTTTAGTAAGACACTTGTGTTTCTTTTTATACATTTTGTTTACCAGGTCACAATGGCTGCATGCCTGTCCTCCACAACAGCCACACAAAGCAGAAAATATAAGTACCTGTCTCCATCACTTCATGTACAATTTTAATAGTATTATACTTTCAACTGATAGGCCACACCTGTGCAACTATCATTCATTATGCTAGTTGTTTTCTCCATAGCCATTTGGATCATTGGAGACAGCTATGTCTGACATAGTTCTGATGGAGATGAAGAAACCATCGGAGGAAACCTCGGGCTCCCAGACGTCCGGATCTCCTGGTTTGGCTGGGGGGGGGGCTGAGGTGGAAAGGAGGAAGAGCAGCTCTAGACGTCCTCATCATCAGCTGTGGTGGAGATGACATGGAGATGGTCAGCAGTGTCCAGTTGGTGAACATGATGATGGAGGACCTGCACCAGCTTTACCTTCTCCACCCTCATCTTCTCCTCCATCACCAAAGGCGTTGATAGAGGGCAGGTGTAAACCCAGCAACAATAGAAAAGGCCAGCAGGTTTGTCAGCAGTGTTATGGCTTCTTTTATTCCTAGTTTAAATCCTGCCATCTTTACGCATCCTCACATTAGACATGACCGTCCTTTTGGACAATTGATGTTAAAGCAAAAAGTATAACTATAGTCCTGATTGTTATGTCTGATGTTAAGTACTTCTCCTTATGATCTTCCTGTAGTTTTAGGCGATTAATATGATCTGTAAGGAAAAAAACATTTTATATTAAAAACAACTTAAAATTTCAACATTGCATTCAACATTAGTTGGAAACCAACTCACCACCACAAGACAAACGTGCTGTAAATAAATGAGCACACAGACATAACACTTATGGGTGTATGTATAAAAGTACAACAATGAAGGTGAATCCCATATGAAAGCATATCAGAAATGGTTAATGCCTTAACTGACAACTCTTATTCATTTTTAAAAAGTAAAAAATCTCTGACAACAAAATATGAAATATATCTGTAGTTGAGAAAATTTTTTTTTTTTTTTTTACAGATGGGCCTCTAATACGTTATTTTGATGGTGAAATGAGCACAACTCAATAATTTTGTCAGATAAAATCATGAAGCCCTGTTTGTCCATAGCTTTTACTAAAACTATGTGAAGTTTGAATAAATCGACATGTAAAGTAAATAAGAAATGTGATCATTTTAACCCATGTTCGACCAAGCAGCCTTATCTTAAATGCCCAACATCTTAACCAGTTCAGTTTGTAGTTTCCCAGCGTGGTTAATTACCTACTTTGCTAGTTAAGGAGCTCAGCTCCAGGAGCTTCATCTACAAAATAACGTACAGAAATATTATTTTACTTACCGAAAAAAATGGAGCAGAGACTTCTTAGACGGTCTGTTAGTGCAATCAGTACCACAGCAAGCCATCTTTGTCCAATAAGTGCACGATTTATATCTAAACACCAATAAAGTTTGCGGATAGAACTGATGTTCAAGTTCAGAGAAAGGAAATGGCCAAAGTGTTAAGGTGAGTCCAAGGCTGAAGGCCTTCCCCGGGGAAGGCCTTCATGACGTCATGACGATAAACCTGACCTATTAAACCTAAAATGGTTTGTTGAACCAGGCTGTAAACAGGTTTATTTCTGCTGTGAAGTTGGCCTTTTTAACATGGGAGTCAATGGGAAATTGCTCCTTTCTGGAGCCAGCCCCTAGTGGATGACGGGGGAACTGCAATTTTTGTTACTTCCGGGTTGGCCTCAATTCTGAGCGGCAGAGTTTGCCCCTTGGCCATTACTTGATAAAACGTATTTTTGGAGTTTATCTACAAAATACAGTATGTTCGATATATCTCTGAAATTTAAAAAACGGATTAATCAGGACTTTATTTGTGAGTCAAGCCTGTAAAAGCCTTGTTAAAAATTGCCATAATCAGGCGATAACTGGAATCCTTACAAAGACTTGAATGTTGCCACTTGAAGCATGACACATTTCATCAGCAAATATCACAGTTTGTGTTTCCTGATAAGTATGAAAAGATGAATGTGTATCAGGGCTTGTCTCTGTCAGGTAGATGGTGGGGCGGTGTTCATAGGCTGCCTGTCTTCTGCTACGACCAAACATCTCGACTCTGGAACTGCATGCCGTGCCTTATTAGCTCTGCTGCCTTGCAGCAAGAAGGTCCTGGGTTTGAATCCCAGCCTGGGTTCTTTCTGCATAGAGTTTGCACATTCTGCCAGTGCATGTTTGGGTTCTCTCCAGTCCTGAAGCACGACAGCTTGGTTACTTGTTTTCTCTAAATTGCTCTTAGCAATGAGTGAGTTTGGTTGTTTCTCCTTTGTGTCTCTGTGTTGCTGCTTGCTACTTAGTTTTTACAGCGACTTTAGAACAACAAACTCCTAATATCTTAGTTTTCTGAACTTTGAGCTCGTTGACAAAAAAAAAAAAAGCAGGAGCTTCAAGGGAATCGTGTCACCAATGGATGACAATGCATCTTGATGAGTTTCAACTAGTTTTCCTGATGCAATGAATGAGAAAGTGCTGACCCTTGATGTGAACCTGTGTAAAAAGGGCGTTCCTCGCTGTTAACAATTCACTGATTGTGCAGGTTATCAAAACAAGATAACATTAGCAGCAGGAACAGGGTGTGATTCTGCAGGTCTAAGCTGGACGAATCAGGTAAACGAGGTGGAAAAACGATACATAAACGACAGACACTCTGAGCTTTATTTATTGACATTTATCATGCACTGAAATTACTTTTTCCACACCCATCAGGACTAACACCAGGTGCTTCACATAATAAAAGCTGAAACAAGTTCTGACGTGCAGTTTTTCTGATTATTTGTCTTTAGGGGGTTCAGTTGACAACATTAAACATTACAATCAGAAGCTGTAGAAGGATGCAGGACTCCAAGAACCGATGGATCTCCCAGATCTGAGAACGTTTCCATCTAGTCAGAGTCGCTGCTGCTGCTGCTGCTGCTGCTGCTGCTGCTGCTGCAGGAGCTGCTGGAGGCCTGGGAGAAACACATCAAATAGGTTCAGGAACACCGCTGCTCACCTTGAAAAGTTCTCATGTGTTGCTACGTCTGTTTCATGCAGAGCTAGATCTCAAAATATGTATTTCACTGAACATTTCTTGACATTCTGATTGTAACTTTCTGCAAAACCTTTAAATTCACAGTAAAATTAATTATTTCGGATCAAATATGAGAGGAAATGATGATCTTCTTACCCCATGGCTGTCCTTTCCCTTCTTGTGGCAATGGGCGTGTTTGTGGCCATGCTTATGCTTGTGCTTATGCTTGTCCTTGTTCTTGTCCTTGTTCTTGTCCTTGTTCTTGTCCTTGTCCTTGTGCTTGTGTTTTTTCTTGTCTTTGTGTCCATGTCCGTGGCACTGACCCTGGCACTGTCCGTGTCCGGGACCATGTCCATGGCTGTGTGCATGTCCAGGATGTGCAGCGTGTCCTGGATGTCCAGGTACAGGAGGGCAGTTTGACATCGGTGGAGGAAAAGCAGGATTACCTCCTGGCATCTGCTGAGGAGGGTTGGGGTACCCACCTGGGTACTGGTTCCCTGAACACAAAGAGTGGACCAGAGTTAATCAATTCAAGCGACAAACATGTTGATAAACGATTTTTACCAGAGGTTTACCTTGGTTCTGGCCGTACATTCTGGGAAATCCTCTGAAACTAGCGAATCTGAAAGAGAGAGAACATTTCAGTGAGGTCTGCAGGGTTTAACATGAAGCCGGGACCCAAATGGAGAGAGTCTCAGACCTGGTTCCAGAAGATCTCTTGGTCCAGCTGAAACCTGCAGCCTCTTTTATGCACTGCTGCACCTTTAATCTGAAGAAGCCCTCATCAACCCATCAGGGCAGGTCTCTACTGCCTACATGACCTACATGAGACACGGAGCAATGATTAACTTCAACCGTCTCCGTCGTGAATGGAAACCCTCCTCCTACCCGCGTGTCCGTTTTCATTCCATTTTAGTTTACTGTTCTATCAACTGTTGTTGATGCAACAAACAACTGTAACGCTTCAGACACACAAGACCTGGGAGCTCAAATATTTACATACAACTTCGCCCATATCTGGTTAAAAGACACAGAAACAAACAACCATGCACACACACACACTCAGACCTAAGGGCCATTTCAAGAGACCAATTAACAAACAGTCATGTTTTCAGATTGTCTGAGGCCGCTGGAGTACCCAGAGGGAACCCCTGCATGCACAGGGAGAACATTCAAACCCCATGTAGAAAGACCCCAGGCTGGGATTCGAACCTTTAACGTTCTTGCTGCAAGGCAGCAGTTCCACTGTGCAGCCTCTCATCATTGTGTCCAAACAGCTCCAATATTTTCCTCGTCTGACCATCAAACTGGACTTTTGCGCAGGAGCTTCTTTCTTGATCGGTAACTTCTCAGTCCATACAGATGTTTAACTGACTTCAGTGGTGTTCCAGTAGTTTCCTGACAGACTTGATGGTTCCTCAGTTGTTGCTGAACATCTTAACCAGCTTCCTTCCTGCTAACATTCAGCTAAGATTCAGCCACTGGAACAGCCTTCCCAAAGGTCTGACCTCAGCATTTAAATCCATGGATAGGATTAAAATCCAGAAATCCAACCAGTTTAAATGATTTCTGCTAGTTCAGATATCAACCAGAAGCTTGTTGTTAGATACAGAAAGGCGTGTGGTCGAGGAGACATTTGACCACATATTAGTGGAGGTGTATTAATGCATTTAAACCTGTATGTATATTTTTGACCCTTCACAACAAATTCAAACCCAATCTTTGCAGCTGGAATTGGAACAGTTCCAATAAATCAATGAAATCTCCAGATTAACATGAAATTAACCCACAAAAAGCTGCAAACTAGAAGTGTTAAAACTAAACGGTATACATTTCTGCTTTCATGTTTTTTATATTCAAACAACTAAATACAGACGCTTTCGTTGTTGCCAAGGGAGACAAATATATGCACACTCAGCAGTCAACACCCCTGGTTAATGTTTAGACAGGTTGATGTTTTCAGCCTAAAATCAGGCAAAAAGTCAACCGATCCGTTCTAATTCTGCTGCAGAAAAAAACTCTGAGATCTTTAGATGCGTCTGTGCAACGGTTGCACGTTATTATTCCTAGAAAAAAAACATGTTTGAAATCAAAGAAATGAAGGCGATAAAAGCTGGAGTCAAGTGATCATAGAGGTTAACTGTAGGGTGTGTCAGTGTTTGGTGAACAAAGGTCAGGGTTCAGCCAAACCAAAACACAATAAAAACATCAACCCTTCAGATAAAGCAAACAGAGAAACGAGAACCGGAAGAGGTCAGAGGGTGTAGGAGCCATGATGAAATATATTCGGTGTATCGATCACTGGGTTTGCATTTTGTTGTTTGGTTGTTATGGTGATGTATAACAGGAGTCATGTGGATGCAAGCGGTGACAATAAAAAAAGGAGGTGTCAGTCTGTCACTCAGAGGAGGGCTGGGTAGTTTTTGTTGACCTCCACACTGAAGCACATTAAGTTTATTTCGCTTCATTGTGTTGAATCACATTATGTTTACAGAGTCTGACGCAAATCAGGATCCAATCGTAGTACAGTGTAAACAGTAAAAGACTTTAATGGACGAAGAAAAACATTCTACCTCTGTGCATTACTAAGAAGTTGACAGCGCGTCATACAAATAGACAGAATCCATCCCCTGCTTCTACAGCGACTGTGGAAGTCGCTACAGAGGGAATTCAACAACCTGCAGACCCGCCCCCCCACCACACTCATCCTCGGAGACTTCATTATCCGTAATGTGAGGATGAGAGGAGCCCTCACTCTGTGTTTTCCTGGAGCCACCATGTTGGATACTGCAGGAAGGATCCCGGAGCTCATTGAACTACATGCATGTGTGAGTAAAGTGGTGATTCATGCTGGTATTAACGACATTCATAAACAGCAGTCTGACCTCCTGAAGCGTGATTTTATCCACCTTTTTAATTTTTTTAAAGTACACAGGTATCTGTTTTTATCTCTGGCCCCACTTCCACCATTGGCAGATGAACTGGTCGTTTTAGCAGACTAATATCTTTGAATACTTGGCTTTCCTCTGCCACTATGATGCACAACATCGGTTTTATAGACAATTTTAACATCTTCTGGGGCAGGAGTCACCTGTTTGGGGCGGATGGACTTTACTTAAACAGACAGGGCACCCCCATGTTGGCGTTGAGCCTGGCATGCCCTCGCCCCCCTCTGTCTACCACACCAACACCAGCTGCCCCTAACCTCTCTGCCCCAGCTGCCACACCCTGATGTCCAGATGGTCCCTGCTGCTATGAACTCAGCCCTGATTTTAACAGTTACGCACATATTGGACTTGGACTTTGCCCTACCTCATTTATACCTGTCATTATCAGCAGAGAGCGGACTAAAAATCATAAACCCAACAAATGCAACCCTGATAATCTCAAACTGTTACCAAAAGTCCCACATTTTGTAAGTAATAAAGTCATTCCATCTCCGATCACTATTAATATGGCACAACTATCTGATTTTAGACCATAATCTTCATTGTTTATTTTTAAAAGAAACATGGCTGAGTGCAGATGCCCCTGTTGTTCTTACAGAGGCCTCCCCACCAAATTTTAACTTCTTCTATTCTGCAAGGAGTAGCGAAAGGGGAGGCGGTACTGCTTTTATACTCTCAGCCAAACCTGTTTTATTTGATAACTGTTTTACCTTTGAATATAATGCAGCTGTTTTTAGCACTCATCAGATTTGATGCGTCACAGTTTATAGGGGTCCCAAAAAGAGTGCACTTTTTATTTAAGAATAAACTTAACTCCTTTGAAAGGATCGTTTTAGCTGGTGATTTTAATCTACATATAGATAACCTTTTAGATCCTTTATCTACAATTTTTTTTCATATTCTGGTTTATATGGATTTTAGCCAACATGTCACACAGCCAACTCACACAGAGGACACACTCTGGACTTGATCATCACGTATGGCCTGTCCACCAGTGTGTCCTCTGTTGTTGACTTGGCTGTCTCTGACCACTATTGTGTGTTTTTTAACATCACCAGTTTTATCCAGCAGGAGACCTCTGTGAGAACTGTCAGGAAGCGCCATCTAACCCCTGAAGTGGCTGCAGGTTTTCTGGAAGTTTTTGAAAAGATTCCTCATATCGCTTTACCTGCCCCCTGTGATTTTATTGTCAATGATTTTAACAGTAGGCTTCAGTCTGCTCTTGACCTGCTTGCTCCACTACAAGTGAAAAGTTTACACTCAAAAGTTGCATTGCCGTGGAGAAATGAAGACGTCAAAAAATTAAAGAGGAACTCCAGGGCTGCAGGGAGAAAATTGAGGAAAAGTAAAACCACGATAAACCATCAAATATACACAGAACCCCCCCCCCCCCCCCCCCGAAAAGTTTAAGGGGAGTGACAACTTTTGCTACATGCCGAAACAAACTGAAAGACTAAGACACAGGAATTTATCATGTTAAAATCTGCAGATTTAAATCAGTACAGTTCACTGTGTTTGGACACAAACAAAGAAGGTTCTGGAGCAGAAGGGATGCAGAGATTTGGGTTTAATTTAGTCCAGATGCAGAACAGCAATGGAGATATGAATGAACACATTAGTTACGTTTTGGAGCATCCAACCACGATGAGTGAAGGCCAGCAGACCTGGATGGGGTCACGTTGTGGGTTTGCATGAGACCAGCTGGTTATGTCATGCAGCTTTGGTCCAGTATGAGTTGCCCCTGAAATCAGAACCAACAACAACACCTTGTTGTTAATGCTGGCATCTTTTTGATTGACTGAGACGTTCTGAACTTTTTCATGCAGTTTTAGGTGAAAGTAAAATCCTACAGATGGAAACGAGGTTCATGGATCACCAGAAGCTGCGGCACCAGGAAATCTGAGTGCTGACCATTTTAGCTGCGACTCTCAGAGGTCGCCGTATCAAACCACCTGGTGTTCTGACTTGGATGCAGGTCATGGTTCTACATTCTCTCAAGTCGGACCTGTACAAACCTGGTGGTGAATTATTACTGCCTGTCAGGATGGTGCCCAGAACATGAGGACCCTGCAGACTTGAACTATTTAATTCCCTCTGGTGCCTGCTTCATTAACTTCATGCATTTTACGTCCAGTCTTTTAATGTGAACTTTAAGGGTTGGAGACTAATCCTCCCATACTTATTCACACAGATGTGGCTCAACCCGAAAGCAAAAAGCTGCACATCAAGCAGTAAATATAAACAATAACAGTAAATAATAACAGTTCAAATGTGTCCTAATTTTTTCACGACTGCAGATGTTCTAGTGGGTGATGTGAACTTCCCACTAATTATTAACTCATATTAATAAAATGTATACTGTATGTGTTGAGGATGTTTTTCTTTTGACTAGCATGCTTGTAGTCTTGTAAAAAATATTTTTGTAATAATGGCCGGTTTCTTTCATTCTTAGCTTCATATTACAGTTGTTTTTCAAATACTTGAAAATATGCCATTTTGCATTCCTTTGTGGGTTTTTTAACCATTAGGGGCAACAGTAAGCGGTATTGAGCAGAAATGAAACCTAAAGTGGACTGTCAAACGTCTGTAGGTAGCATGGGTGGGGCTTTTCCAGGAAACAGAAACTTATTTTCTGAAAGCGCATACCTACAGAGAAGAGAAGAGCAGAACAGGAAAGAGAACCATGGCGTCTTCTTCCACCTTCTCAGAAGATCTGACTTGTTCAGTCTGTCTAATTATCTTCACTGATCCAGTAACCCTGTTCTGTGGACACTCTTTCTGCAGAGGATGTATCACACTGTCTCTGAAATCACTGAATCAGTGTCCACAGTGTCGGGCGACTGTTCCTACAGACGGGATGGATTTCACAACTAATCACACATTGAAAAGCCTTGCTGAAAAAGCAAAAGAAGCAAAAACAGATGCTAAGGTAAGGTTTTGACTTTATTAATACGTTTTACACACACATAGCTTAGAAAATGAGAGCTTACCAGATGCTAGAGGTCAGTGGTTGTGACATTTTTTATTTGCTTTGTTGATTCCAAAGGATGCTGTAGGGTTTTGCCCTGAACACGATGAGAAGCTGAAGTTGTTCTGCGTCAACGATCAGCAGTTAACTTGTATTATATGCAGGGATTGTGAAAAACATGAAGGACACAAGTTTAAACCAGTCAAAGAAGCTGCTGAGTCAATCAGAAAGGAGATAGAAACCCGTTTGACAAAGGATTCCTCTGATATCAGTGCGATAGAAGGCCTTTCCAAGTCCCAGAATGAAGAAATTGGAAAAACCAAAGAGAAGTCTCAGCGGCTGACGATCCAGATTAGAAGACAGTTTCAGAAGATGCACCAGTTCCTGAAAAGGAGAGAAGATGAAATAATGAAGGAGCTAAAAGACAAGGAGAACAATGAGCTTGAGAAGATGACAGAGAGGTTAAATGTTGTTGGGAAAGCTTTATCTGAAGGCAGAGAGTTTGAGGTCAAGATGAAATCTGTTCTGGAGATTTCAGATCCTGAGAGTTTCCTAAAGAGCTGCTTGGAGAACAAGAGTATGATGACACCAAACCCCCTACACAACCCCAAAGCCGCAGATCTCCAAGTGGTGAATTCCTTCCTCTCGTTGGGACTTTATGAGACGCACCTGCAGTTCATTGTGTGGAAAGAGATGCTTCAGGTGATCCAACCTCAGGCAGGAAAGCTTTCCTTTAACAGCCAAGATCCACCTAATTGGTCACATTGGTTAGCTCTTTGTTGTAACTGCAATGGGTCAAGAGATTATTATTCAGGGTATAATAGTTTTCAATGTGTATGTCATAATAACTTTAAGACGTTACTGTCACAATGGCAGGAATACTACAAACTTCAAAATACTTATGCACTGAGTATAAATGAGATCACGCCAGGACCACATTATTGGGAGATAGATGTTGAAGACAAAAACTGTTGGACAGTTCAGATACAAAATCACACTCTGACATACAAAGACAACAAATACATCATAGCTTATGAGAATAAAAAAACTGAAGAACTAAAGTTTGAGAGCAAACCTAAAAAAATTGGCCTTTATTTAAAGAGCAGCTCTGAACAGCTCCAGTTCTTTGATGCAGACACCATGACGCAGGTTCAAACGACTACGCTGTTACACCAAGAATCGAGAATTAAAGAGCTGCATGTTGCAATATCCAGTAACCCCCCGATTTCTAGATTAAATTCAAACCGAAGATTGAGATTTTTCAAGAATTTACAATAAGCGAGGATATTCCCAACATGTGTGATTTATGATGATCTATGAGCCCCCACCCCCACATTTCTAGAATTTAGGACAGAGTATGAGGTTTTTCAAGAATTGGATGAGATTTGGAACCTGGATTCAAGATCCTACGATGTGGCTGTAATAAAACAATTATTAAATAAAAAAAGAGCAGAACAAAATTTCTCAAACACTGATGCTATTTGATGCCTGTTACATTTTCACATTGTTGTTTGATTTTCCTCATTATATAAAAAAATATAATTTGAAAATGTGTTTTGTATATTTACCAAGTTATCTCTGTCTATTAATGTTTGATGATCTGTTACATTTCACTAAGATATAAAGCATAGAACATTTCAATAATTTCCAGTGAGCCTTTTCAGAGGACTGTGGGTCCACAACCATGTAAGCAGAAACATAATTGCTGATATTGTGATTTACATATATTTTTTATTTTTATTTTATTCTTATTGTGTTTTCATCTTTGTTGATTTGTTATGATCTGGTTTTGGAAAAAAAAGATGCATTACCTTGGATTTGTTGTAAACATTGCATTTTGCTTAAAACTAAAGCAAAGCTTTATATTCCTAAACAACGGAAAGGAAAAAGCTTTTTATGATCCAAATTACACTGTTACTTTAAGAAGGAAAGTGGTTAAAGTCTGTAAAATAAATTACATGACAGAGTTTGCAAAGTCATTCTTTTTCGTTTGTTGTAATCCTGTGAATGTAAAACATTTGGCTGATATGAATAAATAAAAATAAAAATAGTCTTTTGTCATAAAGTCTTCGAACCTCTGAGTTATATATCTGAGTTACCAACATACACTCTGTTGGGGAGGTGTTTTTACTCTAATTTAAAGCCTCTCTTAAAGGAACAGACACACATTTAGTTTATGACCCTGGCTCTCTGAGCTCTCATTTCACCTTCCCGCGTGCTCGTTCATTTCTGTAAAAAGGAGCAATAAGAACAACAAACAACAATTATATATTTTAACAACGAGACGTCGTTCGCTGGACTCAGTTCTAGTAACTGAGCACAGCTTTACGTCAGCATAATGTTTTTATTGAAACAAGAGTTTGCAGGAAACTCCTCCCACATAGATCTTCGTTCACAGAATGGTCAGTTTCTTCACATAAGGAACACATGATGTACCACATTCCTCTTGATTGTTCACTGTTTCTAAGTGTTGCCACATGCACTACAGAATTAAACCCTCATACAACATTTACAGAATTTCTATCTCTTCAACTCCCATGAGTAGAGCTCATAAGAAAAGGAGCAGTTTAATAAAGTACGAATATGAGAATGAAATAGCCAACTTCATCCTGTAGAAAAAATTGTTGCAGGTAGATTATAAAGCGGTGGTATGATTGATTGAACAGATTGTGTAAATATAGAATTTAGCCTGGATAAAAAGGCACTGAAATATTTTAAGTTCAAACATGATTTTGAAAGTCCTTAACAAAACATTTTTAGGATTTTAGGAGTAACAAAATCATTAATATGTTTCAATATTATCAAACCATGCATATCTGAAAACCCTGAGAGATCCATGGTGTGGCTTGGAGCCTCCAGACGAGCCTTATTTTGAAAAGCCTGACCGAGAAGGCCAAGGAGAAGCTAAAAAAGGGAAGAAGTCTGACAGCAGAGCTATGATTATATATTCATGTGTGTGAACTCAGTTGCTCTAAAGGGTAAACAGGTAAACTCTGATATAATTGATTTAAACACACAATCTCTACATCTTTATCCTTGTCAAGTCTCAGCAAAAAATACCAGAGCAACTTCTCTCAGGCTGCACACACGGACTGGTGTAGGGCTCAGAGTTTTTACCCAGCAAGCACCTCAACTTAGAGGAGAAACATATTTGGTTAATGATCATTAAATTCATCTTTGATAAATGCAAAAACCTACAACATACATGAAGAGGTGAAAAACACTTAAAGAGTGTTTTTAAAAGAAAATGAAGGCAAAGACACTCAGTAATTATAACCTATGATGCACTATTTCTAAAATTAAACTAGGACTACAACAGTTTACATTTTTTTAAATATTCATGCACTAAGAAAAGTTGTGTGTATGAAACAATTTGTTTTAAAGATGCATAGAGGATGTATATCTCTACAACAGTGGTGTGCCAATTCACCGTAAATTGATTAATTGCGATGTGAAACGTGCCAAATAAATAGCGATTCAAAAGTGCTTAAAGTCTTATATTTTTCATAATAATTAAATGAGAAAACATAAAAGTCTGGCCTGCTGCCCAGACATTTACAGGGGACGGACCGGCGGAAACATCATGGCTGCAGCTAGTGTTTCAGCCATGCAGTGCGAAGCGTACAAAATACAGAAAATGTTTTGCACTTTAGTTGGAGAGGAGTTTAATTTAGTTGGAAAAGAGAGTCTATGTTGTTGTGTTTTATGTTAGCAACTCTTTTCCCAGGACATGTCCGCTTTTCAGCTGGAAGTGCAAGTTGTCCCACTTAAAAAGAGGAGAGAGGTCTGTAATTTCCATCATAGGTTTACCTCAACTATGAGAGACCAAATGAGAAAAAAATATATCCAGAAAATCACATGGTCTGATTTTTAAATAATTTATTTTGCAAATTATGGTGAAAAATAAGTATAAGTTTGGTCAATAACAAAAGTTCATCTCAATACTTTGTTATATACCCTTTGTTGGCAATGACAGAGGTCAAAGGTCACCTGTATGTCTTCTCCAGGTTTGCAAATAAAATAAAAACATGAAAACTGAACGTGACCATTTGTTTGAATTTTGCTTTAGTGGAAATCAGTGCAAAGCAACAAATCCAGCTATTTCTTGTTCTGCCTTTGGTTAATATCATAATAATTAGCATTCCCAGAATCTCAGATGTATTTGTTTCTTTATTGTGAGTACAGTCAAGCTTTAAGCTGCGGAATAAACTGATTATCTGCGATTATTGGGGATGAAGATGGTTGAGATGTGTCCATCTAATCAGAGTCGCTGCTGCAGGAGCTGCTGGAAGACTGCAGAAAAGGAGGAAACAGAAAGACTTGTTACTCAAGTTTCTTTTTTACTTCTATGCTTAAACCTGACAACGATGTAATATTTGGTCAGAAGATGTCGTGCAGGTGTGAAAAAAGAAACTATTTTCGAGCACATAAAGTGAAGAACTGAATCTCACCCCGTGACAGTCTTTCCCCTTCTTGTGGCATTTGTTGTGTTTGTGACCATGCTTATGACTGCGCCTCCGTTTGTTTCCGTGTTCCTTCCCACCGCAACCGCCATGTCCGTCTCCGTGTTCCTTCCCACCGCAACCGCCATGTCCATGTCCGTGTTCCTTCCCACCGCAACCGCCATGTCCGTGTTCCTTCCCACCGCAACCGCCATGTCCATGTCCGTGTTCCTTCCCACCGCAACCTCCATGTCCGTGTCCGTGTTCCTTCCCACCGCAACCGCCATGTCCGTGTCCATGACCATGACCATGACCATGACTGTGACCATGTCCTCCTAAAAGATAATTCAAAGCTAGTTTACGCTGGTAGTAAAAGCCCTGAATCTGCTGCATGTTTTCTTATATTTCCCTCACAAACTTGCATATTTCCTTGCGATCTCCCATAATCAGGGGTCTGCAACTGCCGTCCTAAAGTGCCTCTGTCGTGCAACATTTGGATACATCCCTGCTCTAAAAACCTTGAATCATATAACTGCTTGATGACAATGTTTTTGCAAAACTTGCTGACATGCCCAGGAGGTAATTCAGCCTTTTGATTCAGGTGATGCATCCAAAAGTTGCAGGATGGTGGCACTCCTGTCCCAAATGGTCCCGACCAACAGTTCTCCAGACTTTCTAGGACTTTGGTTGCTTTGTTTCACTCACTTTACCAGAGAAAGTGAGTGAGTTTTAAGTTTGAAAATATTCCTACAAACAAAAGATAAACCATTTTGCTTCCTCCAGAAAGCTGTGGAGCTGATTTTATACTCAACTTTTAAACATTGCAAGAAAATGTGGCTCTTTGAACAAAAAAATTGGAGCGAGATCAATGATTTAGGTTTACCGTGCCCGTGTCGATCCATCTCACGGCTTCAGCCTCTGGCTGTTTCAGGGCAGAAAAAACTGTTAAAAAGAAGCAGATGATAATCAAACTTCAGATTAATCAGAATGATACCACTGACCTACTGTCACGCTCTGGTGTGCCTCGATCCTACCTGTGAAAGCTGCAGAGGGAGAATCCCCAGCAGAGTTCAGAGCAGGTGAGCCAATCCACTGACCTCCCTTTCACTCGGCGCTGTTTTTATGCGATGCCACACCTTCAGCCTGAGGCCGGCCTCTCTGGATCACCGACGCCTGAACTCCCTGCTGTTCACAATCCGCACCATTCATCATCTTCGTGTTCAACATCATGTCATATCTGATTAACTGTTGCTCCGTGTTGTTTTTTCTAAGACACCCACAAGAGGAATCTGCGACACAGCCTGCATGATGAATGGACCCGAGGCTCGGTAGGTGGGTCTTAGTTTTCTCCTTTCTGCAGAGCATGATGCACGGGAATTGTTTGCCAACATGTTTGCACAGTTTGAACATTGGAACCAGATCTTATCATGCAACCAACCCAGTATTTCAATTGGAGTCAAGCTTTAAAAAACAAAGGTAATGTTACTGCATGCTGTTATTTTTACACCCACCAACAGAAACAATCATTAAGCAACAAGCTTTGACTGACACTTGAGGCTCATGAGTCAAGTCTGATGGTAAGACTTTTCAGATCTCAGTTTCCAGTGTTTTGGGAAGAGCTATTTCCAAACTATCTGAACTGAAGTCTATCATTATGCAGAAATATTATTACCAAGTGGAAAACAATTATTAATTCACCAGCATGGATTTTGGAACAAGGTCCTCTGGACAGATGACCATAGAAGTTTGGAGGAAACCAGACACAGCAGATCAGCACAAACACCTCATATTAACTGTTAAGCACGGTGGTGGAGGGGTGATGCTTTCAGCTTGGACCTGGACTCCTTGCAGTCACTGAGTGGACCATGAAGAAAGCATTCTAGACTCCTTGTGAGTCAATCTGTCCAAAAGCTGAAGCTTGGTCCAAACTGGGTCATCAACAGAATAATGATCCCAAATGTCATCTACAACGAAAAAGTAAGACGGACACAGACCCTGATTGAAGTAATGGTGTCTAAAAGAAGGTTGGCCAAGCTGCTGGGTCAGTCACAGTTATGGAATAGACTGGTGTGCATTTTTACAAGTTTTTAATAGAAAATCACCAGATTTCTTAGTGTGTGTTTGACCATTTTCTGATTATGTCCAAATTTGTTCAATGTTTGATTGAAATAGGTTCTCCATCCATCGATCATCTTCCTCCAAATTCAGGGTCGGGTCTCTAGCCCAGCAGCCTAACCAGAGGGAACCAGACTTCCCTCTCTTTAACCACTAGGTCCAGCTCCTCTGGGGGAATCCCAAGGTGTTTCCAGGCCAGCCGAGAAACATAGTCCCTCAAATGTGTCCTGGGTCTTCCCCTGGGTCTCCTCCCGGTGGGACGTGTCCAGAACACCTCACCAGGGAGGCGTCCAGGAGGCATCATGACCAGATACGCGAGCCACCTCCTGATGTGGAGGAGCATTGCCTCTACTCTGAGCCCCCTCCAGATGACTGAGCTTCTCCTCCTATCTCTAAGGGAGAGCCCAGACACTTTGCGGAGGAAACTCATTTCAGCCGCTTGTAACTGTTGAGGCTATGGCCTTTACTGAACGAACTGCATCTCCCAGCACCCATTGCGCTGCCCTCGACCCATTCTCGATCAAATGGACTTTCCTGTACGGGTAACCAGGTAGTCAGCTGGCCATCTGAGCTCTATTGAAAACAGGCCTGAGTCCCTCAGCGCCTAAAAGTCAGACGTCCGCTTTTCTGAACTCGGTTTTGCGCAAAACCGCTCCTTTAAACTGGACACTTTCTACGTTCTTCGTCGTGGACTGTGGAGAGCTGCCCCCACCAAGTAGGATTAAACTGGTTCATATCTTTGGTCTGGGTAGAGGAGAAGGTCTTGACGGTTAATATCCGTTTTCTGTTGGTTAAAATAAGTTTGTCAACTTGTTAACCACTGTTATTCTTGGTCGTCTGTCGCCGTACACCGACCCTGAATGTGCATGCCTTTTATGTTTTATTATGTGACTTTGGTTGCAACCAGAAGCAGTATATTATATTGTATTATTTCCTTGTTTGTTTATTGTCTGCTGCGGTCGGCGCGTGTCTGTTTTGACAGATCGCGTGGCATCAGTTGATCCCCTTTCTCCGTCGCCCTCGTTTCCTTGGTCCAAGCCACCATTGCTAATGAAACTAGCGTTTTGTTGAATTGCCACGCGGTCTTCCTTTGTCTTCCTTTGTGAACCGATCGCGCCAATTGATAAGACTTGAGTTATTTATCGCATTGAGTGTGTTAAACTGAACCCCCCTAATTCGCTCGCTGTCTCACACACACACACACAACCGCACAGACACGCCCCCTTCCCTCGACATTAACTTTGTTCTATATTTTTGCATGCGTTAGAATAGATGGAAATTATGAATGAAATGTAATCTGTAAGGTTGACCTATTTCAATAAATTATCTCATTTATGAGATTGGTGCCCCGAAATCTTTAATAAACAGGTTAAACTCGAACGTCATCAATAATTATATTAATATTAAATTATTGATTATAATTATTGATGCTCAGAAAACAAATATTTATTATTAATAGTTACAACATAACCGTGATCTCGTTCTTTCGTTCACCACCCAGAGTTTGTGACTATAGATGTGGGGAGGAACGTCGATCGAACGATGAATTGAGAGCTTTGCCTTTTGGCTCAGCTTTCTCTTCACCACAACAGACTGGTACAGCGTCCGCATCGCTACAGACGCAGCACCAATCCACCAATCTCCTTCTCAATTTTTTCCTCATTCATGAACAAGACCCCAAGATACATAAACTCCTCCACTTGGGGTAGGACCTCGTCCCCGACCCTGAGAAGGCACTCTACCTGTCAGGTTCTGTGGATTTTTGCTTTTTTCCTTCCACTTAGCTTATTCTGGCACTTCCTTGTTTCTGTTTCTTCTTCTTGCTGTTAGATGTTTTCACATTTTGTTTGTGTCCTCATTTGTTTCCTTAGTTTATTCCCTCTAGATAGTTTACAAATTTATTTCTTCCTTCTGTTTTCCAGTGTTTCCTTTAGATTCCCATCTAGACATTTTATCTTTAGTTTCTTAAGAGTTTTCGGTCTTCCTAACCATTCTACCTCTCTTCCCAGCTGTTGATTGTTTCCACCTGCTCTCTCCCTCTCACCTGCATCTGATTCCCCTAATTGGTCATTGGTCTCCTCTCACTTCCTCATTTCCTCCCCAGTATATATTCTGCCTGCATTCAGTCACTACTCGCTGGTCCGTTATGATTCTTTCCCTGTCTGGTTCCTGATTCCTGCACAGTTCTTGTTTCTTCCTCATCTCTGCATTTTTGGTTCTCCTAGTTCTGTAAGTTTTTGCTCCTTGTTTTGTTAACAATTAAAATATTTAAGTTTTATTTTTGCTGCCTTTGGGTCCTATTTAACACACAAACATGACACTACCCTTTTCAAACTCAAGACCATGGTCTAGCATTTGGAGGTGCTGAATATCATCCTGGCCGCTTCACCCGCTTTGCTGTGAATTTTTTTTTTTTGAAAATGGAGATCACGTCCTGATAAAGCAGAGACCTGATATTTTGGCCACCAAAACCGATCCCCTCAACTCCTTGGCTGCACCTAGAAATCCTGTCTATGAAGGTTATGAACAGAATTGGTGACAAAGGGCAACCTTGGTGGAGTCGAACTCTCACCGGAAACTAGTCTGACTTACTGCCTGCAATGCGAACAAAGCTCTGACACCGGTTGTACAGGGACCTAACACCCCGTATCAAGGGGTCTGGTACCCCATTACTCCCAGAGTACCCCCAACAGGACTCCTATGAAACACGGTCGAACGCCTTCTCCAAGTCCACAAGACACATGTAGACCTGTTGGGCGAACTCCCATGCTTCCTCCAGGACAATGCTGAGGGTGTAGAGCTGGTCCAGTGTTCCACAGCCAGGATGAAAACCACAGTTTTACAATGATTGGATCTTACTCTATTATTCACTTTAACTCATTCTTTTAATTGGGCTGAACAGTGGAGCAGTTGGTAGCCCTGTTGCTTTGCAGCAAAAAGGTCCTGGGTTCAAATCCCGGCCTTGGGTCTCTCGGCAGGGAGTTTGCATGTTCTCCCTGTGCAGGCATATGTTCCCTCTGGGTACTCCGGCTTCTTCCCACAATCCAAAAACTTGATTGTTAGGTCAACTGGTCTCTCTAAATTTCCCTTAGGTGAGTGTGTGCATGGTTGTTTGTCCTGTGTGTCTCTATGTTGCCCTGTGATGGACTAGTGACCTGTCCAAAGTATACCCTGATGATTGCTGGAGAAAGGCACCAACCCCCTGCAAAGAATAGACGGTATAGATAATGGATGGATCGATTCTCCTAATTGTGATATGTAATGTAGAAAGTACCCCTGTGCTCTAAAATGTGTGCAAAATCTTAGTGATCAAGCAAAGTTAAAGCAAAATTTCTTATCTCAACTGTCCACTAGATGGTAATCTGACAGAATGTTGTCTGACAGGAGACTTTCTCACCAGTAAAACCTAAAAATCGTGACTCTTTTTTTAACATTGAACTGATTTTTGACTGATAAAATGTTTAGATGTGTACAATCAGCCTCCTTGAATTAGTTATTTGTTGCCAGAAGAAAATAATCTAACCGGGATTGCTGCTAATGATTGGTGACAGAATGGAAAAATGAAACTAACTGAAAACACAACACAAACGCAGTAAATGAACGGCATCAGGAGCATAGAGAGACAGAGCTGCATGACCTGTAAGGTGTGAAGACTGAAGGATCTGCAGTGACACCTTGTGGTAAAACAGGAGAAAAGCACTCCTGGAGACAGACAGAGATAAGATGGCTCTGTCTGTAGGTTGTGTAAAAAACAAACAAAGAAAGTGTGTGTGTGTGTATATATATATATATATATATATATATATATATATATATATATATATATACATTTGTGATCTCATTTTAATTTACTTAAACACATTGATTCTATTTATCACTGCTTTGTGAATTATTATTATTATTATAATAATATAGCAGTTAGTTTTATTTTTTAGGCTATTTCAAATGTATTGAAATTTGATTAATAGATTATAATCTGCGTTCTCATGAGTCTCGTTTGCCAGATTGTGTCTTTTGCAAATAACGACCTTTAGCCGAGTATTAAATATACTTTTCATCAGGTCCACTCTCCTGCAATCATGTTTCTTATTAGTCTGATGTAATATTCTACTCTATTAAATTTTGTGTTGTCATTGGCTGTAAACAGAAAATCATCAAAATCAACAGAAATAAACGCGTGAAGACCATTTTTAATAATCTATATATAACGTGTTTCACTGAGTGATGAAGCTGATAACATGAACTTTCACTAATATTCTCAATCCCTGATAACTTTGTCCCGTCATTGGGTCCACAATGAGCACGTGTTGTGTTTACCTCAGGAGGAATCTCATTGGACAAAGTCAACGTAGACCCGCCCTTCTCGCCACCCAGCCCGCTTGTGATTGGCCAGCTGAGTCTCTGCTCATGTCTCTCCACATTCAGCAAGCAACGAAAGCCTCAAGCGCCGCTCCTCGCAAACGTTCATGGGAAATGTGGTTTTCTTTTGTGTTCGTTGAACCTGTGAACCGCGCTGTAAGAACTACAGCTCCCATGAAAAGCGAAGCAGGTGGAGTTTCACCACCAGGTGAGGAGCTTCATTCATATCTTTCAGCAGAGTCCAGTTTCTGAGTTCATCAGCAGAAATGTCTGAAGGAACGTGAGTATTTGTTTTATTTTCCTGTTTACAGACTTAATAACTTTACTTAGTTAAATGATTATTAATTTAAACACATATCAGTTATACTGTAATAAAAGGTTTATTCTATAGTTTCTATTTATAATTCTGCCTATAAAGTGTAAACATGTGAGTACAGTGCAGAAACTGTTACGAGGTTCATTGTTCTGTTACTTTGTTTAGATCAGGTTATGTTTTGTTCTTATGTTTATAACATTCCTAGAAGGAATTTGTCTGTTAGGTTTTCCTATAGGCTTAACAGTGCTTGGCAATTAATATTTCCATAACAGCCTCATCATCTGAGACCTGAAACCAAATACTTTGACTAGATCACATCTTTAGACCCTCCACTGTGGCTCTAATAACCTTGCTGAAAAATATATGCTTTAAAATATAAAGAGATCTTTAAAAATGATAGCTTTAGGCAAGGCAATTTAATTTGTATAGCACACTTTCAACAACAGGGTATTTCAAGGTGCTTTACATGATTCGGTGATAAACAACAGAATATAACAATGGAAATTAAAAGCAACAATTTAGCAAGAAACACACACATCATACAAAAAGCATGAAAAACAGCAACAAGTATAGTATATGCATAACGTTCTCAGAAATGACAATAATAGTGTACTTTTTTGTCATAGTTCTGTCAAAACTATTTTCTATTTCCTCATTTTGGATATTTTTTATTAAAGAAAATGTATTAAACCTAAAAAAAAAATATTATTTTATTTTAAAAATCTAAACAAATAGTGGGTATTATTAAAATCCAGGTATTTTACAGCTGAATCAGATGAATGGCTCATTAGCAGGCGTTTGACAAACATGATTGCATGCTCCAAAGGTAATTCAACTAGTTGATTCAGCTGTGTTGTTATTAGTCTAGTCCGAAGTCGGTGTATTTCCAGGGAAGTAGCTGCTGCCCTCGGATCCTTCTAGATCTCTTCTGAGGTTTTCTGATGTTTGATATTATGGGGAAACACTGCGATGATGGTATCAGTCTATCCACATTTAGGTTTACTCCTTGAGTCTGGGTCAGGTGAGTCTCCATCCAATCAACTGAATAGCTTATTGACATGCAAAGGGTAAACCCATGACACTTGGAAAATATTGGCAAACAATCCCCCCATAATTCTGCACACGGTATTCTTGCACTGACGATACATAAACAATAAATGGTGCAGAACTATTTCTAGTTATTTTTTTAAGTTTCTACAGAAATTCTGCAGTTTTTGAGCCAACAACTGATCTGCAGTCTGGTTGTTCCTCTGTCAGGCAGCTGAGGAGGCGAGGTGGACCTTATAAAACGGACCCAGCCACAGACCTGAGCCGCTGGAGGCTGACTAACGTGGAGGGCAGGCAGACCTGGACCTATGTGGAGGATGATGAGACCCCCGACAGGGAGCAGACCATGCTGGAAGCTCACTCTCTGGGCCTGGACACTGTAGGTCTTCCATCTTTCTCTATTTGTCACATTTTGCTCCCACTAAACTACACAGTGAAGCTCCGGTTCTAGGCCTCAGTTGTTGATGCTTTAGGAAACTAGAACCTCTTGTATTTTAAAATTGGTCTCCATTTCTAGTTCCCGGGCTGAGTGTTTTTTAACTGATTGAAGGTAAACTGGACTGTAAAAGTGTAAAAGCAACTTAAATCCAAAGAAAAACTCTGAGAAACCTTTAAAAAGCCCAATAAAGTGATGAAAGTCTGGCTGTTTTAAGAAACAAGGTTTATGGTACACTCCTGATTTCTGTCCACAGAGTAGATACGTGTCGGACTCCCCGGCCTCTGAAACGGCTGTAGACGCTGCTGTTAAAGGCATGAACTTCTACAGACGCCTCCAGGCTGAGGATGGCCACTGGGCGGGGGACTACGGCGGACCCCTCTTCCTGCTCCCAGGTAAACCAGATCATCCGGCTGAGAGAAACAGAAACCATCCTGAGGACTAGAGTTTCATCTCCAGCTGTGTTCGGTTCCCAGGTCTCCTCATCACCTGCCACGTTGCTAAGATCCCTCTGCCAGAAGCCTGGAGGAAGGAGATGGTGAGGTACCTGCGCTCGGTTCAGCTGCCCGATGGAGGCTGGGGTCTGTAAGTCATCTTTGGAAACATCACCATCTAGTGGTCATTTAGCCATAGGACCTCCTTACAAAATAGGCCAGACATACAGTAAGGTTTCTTCCACCTCCTGCATGAAGGATGATGGGATAAAAAGATGTTTCAGGCATTAGGACGGCCTCCTCGTGCCGTTTTGGGTTTCTGAACCACCAGTACCCTCCTCTTCCTCAGTCATACCTTTGGAATTAGTTCAGTTCGTGGTTTTCCATAGATGGTAAAGAGTGGATGGATGTTCTGAACCTTAATTGCCTCCAGCGTGTTTAAGAACCAGTAGTTTGAAGCTTTGTAGGTCAGTCGGTAAAGCAGGTGGACCACATATGAAGGCTACAGTCCTTAACGCAGCTGTCCTGGGTTAGAACCTTGTTTTTTATTTGTTGGGAACTAATTGCCGTGTTTCTGGACGGTCCACAGACACATTGAAGATAAATCCACCGTGTTCGGAACAACGCTGAACTACACGTCTCTGAGGATCCTGGGAGTGGATCCAGATGATCCGGATTTGGTTCGCGCTCGGAACAACCTGCACAGCAAAGGTTTGGATCGGATCTCACCACACAGACGGTAACGTTAAACCTGCTGCTTTTCCCTGAAACACATGAGAACCGTTGGTGTTTTCTGAAGGCGGCGCCGTCGGGATCCCGTCGTGGGGCAAATTCTGGTTGGCTGTTTTAAACGTCTACAGCTGGGAGGGACTGAACACATTACTGCCGGAGATGTGGTAGGTCTGACCCGGTTCTGCTGCCGTGCAGAACTCCTGATCCGTCTGTAGACGGATGCATTTTGGCTGCTTTGCTACTCATTTCTCCTCCAGGTACCGGACCACTTTCACATGGTTGATGGTTGTTTGTTTCAGGCTGTTCCCCACCTGGATGCCCGCCCACCCATCGACCCTGTGGTGCCACTGTCGCCAGGTCTACCTGCCTATGAGCTACTGTTACGCTGTCAGACTGACGGCGGAGGAAGACCCCCTAATTCTCAGCCTCCGACAGGTGGCAACACCTTTACTGATAGGGATGAATTAAAACACAGTTTATATTTGAAACCTTTCCTGTTTGTGGAAAGACAAAGATTTGGATTTTATTTGCTTTTTTGGGGCATTTGGACCACTTTAAATGGGGCTCTGTTTGGGAACTGAAGCATTGGGACAAATTAAACCTGGGCTGAATTTTGATCCAAACTGTTTACAGAATATTTAAAACATGTTTTGATTTATTTAACTGTTATTTTGTGTCTTAGAATAACAGAAAATATTACATTTAAAACACATTTAAAACAAGGTGGCTAAAAGTCAATAAAAATAATAAAAAACAAAGATGATCAAATTAGAGTGAAAAAACGTGCCAAAACAAGGAGATACTTATGGACTGATCCTGTCAAAATTTAAACGAAATACATAAATTAATTAGAAAATACAATTGGAAATAAGAAAATAAATGTGTAAATAAATATGAAAATACAGAATTTTTTATTTACACATGTATTTATTTTTTATTTTATTTCCTCATATATTTAGTAATTTGATTACTTCCATATTTATTTACAAATTTACTTACTTATTTCAAATTACATTTCCAGATTCTTCTATTTATTTATTTTCAATTGTATTTCTTCATATATTTAATTTATTTCCTTCCAAATTTATTTATTTACAAATTTCCAATTGCATTTCCAAATTCCTCTATTTATGTATCCTTTTACGCATATTTATTTTTGTATTTATTTTCAATTTTATTTCCTCATATTTAGTAATTTATTTACTTCCATATTTATTTACTTATAAATTTACTTACTTATTTCCAATTGTATTTCCAAATTAATCTATTAATGTATTTATTTACACACCTATTTGTTTTGCCAGGATCAGGGTTATCAGGTACCCTGAACACTAAAGTGTTAATAAATTAGTTTTGAGATGTTTCTGTAGTCTGAGCCTGATCCGTTATTATTATCATAGCTGCACAACGAGCCTCCAGCCGGATGATGTCAGGGTTCTTCTTGGCTTAAATAGCCCAACCAGAGCGTTTAAAGAACTGGTACCAAAGAGTTTAAATAGATAAAATCAAGCTGTAGAATCTGAAAGAACCAACTCAGTGGTTCTAATGTTTGTGATCCAGGAGCTGTATGTCCAGGACTACGCCTCCATCAACTGGAGCGCTCAGAGGAACAATGTGGCCGCCTGTGACCTGTACACGCCTCACAGCACTCTGCTCTCTGTCGCCTACAGTAAGAATCATCTGCACATCATTTCATCATAAACAGGAACGGTGTCATGTGGTGCCGCTGCTCACCAACCTGCAGACTGAGTTCTGGGCTTCTGGCTGAGTAAAAAAGCAGATAACATCCAGAGAAACACTGATGAGGTCACCAGGAAGCCTGGAGATGTCGATCAAAGCAGTCTGATGACCTAGCTACCTTAAATGGTTGCTAGAAACTTGGGGGTCATGATGGATGTCCAGATCATCCAATCACACGGCTTCTTATAGCACTCCTATGCTGACGATAGAGAGCTATGTCCCACCTGACAACCACACGGTCTCAGGACGACTTTCTTTGTGACGAATCAACATGGATGGTAGCCCATCAACTCCAACTAAACTGCTTTTCTTCCCAGTCAAACCGACCATGCACCAACGTATCTGCATCCAAACTGAATGTCTCGCTCAATCAAAGATAGCTAGAAACTTGGGGGGGGGGTCATAACTCACAGCCAGATGACCCTTTAAATAGCTGACCCAACACCGCACCCATCTCCTGGTCTATCTGCAGGTGGACCAGAACCCAGCGGCCCTTCTGGTCTTTAATCTGCCTAAAAGAGCAAACGTCAGCCCTCTGTTCATTGAGTTCCACTGGCGACCATTAGCCGCCTGCATCGAATTCAAAGAGCTTCATGGAACGACTTCCATCTACCTGAGCGCTCTCCCAAAAGGTTGATGTGTCACGACACGGTTATAAGGACTAGCGCCACGCTCCGGATTATCCAGACTCTTTTTATGCCTCGTTCTACGATGGTGGAATGACCCACCGAGCGCTACTAGAACCGGGGCATATCCTTAAAAAAACTGCTGAAGAACCCGGTTCTTTAGAGAGCGTCTCCTACCCTCTACCTCCCTCTGTGGCTGCTCTCTATTTCTACACCGTCTCCTCTGACAGAACCGGACTAGTGGTCTTCCTTCTAACTAACTTATCGTTAGCTTTGAGATTAAAATGCATTGTTTTGCCCTCCCTGGGCTGCCACCTTATTGTGGTGGAGGGGTTTGAGTGTCCCAATGATCCTAGGAGCTATGTTGTCGGGGGCTTTTGCTCCTGGTAGGGTCACCCATGGCAATTTGGTTCTATGTGAGAGATCAGACAAAGTGCAGCCCAAAAGACCCCTATGATGAAAATGACAGATGGACTCAGTGTTCCCTCGCCCGGACGCGGGTCACCAACACTGTTTATAGTGGGGATGGTGTGCTGCTGACCTTGACGCGGGACGTTTTGGGTCGGTGAATGGAATACTTCGAAGACCTCCTCAATCCCACCAGCGCGCCTTCCAATCTGGAAGCAGGGTTTGGGGACTTGGGGTCGGTCTCTCCAATCTCTGGTGCTGAGGTCACCGAGGTCGTTAAAAAGCTCCTCGGTGGCAAGGCTCCGGGGGTGGATGAGATTCGGCCGGAGTTCCTCAAGGCTCTTGATGTTGTGGGGCTGTGTTGGTTAACGCGGCTCTGCAATATTGCGTGGACATCGGGGGCAGTTCCCTTGGATTGGCAGACCGGGGTGGTGGTCCCCCTGTTTAAAAAGGGGGACCACAGGGTGTGTTCCAACTACAGGGGGATCACACTTCTGAGCCTCCCTGGTAAGGTCTATTCAGGGGTTCTGGAGAGGAGGGTCCGACGGATAGTCGAACCTCGGATCCAGGAGGAACAATGCGGTTTTCGTCCTGGCCGTGGAACACTGGACCAGCTCTACACCCTCAGCAGGGTCCTGGAGGGTGCGTGGGAGTTCGCCCAACCGGTCTACATGTGTTTTGTGGACTTGGAGAAGGCGTTCGACTGTGTCCCTCGGGGGGCCCTGTGGGGGGTGCTCCGAGAGTATGGGGTACCGGGCCCCTTGATACGGGCTGTTAGGTCCCTGTACGACCGGTGCCAGAGTTTGGTTCGCATTGCCGGCAGTAAGTCGGGCTTGTTTCCAGTGAGAGTTGGACTCCGCCGAGGTTGCCCTTTGTCACCGATCCTGTTCCTAACTTTTATGGACAGGATCTCTAGGCGCAGCCAAGGTGTTGAGGGGATCCGTTTTGGTGGCCTCAGGATCGGGTCTCTGCTTTTTGCAGATGACGTTGTCCTGTTGGCTTCATCGGAACGTGATCTACAGCTTTCGCTGGAGCGATTCGCAGCAGAGTGTGAAGCGGCTGGGATGAGAATCAGCACCTCCAAATCTGAGGCCATGGTCTTGAGCCGGAAAAGGGTTGGGTGCCTTCTCCAGGACGGGGATTGGGTCCTTCCCCAAGTGGAGGAGTTTAAGTGTCTGGGGGTCTTGTTCACGAATGAGGGAAAAATGGAGCGGGAGATCGATAGACGGATTGGTGGGGCATCTGCAATTATGCGGGCGCTTTACCGGTCTGTCGTGGTGAAGGCGTCGATCTACGTTCCTACCCTCATCTATGGTCACGAACTCTGGGTGGTGACCGAAAGAACAAGATCACGGATACAAGCGGCTGAAATGAGTTTCCTCCGCAGTGTGTCTGGGCTCTCCCTTAGAGATAGGGTGAGAAGCTCCGTCATCCGGAGGGGGCTCAGAGTAGAGCCGCTGCTTCTCCACATCGAGAGGAGTCAGTTGAGGTGGCTCGGGCATCTGGTCAGGATGCCTCCTGGACGCCTCCCTGGTGAGGTGTTTCAGGCACGTCTCACCGGGAGGAGGCCCAGGGGAAGGCCCAGGACATGCTGGAGGAACTATGTTTCTCGGCTGGCCTGGCAGCGCCTTGGGGTTCCTCCCGAGGAGCTGGAACAAGTGGCTGGGGAGAGGGAAGTCTGGGTCTCTCTGCTTAGGCTGCTGCCCCCGCGACCCGACCCCGGATAAGCGGAAGAAAATGGATGGATGGATGGATGGATGTTTTGTCCTCATCTGCAAGACGCTTTGGATAAAATCATCCAGCAAATGCAGAAAGTGCAAGAACGTGGGAATTTAGGAATATCCTTTATTGTCCCTCAGTTTGGGAAGTTCAGGTGTGCCAGTAGCAAATTAAAGGTAAACATTCAGATTCACAATAAGATACACAGTTCCACCGATGGGAAGGACCTGTGATAACACTACTTTGTGCACCAAAGATGTAGCAGTCTGCAACAGCTGCATGCATGTTTGGAGACTTGGTCAGCGTTGTCCAGCAGGGATGTTTTTCTGCTAGAGTTGTTCTGTGTCCCACCACCTGCTCTGGGTCCAGGGGGCATCCTAGCACAGAGCTGACCTCATGATGAGCTCACCTTTGTCTTTACGATGTTTTCATCATGAAGAAGTCGTTCTTTCTCAGGCTGTTTGCCCTAATAGTGCGACTCTGTGTTCGAACCTGCAGTGCTGTTGAACATGTATGAAGCTCACCACAGCAGCACGCTGAGAAAGATGGCTGTCAGGGAGCTGTTTGACCACATCCAGGCGGACGACCGCTTCACCAAATGCATCAGCATTGGACCGGTGAGGAAAACTCGCTGATCCAAAGGAAGCTCTTAAAACATGAAGGAAACATTTAAAGAGGAGTTTGTAACGTTTTGGGTGCAGATCTCCAAGACGATCAACATGCTGGTTCGTTGGTACGTGGACGGTCCCTCGTCTGCGGTTTTTCAGGAGCACGTCTCCAGGATCCCGGACTACCTGTGGTCAGTCTAACCAGAACAAACCGGACTCCTGGAAAAGTTCTGATCAAAGCAGAACCGACCAGTTAAAGTGTTTGTGTTTCCTTACAGGCTGGGATTGGATGGTATGAAAATGCAGGTGAGAATTTAATTTTAGATTTTATTTCAACCCCTTAAAAGTTAGTTTTTACAGTTTTTATTTTTCATGATTTAACATTTTTCCGATGTGGACACTTTTGCTTAGAGAAAATAAATAGATAATTTAAGTTAACCTTTCTGGAGTTCACTCCACAAACTGGTAGATATACGGTGCCTTGAAAAAGAGAACTTTTCCAAATGTTGTCATGTTGAACACAAAGCAGTGCATCAATCTAAAGTGGAAGGAAAATCATACTTTTTTTTCCCCCACTAAGAGGCTGAAAAGTGTGGTGCACATTTATATTCTGCCTCCTTGAGTCGTTGATCTCCAGAACCTTTTAAATTACATCTGCAGGTTTTATGACTATAATAATAATAATAATAATGAGGGCTTGCATTTACATAGCACTTTTTTAGGCCCTCAAAGCACTTTACATTATCCATTCACTCTCACATTCACACACTGGTGGAAGCCAGGCTGCTATTTCGCTCTATCAACACCAATAGGCAAGGTAGGTGAAGTGTTTTGCCCAAGGACACATCGGCATGTAGCAGGCAGAAGCAGGAATCGACCAACGATTTCTGGGTCGCAGGCCGACGGCTCTACCACTGACCCACAGCCGCCCCTCTCCCAGGATTCTCCTGGATTTAGCTCCATCCATCTTCCCATCAACTCTGATCTGGTTTCCTGTCCCACAGCTTGATGCTGCCACCACCATGTTTCACTTTTTGTTTGTGTTCAGAGCACCATCTTCCATCTCTGTAGAATCTCCTAGATGGCTTATAATAAACTACAAACTCCTCTTCCTGTCATTCCTCAGTAAACATCAGATTTATAGTCTACCACTTACACCTGAGCTGTGAATCTCTGCAGCTCCTCCAGAG
The DNA here is from genome assembly GCA_963556495.2 of Valencia hispanica. NCBI lineage: Eukaryota > Metazoa > Chordata > Actinopteri > Cyprinodontiformes > Valenciidae > Valencia > Valencia hispanica. The sequence continues at coordinate 2,505,106 of OY747707.1, forward strand.
CAACCATGGTCCTCCTGCTGCTTCTCTGATTATTGATCTCCTCCCTGACCTGTCTGCTGGGTTCCTCGGTCTCCATGATGCTGGATGTTCTCTGATGTTCCCTACAGAACCAGAACCTCTGCAGATAAAATTAACACATCTGGACTCTGGGTACCGATTAGGGGACCTCTGAAGGTGCAGGGTTTTATTTAGGGGTATCAGAGTAACTTTAATTTTTCATCATCATAATCTTCCTCTTCACAGTTAGACTCCACTTTGTGTTGATCTGTTATATTAACGTCTCGATAAACTCACTGAAGTTTGTGGTTGGAACAGGAAAAAAACTAATAAAGTAGAAATAATTTAATTTAAACATTATTATCTTCAGTTATTTTCCTCTTATTTCCCTCCATTTGTTTGTCCTTATTAATAAATAAATTTCCTCCTCAGGGAACGAACGGATCTCAGCTCTGGGACACGTGTTTCGCCGTTCAGGCTTTTCTGGAGGTATCATGAAAAACAGCGTCTCCATGTTTTCCCTCTGTGTCTCCATCTTCCGCTTGTTGAAATGGTTTCTGTGCTGAAACTGTCAGGCTGGAGCTCAGGATGACCCCAAACTGATGGTGTGTCTTCATGAAGCCCACGAGTTTCTCAGGATCACTCAGGTCATTAACTCCTCCTCCTCCTTTTTTTTCTGTCATGGAGATCTGAACATGCTTTCTGATTGTTAGCCTCTCCTTTCACTCCCACAGATACCTGAGAATCCTCCTGAATACCAGAAATACTACAGACAGATGAACAAGGTACAAATAAAAATGGCAGCACTTTGCAGCAGAAAACTCAGAAATTGTTCCAATTTACTTAAAAGTCAAACAAAAGGAAATAAACTAGACTAGACGAGGATGTGTTTAGCTCTGTAGAAACGTTTAGATAAGCAGCACAGCCATGACTCATGTGTCGCGTCTTTCTGTCCACGCCAGGGCGGCTTCCCCTTCAGCACCAGGGACTGTGGCTGGATCGTGGCCGACTGCACAGCTGAAGGCCTGAAGTCGGTGATGCTGCTGCAAGAACTCTGTCCCTCCGTCAGACAGCCAATCACCTCGGAGCGTTTGTACGACGCCGTTAATGTGGTGAGTCTACGCAGAAACGGCGTGAAGGTAACCCAAGGTTGTCCTCCTGAGAACTGTGGAGCTTTTATAGGTTTCGTGATGCATGTGTGGAACACCTCACCAGGGAGGCGTCCATTCTGACCAGATACCGCCTCGGCTGACTCCTCTGGATGTGGAGGAGAAGCGGCTCTACTCTGAGCCCCTCCCTGATGACCGAGCTCCTCCCCCTGTCTCTAAGAGAGAACAGACACCCTGCGGAGGAACCAGGATCTCGTTCTCTCGGTCTCTACCCAGAGCAGAGACCATAGATGAGGGTAGGAACGTGGATCCACCGGTAAATCGAGAGCTTCAGATCGGTACAACGCTCACATCACTGCAGACGCCGCACCAAACCACCTATGGATCTCTCGCTCCATTTTTCCCCTCATTCTTGAACAAAACCTCCACTTGGAGAAGTCGCTCTACCCTTTTCCAGTTCAGGGCCATGAGCTCAAACTTGGAGGAGCGGATTTTCATTCTGGACACTCCAGCCAAAGCTGTAGATCCCGTTCTGATGAAGCCAACAGGACCACATCGTCTGCAAAAAGCAGAGACCCCATCCTGAGGCCACCAAAATGGATCCACCAACAAAAACTGTTAGAGGAGACTAACGTGGATTCAGCTGGAAAAAAAGGGCGTTGGACAAAGTAGAAGACGGATCCCATCAACACCTTAGCTGCGCCTAGAAATGCTGTCCATAAAGTCGCAGTCCAACTCTCACCTGGGATCCGTCTTCTACTTTGTCCAACGCCCTTTTTGTCCAGCTGAATCCACGTTAGTCTTCTCTAACAGTTTATGTTGGTGGAGAACGCAGAGATGGATCGTTGACCGTTCCCTGCTAGAAGCTCCAGAGTCTCGGTTCCTCTCTTCAGCTCGGAACACAGCTTCTCTGCAGGTTTACGGTCCGAGGACTGAGACGGTCATGGAAAAAGCTGATCTTGTGTCTCTAGAACCATTTCTGTGCTCATGTTTTCTACCAGAGGCCGAATGGAATCTCCCGCAACACTTGGAAATGAATAGATCCACTTTATTAAGACCGACGCGTTTCAGCGTAAAGCCTTCATCAGGTTTATTCTACCAGAGGCCACCAGATTTTTACTTCAAATGTCTGTGATGCCGAACACTGAGAAGGTTCCCAGAGCCTTTGGAGGAGGAACAAGCCCACAGCATCACACATCCTTCCTTTGTCTCACAGAAGAAACACCTGGTGCTCAGTCTTAAGAGCAAAGCTCCCAGGTTCAGTTAAAGTCCGAGCAGGGGTTGGGCTTTGGTGGCTTTGGGTGGTAACTCCTGATGGCTGCATGCGGTGCCTTAGGGTGGTTGCACTGACGGACATGGGTTACTGGCCTGGTGGCTGTGCTGCGCCTGGGTAGGGTCTGGGGTGGGCCTGGGGATTCGGGGCTCTGGGGCGCTGCGCCCCCTAGCTGTGGTCCTGGCCGGGGGTCGGCCGGCGTGGGGTCTCTGTTGCCGGTGGGGGTCGGGGCCGGCCGGTGGCGGCATGTGCAGCCGCCTCTCTCTTTTTCTCTGGGCCGATTGTCATCGCCGGTCCCTGTATGGTGTCTCGCCTTGTTTGCTGGTTGGTGTGCCTGGCTGCTGGTCGCGGCGGCTGGGTGGCATTTCTGGGCCTGATCAGTCCTTTTTCGCACTGGACTTAGCTCCTGGGTCTTGGGTCTTTGTGCGCTGCGGGGCGTTTTCCTGGGTTCGGTCGGACCTGCGGGTGGACTGGCCGGGTAGTGGGCGTGCAGGGCAGGCGCTGGGTTTGGTTGCCTGCCGGGCCATTGAGCAGCAGTGGTCGCTCCACAAGGGAATGGGGATGGTGGATGTCGGCCTGGTGGGTCGGCCGCCCGGTTTATTGGTTTGCTCCTGATCTGGGCGGGTACGTCGCCGGGGTTTGGGCTGCGGGGGCCTCAGATGCACAGGTGGCGCTGGGGGCCTCCTTTGCTTGCTCTCCCCCTAAGAGGGCACTTGGATGGGGGGGAGGGGGGTGCTGGAGGGGGGTGCCGAACTCAACCTGGGTGACTAGTGTCTTTTGTGTTCTGAAAGTAGAGCGAATGTCAGGGTGGGCTTAGTTCTCCTTCTGGGATGGGGCTGGGGGGACTGCCTTGGGGTCCGTGGGGCTTGGTGGTGCTGTGGCCGTGGGCCCTGGGTTGAACGTGCCATGGCCTCCCTCCCCTGGTGGATCTCGGTGAACAGCAGTGCCTATTGGGGTCAGTGGGGCAGCTGGCTCCCTGGGAAGACATTCCCTCCCCATCCCCCAACACCTCTGTCCACCCGCTCCATCACTTTACCACTCATATAGGGTCTTGGGGCATGGGCACATCACTGGGGTGCGAGGAGGGGTTTCCATCCTCGCTATCCCGTGGCATCCTGGTCCCAATTTTAATATACAACTTAGACACTCCCACTAATAACATTTTCATGCGACACCCATGTAGTGACTTTAGGGTGGGCACACTTTTCGGCATCCAGAGGGGGAGCGGTTCAATCAGCTTCACCTCTGGTGCCGGTGCCCACTGTTAAACCACATATAGACACTGAGGGCTTGGGGTGGGGGTTGGGGGATGTGTGGCTGCCTTCCCCACACCCCACCCCTCTGTTTTAAATGCAGATTATTACAACACGCATCAACGCCATACTCGAGCGGGAGGACAGAGGCTAGGCTTCTCACACCCCTGTTCGCTATGGGCCATCAGGGGTTGGGGTCCGGAGGAGGGACAGACGGTCTGGTCTCGGCGCCCTGCGTTGCGCGGGATCAGGACCCGGGAGCTGGTACAACTTGGTGTCCAGATGCTGGCTGAGCCCGGCCTGGGGATGCTGTCCGTCCCCTGCGGCTATCGGTGGGGCGCTGGGATGTTGGCGGTGGGGATTGGCCTAGGGTGGGCCCCGGCTCTCCCAGTCCGTGGACCGGCCCGCCCTGGCGCGGCCGGTTGCCGGCGGGGCCCGTGAGCTCGTCACTGCTACCCCCCGGGCCCCTGCATAGTGGCCGCTGGATGTTCCCCTGGGGTTCTCCTTTGCTCCTCTCTTGGGGGATGCGGTCGGCCCCGCCCGGGTCCACCTGGGGCTCTGGCGGTCCTTTGGACGTCTTTGCTCCGATCTCCTTCATGTCTGCATCGATTCCTGGGGGACGGATTGATGTCTTCTCACACCAACTATCGAACACTCTTATGGAGAAACCTTATATGCACCAGCATGCTAACACACACACATAGATGTGGGGTCTCTGGTGTTTAAGGATATATTCTTGGGCTGAGGTTATCATTACTAGAGCTTGATTAATCGGTACCATGAGTTTTTCTGTGACATTGTTGTTGTATTTTTATATCTATTTTTGTGTGATGTGGTTGTGTAATTCTTAGTTCACAATGTTTGTTTTGTTTTGTCGATGTTTTGTTTTGTTTTTCCCCCTCTCTCTGCCGTCCTGTGGGTATGGAGGCAGACTTCAATGTCTTCCTGTCTTTTCTTTGTTCCCCTTCCTCTCTTGTATTTTCAACCCACCCTCTCTCTTGACTTTTTGTTTCCTACCTCTCTTCTTCATCTTCTTTCTTTCTTCCCCTTAATTTTCCATCTCCGTGTCCATAACATCAGGAAATAAAACCCCCAGCAATTCATAAGAAAGATTTTTCACACATATATATCAAGTGGAGTACTATAGCAAAAGCTGTACTGCTCCGCTTGTGAAAGTAAATCTGTTGGGCTTCTACTTGGTACTCAGACACCAATTCTGAGCTCCACACTGCCAAACAGGACACGTGTAAAAAAAAAAAAAAAAAAAAAAAAAGTCCCAGCAATCTCCACATGTTTATGTTTGGGATGGTAGGACAGATGAGGCTTTATCCCTGCACTGCTTTCCAAACATGTAGATGGCATCTGACTGTTGAGGAGCCTCGGCTGTAGGGCTTTTTGCTCTGTCTGGTTTAAACTGAGATTTTAAGAGTCTGTTGCCGTTCTGCAGCTGCTCAGCATGAGGAACGGAGACAGTGGATTTGCCACGTATGAAACCAAAAGAGGAGGAAGACTCCTGGAGCTGCTTAACCCTTCTGAAGTGTTTGGTAAGTGTCTAATCGCCATGAAGCTCTCAATGCACATGAAACGGCTGCTTTAAAAGAAAAGATTCCTATCATGTGGTTTATTCTCCCTGAAAATGAGAATTTAACCTTCAGACTGATATTTCATTTACATTTCTTAATACGGTGCTCTGCTTGTCTGCAACAGGTGACATCATGATAGACTACACGTATGTGGAGTGCACCTCTGCAGCAATGCAGGCTTTGAGGCACTTCCAGAAAGTTTATCCTGATCACCGCACTGAAGAGATAAGGTACAAAAACAACCTTTCTTCTCCCTGCTTCTTTGTCAGTAGCTTTTACTAAACCAGACTTTCTTATGAACCTTTAAAGTGTTGGTATATTTCTTAATGTTTCTTTTCTAGTTGTATTCATGCCTGTAGCTCTTGATAGTTACATTTATTTCCTGATTTGATATAAAAACAAATGTTGATGAAAAAACTGAAACAATGCAGCTGAGCTCACAGTTGAGGAGGTGAAGATTTTTGTCACTTTTTCCAGTGAGGAGCAGAAAATCCCGGAGAAATAGCAGCAGTAGCAGGGAGACCTAACAACCCAGCACTCTATCTGGGGTTTTAAGAGCTCCGTGTGGAGCTCAGTTTTACTGCAACTCACCAGAATGTATGAATGACCACTCTGGACTAACAGTTTAATTAAAAACGGAAACTCTGGCAGCGTTTAGGTAGTCCTAAAAGCTGCTCAGGTTCTGACCAGCATTATTATTCTAATGCAGGTTTTTCCCATTAACACCGTCAACAGATTCATTTCTATTAGTGAGCCCAGTAACAGTGGCGGTTCTAGACCAAATTTACCAGGTGGGGCCAGAGTTTGTTCATGGGGGCACAAAACAAAGGAATGAAACAATATTTCAATATGTCATCGTTTAATATATTAAATGAGCCAAAGGGACTCTCGTGGCTCCTGATCCAGCAGATAAAACTCAACATGGCTGAAGCTAAAAGTTCAACACATTAATTTTTAACTCATTGTCAAAATAAAACTTTAAAGGTAAGAAATGAAATCGGTCCAAGAGATGATTTAGTTATGGTTTCTGTCCTAAATCAGCTTTAAAAACTGATTTAGTATTATTTTCTGCAGTACAGGGGCCATAAGAGGGGCCAGGATCAGTTCTACGGGGGCACTGGCCCCCGTTGGCCCCTGTCTAGAACCGCCCATGCCCAGCAATAATTGTGTAAAGGATGCGCATAGTGAAAGGAAGCAGCCACGAATCTATATACTGTAATATATTTACACTAAAATTCTATGTATCCTGTTCACAAACTTGTACATTTTCATTAATCTTTCTCACCAACATCTATTCTAAGTATTCCTATTTACTTGAAATTACATAAACCGTGGTCGACCCTCCATGGTCATGCGCCATCTTGAAATACGGTAGCTTTTTGGGGACATAATGCGCTGCGTTTTGCGTCCTCTCCTGAAAACAGCGATCTTGGAGAAGTTGTAGCGGTTGGGTAGCTTGCCCTGCTTCAACCACATGTGACAAACCTCTGCGACATCTGTGTCCTCTACCTGTCTCAGCTGAGGCTGAATCGTCGGATGATATCTGAGTCCGTTTACAGAGGGGGAAAATACTATGGACTTCACTAGCTTCTTTATATCTAAACTGGCAAATAATCAATCAAATAGCCTCCAATATATCAAATAAAATCAACAAAGCAATATAGTTTGCTTGTTACGTTAGCTTGGTGTTATTACAAATTTCCACGTTGCTGTTGGCCATGAAATACAGCAAACATATTCAACATCAACATAGCTAACATAAAAAACACAACAACCGTTTTCTGATAAAAATCAACCCACAGACGTCTTCAAATGTTTTGTATAGAAAAGAAAGATAAAAGTCAAAACTACTGTAAAAATGTGCTGTTACTTACCTGAGACACTTTATGCTCACAAAAAGCACCTGCCTCGATTGTTTCTCCACCCTTCAGTTTTGGATTGTTCTCTCCTTTGAAACCAAGTTTCCAATTGTTTCCTAGTCCTGGGAGGATAAGTGTTTCACCAAGATGGTTTTTGATGGCACTACCTGGCAGTATCTCTGGGGATAGTAGGAGTGCTCACTCTGTCCTTTGTCTGTGTTACCAGTTAATGGCCACAAAACAATTTAGAATACGCCTATTAAAAAGAAAACATGTAATTTTCCATATATGGCAGCGATGCCTTTCTGTTAACCAAATGTGCATCCAAAATTCCTTATCTACTTTAAAAAGCAATGAAAATGGCAATTGTAATGTATTTATTTTTTATACTTGTAAAATGTTTCAGTTTTGTGAGTAAAATATGAGAATATTTGCTGTTTGAATTTGTCTGGAGGAATGTTGCTCTGGGCTTTTCCATGTTTTGCTTTTGGTAAAGAAAAACCTACGGTGAGTCTAGTTCTTGTATGTGATGATGTTCAAAGAAGATTTTTATGTTTATATATGTTTGTTCAGTTATTCATAAAAAAGACATTTTCCTTTGAATTCCAGGATTTTATGTTTTTTCTTTGCTGCGTTTTTGAAGTCTTCCTAAAATTTGACCCGCTTTTACACCCAGGCTTTGGTTTAGTTTAATAAACGATAACTGTGGGGAATCTGCGGTTTTAGAAACAGATTATTTATCACAAATGGAGTGAAAAGCAACTGAAACTTTGAGAGCATTTCAGAAAGCCGAGACGAGTTGTGTTTCTTCTTCAGATCCACTCTGAGGGAAGGTCTGGACTACTGCAGGAGGGTGCAGAGGACTGATGGATCCTGGGAAGGGTGAGCCTTGACTTGGTGTTTTGTCTCCTGGTAAGTAAGCGGCAGGTCCAACTCTGCATTGTTCTGCTCCTTCTTCAGATCCTGGGGAGTTTGCTTCACATACGGAACCTGGTTCGGTCTTGAAGCCTTCGCTTGCATGGGTCACACCTATAGGAGCGAGTAAGATGGATCATATTCATACATCTGCTGCTTTCTAAGAGGCTTGACTAAAACAACATTCTCTTTGTGACCAGAGATGTTGCGGTTGAGGTCCAGAAAGCCTGCCGGTTCCTGCTGGAGCACCAAATGTCCGATGGAGGCTGGGGGGAGGACTTTGAGTCGTGTGAGCAGCGGCGCTTCGTCCAGAGCAGCGCTGCACAGATCCACAACACCTGCTGGGCTTTGTTAGGACTCATGGCGGTCAGGTGAGGCAGCGAGGTCACTCCAACATCTTTAAGACACTGTGAACGGAGTTTCCTGAAGGTTTCCTGATCTCTTGTTTCTACAGACATCCTGACCAACAGGCCATTGAGAGAGGAGTTCAGCTGCTGATCCAAAAGCAGCTTCTCAACGGAGACTGGCCTCAGGTAAGTTTACATCTCTTTTATTCAGATCATATTTTTTTGTCCAGGGAGAAACATATCGGATTTATTGTTTTTTTATGCTGTTTAGGAGAACATTTCTGGTGTGTTCAACAAGAGCTGCGCCATCAGTTACACCTCCTACAGGAACGTTTTCCCCATCTGGACCCTCGGACGCTTCTCCAGGATTTACCCCAGCAGTCCGCTGGCTGGGAAGATAAAGCTGTGACTTCCTGCAGAAGAACCTGACCTCTAACATCTGACTCCGCTGATGTTTACTTTTATGATCCATCGGAACATTTTCCTGGTTCAGGGTTGTACCAGATATCACAGCGATCAGCCAGTCACTGATGACAGCGAAAAGGAGGAATATCCAATTATTAGTTTCACTATGTGCCACATGCTGATGCAGGGATCCTAAGGAGTTCACTCCTCCATCATTTACTGTACAGTAGAGCATTTATTTGCAATAATTCTTCTGTAAGCTTCTGTTTTTAGCAGAAGTTTTTACATAGCTTTAATGGTTTGTTCCACTTACCCTGGGAATGATGTCAACCAGTCTGGTGGGAGTCCTGCTGTGACCATGCTATTTCTACCAGCAGTGAAAGACAATAATAATGTTTATTTTTATTTAAACTCTGCAGTAACGTGTTCACCAACAGATGCTTAACATTGCAAAGTATTAAACCATTCATTTCTAGCTTTTATATGCATGGCAGCCATCTTGGGTTCGAGGCGAGGTTGGAAATTTTTCAACTCCTTAGAAAGAGCAGATCAACTGGATTCCTCCTGAAGTTGAAATTACATCATGAAAATCTAAGAAATGATCCAACCAGGCCTCAAAATCTGATTGCTGCATAATAAAAGTGTTAATTTGCACCTTCGTCATTTTGTATCTCAGTAATTCAACCTCTTACCTCACCGTCCGACCTGTGTTAGCGAACATGTTGCTAGAATGGTCAGGTGGGATGTGACATCATTTATTTGGTCAGAGTTCCAGTTTCCAAAATGAGGTGAGCACAGCATTATGCTAACCCTGTTAGCTTCGGTGTGGAAAATGCAGTGCAACCACAGCTGTCACTTTAACTGTAATCTTTTAATTAAAGGAAAATGTTTTGTGTATAATTGTATAATATGCTTGTTAACTATTGTTATTGAGTTTATGAGGGTACATAGTCCATAATTTACATACTGAGCAGTCATGAAACGTTCAGTTTCCCGTGGACATTGGGACTCAACCTTGTGACCAGGCTAACTAGCAAAACAAGAATATGTTCGATTTCTCCACATTTTTTGCAAACGGTAAACAAAACAGGATGTTGTGATCTCATAAAGGCTTGAGGAAAACAATATGTCTTTCGAGTGGTGGAAGCTAACGGTCAGACTTAAACTATCTGTTTAGCTGGCATTGAAAGTTTAAAACTGCAGATGTTCAATCAGTGGGAGAAAACACTTGATGCTAAATGCCTTTCAAGCTGATCCAAAAATAATGCATCCTCAACCAAACGTAGTGACACAAGAGCCCTATGTATATTGTGTTTATGACTTCTGTCTTCAACCTACTCTTCTTTGTTTCTCAAACATCTTAAAATATTTAGAATCATATCTCAATACCCAGCTATCCCTTTCTTTAGCAGGCTTTGCCGTCCTTTTGAACCTTGCATCGGATTATTTTGTGATTATATAGTTCATGGTTTGTATTTCCCCCTTATGTGATGGTGGTTGTTCACATAAAGCAGCCTATAGGTGTGTTCACAGGTGATGTGACTTATCTAGGTATGTTTGCATAGGGGGGTGATCACATGGTTTTTACTGCTTGCCACACCATGATTGTACATTTTTGCCTTAGAAAACATTTCTGGACATCAGATTAATCCACACAGCATTTTGTTTAAGCAATCAATTTAAACTGTAACTGCAGCCATAAATAAATGGGAATCCGAAATACGAAGAAGACGGTTAAATGACTTTTTGACTCAGTTTTTCTTCCTGGTTTCATAATAACCATATTCTTGCAGCAGAGTGAAGTAATACCTCCTGAATGAAAACGAAACAACCTTCACATTATCATGTGTCACTTGTTTGTTTCTTGTCACACATTAGATCCAATTATATAAATGCATTTGTCTAAGATAAAAAAATATTGACTGATAACTTTTACTTCTTGACTTATTTTAAAGTAAATCTAGTTTCTCTTTTATTCTATTTGGATTTTGAATCAGTTGTTTTCTCTCTCATACTTCTGACAGATTTCATGCATCATCTTAGTGAGTCATCTAAAGCTGCCTTATTGGCGCTCTACAATAAATACAGTGTAAAGTGTTATAAGTGTGTGTGCGCGTGCGCGTATACTTAAATTTGTTTTTGACAATTTCTGATAAATAAATGAGAACTAGTTCAAGTCTAATCTGTGAACTACGTGAATCAACATGAATCAGAACATAAACAGGAGTTTACTTCTTGTTAAGGATCAACTGGCAGAACACTGCATGCATGTCTAAAAAAACCTGCAGATTTGGGCGTACAAAACATGGAAAACAGTTTACTTGGATTATTTTTTGCTTTCTGTGAAGCTGAACTACTTTTCATTTTTATTTAAGTATTTATTCACTCATGAAAAACAGACACTTCATAAATGTAACGTCGTTACGTATTCCCAGTGGTGAACGCGAAGCATTTTAGGAATCCGCGGCACAAAAACAATGTGCCAAACTTCATTGCATGGAGGGAAGAATGCAGTGTTCAAGATGCCGTCTAGCTGCTGTGTTATAAACTGTTATAGTCGTTCTCATGATAGAAGTGGCATTAAGCTTAAGAACAGAATATCCTTTTATCGTTTTCCAGCGTGGAAAAATAATAGTACAAGCTAGGTTTCAGTGCTGACAAAAAGGCCACAAATGGCATGGATAGCAGCAGTAAGGAGGCCCAAGATTACCATCGATAACACTCCACTACACACTACACTCTGCTCACCAAGGCTGCAGTTATTTGATTAAAAAACACAATAAAAAACAGTAATATTGTGAAATATTATTCCAATTTAAAACCACTGTTTTCTATGTGAGTATATAGTAATGTGTAATTTATTCCTGTGATCAAAGCTGAATTTTCCAGCATCATAACTCCAGTCTTCAGTATATCCAGTATATCATGTAGTTATATATGTATGGGTGCTGGAAGTTGGGAAACAGCTTGACGTCCCTTGACCAGTCGCTCTGCTCGTAAGGGTCCAGTCCTTTGATTCCCTGTATTTTCTCGTCATATCTGGTTTTTGCATTAGGATTTAGTTTTCAATTCAATTCAATTCAGTTTATTTATATAGCGCCAATTCACAACAGATGTCATCTCAAGGCACTTAACAAGAAGTCATTTCAATACATTTATACAAACATTCCAATCAGTTAAAAAGTTTCCTATTTAAGGAATCCCAGCAGATTGCGTCAGTCATTGGCGTGAGGTTGGGCAGATTTCCAACCACAGCAATCCTTCAGCAATCCCTCATACTGAGCAAGCATGTAGCGACAGTGGAGAGGAAAAACTCCCCTTTAACAGGAAGAAACCTCCAACAGAACCAGGCTCAGTAGGAGCGGCCATCTGCCACGACCGTCTGGGGGTTTGAGAAGACAGAGCAGAACACAGAAGGAACAGAAGATCCGATATAAGAGAACTTTCTATGTTACAGAAAGTAAAAAGTTGATAACAGGACACAGTGGATGTTCAATTACTGAGAGGATCATCCCAGTCGATGACCCCCGTCCAACAGGGCAGTTTTAGGCGGTATGGTCCAACAATGTTTTCTTTAGCCCGCTGCATTTTGTAGGATTATATTACATACTTACCCATAATTCTTTGCATTTTAATGACATTGCCACCCAGTTGGTCACATGTCTTAGTGATCTCTATAGAAACACAGGCGGGGAAACCAGTGGGTAGGACTCATCTCTGTGTGGACTGCTTAGGTTTCATTTCCTGAGAATCAACGCCCTGCCAATAACTGTGTATTTTTCAGTGCAGCATCTGAAGCCGCCTTTGTTTGAACTTCCTCAGTCCAACCTGTTGGATCACTCCACATCAAACATTGACCATATCTGGGAAATTTTCTGGATTCAGTAAGTTACACTTTTATGAAGACTGATTTTTTTTAAGCACTGTGTTATGGAGGTTATCTGTTTCACATTGCAGCAGGATCCTATATAATTAGGATAATCTTGGGAAAGGGATTAATCCGAAGGAATAAAGGTTCTGTTTCTACTTTAATAGCGAGTTGTCTAAGTTTGCATGCTGTAGATAAATTACCCTCAATCTGCTTTGCCTACATTATGTGCTGAAAATACACATCGGAGTTTCCCTTTTCGCTGTCTGCTGAAGGAGGAGCAGCTGCTCTCTGTCTCTCTCCAGATCCGTTCACTTATTTTCTTTTCTGTTTGCTTTTCTTGTTTTCTTTCTTAACCTTTTCTTAGTTACTTTATTTTCCCAGCCCATGGAGTTACTGTATTGGACCGGATCTCTTCTTGGATTACTTTATGGACTTATCAACATGGCTTTTTGCTCAGCTGAGGATTTTGAAAAACTGCTCCACAGAATTGAGGGCATTGAAACGAAGCTACGTCGTCTGGAAATTAATTTTGATCTCCACGCTGATTATGGAGAAAAATGAAACAACTTTACCTTTACCTTTGAATACAAACAGGCCTGTGTTACATAGTTCTAACCGTGTCACAGAGACTCCCTACAGGCGCCTGACGGGCAGAACTCCGCACTATAATGAAAACTGGCCAGCTTTAAAACGCACGGAATCATCAACCTCAGCCTGTTCTCCGAGGAAGAAAAAACTAAAGAAACTCCAGCACAGAGAAAGCTCTGAACCCAAACTTGCCGCTTCTGCTAAAAGTAAACAAAAGAGGTTTCAGCCAAAGACAAGAGACATTTCTCCACCTGGAATCCCACTGAAAAACAGATTTGCAGCCTTGAGTTCCCTGAAAGATGACTCAGACCCTGGAACCAGTCAAAGGCATCAGGAGAAACCCAGCCGCATCAAACGGACACATAACAAAGTAAGAGCCCCCCAAGCAAAGATTGTTATCATACAAGACGGATCAATTAATGGAATTGAGGCTTTTTGTAGCAAGAACACCAGAGTTTATAGCTGCTACACAAATACAGTGAGAGAAATATCAGAAAAAATCCAGAACATCTTGGACCAACATCCTACTCTGGAAAAGCTTGTCATTCACGCTGGATCAGCAGATATCGCAATGAGAAAATCAGAGATTCTGAAGAGAGACTTTTATGATCTCCTACAGAGACTTGATGGACTTAATGTAAACATCCTCATCAGCGGACCAGTTCCTGAAGGGAATGATGAAAGATTTAGCAGACTCCGCATGCTCTATAAATGGTTGAAGAAACAATCAGCTGAGAAGTCGTTCACATTTATTAATAATTTCAAAGTATTTGGAAGTGCTAATCATCTGTTCAAAGCAGGCCAATGTTATCTTAACAAGGCCGGAGTAAGGCTGTTGGCAGCAAATATTTTCTCTTATCAAAATCAGAAAGCAAAACACTTGCTCCCAAAAGCTGACCTTGAGGCGCCCATGGATATCAGAGAACAAAAACAGCAAGTCATGATGACACCACAGGCCCGAACAGATAAACAACCATCAGAGATTAAGTCTTCATCTTCCTGTGACTCAGCCACATCAAATAAGTCTCCATTTAGAAATTTTACAGACAGACTGAACGAGCCAATCAAATTTGGGACACAATTAACACCTAAACTTAGACTACACCAAACCCCTGGGACTAGTGTCAATAAGCCTGGGAGCTTCCCCCCAGTGATTATTACAGATATTTGATATTTGAGGGAACCGGGCAGTAAATCTACCCCTACCGTCTCCCAGAACTCGCCCGGCACCCCTGAGTTTAGGATTTCAGTGATTATCAGCAACAGGAAACATAAGCCGTTAACTACACGCTCTCATATTAAACAAAATCTAAAATTGATAACCTGTCAGAAGGTTCAGCTGCCCATCATCACAATACTTAAGTTAGCTTTATTAAACATTAGATCTCTATCCGGGAAGTCTTTTCTTATAAATGACTTCATGACTGAGCATAATTTACACGCCCTTTTTTTTATCAGAAACTTGGCTAGATGAAAATAACGAAACAACTGCATTGATAGAATCTACTCCTCCAAATTACAATTTCTTAAGCGAGAGCAGAAAACACAGACGAGGTGGAGGTGTAGCCACCATTTTTCACAACTCAATGAACTTTAAAAAGGTAACCTTGGGCACGTTTGATTCTTTTGAAATCTTAGCCACCCAGATAAATGAGGCAAACAAAGCTTCATTTCTAAGTTTAGCTAAACCACCAAAACTTAACTCTAACTTCTTTAATGATTTCAATGACCTTCTTTCTGTAATTAGTATCGACTATGACCAACTAATCATTGTGGGGGATTTTAACCTCCATACCGACAACTCCCAAGATAGACGAGCAAAAACATTAGATGATACTCTCCACAACTTCGGCCTGATCCAGCATATCAAACAACCAACACACAATAAACGACACACTCTGGACTTAATTATCAGCAAAGGTTTAAATATTTCCAACATCTCTGTAATTAATATTGCGTTATCTGACCATTTCTGTATTTTATTTGAAAGTACCATCTCTGCTAAATTATCCAGCCACAGTAAGACCACTATAAAAAAGCGTTTTATAGGGGACAATTCAGTAGAAACCTTTAAACGTATTTACCCTTCCACCACATCCCCCTCATCTCCCAACACAAACTCAGTAAATAAGGTGGTAGATAATTTCATTGCGAAAACCTGAGACATCATGGATTCCATTGCTCCAACTAAAGTGAAAGTAGTCTCAGTTAGAAAGAAGTCTCCACTATGAGATCTACAAAGAGAGACTGAATAGATATCAGCTAACAATAAAAGAAGCTAGGGAATCGTTCTTTTCTGAAATCATCGACAGAAACATTAATAATGCACGGACTCTATTTGCAACAGTGGATAGACTAACTAATCCTCAATTCTTGGCTCGATATTTGATAAACATAGCCTCAAATCATCCTCCATTTGTGCACGATTGTGAAATTTTGCTTTTGAGTGCAGTCGTTTATGAGAATCCTTCCTCACACAAATATGTCGACGCAAAAGGAAGGCGAATGTTCAAGGCGACGTCACAGAGTTGAGGGTATTCCTGCATCAATGCTTCCCAGAATGATGAAAGAGGGGAGGAACTAAAGAGTTCCTTCAGTCTACCGTCATTCTTCAGCATAATAAGCTGCTCCTGCATATCAATAGGGTGATCATATTTTGATTTCCAAAAAAAGAGGCCATCTGGAACAGTACTGAAACACTTTCAGGACTTGATCAAGACATTTTAACATATTTAAAATGTGCATTCTCAATGTGGTTAGAAAAGTTTAGTTAAATAACAAACTTCGAAAAGGCTTTCACAAGTAGAAAATGATTTTATAATCTCTGGAAATACATTATAATAGAAATAGTTACTCTTCTGAATTAAAGAAAGTTACCAGCAACAATATTAGTTTACTTTTTAAACTGCACTGGACAAAAACTGAAGAAAAATCTGAAATAATCTTCTGAGAAAATAAGTATTATTTTCTTTTCACTGTAATAAAAGCAAACAGCTGCAGACTAAAAAACACAAAAAGTGCTTGCTCTGTTTAGTTTGCATCTTCATCCTCCACAGTCAGTTTATAGATCAACTCTCACTTTGCTCAGCCTTTTTATAGTTTTTGTGTCCATGTGATCTATAGGATATTTGCCACTTTTGTCACACACAGAAACACACATGCCAGCTATGTGAATGGTGCACTCCGCCACCCATTTGTTGCGACTGGACAGTATATCTTTTTTGGTTCCTGCATGAAGCTTGTTCTTTGACTTCTTGTAAACAGCAGTAACTCGGCACTGCGCAATGCAGGATAACGCGGTGCGGTGCAACTGGGCGCAGAGCTGCCCTGCGCAATGCATGCGGCGCAATGCATGCGGCGCAATGCATGCGGCGCAATGCATGCGGCGCAATGCATGCGGCGCAATGCATGCGGCGCAATGCGGCGCAATGCATGCGGCGCAATGCAGCTCGGCGCACAGCCTGCTGTCTGTGGCGTCAATTAACGGATCAGAACCAGCTCGGGAGAACGCTACATGAGAGAAAGGCTGCCATACTGTATGCATCACACCAGTCAGTTCAAGTATGGTCCTATGAAAAACAATAAAGACCTCTAGGATCTATAAATCCTCCCGGATGTCCCGGACAGCACATGAAAAGTGGACATGTCTGGGGAAAAGAGGACGGTTGGTCACCCTAAATTGACTCGTTTGCTGTGCACACAAACGGATCTCAAACCCACGCAAAAGAGCGATAATACGCTTTAAAGTACGTCGCAAATAGTTCTCTCATTGCTGACAGGTGCTCAGACGCTGATTGAAATAGAGAGGAGAAATGGTGTGACGTGCCTGCATCAGTGATAAAGTCTACAAGGCTGGGGAACATGTCGCAGTTCCCTACACTAATGCGGCCATGCCAGATGTCTAGTTATTGTGTAAAGGCGTGCACTTTGTCTGCAATGAGCAAAATATGAGTTTCGCGGCCTTGCAAAGACAGTTTAAGGTCATTCAAGCGGTCAAATATAGATCAAATAGGACAGAGACGAAAGCCACATAGTGTCATCTAGATTCCTCACCTGATTTGATTTCTGTCAAAAACCACTTCACCTCCTCTCGCAGCTCATACAACCGCTGTAACACCCGCCCCCCTGGAGAGCCAGCGAACTTCAGTGTGACTCGCTTAATAAAACCTGCTTATCACCTGCATTTGCGCTCATGATCGACAAACAAATCTAATTTGTTCAAAACTAATTTTTTAAAATCAGTCCAAACACATTTTAATTTCTATTCGGGAGTTATTTATATACAAAACTAGAACTTTTTATGACAGTAGTTGAAATTTTTTTTTTTAATAAGCTAATTTTTCTTTTTCAGTTTTTTTCCACCCATCCTGTAGCCTACTGGCGGCCCCCCAGGAGCGTGTCCGCACCCCACCGGTTGAGAATCACTGCTTTAGTGACAGTAGCCCCAGAACTAAACTCTACCAGGGCATGCAATGAATTTGCCAGCTTTTTCACTGAAAAGATTCTAACAATTAGACGGTCAAGCTGTACCTCAATATCGAATCCACAACCAGTGCCATCCCCAATCAACAACAATGTAGAGAAAATACAGTAAAAAACTACTGATAAGGCCTAAAATCTAGGTGTAGTTATGGACTCAGACCTGAACCTCCAGGGTCACATAAAGGCAATAACAAGGTCAGCCTTCTATCACCTGAAGGACATTTCTAGGATTAAACGACTGAACCTAGAAAAACTCATCCATGTGTTTATCTTTAGTCCGATTGATTACTGCAACAGGGTCTTCACAGGTCTGCCAGTCCATCTCAATGCCCTGTGACAGACTGGCGACTTGTGCAGGGTGTCCCCCGCCTTTCGCCTGATGACCGCTGGAGACGGGCACCAGCCCCTCTGTAAAGATAAACGCTATAGAAGATGAATGGATGGATGGAAACTGGACATGTTTGGTTTCTCTTACTTAGCAGGTTAATAATGCCCTCACACATAGAACATAATTGCCCTGAAGACACAGTAGAAGCATTAGTTAAAAAAAAATTAACCCATTAATTCAGAAAAACAAATCTTTCACATTTTTACACAGATGTTATTATCCTGTTAATTCAATACAATACAATCAAAATATTGATCCTGTTTGTTCCTTTTGTCATCTGGAGAGGGACAACTTTTTGGGACTAAACTAGTAGTAAAACCTTTTGATGTGAACTTAATAATTTCTTTAACAGAAAATGAGATATCATTGTTAGACTGAATATTTTTTGGGACTTTAAAACTTGGCACTAACTCTAAACCTTTATGTGAAGAATCAGAGTTGAAACCTTTTTGTTTTTTTGCATTTTTTATCTGGTTCACCCTCACCTCGAGTATGTCATTGATTGTGACTGTAAAATGCTTATTTTTTGAATAAAGAATAATAAAGAACAAAGCCTGTTTATTTTCATCTTGTGTTTATTTTTGTATCTGGTGTTCCCTCACTACGATTATGTTATTGACTGTGACTGTGTGATGTTCATTTCTAAATAATGTTAATAAATATAAATGTTCAACAACTCAGGCAGTTGAACATTGACTCCTGGCCAATTAGCAAAGCATGTGTGGTGGTTTCAGCTGATGTTTACAATCATTGACATAATGGGACAGCCAATCACGCGTCAGCCAATCAGTGAGCTTGTGGGCGGTCTAAACGTGCCTGGACTTGAGTGGTAGATTTAAACAAACAGAAATGAATGAGAGCCAGATGAATCTTTGTTAACAGCTGTAAAGGTTAAAGGCAGACAGGATGAAGCTCTGCTGGAGAGTTTTAGGAGATGATATCCGTCACTTTGTGCCCTCAGGCCGCTCCGTGTTCTAACGGTTCACCGCCAGTCAGAATGATGACATACAAAAGAAATCACATTCCTGGATGCTATTCAAGCCGACTGTGTTACACAGACAGAAACACCGGAGTAACATACTCCACCTGAACCGATTTGGATCCTAAACTACATCCAGATCGTAACCGGGAGTCGGTTTGTCATCTGGGAACCTTATGGGTTGTACCAAATACATCAAACCCTTTCCCAGGGTAACATTATTTATTTAAAGTCCTGCAGCTTGGTGACACAGATAACAACCAAAGCACAGTGTGATTTAAAAAAAATCTCTTTCATTGAAATAAAATGAGGAAAAACTCCCATTGATGGTCAGTGATTATGCTGACAGAGATCTGAAGATGAGTAGGAAAAGAAAAGGAGGTGGAGTAGCAGTGCTTGTCAACAACAGATGGTGTCATCCAGGACATGTTACTGTGAAGTGTCGTCTCTGCAGCCCAGATATTGAACTCTTGGCAGTAAGTTTTTGTCCAGATTATTTACCAAGAGAGTTCACCAGTGTTATTTTGGCAGTTGTTTACATTCCACCTTCAGCCGTTGCTGACAATGCATGTGACGTCATCAGTTCCGTTTTTGCTAAGCTACAGACACAGCACCCCAATGCATTTGTGGCAATATCTGGTGATTTTAATCATGCCTCGCTCTCATCTACACTTCTAACATTTCGACTGTTTGTCAACTGCACCACAAGAGAAAACAAGACCTTGGATTTGTTTTATACAAATGTAAAGGATGCATAAATGTCCAAACCAAGACCTCCTCTGGGACAATCAGATCACAATCTTGTTTATTTTCTCTGTTCAGAATATAAGCCACTTGTTCAGAGGCAAGCTGTTGCAAAGTAAACTGTGAGAAAATGGTCACATGAAGCTGAAGAAGCCCTGCAGTGTTGTTTTGCGACCACAGACTGGATGACACTTTGCCAAGCAAATGGAGAGAACATTAATGCCATGACTGAGTGTGTGACTGCCTATATAAACTTCTGTGCGGACATCATCATCCCCACCAGAACAGTGAGATGCTTTCTTAATAACAAACCCTGGATAATCAGTGACCTGAAGGAACTGCTGAACAAGAATAAAGGAGCCTTCGGAGAGGGAGATCTGATCTTAGAAGATCAGAAGACATCTAAGATCAGAAAGGAGAACTGATCTTAGATCAGAGACAGCAAAGAGGCATACAGGAAGAAACTGGAAAACAAACTACAGAGGAACAATATCAGAGATGTCTGGTCAAGAATGAAAAATGTCACAGGCTTTAGCACAGGAACGACTGGATGGATGGAAGTCTGGACAGAGCCAATGAACTGAACACATTCTTCAACAGGTTCAGTTCAGGAACAAGCTCAGCATCCTCCTCTCCTGTTCCCAGCCAAACAGACATCCCACTCTCCTATGACCAACAGCTTTCCCGTTAAACCTCGGATGTTTTATCCTTCCCCATAGTCATGGACTCTTCTGATTCCAGAAGTTTGACTTCAACCAAGTCAGGAAATGCTCCTACCCCCCGTTTGCCCCCCCCCCCCCACCCCCCACTTGTCTGTCTTCAAAAGTCAGGTGAAGAGGCAGCTGGAGAAACCGAACTGTAACAAGGCTGCAGGTCCAGATGGTGTCAGCCCCAGAGTCCTGAAGGTCTGTGCAGAGCAGCTCTGTTGGATTCTGCATCACCTCTTCAACCTTAGCCTATCCCAGGAGAGGGTTCCAGTGTTGTGGAAGACATCCTGCCTTTTTCCAGTACCAAAGAGAACTCACCCATCAGTCATCAATGACTATAGACCTGTTGCCCTGACATCCCACATCATGAAGGTCCTGGAGAGAGTCCTGTTGGCACCCCTGAGTAAGCAAACAAGAACATATCAGGACCCGCTGCAGTTTGCTTATCGCTGAGGAGTTGGAGTTGAAGATGCCATCATCCACCTGCTTCAACCAACCCACTGTCATCTGGACAAAGCAGGCAGCACTGTGAGGATCATGTTCTTTGATTTCTCTAGTGCATTTAACACAATTCAGCCTGATTTACTTTGTCGGAAACTTCTGAAGACACAGGTGGAGCCATCAACAATCGCCTGGATCAACGACTACCTGACAAGTAGACCACAGTATGTGAGACTGAAGAATTGTATGTGAAACCAGGTGGTCAGCACCACAGGAGCACCACAGGGGACCGTACTCTCACCATTCCTTTTCACTCTGTACACCTCAGACTTCCAGTACAAATCAGAGACCTGTCATCTGCAGAAATACTCAGATGACTCTGCAATTGTCGGGTGTATCAGAGATGGACAAGAAGCTGAATGCAGAGAGCTGGTGGACCGCTTTGTGACATGGTGTGGAAACAATCCTCTTACCTTGAAGGTGAACATGACTAAGGAGATGATTGGAGATTTTAGAAGAAACAGGGATAAGCCAAACACTGTTTCCATCATGGAAGAAGAAGTGGAGGTGGTGGAGGAGAATAAATACCACAGAGTTCACCTTGACAACAGACTGAAGACTGAACAGTGAAACCGTCTACAAGAAGGAACAGAGCAGACTGTACTTCTTGAGGAAGCTTAGGTCCTTCAAGGTTTGCAGTAAGTTGCTGCAAGTCTTCTACAAGTCTTTTGTGGAGAGTTTAATCTCTTCAGCCGTAATCTGCTGGGGTGGCAGCATCAGAGCCAGGGATTTAAAAAGGCTCAACAACCTGATGAGGAAGGCTGGTTCTGTTCTTGGGACGACTGTGGAACATCTGGAGATGATGATGCAAAGGATTCTTCAAAAAATCAATAAGATTATAGAAAACCAAGAACATCCTCTTCATGAAACTGTCATACAAAAACAGAGTGTCTTCAGTTGGAGGCTTCTTCAGGGTCGCTGCAACAGAGACGGCTACAGGAAATCCTTCCTGCCCAAAGCCATCATTATCTACAACAACTCATTAAAAGAATAAATTATATATAAGCTACAACATTTAATTTCCCTCTGGGATCAAAAAAGTATTTTTGAATTAAATTGAATTATATGATGTATTAAAGTTATTTAGGTCACACCACATACACGTCTATATCTTCACTGAACAAGGATCGATTTTATTGTGAGATTTCCTTAGAGACACATGGCAGTGAGTCATCTATTCAATTCAAGTCAATTCAATTCAGTTTATTTATATAGCGCCAATTCACAACAGATGTCATCTCAAGGCACTTAACAAGAAGTCATTTCAAAACATTTATGCAAACTATCCAATCAGTTAAAAAGTTTCCTATTTAAGGAATCCCAGCAGATTGTGTCAGTCATTGGCGTGAGGTTGGGCAGACTTTCCAACCACAGCAATCCCTCTTACTGAGCAAGCATGTAGCGGCGCTGGAGAGGAAAAACTCCCCTTTAACAGGAAGAAACCTCCAACAGCACCAGGCTCAGTAGGAGCGGCCATCTGCCACGACCGTCTGGGGGTTTGAGAAGACAGAGCAGAGACACAGAAGGAACAGAAGATCTGATATAAGAGAACTTTCTATGTTACAGAAAGTAAAAAGTTGATAACAGGACACAGTGGATGTTCAGTTACTGGGAGCTTCATCCCAGTCGATGACCCCAGTCCAACAGGGCCCCAGATAGCAATGAGTCGGCGGACCGCCGGCGGCGTTCCGGCGGCAGTAGAAGCGTCAGAATGGCGTAATCGCAAACACGTTTGACGGTGCACCGCCGGCGGCTTTTTAGCAGCGGCAGCCGCCTTCCTACCGCCTTTGTTCCGCGGCCGGCCCGCGGGCCAACCGCCGTCCCTCCGCCGTTATATCAAAGGCGACCCTTCCGCGGCCCGTCGGAGGCAAACGCTATTTTCGAGCGATCGGTCGCCGCTTATATATATCTCATGCAGTTTATCAAGAATAATGATTGATCAAACCAGACACAATTCCATTTGACGTTTTAATTCCACATTTCAAAGTACAGTAACTGTCCTTGAAACATGATGTCAGATCACTGAAATATAAATAACAGAAAAAAAGAGAAAAATATGTATATACACACCCACACACACAAAAGAACATGCAGGTTTCCAATTAAATTGAAAAAAAAACAAAAAAAAAAAACAGCCTTATCTTACAAAATTATAACACAATAAGTGTTAATAATATAAAGAGGTCAGCTCTGGGATGAAAAGAATTACCAGTACACATAAGTAATGAGTATATCTGGTACCAAAGAATGTGCAGGACACCAACAAACATTCAGGTATAACATCACATTTACAAACCATTTCTAACAATAAGATAAGTGGTAATAATATAGAATAAAGCTCTGGAGTAGAATACACCATTATAATGGCATTGCTGACCTGGGGTACAAGATGTCTCTTGTATCTGTGATAAACATCTTCACATATATATAAAAAATACTGAGGTAAAAACAGTAGTAGAACAGATATAACTGCAATGCTGACCTGTGGCACAAGGATTTACAAGCTATTTTTTACAATATAATAAGAGTTAAACCCTATAATAATCTCCACAGTGAACAGTGTGGATTGGGTGAGTGCAGTCTGACACTTCTGGCTTCTTTAGGGGTCTTGAAGTTACTGACTGCAGGATAAAGAAAGGGTTCCAGTTGTCAGTGATGCTGGGGTGTCAGTAATCAGTCTAGGTTTAAGGGGTCGGCTGTGGGTCCCTCTCAGCTGTGCGGCGCCTTTTTCCGCCTTCACGGTCAGATGCTCCTTTCAGGTAACGCATAACGTTAACCTGGATGGCTTCATCAGTGGCATCCTGGGTTGCCGGGTTCTTCCGGATGGCTCCTGTAGAAAATACAGATCTGTCATTCCATTTGAATGGCATAATGCCATACACATCTACTAAAATTATTATTTTTTCTTTTTACATCCAACTTACTTTGAACAATGGTCCTCAGGAACATGTCTCTAAAACATGCTTTATCCCCAACTCCAGTCCAGATTGTATTGATGGAAAGGTGATTAAAGAAGATACTTTGAAGCATCCGCCAGACGGTTGTCTTTAGGTCCCTCCCACATTTGATTGTCAAAAACCGAAGCTGAAAAACCCAAAAAAAGTGTTACAAATTACATTTCTCTGAAGCTTATCATACATAAATATAAAATGTGACAGGCTGTGGATTCAGACTGTAGAATATGCAGTGTACAATCTTAATTCTACTTTTTAGATTACCCTATGGAGTTATAAACGAAATCAGCAAACTTACAAATCGTTCCTGGAGCTCTTTATCCTGCCTTAAACTGTTGTCAAGCAACGCCAAATCTTCCTGGGTGTCTAGGGGGAGTAACAGATCCCCTGGCAGGGATAACTCTCCAACAGACACATTGGCACTGAAATGTTGCAGCATAGTGTCCATTTTGTTGTCCATGCTACGCACAACATCGCCAAACTCTCCAAGACGTCGCAGCATTAAGGTCTGATCTGCACCTACAGGGGTTAAATAAAATAATAGTCAGTCCTGATCCCTCAACTACTAAACTATGACATTTATATCTAGGTCTACTACATGTATAGGTGGCACCAGTGGGAATTAAACCAACAACCACAGGTGTTGTTTGCAAGTTGTACCTGATTGCCCAGTGCGAGCAAACGACTTCAACATTGTCCCAACTTGCTTCACCTGCTCTTGAAGTGAGCCGCTGTCATCCGAAGCTACAAAATGAAAGGCATATGGTAATTTTGTACATACATCACGTACTCTTTCCTAAGTTTGACTTTTTTGTGCATGTTCTTACCTGCTCGTGCAGTGCTTTCCCTCAGAGCTTGGTTCTCCTCCCTCAGAACTTGGTTCTCATCCATCACGGCTTGTTTTTCATTCTGGAGTCTCTGGAAATCTACATTAAAAAAACAAAAGAACAACAAAAAACACCTAAAGGCACTATTTTCAATACTTTTAAAACACTGGACACTAAGACATAGTCCTAAAATATACCTTCATAGCTGAAAACTTCATGCTGTACACGAGATGCCAGGGGAGTCCAAGGGCCAATTACAGAGCGATGACTTTCTCCTATTGATAATCATTGACGGAAAAACATGTTTGAAGTTATTGCATACATTTAATGAATTGGACTTAAAATGGAACACTTAGTTTAGCGCAACATATTGCATACCTCCAGTGTTTTCATCCATATGCTGCCAGGGTAAATTTGCTGCTGGGGGTGTAAAGCTTAGTACTTGACGAGCTGGAGGAGCAAACATAACAGCTTTTGAACACACATACTGTGGTCTGCTTGTCAGCTTTTTTTGAACAGAAATTTGAAAATCTAACAAAGGGTATAGCTTAGTGGCTTAGTAGTCACAAATCAAGCATCACAGCAATTTTACATACCACCTCTGAAGTCTACAGATGGCACAACATTTTCTTGGTTTTCTGGAATCGATGCAACTTCTGGAGCATCGGGCAGCACTGAAACCTTGTTACCAGGAACAATGTTTTCAAAGCTCAAAAGAGGTTGTCCAAACGACAGCACTGCTGGTGCATCTGGAAGACTAGACTCCTCTTCATCAGAAGAGGCCTGGGGTCTGTACTTGGAATTTGAGATTCTCTTTCTCTTTTTGTCATCGTCCGTCGTTTCAACGCTAGAACCTGTTTGGAAGCGCACCAAATATCTCATCGCCTCTTGCCAATATTTTAGAGCAGGGAATAATGAATGAAAGTCAGTTATCCACCATAAACAGACAAAGAAAATACACAGATGAAATGCAGGAAAATCAAATGCACAAGTCAGACCCATTTACCTGCTCCCTTCATAAACTCAAAATGATGTTTCTCCCAGTTGCTGTGTGGAGGCGTGCAGCGGATGGCTAAATTGTTGCCTGTCTTTTTTGCGGAGTTTAAATGGGGGCAAATAGCACATGCCCTCGCTGAGCCACACTTGCGGAACCACTGCAAATGGCTGATGCTCCTCATCAATAAACTGAACAATGGCAAACAGCATCTAAAATAGAAGAAAACTTTAAAAATTTATTAATTTCCAGGCAAAATAAATTTAATTAAATTCTCACCCCTTCAAAAAAGCAGTCATTTTTACAAGTGGATCAACGGAAAACCAGCCTTTCCATCCGGGCAAGGAAGAAGATAATATTTCTTCTGCACATTTTCTATATGGGTAAGGCGGAGTGTATCTGATAGGCCAGATAAATGAAAAATGCCTAGCTTGGAAGATTCCACAGGGTTAGTGAAGAAATCGACCATGTTCCGGAACCTCTTGTAGATGACCAAAGTGTTGTCCATTTCATCAACGACGACATTCTGTATAACAACTATGTCTTTATTTTCCAACAGGACACAGTTGTCTCCCTCTGAACGTTTCACAACAAAGTCTTGAAAGTAACACTCCTCATAGTGCTTTTTCACAGAAAGACCGTTGAGAAGTGGTCCATGGTTGTGCTCTCTCAAGGACCTTGTTTTGGAGATGTTTGTTCTTCTGTGCTGACTTCTCTCCGACAATCGGCGAACAACCTGCTCCAGTGGTTGTGTAGGCTTGCGCAACAGTTTCTTCAGACGCCCAAGGAAGTTTTCAAATGGGAAGCATGAGATGTTATCAAGGACACCATACTTTTTGGGATCTTGGCTGAGGTGCACCAATCCATGCATGTTGTATGTCACATGTTCTTTTCCATAAAGCTTGCTGCAGTGATCAACAAAGAGAACCAATATTCGGTGTGCATAGTCTGCAAGGTCAGCACACAGGGACACATTCAGTAGGATGGTGATGCCAACTGAAAGCAGCATGAAGTTGTTGTACACTTGAGTTGGTACAAGGCCTTTTAAGCTGACTGGTCCAGTGTACAAGAGGAACTGTCTGAATTCTGTGGCTTTCCAACGCTCAACATCTTCCATGGATCGTTGCTTCCTGTTGAACTCGCACGGAACATGAGGTGTGAAGGTCAGGAGTACTCTGGAGAGCTCTTTTACCATGCTGGGCGAAAATCTTGTCAGCCGCCGTCCCTTTAGCCAAAGATGCAACAACTTTCTTGTCACTCCAAGGCATACCAGATGCATATAATCCAGTGGGAACTGGGTGACCAAACCAACAGACAACAATGCCAATGGCGTTTCTCCACACTGATGATTGTCATCAGAAAGTTCGTCACGGACTGCATGATCTAATCTTAGAGCAGAATCTGTTTGAGGAAAGGTCATCCTGTTCTCGTAGTGGACCCCCTTTTGAACACACTTGTCACACCCATAATATCCACTGTGACCTTTCACATTTCGAACAAGTGCACGAGCAGGGGCGTCACAGATAAATGTTGATATTTTGTAAGGAAGTGCTCTCCTTTCAAACAGAACTCCTTCCGCTTCAAGTCGCTGTGCCTCTTCTACAAAAGGATTCAAAAAGTGAAGGCTGCTTGGCTTCTTCTTCCCATAATAGAGACCAATGACAAATGGAAGTTTGTTTTGTTGGACATTACCCACGTATTGCTCAATTAAACCAAGACCTGGCCAGATCTGGGCATTTGAGCTTTTGAAAAGTGGAAGTCCATCAACATTAACTTGCATTGAAACTGACGTCAACTTCTGCAATTTAGGAGACACTAAAAACTGTGATAGTATTCCACTTTCAATTCCAGAGTGATGGTATACACCACCTGAGAGTTCTGTTGTTTTAACACAAGTCACTGTTTTCAGAAGGGTTCTTGGGTCTTTAGGAAGGGTTGGATGATCCTTGGACAAAATGGTTAAAAGCTTACCCAGTGCCACATGGGGGATCATGTTGTCAATAGCCCACCTTGCCAATTGTGTCCTTAGGCAATCCTCTTCCTCCTCACTATCTTCTGTGCTTGAGGAAAAAATGTCACCAGGTTCATACACCTCATCAACAGTTATTTCCTGTGCTTCAGGGGTTACAGTTTGTCCATGGCTTGTTGGAGCCATTCCATGTTGATGTTCATTAAGAGGAGGATTTACTTGGTCAAAGTCAGGAATAACAGCAAGTAGAGCATCGTTTGCAGCTGCAATTTCCTGTTTGTCCCTCTCAACTCCTTTCAATATTCGTCTCCTTTTGGCCCAGTAACTAGACATTGTGACTAACAATGCATTTACCTTTAAAGCCAAAACGATTGTCCAACAGTAGGTCTCTTGTGTGAAGTTAACCAGTTATGCTCCGGTCAAGGTATCTGCAAGAAAATGTGAACAAAACCACATTGTTAACGTTAGGAATATACAGTAGCATATATGCTGTAGAAAAAAAAGAAAGAAAAAAAAGATCAGCCAAACGTGTAACAGTGAAATTGTTAAAAAATTAAATGTACTCATTCAGTGTAGTGATTCATGTGAGCAGCACTGACCTCAAACATAAAAGTACAGCACTTCAGATAAATATAACTCATCATAATCCCCTTAAATCCTAGAAGTACAGTAGCAACACAGCACGTGCGAGCTAACACTTGCTAGTCACTGTAGCTACATTGTGAACTGAACTAGCAACATACTTTGATCTGACAAACAAAATAATTTAAACAACCTATATCATTCTGCTTTGTTAGAAAACACCAAATTTAAGTTATACTTAAGTCTTTCTAGATGTAAAATTTTGGATAGGCCTACTGTAGCTAGTTACATTTCTACATGTAACGTAACTAGCAACATTGCTTAACCTCAGTGTGTAAGTTACTGTAACAAAGCCAAAACAGCATGTGTTAGCTAACAATTGCTAGCCACTCTAGCTACTGGACTAGCAGCTACTTGTTCAGACAAACAAAATAATTTAAACAACCTATATACAACGTTAGTTTTGTAAGAAAACACTAGATGTAAAGCTTTGGCTACGTACTGAAGCGAGACACATCTCAACATGCTTGAACAGTGTAAAAAAGGCGAGCATGTGTTAGCTCACACTCTGAACTAGACTAGCAGCGTGCGTGTCGGAACAAACAAAGGAAAACAACCTAACGTTACTGGTATCATCATTCTGTTTAGTTAGAAAACACAAGTTATACTGATCAGTCTTGTCGTAGATTTTGCTACCTCCCAGATAGCAATGAGTCGGCGTTAAAATGCTGTCAGCTCCACCTCCATTCTAACTCCCATAGCCATGGCTGCTGGTCGAGTAGAAATCCTTGTATTTCAAAGTGGATTGCCGCCAGCCGGCCGCGCTCCATTACACGGAGGCAACCGCCAAAGAAAATGAAGCAGTCGGCCCTGCATCTCGCAAGAAATGGGAGTGACGTAGTCGGCGGCAAACGTTTCATCCCCGCCAGCGGGACGCACCTATAGCCGACAGCTTACGGCCGGCGGCAAAAAGAAGCCGTGCGGATATTTTTTGCTAGCTGGGGCATTGTAGCTAAGCAGGATACCAGACCAGGTATATCTTCTATGGAGAGAAAAACACTGAGAGAAAACAAAGTTAACATTCAAAATAACAGAATGTACTGTAATACAACTGAAGAGTAGTAGGAGAGAAAAGTAGCAGGGTGAAGAAAATGGGTAAGTCTGTCCTCCAGCAGTCTAAGCCTATAGCAGCATAACTACAGAGATAGCTCAGGATGACCTAAGCCACTCTAACTAGAAGCTTTATCAAAAGGGAAAGTTTTAAGCCTGGCCTTAAAAGTAAACAGAGTGTCTGCCTCACGGACTAAAGCTGGGAGCTGGTTCCACAGGAGAGGATGCTGATAACTAAAAGATCTGCCTCCCATTCTACTTTTAGAAATCCTAGGAACTACAAGTAAACCTGCAGTCTGAGAGCGATCTACTGAAGGCTGATACCCTGACCTGCCTAATCAGGATACTTAAATAAACTTGATGAGTGTCTATCTATAATACCCGGTTTCCCTTTTGCAAAACAATTATAAATTGATTTGAACAATAAGGACATTTCTACAGGTGCCTTATGGATATTTTTTAGTAAAATATAATATAAATCATTTTGTCTGGAACAGTTTGATGGGCACATTCTATTGCAACAAAGGTCAGAAAGAAAATGACATTAAAACAAATAAGAGGTCTGACATAACATAACTGTAGCAGTGTGTCTTCGTCTGGTACACTTTTTGCTCAAACAGGCTTGTTTTTCAGTCAGTGAAAAGCCCAAAGGCTCCAGGCTCCTTCTTTGCCGGCTGCCGGAATCCAAGGCTCATTGCCGCTGAAAAACATACTCTTGAAAACATTACTCAAAGGCAGCTCTAAACAGAACAGCAGCGTTCTGGATCAGCTGCAGCTGTCTTATTGACTTTTTAGGCAGACCTGTGAGGATGCTGTTGCAGTAATCAACCTGACTAAAGATTAACGAATGGTGTAGATATTTTGGTCCTGTTGCGACATCAGTCCTTTGATCCTAGAAATGTTCTTCAGGTGATAGAAGGCTGACCAGTAGATTCTAGCTGTATTAACCGTCTGCTGACTGTTGATCGTTCCTCTTTTGGTCCAAAAATAATAACTTCTTCCTGTTTCTGTTCAGCTGGAGAAAATTATGGCACATCCATCGATTTGCTCGATGTATTGGGACAATGAAAGGCTTTTCCATTATTTTTGTTTTCGTTTAGTTTTATTTTCGATCATGAGACAAAAAAAAATAGCAATTCCTAACTGATACAATATGTAGGCAAGGCAAGGCAATTTTATTCGTACAGCACACTTTCAACAGGAGGGTAATTCAAGATTCTTTACATGATTTGGTGATTTAAAAAAAACAAAAAATACAAATAGACATGGAATATAACATTGGAAAATTAAAAGTAAAAGAAACACACATTACACATGATACACAATAAAGCAAGAGAAAGATCAATAAAGCAAGAGAGCATGAACACATTTCATACATATGACATCAATCATTTACTCTGAGTCTAGGGATGTTTAGTAGGCTAGAGTTGGAGGACCTGAGTGGTCTTGGTGGTTGGTACCGTGACAACAGGTCTTCAACATACGTTGGTGCTAAGCCATGTAATGATTTCTAAACTAGTAGAAGAATTTAGAAGTATATTCTCTGAGCTACAGGGAGCCAGTGTAAGGACTTTAGAACTGGGGTGATGTGCTCTACTTTCCTGGTTCTAGTGAGGACGCGAGCGGCAGCGTTCTGGATCAGCTGCAGCTGTTTGACTTTTTAGGCAGACGTGTGAAGACGCTGTTGCAGTAATCAATCCGACTAAATATAAACGCATGGATGAGTTTTTCTAGGTCCCGTTTTGACATCAGTCCTTTAATCCTAGAAATGTTCTTCAGGTGATAGAACGCCGACCTTGTTATTGCCTTTATGTGACCCTGGAGGTTCAGGTCTGAGTCCATTACTAAACCTAGGTTTCGGGCCTGATCAGTAGTTTCTAGCTGGATTAACTGAAGCTGGGTGCTGATTCTTGATCGTTCCTCCTTGGGTCCAAAAATAATGACTTCAGTTTTGTTTCTATTCAGCTGGAGAAAGTTGTGGCACATCCATCCATTTATTTGGTCAATGCATTGATTTAAGGTTTGAATGGGTTCAGAGTCACCTGGTGCCATTGTAATGTAAAGCCAGGTGTCATCCACGTAGTTATGGTAGCTAATGTTATTGGTTTCTATAATCTTGCCTAGTGGGAGCATGTAGATATTAAATAAGAGGGGCCCCAGGATGGAGCTCTGGGGCACACCACATGTGATTTCTGTTCATTCTGATGAAAAGTTTCCTATTGAAACATAGAAGTCCCTGTTCTTTAGGTAAGACTCAAACCCGCCAAATAGTGTACCAGAGAGTCCGACCCAGCTGTCCAGTCGTTCCAATAAAATATCATGATCAACAGTGTCAAATGCTGCACTGAGGTCCAACAGAACCAGCACTGTGGTTCTACCACAGTCTGTATTTATGCGGATGTCATTGAATACTTTGACAAGGGCAGTCTCGGTGCTGTGGTGAGCACGGAAACCAGACTGAAAAACATCAAAACGGTTTGTCATTGTTAGGAAGCTATTTAACTGCTGAAACACGGCTTTTTCAATAATCTTACTGATGAAGGGAAGATTAGAGATCAGCCTGTAGCTTTGCATTAATGTCTTGTCCAGATTCTTCTTCTTTAGCAGTGGTTTAATAACTGCTGTTTTGAAAGCCTGGGGGAAGACACCTGACAGGAGGGATGAGTTCACTATTTGAACAAGATCAGACACAATAACAGGAAGAACTTTCTTTAGAAAAGCTGTGGGTAGGATATCAAGACAGCAGGAGGGGGAGCTTAATTGGATAATTTTTTCTAGGCTGTTCTGGTTTAATTCGTGGAATTCAGACATTTTCTCTACATTGTTGCTGATTGGGGATGGCACTGGTTGTGGATTCGATATTGAGGTACAGATTGACCGTCAAATTGTTAGAATCTTTTCAGTTAAAAGCTGGCAAATTCATTGCAGGCCCTGGTAGAGTTTAGTTCAGGGGCTACTGTCACTAAAGGATTAGTTTGTCTTTCCACTGTTGCAAATAGAGTCCGTGCATTATTAATGTTTCTGTTGATTATTTCAGAAAAGACTGATTTCCTAGCATCTTTTATAGTTAGCTGATATCTATTCAGTCTCTCTTTGTAGATCTCACCGTGAACCTGGAGTCGAGTTTTCTGCCATTTTCTCTCGGCTCGTCGACTCTCTTTTTTCACTACGTACCAGTGGATTACTTGTCCACAAAGACTTCTTTCTACCTCAGACTACTTTCACTTTAGTTGGAGCAATGGAATCCATGATGTCTGAGATTTTTGAAAGGAAATTATCTACCACCTTATTTACTGAGTTTGAGTTGGGAGATGAGGTGGAAGGGTAAATAGGTTTAAAGGTTTCTACTGAACTGTCCCCTAGAAAACGCTTTGTTATAGTGGTCTTACTGTGGCTGGATAATTTAGTAGAGTTGGTACTTTCAAAGAAAATACAGAAATGGTCAGATAATGCAATATTAATAACCGAGATGTTGAAAAAATGTAAACCTTTGCTGATAATTAAGTCCAGAATGTGTCCTTTATTGTGTGTTGGTTGTTTGACATGCTGGGTCAGGCCAAAGTTGTGGAGAGTATCATCTAATGTTTTTGCTTGTCTATCTTGGGGGTTGTCGGTATGGATGTTAAAATGAACAATATATCACTGTTAGGAATCCTTAATGTCAAAAACGAGTGGGAAGAAGCATACTTAATTAATCTCACTCCTACACTACATGTTTTCTGTTGCCATTTGTTCATAGCCTTTAATAATATTGTATGCAAAAATGATATGTAAAATCAATTTAATACATTGTTTACATAAAGTTTCAAATTATTTTAGAATGTTTTCTGCTCGAGGTAGACCAATATTTATAGCTTTCAGGAATACTTTATATAGGTATAAGGTTCATTCATTATTCCTGGCTATATGTCTCATAAAACCAATTTCTTTATAATTATTTTTGAAGTGTTTTATACATGGACATTGCTTCATCTCCATACTTAAACTGTCCCACAGCTTCACTCCACCCACAGAAACACAAAAGCATCTTCTGGTGTTACACACATTGACAACTTGTACTCTGTTGTATTGTATTCGATATAAATAATCCAAACAATTGAAGGTCATACAAATACAGGTTATTACATAAATGTGGCCTGTCAACTTTGATGCTGGATTCAGTCTGGATTAAATAAAGTCCATCAATTAGGACTCCATCTTCATTTCGCCTTTTTTTAGAGCAAATCTGCCCAGGCACATATAGACAACCGTCTTCTCAATATTCAATTTAAATTATATTCAAAAATATGGTGTGCCTAAGATGCAGAGACAAGACACACAAAAAATTAAGTGATGTCAGACAGAAAAAAATATAACGTTATACGCAAATTCTGGTAATTTAAAGACTTTTCCATACAGATTGTTTTTCAACATCAAAGTTATGAAACCAATACTTACAGTTGGTATTGTATAAATGTTAGAACAGGATAAAGTACTTCCAGGGACAATACCTAATACTCAATTTATGATCACTTGACCTCCTAATGATTCATCAGACAAAAAATAACTTTTAATCAATCAAGTGTTTTGTCTAAATTTAATTTAGTAATTGGTATATATAGCATCTGGTTTACTCATCTATTACTGTATAAATTTGTTTATGGTATTTCACTTTTTGTTGTTACAATCAATCAATCAAACTTTATTTATAAAGCACCTTTCAGACAAAACATGCAGCTCAAAGTGCTTTATGGATTAAAATGACCCCACATAACCCATATTCCCATCCCTTCCTCACAATTATATAAACCAAAAAAACAGTTATTCCCCCTTCCCAAACACACACAGACATCGTCCCAAAATGCGTAAGATCATTGGTAGACACTGGGCTGACACAAGTCTGATACAGTATTATAATTCTAACAGTTGAGGATCATGTATGCAGCTTAACAATTATAATTCAGATAGTTGCTTTCTGGAACTAAGTCACACAATGTGAGTTCATATAGTAACTTGTGAGTGTTAAGATATAAACTAACAAAGTTGGTGGCTCAGGAGGGAGGAGTTCATCCTGTACCCGGAGGGTTGCTGGTTCAAGGGCCTCAGGGTAGCAGTGGCTACAATGTAGCTCACCACCACCAGCCTGTGAATGACTGAATGTAGTGTAAAGCTCTTTGGGGTCCTCAGGACAAGATAAAGTGCTCTACAAGCACATTTACCATTTACTGAATTCAGGTTTTACTAATAAAGTAAAGAACAGTGTCTGTATGAAAAGTAGGGAGTTACAGCTTCCCTCACTGATTCTAGACCCTTCATCTCCCAGAATGCATTTGGACACCCAGTAGGATTCCGGTGCTTATGGCAGGAGAAAATCCATATATAAAACCAAATCTGAATTTTTACATTGCAATAGTAATTAACAGTAGCTGGTGGGTGTTTTCCTGAACTACAACTCCGCTTCAAAAACTGGAGTGAGACTAGGGTCCTACTGACCCCACAAGAACAGCAGGAGGGATAAACAAACTAGTTAGTTCAAAAAGCTACAAAGTTTTAACTTCTAAGGGTGTAAGATTTCTTTAAATACATTTTTGTTGCTAAACAATACTTTTTACCAAGTCAAAGTATCTTCAAACTCATCAGCAGTTTCAACTTTAAATAAAATAGCAGAAACAGCTTTGATCTAGTTTTTTTTAGATCTTCTTTTCCTTCATACGTTTTCAAGTTAACTGTTGGATTAGCATCATTAATAAAACCTTAGATGGACCATTTTTTATGAGTTTGTAATGGATAAAGACTTTTCAACTGTGTGAATTCTCATGTCATTTAATAAGTTTTGATCTGAAAGTTTTTTCACGGGTATTACTAGGAAAAGGCCTTTCATCTGTATGACGTGTCATGTGACTAGTCAAATTAGTTTTATGACTAAAAACTTTGCCACAAATTGTGCAAGAATTAGGCTTCTCACCTGTGTGCACCCTCATGTGACAAGTCAAATTAGTTTTATGACAAAAATATTTGCCACAAATTGTACAAGAGAAAGGCTTCTCACCTGTGTGCACCCTCATGTGACTAGTCAAACTGGATTTGGAATAAAAACTGTTGCCACAAATTGTACAAGAAAAAGGCTTCTCACCTGTGTGGACCTTCATGTGAATAGTCAAACTGGGTTTCTGAGTAAAGGTTTTGCCACAAATTGTACAAGAGAAAGGCTTCTCACCTGTGTGCACCCTCATGTGACTAGTCAAATGGGGTTTCTGAGTAAAGGTTTTGCCACAAATTGTACAAGAAAAAGGCTTCTCACCTGTGTGCACCCTCATGTGAATAGTCAACTTACTTTTATTAATAAAATATTTGCCGCAAATTGTACAAGAAAAAGGCTTCTCACCTGTGTGCACTCTCATGTGACTAGTCAAATGATTTTTCCGAGTAGAACTTTTGCCACAAATTGTACAAGAGAATGGCTTCTCACCTGTGTGCACCCTCATGTGACTAGTCAAATTGGGTTTCTGAGTAAAGGTTTTGCCACAAATCGTACAAGAAAAAGGCTTCTCACATATGTGCACCCTCTTGTGAATAGTCAAACTATCTTTCCTAGTAAAACTTTTGCCACAAATTGTACAAGAGAAAGGCTTCTCACCTGTGTGCACCCTCATGTGACTAGTCAAATTACTTTTATTAATAAAATATTTGCCGCAAATTGTACAAGACAAAGGCTTCTCACCTGTGTGCACCCTCATGTGACTAGTCAAACTGGATTTGGAATAAAAACTGTTGCCACAAATTGTACAAGAAAAAGGCTTCTCACCTGTGTGCACCCTCATGTGACTAGTCAAACTGGATTTGGAATAAAAACTTTTGCCACAAATTGTGCAAGAGAAAGGCTTCTCACCTGTGTGCACCCTCATGTGACTAGTCAAATTACTTTTATTAATAAAATATTTGCCGCAAATTGTACAAGACAAAGGCTTCTCACCTGTGTGCACCCTCATGTGACAAGTCAAACTGGATTTGGAATAAAAACTGTTGCCACAAATTGTACAAGAAAAAGGCTTCTCATCTGTGTGCACCCTCATGTGACTAGTCAAACTATCTTTCCTAGTAAAACTGTTGCCACAAATTGTACAAGAAAAAGGCTTCTCACCTGTGTGCACCCTCTTGTGACGAGTCAAATAGGATTTGCAATAAAAACTGTTGCCACAAATTGTACAAGAAAAAGGCTTCTCACCTGTGTGCACCCTCTTGTGACTAGTCAAACTATCTTTCCTAGTAAAACTTTTGCCACAAATTGTACAAGAAAAAGGTTTCTCACCTGTGTGCACCCTCATGTGACTAGTCAAACTGGATTTGGAATAAAAACTGTTGCCACAAATTGTACAAGAGAAAGGCTTTTCACCTGTGTGAATTCTGACGTGTCTATCAAAAATAGATTTTTTAGTGAAGCTTTTTCCACAGGACAGACATGTAAAATTTTCCATACCTGTGTGACTTTTCAAGTGTGATATTAAGTTACTATATTGAGTAAAAAAATCACCACAAATCTGACAACAATACAAATAGTTTTCTGCTTGAGTTTTCTTTTTCCTTTTGGGTTCTGAATTGTTACACTTCATGGCTTTCTGACATCTCTTATTTTGTTTGGGCCCTTTATCTCGCTTTGATTCTGAGTCTTTATGATGGTTTCCTTCTTGATCCTGGTTAGACTCCTGAGAGTTGACTTGGTTCCTGATTGGTTCTGGTTTAATGAGACACTTTTCCACAAGAGTAGGAGTCACCATGAATGTATCTTCACTCTCCTGCTTCAATACAAGCAGGTCTTTTTGTTCATTTATGCAGAGCTCCAATGCTTCCTTATTTATCCAGGGATGTTCTGGATCTTGGTGCTCTGCTTTCATCTGAGGAGGTTCTGGTTCCTTCTGGTCCAAACTGGAATCGCACTCCTGTTTACAGAGTTGCTGGTCAGAGAAAACTTCTTCTTTCCAAACATAATCGAGTAGGTGGTCTAGAAAAGCAAAAACAGGAGAAAAGCTTTCTATTTAATGTTAAAGGTCTCATTCACTCAGTTTTTCAATGAATATCCTGTGGTCTCTAGCCCAATTATATGCCTTTGTGTGACGTTTTATGTGGAAAAAGTCTTCAGCCCTACAAGTGGCTAAATAGAAAAATGGAAAAAAGTTTAAACAGAATTTTAAACGTCACAACTGTTATTGCAGTCTATGAAGGAAAATTTCTATTCTGCATTCTATGGAGCTAGAATTGGGACTTTAGTTTGGTACTTGTAACTTACGTTTTGTACTTCAAATTACAGATTTCAAGTTACAAGTTTCTGGTTGAAGTTACAGATCATTTTTTATCATATTTGGCTTGCCTGGAAGAACCAATGAGTGGCTTACTAATTTTGACCGTGAAGGTAATCAAGTTTGATTGTGAGCGGTGTAAAGCCCTACCTTCCTCTCGCCATGACTAGATAGAAATTCAAGAAACATGATTTGTTGTTTATTGTTGTTCAAGTTACAGATCATTTTTTACCATATTTGGCTTACCTGCTGGGACCAATGAGTGGCTTGGTAATTTTGACCAACAAATCATGTTTCTTGAATTTCTATCTAGTCATGGCGAGAGGAAGGTAGGGCTTTACACCGCTCACAATCAAACTTGATTACCTTCACGGTCAAAATTAGTAAGCCACTCATTGGTTCTTCCAGGCAAGCCAAATATGGTAAAAAATTATCTGTAACTTGAAACCAGAAACTTGTAACTTGAAACTTGTAATTTGTATTTTTAAAATGTGTGCAAGTTACAAAACATAAGTTTAAAGTACAAAACGTAAGTTACAAGTACAAATAATGAGTTACAAGTTACAAATAATAAGTTACAAGTACAAATAATGAGTTACAAGTTACAAGTAATAAGTTACAAGTACAAATAATAAGTTACAAGTACAAAACCAAAAGTTACAAGTACAGAACTAAAGTCCCAATTCTAGCTCCATACATTGACTAAATTTTCAATCTCTTCAAACAAAATGTAAAAACATTTTTTATTTTCAATGACAATTAGGTTGAGCTCTTAAAGCAAACTGGGCTTCCTCAGCAGTAATACATACTGATCTCCACCATGTCACACTAGAGCAGTAACTGAAGCAAAGTGTGCTTCTACTAAGTACAAACACTGTACGCTGTAACACTAATGTTTTAGTTCATAAATCTTGTTGAATGAGTTATCTTGATTGCAGCGCTAGTTTATATGTATCACAATTGGTCTACGTTCAAAGAATTCTATTTTTAGCTTCCCTTCATTCGCTCCCTGTTAAATCCACAATAGAATCTAAGATCCTCCTTCTTCCATATAAAGCCCTTAATAATCAGCTCCATCATACAGTCGTGGCCAAAAGTTTTGAGAATTACATAAATATTGGAAATTGGAAAAGTTGCTGCTTAAGTTATTACAATAGCAATTTGCATATACTCCAAAATGTTGTGAACAGTGATCAGATGAATTGCATAGTCCTTCTTTGCCATGAAAATTCCACTGCATTTCATTGCTGTCATTAAAGGACCTGCTGAGATCATTTCAGTAATCGTCTTGTTAACTCAGGTGAGAATGTTGACGAGCACAAGGCTGGAGATCATTATGTCTGGCTGATTGGGTTAGAATGGCAGACTTGACATGTTAAAAAGAAGGTGATGCTTGAAATCATTGTTCTTCCATTGTTAACCATGGTGACCTGCAAAGAAACGTGTGCAGCCATCATTGCGTTCCATAAAAATGGCTGCACAGGCAAGGATATTGTGGCTACTAAAATTGCACCTAAATCAACAATTTATAGGATTATCAAGAACTTCAAGGAAAGAGGTTCAATTCTTGTTAAGAAGGCTTCAGGGCGTCCAAGAAAGTCCAGCAAGCGCCAGGATCGTCTCCTAAAGAGGATTCAGCTGCGGGATCGGAGTGCCACCAGTGCAGAGCTTGCTCAGGAATGGCAGCAGGCAGGTGGGAGCGCACCTGCACGCACAGTGAGGCGAAGACTTTTGGAAGATGGCCTGGTGTCAAGAAGGGCAGCAAAGAAGCCACTTCTCTCCAAAAAATCATCAGGGACAGATTGATCTTCTGCAGAAAGTCTGGTGAATGGACTGCTGAGGACTGGGGCAAAGTCATATTCTCAGATGAAGCCTCTTTCCGATTGTTTGGGGCATCTGGAAAAAGGCTTGTCCGGAGAAGAAAAGGTGAGCGCTACCATCAGTCCTGTGTCATGCCAACAGTAAAGCATCCTGAGACCATTCATGTGTGGGGTTGCTTCTCATCCAAGGGAGTGGGCTTACTTACAATTTTGCCCAAAAACACAGCCATGAATAAAGAATGGTACCAAAACACCCTCCAACAGCAACTTCTTCCAACAATCCAACAACAGTTTGGTGAAGAACAATGCATTTTCCAGCACGATGGAGCACCGTGCCATAAGGCAAAAGTGATAACTAAGTGGGTCGGGGACCAAAACGTTGAAAGTTTGGGTTCATGGCCTGGAAACTCCCCAGATCTTAATCCCATTGAGAACTTGTGGTCAGTCCTCAAGAGCCGGGTGGACAAACAAAAACCCACTAATTCTGACAAACTCCAAAAAGTGATTACGAAAGAATGGGTTGCTATCAGTCTGGATTTGGCCCAGAAGTTGATTGAGAGCATGCCCAAAAGAAAGGGCCAGCACTGAAAATAGTGACTCTTTGTATAAATGCCAAGTGATTGTCAATAAAAGCCTTTGAAGCATATAAAGTCCTTTTAATTATATTTCATTACATCACAGAAACAAAGATCTAAAAGTAGTTTTGTAGCAAACTTTGTGAAAACTAATATTTGTGTCATTCTCAAAACTTTTGGCCACAACTGTACATCAGTGATCTGACTGGTCCATATGTTCCTAACAGAGCACTTTGATCTCAGACTGCAGGTTTACTGCTGGTAAAAGTAGAATGGAAGGAAGATCTTTTAGTTATCAGGCTCCTCTCCTGTGGAGCCAGCTCCCAGTTTTAGTCCGTGAAGCAGACACTCTGTTTACTTTTAAGGCCAGGCTTAAAACTTTCCTTTTTGATAAAGCTTATAGTTAGAGTGGCTTAGGTCATCCTGAGCTATCTCTGTAGTTATGCTGCTATAGGCTTAGACTGCTGGAGGACAGACTGACCACTTTTTTTCATTCTTTGACTTTTCTCTTCTGCTACTCTCCAGTTGCATTATTTGCTGTTATTTCAACTATTAGCTTTGTGTTTTCTCTCAGTGTTTTTCTCCCCATAGGAGTTACACCTGGCCTGGTATGCTGCTTGGCTATAATGCCCTGTTGGACGGGGGGCATCGACTGGAATGATGCTCCCAGTAACTGAACATCCCCCATATCCTGTTATCAAATTTTTACCTTCATTAACATAGCAAGTACTCCTACATCAGTTCTTTTGTTTCTTTCTGTGTCTCTGCTCTGTCTTCTAGAGCCCCCAGTCGGTCGTGGCAGATGGCCGCTCATACTGAGCCAGGTTCTAGTTCTGCTGGAGGTTTCATCCAGTTAAAGGGTAGTTTATCCTCTCCACAGTCACTAAATGCTTGCTCAGTATGAAGGATCACTGTGAAGTCAACAATAACGCAAGCAACTGTCTATTGTCGCTACATGTTTGTCCAGGAGTGAATGCAGCAAGTAGGGCTGGGCGATAATCCGAAAATTTACAGGTACAGGTATTACTGTAAACAACGTAATTTTGCCCATGTCAGTATATTTGATATTTTAAAAAACTTAAAAGATGTGTGTAGTTTGGTGGTGTGCATGTCCCTTTAAGATGCTGACTGTACTACTACTACATGGAGTCACATGATAGTCATGTGACTTCCCCCCGGAACAATGTTGCCAACGTAGCAACATTTAGCAAGTTTTTAGACCCCTCTAGCAGCTTTTCTTCAAAAAAGCGACTAGTGACAAATCTGGCTGCTTTTTTGGTGTTATTGGAGACCTTTGGAAACCCAAGTAAAGCACGTCTCCTGGTTACATTTTTCACTGTGCACCAGTGCTGCAGCAGTGGCCTCCTCTACCGCGCTCAAAGCATGTGGCCAGTCTGCGCGCTGCAGCTCTGCCCGCTCTGGAGTCAGAGCAGATATTTAATGGTCCGAGTCCAGAATGCTAATAAATTACGCATGCTGGAAGCCGCCGCTTGGTGGCTGCTGAAGGAGGAGCAGCCTCTCCTGATCTCTTCCAATTTCTTGCCTTATTCTCTCTTCTTATTTTCTTTTTCTAGCATTTTTCTTAGTTACTTTATACACCCAGCCACTGGAGTTACTGTATTAGACCAGATTTCTTTTTTGGATTACTTTCTTAAGGACTGTGGATTACCAAAATGGCGTTTTGCTCAGCTGAGGACTTTGAGAAACTGCCCCAGAGAATTGAAACAATAGAGGTGAAGTTACGCCGTCTTGAGGTTAACATGGAATTAAACATTGGATATGGAAATCAGACAACTTTACAGATTACTACATGCAGGGAGGAAGAACCTGGCAGCCTGGTGTTATCTCGGTCCAACAGTCTCGCCCAGAAGTCACAGAACAACGCTACTCCCTCAGCCAAAAGGCGCTTTACGGGTAGAACACCCCATTTACAGTTTGATGAACACTTGCCGGCTTTAAAGCATACTGAATCTACACCTGCTTTTTCTGTTCTGAGGGGAAAAAAACAAAAGAAATTCCAACCCAAAACAAGATACCACTCCCCCTGGAATTACGTTGAGAATCAGATCCGTAGTTCTCAGCTTTTAGCAGCAGACCAGTCCCTGATGATGAAAGGTTCAGCAGACTGCGCATGGTCCATAAATGGTTAAAGAAACAATCTGTTGTAAATCAATCTCATTTAATAATTTTTAAATATTTGGATGTGCAAAGCATCTGTTCAAGGAAAACCAATGTTATCTAAACAGAGCTTGAGTGAGACTGATGACCTCAAATATGTTCTGTTATCTGAGTCAGAAAGCTAAACACTTGATAAAGCACCCAAGAGCTGACCTTGAAGCATGGCCCGTGGATACTATTGGAGAACAAACATTTCCCCAAACACTCCAAGTTAGGATGACGCCACTGGCCTAGACAGATGCACAATCCGCAGAAATTGACAGAGGACAAACGTGTACAGCGCTCACTCCAGCGTTCTTCAAGTATTCCAACATCATCCGACTCAGCTACATCAACCGATTACCCCTTTAGAAATTTCTCAGATAAACCGAAGACACAAATTAGAATGGGACACAACGAACACCGAAACTTGGACTACATCAAGCCTCTGGGACTAACACTGGATGTATTCTGCCCATGGCCCAACTGGTAATAACAGACATTTGATATACAAGGGAACCGGACAGTAAC
Organism: Valencia hispanica; assembly: GCA_963556495.2. NCBI lineage: Eukaryota > Metazoa > Chordata > Actinopteri > Cyprinodontiformes > Valenciidae > Valencia > Valencia hispanica. Next base: position 2,547,899 of record OY747707.1, read on the forward strand.
TATACTCTCATCGTCTCCCAGCCTCCCTGAGAGTAGAATTCAAGTCCTTATAGGCAGCAAAAAACTAAAGCAACACGCTCAAATCTCTAATTGATCACCTGTCAGAAGGTTCAGCTACCCATCATCAAACCATTTAAATTAGCTTTATTAAATATTAGATCTTTATCAGGAAAGTCTTTCCTAACTAATGAATTCAACACTGAATATAAAATACACGCCCTTTTTTAATCAGAAACCTGGCTAGACGTAAATAATGAAACGTCTGCACTGATAGAATCTACTCCTGCAAATGACAACTTTTTAAGCGAGAGCAGGAAACACAGACGAGGTGGAGGCATAGCCACAATTTTCGATTACTCAGTGAACTTTAAAAAAGTATTCCTGGGCACATTTAACTCTTTTGAATACCTAGCCACCCAGATAAATGAGCCCAAAAAAGTTTTATTCCTAAGTATGTATCGATTACGTTGGAAATCCCATTTTCTACAAATGAACTGAACATACTGTTGGATGGCTGGAAGCCATCTTAAAAGATGGACTGAGCAGACTAGATTTCCCAGCAAGCGGTGACCCCCAACACACTCCTATTGGTCCGTGGCCACCAATGGTGACATCAACGATGACATCACGGCCAAAGGACTTTAAGAATGGTAGTGGCAGCCATTTCAAGTTGTTCTAAGCCAGAATTTCAAGAGAAACTCCGGCTAAACAGAGGACATCTCACCGGTGAAGATTCTCTTTTGTTCTGACCTGCTGGACCGGGAAGAACTCTAATTTCAAAGCTTCGAAGTGCCCATCCTGTTTGTGCAACCAGTTTGAGCGATCTCAGGACTGTTCAAAGACACTTCGTTGACCTGCAGGCCGTCCAGCCTGCAGTTGGGACACCGTCCTAAAAATCATGCGCAGGTTTCCTAACTCTTCTCTTTCTTGCTCAACTACGGACACATTTTGCTCTCCTCCCGTGGACTGGACCTCCTTCAAGGCAAAGTAGGACTGAACCGGTTCATTTATGCCGATATTGTGTCTGGGCAGAGATAAATAGAGAAAATAGAGTTCTTATCGAGTTAGATCTCGTTCATTGTTGGTTTAAAGTGCTGTTAAGCGCTAAACCTCTTGGCTCATTTGGCGTCGCCGTACACATAGGTTTGAGCTGTATTTGCTGTGTTTGAAACGGTTTCTTTTTATCCTAAACAGAGTCGACTTTCTTTTTTTCCTTCCTCCCTTTTCCTCTCTCTCGCTCCCTGATCACCCAGTCGCCAGAGTCGGACTCGGACCATTTCTATGTTTTCTTTGAAAGTACCCTCTCTGCTAAACCATCTGGCCACAGTGAGACCACTGTGAAAAAGCGTTTTCTCACAGACAGTTTAGTTGAAACCTTTAAACGTATTAACCCTCCCACCGCAGCCCCCTCATCTCCCAACTCCAACTCAGTAAACAAGCTGGTAGATAATTTCAGACATCACCGATTCCTTTGCTCCAACTAGAGTGAAAGTAGTCTCGGGTAGAAAGAAGTCTCGGCTCGTTGGTTCACGGAGTACCTAGTGGTACCTAGTGAAAAAAGGGAGTGTCGACGAGCAGAGAGATCATGGCGGAAAACTCGACTCTAGGTTCACTGAGAGATCTACAAAAAAGATTGCACAGATGTCAGTTAACTTTAAAAGATGCTAGGGAAACTTTCTTCGCTGAAATCATTAACAGAAACAGTACCAATGCACGAACTCTACTTGCAACAGTGGATAGACTAACTAATCCTCCAGTGACAGTAGAACCTGAACTAAACTCAACCAGGGCCTGCAATGAATTAGCAGCTTTTTCACTGAAAAGACTAACAAGTCAGTCTGTACCTCAGTACCGAACCCACTACCAGTGTCATCCTCACTTATCACCAATGAAGAGAAAATGTCTGAATTCCATTAATTAAACAAAAAAACCTTGAATAAATCATTAGGGGTGTCGCGTGGAATAGTGGTTAGAGCGGGCGCCCCATGTGCAGAGGCTTTGTTCCTCATGTGGCTGTCCCCGGTTTGAGTCTCGTCCCAAAAGACCTTTGCCGCATGTCTTCTCCCACCTCTCTCCCCCTTAAAACTCTGTCCACTGTCAATAAAGGCAACTCGGGGCCCAAAAAACAAAAACAAAAAAAAAACCTTGAATAAATCATCAACTAATTAAGCTCCTCCTCTTGCTGTCTTGATATCCTACCCACCGTTTTCCTTTAGAAAGCCTTCCCTGTCATTGGGTCTAATCTGATTCAAATAGTGAACTCATCCCCCCTGTCAGGGGTCTTTCCCCAGACATTAAAAACAGCAGTTGTTAAACCACTGTTAAAGAAGAAGAATCTGGACAACATGTTAATGCAGAACTACAGCCCAATCTCTTCCATTCATCAGTAAGATTATTGAGAAAGCTGTTTCATCAGTTAAATAGCTTTCTAACAATGACCAACTACTTTGATGTTTTTCAGTCTGGTTTCCGTGCTTACCACAGCAACGAGAATGCCCTTGTCAAAGTTTTCAATGACATCCCCATAAATATAGACTGTGGTAGAACCACAGTGCTGGTTCTGCGCGACCTCAGTGCAGCATTTGACACTGTTGATCATGATATATTATTGGAACAACTGGAGAGCTGGGTCAGACTCTCTGTTACAGGACTTGGCTGGTTCAAGTCTTACCTAAAGAACAGGGACTTCTTTATTTAAATAGGAAACTTTTCATCAGAACAAACAGAAATCACACATGGGGTGTCCCAGGGCTCCATCTTGGGGCCCCTCATTTAATATATACATGCTCCCACTAGCCCAGATTATAACAGCCAACAAGATTAGCTACCATAACTATGCAGATGATACCCAGCTCTACATAACGATGTCACCAGGTGACTTTGAACCCATCCAAACCCTAAGCAAATGCATCGAGCAAATCAATGGATAGATGTGCCATAACTTTCTTCAGCTGAACAGAAAAAAACAGAAGTAATTACTTTTGGACCTAAAGAGGAACGATCAAGAGTCAGCACACAGCTTCAGTTAATATGATTGGGTAAGCCGTAGTGTGTCATTTCCTGTTGTCGCTGTTGCACTCCGTGGAGCCATTTTGGTATTCAGACTCTCCTGAATTGATCTAGTTTTCTCTGTTTCAAGTTATTTTTACACACAAGCACACTAAAACACATGATTTCTGGTGGTGTACGTTACGTCTTGGAAACTCCTTGTGTTTCACACAGTTTTTCTTAGCGTGTTAAGGTCTCGCTAGCTTAGTTAGCATAGCTTCATTGCTGCTATGGCTACTCCTCTCTCATATCTCATACTCAGCCTAAATCTTATTCTCCTTCTTGCTCTCTGCGTCAGATGTTTAGTTACTTCCCTGCCTCCTTCAGTGATAATGGTAACTGTAATAAATGTAACATTTTTGTAGCTTTGGAGGCGAGGGTGTCGGAGTTAGAGGCTCAGCTCCGCGTTGTTGAAATACCAGCAAATAGCCGAGGCCCATTAGCCAGCGCAGAGCCAACGAGGGCAGAACCCCTCAATTTAGCTCTACACGCCTTCTAGTTTACAGACTGCTGAAGGAGGAGCAGCCTCTCTTTGTCTCTCTCCCGATCCCCCCTCACTTCATTTTCTTTTCTGTTTGCTTTTTTTGTTTTCTTTTCTTAACCTTTACTTAGTTACTTTATCTACCCAGCCCCTGGAGTTATGTATTGGACCGGATCTCTTCTTGGATTACTTTTTTATGGACTTATCAACATGGCTTTTTGCTCAGCTGAGGACTTTGAAAAACTGCTCCACAGAATTGAGGGCATTGAAACGAAGCTACATCGTCTGGAAATTAATTTTTATCTCCACGCCGATTATGGAAACGACACAACTTTACCGTTGAATACACACACGGAGGAACAGCCTCGCAGCCCGGTGCTACATCGGTCTAACCGTGTCACAGAGAAAAGACAGGACAAGGTTACTCCCTCAGCCAACAGGCGCCTGACGGGCAGAACTCCGCACTCTAATGAACACTGGCCAGCTTTAAAACGCACGGAATCATCAACCCCAGCCTGTTCTCCGAGGAAGAAAAAACAAAAGAAACTCCAGCACAGAGAAAAGCTCTGAACCCAAACCTGCCGCTTCTGCTAAAAGTAAACAAAAGAGGTTTCAGCCAAAGACAAGAGACATTTCTCCACCTGGAATCCCACTGAAAAACAGATTTGCAGCCTTGAGTTCCCTGAAAGATGACTCAGACCCTGGAACCAGTCAAAGGCATCAGGAGAAACCCAGCCGCATCAAACGGACACATAACAAAGTAAGAGCCCCCCAAGCAAAGATTGTTATCATACAAGACGGATCAATTAATGGAATTGAGGCTTTTTGTAGCAAGAACACCAGAGTTTATAGCTGCTACACAAATACAGTGAGAGAAATATCAGAAAAAATCCAAACCATCTTGGACCAACATCCTACTCTGGAAAAGCTTGTCATTCACGCTGGATCAGCCAATATCGCAATGAGACAATCAGAGATTCTGAAGAGAGACTTTTATGATCTCCTACAGAGACTTGATGGACTTAATGTAAACATCCTCATCAGCGGACCAGTTCCTGAAGGGAATGATGAAAGATTTAGCAGACTCCGCATGCTCTATAAATGGTTGAAGAAACAATCAGCGGAGAAGTCGTTCACATTTATTAATAATTTCAAAGTATTTGGAAGTGCTAATCATCTGTTCAAAGCAGGCCAATGTTATCTTAACAAGGCCGGAGTAAGGCTGTTGGCAGCAAATATTTTCTCTTATCATAATCAGAAAGCAAAACACTTGCTCCCAAAAGCTGACCTTGAGGCGCCCATGGATATCAGAGAACAAAAACAGCAAGTCATGATGACACCACAGGCCCGAACAGATAAACAACCATCAGAGATTAAGTCTTCATCTTCCTGTGACTCAGCCACATCAAATAAGTCTCCATTTAGAAATTTTACAGACAGACTGAACGAGCCAATCAAATTTGGGACACAATTAACACCTAAACTTAGACTACACCAAACCCCTGGGACTAGTGTCAATAAGCCTGGGAGCTTCCCCCCAGTGATTATTACAGATATTTGATATTTGAGGGAACCGGGCAGTAAATCTACCCCTACCGTCTCCCAGAACTCGCCCGGCACCCCTGAGTTTAGGATTTCAGTGATTATCAGCAACAGGAAACATAAGCCGTTAACTACACGCTCTCATATTAAACAAAATCTAAAATTGATAACCTGTCAGAAGGATCAGCTGCCCATCATCACAATACTTAAGTTAGCTTTATTAAACATTAGATCTCTATCCGGGAAGTCTTTTCTTATAAATGACTTCATGACTGAGCATAATTTACACGCCCTTTTTTTTTAATCAGAAACTTGGCTAGATGAAAATAACGAAACAACTGCATTGATAGAATCTACTCCTCCAAATTACAATTTCTTAAGCGAGAGCAGAAAACACAGACGAGGTGGAGGTGTAGCCACCATTTTTCATAACTCAATGAACTTTAAAAAGGTAACCTTGGGCACGTTTGATTCTTTTTAATTCCTAGCCACCCAGATAAAAGAGGCAAACAAAGCTTCATTTCTAAGTTTAGCTAAACCACCAAAACTTAACTCTAACTTCTTGATGATTTCAATGACCTTCTTTCTGTAATTAGTATCGACTATGACCAACTAATCATTGTGGGGGATTTTAACCTCCATACCGACAACTCCCAAGATAGACGAGCAAAAACATTACATGATACTCTCCACAACTTCGGCCTGATCCAGCATGTCAAACAACCAACACACAATAAAGGACACACTCTGGACTTAATTATCAGCAAAGGTTTAAATATTTCCAACATCTCTGTAATTAATATTGCGTTATCTGACCATTTCTGTATTTTCTTTGAAAGTACCATCTCTGCTAAATTATCCAGCCACAGTAAGACCACTATAAAAAAGCGTTTTCTTGGGGACAGTTCAGTAGAAACCTTTAAACGTATTTACCCTTCCACCACATCCCCCTCATCTCCCAACACAAACTCAGTAAATAAGGTGGTAGATAATTTCCTTGCGAAAACCTGAGACATCATGGATTCCATTGCTCCAACTAAAGTGAAAGTAGTCTCAGCTAGAAAGAAGTCTCCACTATGAGATCTACAAAGAGAGACTGAATAGATATCAGCTAACAATAAAAGAAGCTAGGGAATCGTTCTTTTCTGAAATCATCGACAGAAACATTAATAATGCACAGACTCTATTTGCAACAGTGGATAGACTAACTAATCCTCAATTCTTGGCTCGATATTTGATAAACATAGCCTCAAATCATCCTCCATTTGTGCACGATTGTGATATTTTGCTTTTGAGTGCAGTCGTTTATGAGAATCCTTCCTCACACAAATATGTCGACGCAAAAGGAAGGCGAATGTTCAAGGCGACGTCACAGAGTTGAGGGTATTCCTGCATCAATGCTTCCCAGAATGATGAAAGAAGGGAGGAACTAAAGAGTTCCTTCAGTCTACTGTCATTCTTCAGCATAATAAGCTGCTCCTGCATATCAATAGGGTGATCATATTTTGATTTCCAAAAAAAGAGGCCATCTGGAACAGTACTGAAACACTTTCAGGACTTGATCAAGACATTTTAACATATTTAAAATGTGCATTCTCAATGTGGTTAGAAAAGTTTAGTTAAATAACAAACTTCGAAAAGGCTTTCACAAGTAGAAAATGATTTTATATTCTCTGGAAATAAATTATAATAGAAATAGTTACTCTTCTGAATTAAAGAAAGTTACCAGCAACAATATTAGTTTACTTTTTAAACTGCACTGGACAAAAACTGAAGAAAAATCTGAAATAATCTTCTGAGAAAATAAGTATTATTTTCTTTTCACTGTAATAAAAGCAAACAGCTGCAGACTCAAAAACACAAAAAGTCCTTGCTCTGTTTAGTTTGCATCTTCATCCTCCACAGTCAGTTTATAGATCAACTCTCACTTTGCTCAGCCTTTTTATAGTTTTTGTGTCCATGTGATCTATAGGATATTTGCCACTTTTGTCACACACAGAAACACACATGCCAGCTATGTGAATGGTGCACTCCGCCACCCATTTGTTGCGACTGGACAGTATATCTTTTTTGGTTCCTGCATGAAGCTTGTTCTTTGACTTCTTGTAAACAGCAGTAACTCGGCGCTGCGCAATGTAGGATAACGCGGTGCGGTGCAACTGGGCGCAGAGCTGCCCTGCGCAATGCATGCGGCGCAATGCATGCGGCGCAATGCATGCGGCGCAATGCATGCGGCGCAATGCATGCGGCGCAATGCATGCGGCGCAATGCATGCGGCGCACAGCCTGCTGTCTGTGGCGTCAATTAACGGATCAGAACCAGCTCGGGAGAACGCTACATGAGAGAAAGGCTGCCATACTGTATGCATCACACCAGTCAGTTCAAGTATGGTCCTATGAAAAACAATAAAGACCCAGACTTTTTCATCAGTCTATAAATCCTCCCGGATGTCCCGGACAGCACATGAAAAGTGGACATGTCTGGGGAAAAGAGGACGGTTGGTCACCCTAAATTGACTCGTTTGCTGTGCACACAAACGGATCTCAAACCCACGCAAAAGAGCGATAATACGCTTTAAAGTACGTCACAAATAGTTCTCTCATTGCTGACAGGTGCTCAGACGCTGATTGAAATAGAGAGGAGAAATGGTGTGACGTGCCTGCATCAGTGATAAAGTCTACAAGGCTGGGGAACATGTCGCAGTTCCCTACACTAATGCGGCCATGCCAGATGTCTAGTTATTGTGTAAAGGCGTGCACTTTGTCTGCAATGAGCAAAATATGAGTTTCGCGGCCTTGTAAAGACAGTTTAAGGCCATTCAAGCGGTCAAATATAGATCAAATAGGACAGAGACGAAAGCCACATAGTGTCATCTAGATTCCTCACCAGATTTGATTTCTGTCAAAAACCACTTCACCTCCTCTCGCAGCTCATACAACCGCTGTAACACCCGCCCCCCTGGAGAGCCAGCGAACTTCAGTGTGACTCGCTTAATAAAACCTGCTTATCACCTGCATTTGCGCTCATGATCGACAAACAAATCTAATTTGTTCAAAACTAATTTTTTAAAATCAGTCCAAACACATTTTAATTTCTATTCAGGAGTTATTTATATACAAAACTAGAACTTTTTATGACAGTAGTTGAATTTTTTTTTTTAATAAGCTAATTTTTCTTTTTCAGTTTTTTTCCACCCATCCTGTAGCCTACTGGCGGCCCCCCAGGAGCGTGTCCGCACCCCACCGGTTGAGAATCACTGCTTTAGTGACAGTAGCCCCAGAACTAAACTCTACCAGGGCATGCAATGAATTTGCCAGCTTTTTCACTGAAAAGATTCTAACAATTAGACGGTCAAGCTGTACCTCAATATCGAATCCACAACCAGTGCCATCCCCAATCAACAACAATGTAGAGAAAATACAGTAAAAAACTACTGATAAGGCCTAAAATCTAGGTGTAGTGATGGACTCAGACCTGAACCTCCAGGGTCACATAAAGGCAATAACAAGGTCAGCCTTCTATCACCTGAAGGACATTTCTAGGATTAAACGACTGAACCTAGAAAAACTCATCCATGTGTTTATCTTTAGTCCGATTGATTACTGCAACAGGGTCTTCACAGGTCTGCCAGTCCATCTCAATGCCCTGTGACAGACTGGCGACCTGTGCAGTGTGTCCCCCGCCTTTCGCCTGATGACCGCTGGAGACGGGCACCAGCCCCTCTGTAAAGATAAACGCTATAGAAGATGAATGGATGGATGGAAACTGGACATGTTTGGTTTCTCTTACTTAGCAGGTTAATAATGCCCTCACACATTGAACATAATTGCCCTGAAGACACAGTAGAAGCATTAGTTAAAAAAAAATTAACCCATTAATTCAGAAAAACAAATCTTTCACATTTTTACACAGATGTTATTATCCTGTTAATTCAATACAATACAATCAAAATATTGATCCTGTTTGTTCCTTTTGTCATCTGGAGAGTGACAACTTTTTGGGACTAAACTAGTAGTAAAACCTTTTGATGTGAACTTAATAATTTCTTTAACAGAAAATGAGATATCATTGTTAGACTGAATATTTTTTGGGACTTTAAAACTTGGCACTAACTCTAAACCTTTATGTGAAGAATCAGAGTTGAAACCTTTTTGTTTTTTTGCATTTTTTATCTGGTTCACCCTCACCTCGAGTATGTCATTGATTGTGACTGTAAAATGCTTATTTTTTGAATAAAGAATAATAAAGAACAAAGCCTGTTTATTTTCATCTTGTGTTTATTTTTGTATCTGGTGTTCCCTCACTACGATTATGTTATTGACTGTGACTGTGTGATGTTCATTTCTAAATAATGTTAATAAATATAAATGTTCAACAACTCAGGCAGTTGAACATTGACTCCTGGCCAATTAGCAAAGCATGTGTGGTGGTTTCAGCTGATGTTTACAATCATTGACATAATGGGACAGCCAATCACGCGTCAGCCAATCAGTGAGCTTGTGGGCGGTCTAAACGTGCCTGGACTTGAGTGGTAGATTTAAACAAACAGAAATGAATGAGAGCCAGATGAATCTTTGTTAACAGCTGTAAAGGTTAAAGGCAGACAGGATGAAGCTCTGCTGGAGAGTTTTAGGAGATGATATCCGTCACTTTGTGCCCTCAGGCCGCTCCGTGTTCTAACGGTTCACCGCCAGTCAGAATGATGACATACAAAAGAAATCACATTCCTGGATGCTATTCAAGCCGACTGTGTTACACAGACAGAAACACCGGAGTAACATACTCCACCTGAACCGATTTGGATCCTAAACTACATCCAGATCGTAACCGGGAGTCGGTTTGTCATCTGGGAACCTTATGGGTTGTACCAAATACATCAAACCCTTTCCCAGGGTAACATTATTTATTTAAGGTCCTGCAGCTTGGTGACACAGATAACAACCAAAGCGCAGTGTGATTTAAAAAAAACCTCTTTCATTGAAATAAAATGAGGAAAAACTCCCATTGATGGTCAGTGATTATGCTGACAGAGATCTGAAGATGAGTAGGAAAAGAAAAGGAGGTGGAGTAGCAGTGCTTGTCAACAACAGATGGTGTCATCCAGGACATGTTACTGTGAAGTGTCGTCTCTGCAGCCCAGATATTGAACTCTTGGCAGTAAGTTTTTGTCCAGATTATTTACCAAGAGAGTTCACCAGTGTTATTTTGGCAGTTGTTTACATTCCACCTTCAGCCGTTGCTGACAATGCATGTGACGTCATCAGTTCCGTTTTTGCTAAGCTACAGACCCAGCACCCCAATGCATTTGTGGCAATATCTGGTGATTTTAATCATGCCTCGCTCTCATCTACACTTCTAACATTTCGACTGTTTGTCAACTGCACCACAAGAGAAAACAAGACCTTGGATTTGTTTTATACAAATGTAAAGGATGCATAAATGTCCAAACCAAGACCTCCTCTGGGACAATCAGATCACAATCTTGTTTATTTTCTCTGTTCAGAATATAAGCCACTTGTTCAGAGGCAAGCTGTTACAAAGTAAACTGTGAGAAAATGGTCACATGAAGCTGAAGAAGCCCTGCAGTGTTGTTTTGCGACCACAGACTGGATGACACTTTGCCAAGCAAATGGAGAGAACATTAATGCCATGACTGAGTGTGTGACTGCCTATATAAACTTCTGTGCGGACATCATCATCCCCACCAGAACAGTGAGATGCTTTCTTAATAACAAACCCTGGATAATCAGTGACCTGAAGGAACTGCTGAACAAGAATAAAGGAGCCTTCGGAGAGGGAGATCTGATCTTAGAAGATCAGAAGACATCTAAGATCAGAAAGGAGAACTGATCTTAGATCAGAGACAGCAAAGAGGCATACAGGAAGAAACTGGAAAACAAACTACAGAGGAACAATATCAGAGATGTCTGGTCAAGAATGAAAAATGTCACAGGCTTTAGCACAGGAACGACTGGATGGATGGAAGTCTGGACAGAGCCAATGAACTGAACACATTCTTCAACAGGTTCAGTTCAGGAACAAGCTCAGCATCCTCCTCTCCTGTTCCCAGCCAAACAGACATCCCACTCTCCTATGACCAACAGCTTTCCCGTTAAACCTCGGATGTTTTATCCTTCCCCATAGTCATGGACTCTTCTGATTCCAGAAGTTTGACTTCAACCAAGTCAGGAAATGCTCCTACCCCCCGTTTGCCCCCCCCCACCCCCCACTTGTCTGTCTTCAAAAGTCAGGTGAAGAGGCAGCTGGAGAAACCGAACTGTAACAAGGCTGCAGGTCCAGATGGTGTCAGCCCCAGAGTCCTGAAGGTCTGTGCAGAGCAGCTCTGTTGGATTCTGCATCACCTCTTCAACCTTAGCCTATCCCAGGAGAGGGTTCCAGTGTTGTGGAAGACATCCTGCCTTTTTCCAGTACCAAAGAGAACTCACCCATCAGTCATCAATGACTATAGACCTGTTGCCCTGACATCCCACATCATGAAGGTCCTGGAGAGAGTCCTGTTGGCACCCCTGAGTAAGCAAACAAGAACATATCAGGACCCGCTGCAGTTTGCTTATCGCTGAGGAGTTGGAGTTGAAGATGCCATCATCCACCTGCTTCAACCAACCCACTGTCATCTGGACAAAGCAGGCAGCACTGTGAGGATCATGTTCTTTGATTTCTCCAGTGCATTTAACACAATTCAGCCTGATTTACTTTGTCGGAAACTTCTGAAGACACAGGTGGAGCCATCAACAATCGCCTGGATCAACGACTACCTGACAAGCAGACCACAGTATGTGAGACTGAAGGATTGTATGTGAAACCAGGTGGTCAGCACCACAGGAGCACCACAGGGGACCGTACTCTCACCATTCCTTTTCACTCTGTACACCTCAGACTTCCAGTACAAATCAGAGACCTGTCATCTGTGGAAATACTCAGATGACTCTGCAATTGTCGGGTGTATCAGAGATGGACAAGAAGCTGAATGCAGAGAGCTGGTGGACCGCTTTGTGACATGGTGTGGAAACAATCATCTTACCTTGAATGTGAACAAGACAAAGGAGATGATTGGAGATTTTAGAAGAAACAGGGATAAGCCAAACACTGTTTCCATCATGGAAGAAGAAGTGGAGGTGGTGGAGGAGAATAAATACCACGGAGTTCACCTTGACAACAGACTGAAGACTGAACAGTGAAACCGTCTACAAGAAGGAACAGAGCAGACTGTACTTCTTGAGGAAGCTTAGGTCCTTCAAGGTTTGCAGTAAGTTGCTGCAAGTCTTCTACAAGTCTTTTGTGGAGAGTTTAATCTCTTCAGCCGTAATCTGCTGGGGTGGCAGCATCAGAGCCAGGGATTTAAAAAGGCTCAACAAACTGATGAGGAAGGCTGGTTCTGTTCTTGGGACGACTGTGGAACATCTGGAGATGATGATGCAAAGGATTCTTCAAAAAATCAAAAAGATTATAGAAAACCATGAACATCCTCTTCATGAAACTGTCATACAAAAACAGAGTGTCTTCAGTTGGAGGCTTCTTCAGGGTCGCTGCAACAGAGACGGCTACAGGAAATCCTTCCTGCCCAAAGCCATCATTATCTACAACAACTCATTAAAAGAATAAATTATATATAAGCTACAACATTTAATTTCCCTCTGGGATCAAAAAAGTATTTTTGAATTAAATTGAATTATATGATGTATTAAAGTTATTTAGGTCACACCACATACACATGTCCATATCTTCACTGAACAAGGATCGATTTTATTGTGAGATTTCCTTAGAGACACATGGCAGTGAGTCATCTATTCAATTCAAGTCAATTCAATTCGGTTTATTTATATAGCGCCAATTCACAACAGATGTCATCTCAAGGCACTTAACAAGAAGTCATTTCAAAACATTTATGCAAACTATCCAATCAGTTAAAAAGTTTCCTATTTAAGGAATCCCAGCAGATTGTGTCAGTCATTGGCGTGAGGTTGGGCAGACTTTCCAACCACAGCAATCCCTCTTACTGAGCAAGCATGTAGCGGCGCTGGAGAGGAAAAACTCCCCTTTAACAGGAAGAAACCTCCAACAGAACCAGGCTCAGTAGGAGCGGCCATCTGCCACGACCGTCTGGGGGTTTGAGAAGACAGAGCAGAGACACAGAAGGAACAGAAGATCTGATATAAGAGAACTTTCTATGTTACAGAAAGTAAAAAGTTGATAACAGGACACAGTGGATGTTCAGTTACTGGGAGCTTCATCCCAGTCGATGACCCCAGTCCAACAGGGCCCCAGATAGCAATGAGTCGGCGGTCCGCCGGCGGCGTTCCGGCGGCAGTAGAAGCGTCAGAATGGCGTAATCGCAAACACGTTTGACGGTGCACCGCCGGCGGCTTTTTAGCAGCGGCAGCCGCCTTCCTACCGCCTTTGTTCCGCGGCCGGCCCGCGGGCCAACCGCCGTCCCGCCGCCGTTATATCAAAGGCGACCCTTCCGCGGCCCGTCGGAGGCAAACGCTATTTTCGAGCGATCGGTCGCCGCTTATATATATCTCATGCAGTTTATCAAGAATAATGATTGATCAAACCAGACACAATTCCATTTGACGTTTTAATTCCACATTTCAAAGTACAGTAACTGTCATTGAAACATGATGTCAGATCACTGAAATATAAATAACAGAAAAAAAGAGAAAAATATGTATATACACACCCACACACACAAAAGAACATGCAGGTTTCCAATTAAATTGTAAAAAAAAACAACAAAAAAAACAGCCTTATCTTACAAAATTATAACACAATAAGTGTTAATAATATAAAGAGGTCAGCTCTGGGATGAAAAGAATTACCAGTACACATAAGTAATGAGTATATCTGGTACCAAAGAATGTGCAGGACACCAAAAAAAATTCAGGTATACCATCACATTTACAAACCATTTCTAACAATAAGATAAGTGGTAATAATTTAGAATAAAGCTCTGGAGTAGAATACACCATTATAATGGCATTGCTGACCTGGGGTACAAGATGTCTCTTGTATCTGTGATAAACATCTTCACATATATATAAAAAATACTGAGGTAAAAACAGTAGTAGAACAGATATAACTGCAATGCTGACCTGTGGCACAAGGATTTACAAGCTATTTTTTACAATATAATAAGAGTTAAACCCTATAATAATCTCCACAGTGAACAGTGTGGATTGGGTGTCCCTTTTACCAGTCTGACACTTCTGGCTTCTTTAGGGGTCTTGAAGTTACTGACTGCAGGATAAAGAAAGGGTTCCAGTTGTCAGTGATGCTGGGGTGTCAGTAATCAGTCTAGGTTTAAGGGGTCGGCTGTGGGTCCCTCTCAGCTGTGCGGCGCCTTTTTCCGCCTTCACGGTCAGATGCTCCTTTCAGGTAACGCATAACGTTAACCTGGACGGCTTCATCAGTGGCATCCGGGGTTGCCGGGTTCTTCCGGATGGCTCCTGTAGAAAATACAGAAAATCTGTCATTCCATTTGAATGGCATAATGCCATACACATCTACTAAAATTATTATTATTTTTTTTACATCCAACTTACTTTGAACAATGGTCCTCAGGAACATGTCTCTAAAACATGCTTTATCCCCAACTCCAGTCCAGATTGTATTGATGTAAAGGTGATTAGAGAAGATACTTTGAAGCATCCGCCAGACGGTTGTCTTTAGGTCCCTCCCACATTTGATTGTCAAAAACCGAAGCTGAAAAACCAAAAAAAAGTGTTACAAATTACATTTCTCTGAAGCTTATCATACATAAATATAAAATGTGACAGGCTGTGGATTCAGACTGTAGAATATGCAGTGTACAATCTTAATTCTACTTTTTAGATTACCCTATGGAGTTATAAACGAAATCAGCAAACTTACAAATCGTTCCTGGAGCTCTTTATCCTGCCTTAAACTGTTGTCAAGCAACGCCAAATCTTCCTGGGTGTCTAGGGGGAGTAACAGATCCCCTGGCAGGGATAACTCTCCAACAGACACATTGGCACTGAAATGTTGCAGCATAGTGTCCATTTTGTTGTCCATGCTACGCACAACATCGCCAAACTCTCCAAGACGTCGCAGCATTAAGGTCTGATCTGCACCTACAGGGGTTAAATAAAATAATAGTCAGTCCTGATCCCTCAACTACTAAACTATGACATTTATATCTAGGTCTACTACATGTATAGGTGGCACCAGTGGGAATTAAACCAACAACCACAGGTGTTGTTTGCAAGTTGTACCTGATTGCCCAGTGCGAGCAAACGTCTTCAACATTGTCCCAACTTGATTCACCTGCTCTTGAAGTGAGCCGCTGTCATCCGAAGCTACAAAATGAAAGGCATATGGTAATTTTGTACATACATCACGTACTCTTTCCTAAGTTTGACTTTTTTGTGCATGTTCTTACCTGCTCGTGCAGTGCTTTCCCTCAGAGCTTGGTTCTCCTCCCTCAGAGCTTGGTTCTCATCCATCACGGCTTGTTTTTCATTCTGGAGTCTCTGGAAATCTACATTAAAAAAACAAAACAACAACAAAAAACACCTAAAGGCACTATTTTCAATACTTTTAAAACACTGGACACTAAGACATAGGCCTAAAATATACCTTCATAGCTGAAAACTTCATGCTGAACACGAGATGCCAGGGGAGTCCAAGGGCCAATTACAGAGCGATGACTTTCTCCTATTGATAATCATTGACGGAAAAATATGTTTGAAGTTATTGCATACATTTAATGAATTGGACTTAAAATGGAACACTTAGTTTAGCGCAACATATTACATCCCTCCAGTGTTTTCATCCATATGCTGCCAGGGTAAATTTGCTGCTGGGGGTGTAAAGCTTAGTACTTGACGAGCTGGAGGAGCAAACATAACAGCTTTTGAACACACATACTGTGGTCTGCTTGTCAGCTTTTTTTGAACAGAAATTTGAAAACCTAACAAAGGGTATAGCTTAGTGGCTTAGTAGTCACAAATCAAGCATCACAGCAATTTTACATACCACCTCTGAAGTCTACAGATGGCACAACATTTTCTTGGTTTTCTGGAATCGATGCAACTTCTGGAGCATCGGGCAGCACTGAAACCTTGTTACCAGGAACAATGTTTTCAAAGCTCAAAAGAGGTGTTCCAAACGACAGCACTGCTGGTGCATCTGGAAGACTAGACTCCTCTTCATCAGAAGAGGCCTGGGGTCTGTACTTGGAATTTGAGATTCTCTTTCTCTTTTTGTCATCGTCCGTCGTTTCAACGCTAGAACCTGTTTGGAAGCGCACCAAATATCTCATCGCCTCTTGCCAATATTCTAGAGCAGGGAATAATGAATGAAAGTCAGTTATCCACCATAAACAGACAAAGAAAATACACAGATAAAATGCAGGAAAATCAAATGCACAAGTCAGACCCATTTACCTGCTCCCTTCATAAACTTAAAATGATGTTTCTCCCAGTTGCTGTGTGGAGGCGTGCAGCGGATGGCTAAATTGTTGCCTGTCTTTTTTGCGGAGGTTAAATGGGGGCCAATAGCACATGCCCTCGCTGAGCCACACTTGCGGAACCACTGCAAATGGCTGATGCTCCTCATCAATAAACTGAACAATGGCAAACAGCATCTAAAATAGAAGAAAACTTTACTAAAAAATTTATTAATTTCCAGGCAAAATAAATTTAATTAAATTCTCACCCCTTCAAAAAAGCAGTCATTTTTACAAGTGGATCAACGGAAAACCAGCCTTTCCATCCGGGCAAGGAAGAAGATAATATTTCTTCTGCACATTTTCTATATGGGTAAGGCGGAGTGTATCTGATAGGCCAGATAAATGAAAAATGCCTAGCTTGGAAGATTCCACAGGGTTAGTGAAGAAATCGACCATGTTCCGGAACCTCTTGTAGATGACCAAAGTGTTGTCCATTTCATCAACGACGACATTCTGTATAACAACTATGTCTTTATTTTCCAACAGGACACAGTTGTCTCCCTCTGAACGTTTCACAACAAAGTCTTGAAAGTAACACTCCTCATAGTGCTTTTTAACAGAAAGACCGTTGAGAAGTGGTCCATGGTTGTGCTCTCTCAAGGACCTTGTTTTGGAGAGGTTTGTTCTTCTGTGCTGACTTCTCTCCGACAATCGCGAACAACCTGCTCCAGTGGTTGTGTAGGCTTGCGCAACAGTTTCTTCAGACGCCCAAGGAAGTTTTCAAATGGGAAGCATGAGATGTTATCAAGGACACCATACTTTTTGGCATCTTGGCTGAGGTGCACCAATCCATGCATGTTGTATGTCACATGTTTTTTTCCATAAAGCTTGCTGCAGTGATCAACAAAGAGAACCAATATTCTGTGTGCATAGTCTGCAAGGTCAGCACACAGGGACACATTCAGTAGGATGGTGATGCCAACTGAAAGCAGCATGAAGTTGTTGTACACTTGAGTTGGTACAAGGCCTTTTAAGCTGACTGGTCCAGTGTACAAGAGGAACTGCCTGAATTCTGTGGCTTTCCAACGCTCAACATCTTCCATGGATCGTTGCTTCCTGTTGAACTCGCACGGAACATGAGGTGTGAAGGTCAGGAGTACTCTGGAGAGCTCTTTTACCATGCTGGGCGAAAATCTTGTCAGCCGCCGTCCCTTTAGCCAAAGATGCAACAACTTTCTTGTCACTCCAAGGCATACCAGATGCATATAATCCAGTGGGAACTGGGTGACCAAACCAACAGACAACAATGCCAATGGCGTTTCTCCACACTGATGATTGTCATCAGAAAGTTCGTCACGGACTGCATGATCTAATCTTAGAGCAGAATCTGTTTGAGGAAAGGTCATCCTGTTCTCGTAGTGGACCCCCTTTTGAACACACTTGTCACACCCATAATATCCACTGTGACCTTTCACATTTCGAACAAGTGCACGAGCAGGGGCGTCACAGATAAATGTTGATATTTTGAAAGGAAGTGCTCTCCTTTCAAACAGAACTCCTTCCGCTTCAAGTCGCTGTGCCTCTTCTACAAAAGGATTCAAAAAGTGAAGGCTGCTTGGCTTCTTCTTCCCATAATAGAGACCAATGACAAATGGAAGTTTGTTTTGTTGGACATTACCCACGTATTGCTCAATTAAACCAAGAACTGGCCAGATCTGGGCATTTGAGCTTTTGAAAAGTGGAAGTCCATCAACATTAACTTGCATTGAAACTGACGTCAACTTCTGCAATTTAGGAGACACTAAAAACTGTGATAGTATTCCACTTTCAATTCCAGAGTGATGGTATACACCACCTGAGAGTTCTGTTGTTTTAACACAAGTCACTGTTTTCAGAAGGGTTCTTGGGTCTTTAGGAAGGGTTGGATGATCCTTGGACAAAATGGTTAAAAGCTTACCCAGTGCCACATGGGGGATCATGTTGTCAATAGCCCACCCTGCCAATTGTGTCCTTAGGCAATCCTCTTCCTCCTCACTATCTTCTGTGCTTGAGGAAAAAATGTCACCAGGTTCATACACCTCATCAACAGTTATTTCCTGTGCTTCAGGGGTTACAGTTTGTCCATGGCTTGTTGGAGCCATTCCATGTTGATGTTCATTAAGAGGAGGATTTACTTGGTCAAAGTCAGGAATAACAGCAAGTAGAGCATCGTTTGCAGCTGCAATTTCCTGTTTGTCCCTCTCAACTCCTTTCAATATTCGTCTCCTTTTGGCCCAGTAACTAGACATTGTGACTAACAATGCATTTACCTTTAAAGCCAAAACGATTGTCCAACAGTAGGTCTCTTGTGTGAAGTTAACCAGTTATGCTCCGGTCAAGGTATCTGCAAGAAAATGTGAACAAAACCACATTGTTAACGTTAGGAATATACAGTAGCATATATGCTTTAGAAAAAAAAGAAAGAAAAAAAAGATCAGCCAAACGTGTAACAGTGAAATTGTTAAAAAATTAAATGTACTCATTCAGTGTAGTGATTCATGTGAGCAGCACTGACCTCAAACATAAAAGAACAGCACTTCAGATAAATATAACTCATCATAATCCCCTTAAATCCTAGAAGTACAGTAGCAACACAGCACGTGCGAGCTAACACTTGCTAGTCACTGTAGCTACATTGTGAACTGAACTAGCAACATACTTTGATCTGACAAACAAAATAATTTAAACAACCTATATCATTCTGCTTTGTTAGAAAACACCAAATTGAAGTTATACTTAAGTCTTTCTAGATGTAAAATTTTGGATAGGCCTACTGTAGCTAGTTACATTTCTACATGTAACGTAACTAGCAACATTGCTTAACCTCAGTGTGTAAGTTACTGTAACAAAGCCAAAACAGCATGTGTTAGCTAACAATTGCTAGCCACTCTAGCTACTGGACTAGCAGCTACTTGTTCAGACAAACAAAATAATTTAAACAACCTATATACAACGTTAGTTTTGTAAGAAAACACTAGATGTAAAGCTTTGGCTACGTACTGAAGCGAGACACATCTCAACATGCTTGAACAGTGTAAAAAAGGCGAGCATGTGTTAGCTAACACTCTGAACTAGACTAGCAGCGTGCGTGTCGGAACAAACAAAGGAAAACAACCTAACGTTACTGGTATCATCATTCGGTTTAGTTAGAAAACACAAGTTATACTGATCAGTCTTGTCGTAGATTTTGCTACCTCCCAGATAGCAATGAGTCGGCGTTAAAATGCTGTCAGCTCCACCTCCATTCTAACTCCCATAGCCATGGCTGCTGGTCGAGTACAAATCCTTGTATTTCAAAGTGGATTGCCGCCAGCTGGCCGGGCTCCATTACACGGAGGCAACCGCCAAAGAAAATGAAGCAGTCGGCCCTGCATCTCGCAAGAAATGGGAGTGACGTAGTCGGCGGCAAACGTTTCATCCCCGCCAGCGGGACGCACCTATAGCCGACAGCTTACGGCCGGCGGCAAAAAGAAGCCGTGCGGATATTTTTTGCTAGCTGGGGCATTGTAGCTAAGCAGGATACCAGACCAGGTATATCTTCTATGGAGAGAAAAACACAGAGAAAACAAAGTTAACAGTCAAAATAACAGAATGTACTGTAATACAACTGGAGAGTAGTAGGAGAGAAAAGTAGCAGGGTGTAGAAAATGGGTAAGTCTGTCCTCCAGCAGTCTAAGCCTATAGCAGCATAACTACAGAGATAGCTCAGGATGACCTTAGCCACTCTAACTATAAGCTTTATCAAAAGGGAAAGTTTTAAGCCTGGCCTTAAAAGTAAACAGAGTGTCTGCCTCACGGACTAAAACTGGGAGCTGGTTCCACAGGAGAGGAGCCTGATAACTAAAAGATCTGCCTCCCATTCTACTTTTAGAAATCCTAGGAACTACAAGTAAACCTGCAGTCTGAGAGCGATCTACTGAAGGCTGATACCCTGACCTGCCTAATCAGGATACTTAAATAAACTTGATGAGTGTCTATCTATAATACCCGGTTTCCCTTTTGCAAAACAATTATAAATTGATTTGAACAATAAGGACATTTCTACAGGTGCCTTATGGATCTTTTTTAGTAAAATATAATATAAATCATTTTGTCTGAAACAGTTTGATGGGCATATTCTATTGCAACAAAGGTCAGAAAGAAAATGACAAAACAAATAAGAGGTCTGACATAACATAACTGTAGCAGTGTGTCATCGTCTGGTACACGTTTTGCTCAAACAGGCATGTTTTTCAGTCAGTGAAAAGCCCAAAGGCTCCAGGCTCCTTCTTTGCCGGCTGCCGGAATCCAAGGCTCATTGCCGCTGAAAAACATACTCTTGAAAACATTACTCAAAGGCAGCTCTAAACAGAACAGCAGCGTTCTGGATCAGCTGCAGCTGTCTTATTGACTTTTTAGGCAGACCTGTGAGGATGCTGTTGCAGTAATCAACCTGACTAAAGATTAACGAATGGTGTAGATATTTTGGTCCTGTTGAGACATCAGTCCTTTGATCCTAGAAATGTTCTTCAGGTGATAGAAGGCTGACCAGTAGATTCTAGCTGTATTAACTGTCTGCTGACTGTTGATCGTTCCTCTTTTGGTCCAAAAATAATAACTTCTTCCTGTTTCTGTTCAGCTGGAGAAAATTATGGCACATCCATCGATTTGCTCGATGTATTGGGACAATGAAAGGCTTTTCCATTATTTTTGTTTTCGTTTAGTTTTATTTTCGATCATGAGACAAAAAAAAAATAGCAATTCATAACTGATACAATATGTAGGCAAGGCAAGGCAATTTTATTCGTACAGCACACTTTCAACAGGAGGGTAATTCAAGATTCTTTACACGATTTGGTGATTTAAAAAAACAAAAAATACAAATAGACATGGAATATAACATTGGAAAATTAAAAGTAAAAGAAACACACATTACACATGATACACAATAAAGCAAGAGAAAGATCAATAAAGCAAGAGAGCATGAACACATTTCATACATATGACATCAATCATTTACTCTGAGTCTAGGGATGTTTAGTAGGCTAGAGTTGGAGGACCTGAGTGGTCTTGGTGGTTGGTACCGTGACAACAGGTCTTCAACATACGTTGGTGCTAAGCCATGTAATGATTTCTAAACTAGTAGAAGAATTTAGAAGTCTATTCTCTGAGCTACAGGGAGCCAGTGTAAGGACTTTAGAACTGGGGTGATGTGCTCTACTTTCCTGGTTCTAGTGAGGACGCGAGCTGCAGCGTTCTGGATCAGCTGCAGCTGTTTGACTTTTTAGGCAGACGTGTGAAGACGCTGTTGCAGTAATCAATCCGACTAAATATAAACGCATGGATGAGTTTTTCTAGGTCCCGTTTTGACATCAGTCCTTTAATCCTAGAAATGTTCTTCAGGTGATAGAACGCCGACCTTGTTATTGCCTTTATGTGACCCTGGAGGTTCAGGTCTGAGTCCATTACTAAACCTAGGTTTCGGGCCTGATCAGTAGTTTCTAGCTGGATTAACTGAAGCTGGGTGCTGATTCTTGATCGTTCCTCCTTGGGTACAAAAATAATGACTTCAGTTTTGTTTCTATTCAGCTGGAGAAAGTTGTGGCACATCCATCCATTTATTTGGTCAATGCATTGATTTAAGGTTTGAATGGGTTCAGAGTCACCTGGTGCCATTGTAATGTAAAGCCAGGTGTCATCCACGTAGTTATGGTAGCTAATGTTATTGGTTTCTATAATCTTGCCTAGTGGGAGCATGTAGATATTAAATAAGAGGGGCCCCAGGATGGAGACCTGGGGCACACCACATGTGATTTCTGTTCATTCTGATGAAAAGTTTCCTATTGAAACATAGAAGTCCCTGTTCTTTAGGTAAGACTCAAACCCGCCAAATAGTGTACCAGAGAGTCCGACCCAGCTGTCCAGTCGTTCCAATAAAATATCATGATCAACAGTGTCAAATGCTGCACTGAGGTCCAACAGAACCAGAGCTGTGGTTCTACCACAGTCTGTATTTATGTGGATGTCATTGAATACTTTGACAAGGGCAGTCTCGGTGCTGTGGTGAGCACGGAAACCAGACTGAAAAACATCAAAACGGTTTGTCATTGTTAGGAAGCTATTTAACTGCTGAAACACGGCTTTTTCAATAATCTTACTGATGAAGGGAAGATTAGAGATCAGCCTGTAGCTTTGCATTAATGTCTTGTCCAGATTCTTCTTCTTTAGCAGTGGTTTAATAACTGCTGTTTTGAAAGCCTGGGGGAAGACACCTGACAGGAGGGATGAGTTCACTATTTGAACAAGATCAGATACAATAACAGGAAGAACTTTCTTTAGAAAAGCTGTGGGTAGGATATCAAGACAACAGGAGGGGGAGCTTAATTGGATAATTTTTTCTAGGCTGTTCTGGTTTAATTCGTGGAATTCAGACATTTTCTCTACATTGTTGCTGATTGGGGATGGCACTGGTTGTGGATTCGATATTGAGGTACAGATTGACCGTCAAATTGTTAGAATCTTTTCAGTTAAAAGCTGGCAAATTCATTGCAGGCCCTGGTAGAGTTTAGTTCAGGGGCTACTGTCACTAAAGGATTAGTTTGTCTTTCCACTGTTGCAAATAGAGTCCGTGCATTATTAATGTTTCTGTTGATTATTTCAGAAAAGACTGATTTCCTAGCATCTTTTATAGTTAGCTGATATCTATTCAGTCTCTCTTTGTAGATCTCACCGTGAACCTGGAGTCGAGTTTTCTGCCATTTTCTCTCGGCTCGTCGACTCTCTTTTTTCACTACGTACCAGTGGATTACTTGTCCACAAAGACTTCTTTCTACCTCAGACTACTTTCACTTTAGTTGGAGCAATGGAATCCATGATGTCTGAGATTTTTGAAAGGAAATTATCTACCACCTTATTTACTGAGTTTGAGTTGGGAGATGAGGTGGAAGGGTAAATACGTTTAAAGGTTTCTACTGAATTGTCCCCTAGAAAACGCTTTGTTATAGTGGTCTTACTGTGGCTGGATAATTTAGTAGAGTTGGTACTTTCACAGAAAATACAGAAATGGTCAGATAATGCAATATTAATAACCGAGATGTTGGAAAAATTTAAACCTTTGCTGATAATTAAGTCCAGAATGTGTCCTTTATTGTGTGTTGGTTGTTTGACATGCTGGGTCAGGCCAAAGTTGTGGAGAGTATCATCTAATGTTTTTGCTTGTCTATCTTGGGGGTTGTCGGTATGGATGTTAAAATGAACAATATATCACTGTTAGGAATCCTTAATGTCAAAAACGAGTGGGAAGAAGCATACTTAATTAATCTCACTCCTACACTACATGTTTTCTACACTACTACTCCGCTTCAAAAACTGGAGTGAGACTAGGGTCCTACTGACCCCACAAGAACAGCAGGAGGGATAAACAAACTAGTTAGTTCAAAAAGCTACAAAGTTTTAACTTCTAAGGGTGTAAGATTTCTTTAAATACATTTTTGTTGCTAAACAATACTTTTTACCAAGTCAAAGTATCTTCAAACTCATCAGCAGTTTCAACTTTAAATAAAATAGCAGAAACAGCTTTGATCTAGTTTTTTTTAGATCTTCTTTTCCTTCATACGTTTTCAAGTTAACTGTTGGATTAGCATCATTAATAAAACCTTAGATGGACCATTTTTTATGAGTTTGTAATGGATAAAGACTTTTCAACTGTGTGAATTGTCATGTCATTTAATAAGTTTTGATCCGAAAGTTTTTTCACGGGTATTACTAGGAAAAGGCCTTTCATCTGTATGACGTGTCATGTGACTAGACAAATTAGTTTTATGACTAAAATCTTTGCCACAAATTGTACAAGAAAAAGGCTTCTCACCTGTGTGCACTCTCATGTGACTAGTCAAATGATCTTTCTGAGTAAAACTTTTGCCACAAATTGTACAAAAGAAAGGCTTCTCACCTGTGTGCACCCTCATGTGAGTAGTCAAATTGGGTTTCTGAGTAAAGGTTTTGCCACAAATTGTACAAGAAAAAGGCTTCTCACCTGTGTGCACCCTCATGTGACTAGTCAAACTAAGTTTGTGAGTAAAACTTTTGCCACAAATTGTGCAAGAAAAAGGCTTCTCACCAGTGTGCACCCTCATGTGACTAGTCAAACTGGGTTTCTGAGTAAAGGTTTTGCCACAAATTGTACAAGAAAAAGGCTTCTCACCTGTGTGCACCCTCATGTGACTAGTCAAACTAAGTTTGTGAGTAAAACTTTTGCCACAAATTGTACAAGAGAAAGGCTTCTCACCTGTGTGCACCCTCATGTGAATAGTCAACTTACTTTTATTAATAAAATACTTGCCGCAAATTGTACAAGAAAAAGGTTTCTCACCTGTGTGCACTCTCATGTGACTAGTCAAATGATTTTTCCGAGTAGAACTTTTGCCACAAATTGTACAAGAGAAAGGCTTCTCACCTGTGTGCACCCTCATGTGACTAGTCAAATTGGGTTTCTGAGTAAAGGTTTTGCCACAAATCGTACAAGAAAAAGGCTTCTCACCTGTGTGCACCCTCTTGTGAATAGTCAAACTATCTTTCCTAGTAAAACTTTTGCCACAAATTGTACAAGAGAAAGGCTTCTCACCTGTGTGCACCCTCATGTGAATAGTCAAATTACTTTTATTAATAAAATATTTGCCGCAAATTGTACAAGACAAAGGCTTCTCACCTGTGTGCACACTCTTGTGAATAGTCAAATTATCTTTCTGAGTGAAACTTTTGCCACAAATTGTACAAGAGAAAGGCTTCTCACCTGTGTGCACCCTCATGTGACGAGTCAAATAGGATTTGCAATAAAAACTGTTGCCACAAATTGTACAAGAAAAAGGCTTCTCATCTGTGTGCACCCTCATGTGACGAGTCAAATAGGATTTGCAATAAAAACTGTTGCCACAAATTGTACAAGAAAAAGGCTTCTCACCTGTGTGCACCCTCTTGTGACTAGTAAAACTATCTTTCCTAGTAAAACTTTTGCCACAAATTGTACAAGAAAAAGGCTTCTCACCTGTGTGCACCCTCTTGTGACTATTTAAATTGGATTTCAGAATAAAACCTTTGCCACAAATTGTACAAGAGAAAGGCTTCTCACCTGTGTGGACCTTCATGTGAATAGTCAAACTAAGTTTGTGAGTAAAAATTTTGCCACAAATTGTACAAGAGAAAGGCTTCTCACCTGTGTGAATTCTGACATGTCTATCAAAAATAGATTTTTTAGTGAAGCTTTTTCCACAGGACAGACATGTAAAATGTTTCATACCTGTGTGATTTTTCAAGTGTGATATTAAGTTACTATATTGAGTAAAAAAATCACCACAAATCTGACAACAATACAAATAGTTTTCTGCTTGAGTTTTCTTTTTCCTTTTGGGTTCTGAATTGTTACACTTCATGGCTTTCAGACATCTCTTATTGTGTTTGGGCCCTTTATCTCGCTTTGATCCTGAGTCTTTATGATGGTTTCCTTCTTGATCCTGGTTAGACTCCTGAGAGTTGACTTGGTCCCTGATTGGTTCTGGTTTAATTAAACACTTTTCCACAAGAGTAGGAGTCACCATGAATGTATCTTCACTCTCCTGCTTCAATACAAGCAGGTCTTTTTGTTCATTTATGCAGAGCTCCAATGCTTCCTTATTTATCCAGGGATGTTCTGGATCTTGGTGCTCTTCTTTCATCTGAGGAGGTTCTGGTTCCTTCTGGTCCAAACTGGAATCGCACTCCTGTTTACAGAGCTGCTGGTCAGAGAAAACTTCTTCTTTCCAAACATAATCGAGTAGGTGGTCTAGAAAAGCAAAAACAGGAGAAAAGCTTTCTATTTAATGTTAAAGGTCTCATTCACTCAGTTTTTCAATGAATATCCTGTGGTCTCTAGCCCAATTATATGCCTTTGTGTGACGTTTTATGTGGAAAAAGTCTTCAGCCCTACAAGTGGCTAAATAGAAAAATGGAAAAAAGTTTAAACAGAATTTTAAACGTCACAACTGTTATTGCAGTCTATGAAGGAAAATTTCTATTCTGCATTCTATGGAGCTAGAATTGGGACTTTAGTTTGGTACTTGTAACTTACGTTTTGTACTTCAAATTACAGATTTCAAGTTACAAGTTTCTGGTTTCAAGTTACAGATCATTTTTTACCATATTTGGCTTGCCTGGAAGAACCAATGAGTGGCTTACTAATTTTGACCGTGAAGGTAATCAAGTTTGATTGTGAGCGGTGTAGAGCCCTACCTTCCTCTCGCCATGACTAGATAGAAATTCAAGAAACATGATTTGTTGGTCAAAATTACCAAGCCACTCATTGGTCCCAGCAGGTAAGCCAAATATGGTAAAAAATGATCTGTAACTTGAAACCAGAAACTTGTAACTTGAAACTTGCAATTTGTATTTTTAAAATGTGTGCAAGTTACAAAACAAGTAAGACAAAACGTAAGTTACAAGTACAAATAATGAGTTACAAGTTACAAATAATAAGTTACAAGTACAAATAATGAGTTACAAGTTACAAGTAATAAGTTACAAGTACAAATAATAAGTTACAAGTACAAAACCAAAAGTTACAAGTACAGAACTAAAGTCCCAATTCTAGCTCCATACATTCTGACTAAATTTTCAATCTCTTCAAACAAAATGTAAAAACATTTTTTATTTTCAATGACAATTAGGTTGAGCTCTTAAAGCAAACTGGGCTTCCTCAGCAGTAATACATACTGATCTCCACCATGTCACACTGGAGCAGTAACTGAAGCAAAGTGTGCTTCTACTAAGTACAAACACTGTACGCTGTAACACTAATGTTTTAGTTCATAAATCTTGTTGAATGAGTTATCTTGATTGCAGCCCTAGTTTATATGTATCACAATTGGTCTACGTTCAAAGAATTCTATTTTTAGCTTCCCTTCATTCGCTCCCTTTTAAATCCAGAATAGAATCTAAGATCCTCCTTCTTCCATATAAAGCCCTTAATAATCAGCTCCATCATACAGGCTTCAGGGCGTCCAAAAAAGTCCAGCAAGCGCCAGGATCGTCTCCTAAAGAGGATTCAGCTGCGGGATCGGAGTGCCACCAGTGCAAAGCTTGCTCAGGAATGGCAGCAGGCAGGTGGGAGCGCACCTGCACGCACAGTGAGGCGAAGACTTTTGGAAGATGGCCTGGTGTCAAGAAGGGCAGCAAAGAAGCCACTTCTCTCCAAAAAATCATCAGGGACAGATTGATCTTCTGCAGAAAGTCTGGTGAATGGACTGCTGAGGACTGGGGCAAAGTCATATTCTCCCATGAAGCCTCTTTCCGATTGTTTGGGGCATCTGGAAAAAGGCTTGTCCGGAGAAGAAAAGGTGAGCGCTACCATCAGTCCTGTGTCATGCCAACAGTAAAGCATCCTGAGACCATTCATGTGTGGGGTTGCTTCTCATCCAAGGGAGTGGGCTTACTTGCAATTTTGCCCAAAAACATAGCCATGAATAAAGAATGGTACCAAAACACCCTCCAACAGCAACTTCTTCCAACAATCCAACAACAGTTTGGTGAAGAACAATGCATTTTCCAGCACGATGGAGCACCGTGCCATAAGGCAAAAGTGATAACTAAGTGGGTCGGGGACCAAAACGTTGAAAGTTTGGGTTCATGGCCTGGAAACTCCCCAGATCTTAATCCCATTGAGAACTTGTGGTCAGTCCTCAAGAGCCGGGTGGACAAACAAAAACCCATTAATTCTGACAAACTCCAAAAAGTGATTACGAAAGAATGGGTTGCTATCAGTCAGGATTTGGCCCAGAAGTTGATTGAGAGCATGCCCAAAAGAAAGGGCCAACACTGAAAATACTGACTCTTTGCATAAATGCCAAGTGATTGTCAATAAAAGCCTTTGAAGCATATAAAGTCCTTTTAATTATATTTCATTACATCACAGAAACAAAGATCTAAAAGTAGTTTTGTAGCAAACTTTGTAAAAACTAATATTTGTGTCATTCTCAAAACTTTTGGCCACAACTGTACATCAGTGATCTGACTGGTCCATATGTTCCTAACAGAGCACTTTGATCTCAGACTGCAGGTTTACTGCTGGTAAAAGTAGAATGGAAGGAAGATCTTTTAGTTATCGGGCTCCTCTCCTGTGGAACCAGCTCCCAGTTTTAGTCCGTGAGGCAGACACTCTGTTTACTTTTAAGGCCAGGCTTAAAACTTTCCTTTTTGATAAAGCTTATAGTTAGAGTGGCTTAGGTCATCCTGAGCTATCTCTGTAGTTATGCTGCTATAGGCTTAGACTGCTGGAGGACAGACTGACCCCTTTTTTTCATTCTTTGACTTTTCTCTTCTACTACTCTCCAGTTGCATTATTTGCTGTTATTTCAACTATTAGCTTTGTGTTTTCTCTCAGTGTTTTTCTCCCCATAGGAGTTACACCTGGCCTGGTATGCTGCTTGGCTATAATGCCCTGTTGGACGGGGGGCATCGACTGGAATGATGCTCCCAGTAACTGAACATCCCCCATATCCTGTTATCAAATTTTTACCTTCATTAACATAGCAAGTATTCCTACATCAGTTCTTTTGTTTCTTTCTGTGTCTCTGCTCTGACTTCTAGAGCCCCCAGTCGGTCGTGGCAGATGGCCGCTCATACTGAGCCAGGTTCTAGTTCTGCTGGAGGTTTCATCCAGTTAAAGGGTAGTTTATCCTCTCCACAGTCACTAAATGCTTGCTCAGTATGAAGGATCACTGTGAAGTCAACGATAACGCAAGCAACTGTCTATTGTCGCTACATGTTTGTCCAGGAGTGAATGCAGCAAGTAGGGCTGGGCGATAATCCGAAAATTTACAGGTACAGGTATTACTGTAAACAACATCATTTTGCCCATGTCAGTATATTTGATATTTTAAAAAACTTAAAAGATGTGTGTAGTTTGGTGGTGTGCATGTCCCTTTAAGATGCTGACTGTACTACTACTACATGGAGTCACATGATAGTCATGTGACTTCCCCCCGGAACAATGTTGCCAACGTAGCAACATTTAGCACGTTTTTAGACCCCTCTAGCAGCTTTTCTTCAAAAAAGCGACTAGTGACAAATCTGGCTGCTTTTTTGGTGTTATTGGAGACCTTTGGAAACCCAAGTAAAGCACGTCTCCTGGTTACACTTTTCACTGTCCACCAGTGCTGCAGCAGTGGCCTCCTCTACCGCGCTCAAAGCATGTGGCCAGTCTGCGCGCTGCAGCTCTGCCCGCTCTGGAGTCAGAGCAGATATTTAATGGTCCGAGTCCAGAATGCTAATAAATTACGCATGCTGGAAGCCGCCGCTTGGTGGCTGCTGAAGGAGGAGCAGCCTCTCCTGATCTCTTCCAATTTCTTGCCTTATTCTCTCTTCTTATTTTCTTTTTCTAGCATTTTTCTTAGTTACTTTATACACCCAGCCACTGGAGTTACTGTATTAGACCAGATCTCTTTTTTGGATTACTTTCTGAAGGACTGTGGATTACCAAAATGGCGTTTTGCTCAGCTGAGGACTTTGAGAAACTGCCCCAGAGAATTGAAACAATAGAGGTGAAGTTACGCCGTCTTGAGGTTAACATGGAATTAAACATTGGATATGGAAATCAGACAACTTTACAGATTACTACATGCAGGGAGGAAGAACCTGGCAGCCTGGTGTTATCTCGGTCCAACAGTCTCGCCCAGAAGTCACAGAACAACGCTACTCCCTCAGCCAAAAGGCGCTTTACGGGTAGAACACCCCATTTACAGTTTGATGAACACTTGCCGGCTTTAAAGCATACTGAATCTACACCTGCTTTTTCTGTTCTGAGGGGAAAAAAACAAAAGAAATTCCAACCCAAAACAAGATACCACTCCCCCTGGAATTACGTTGAGAATCAGATCCGTAGCTCTCAGTTTTTAGCAGACCAGTCCCTGATGATGAAAGGTTCAGCAGACTGCGCATGGTCCATAAATGGTTAAAGAAACAATCTGTTGTAAATCAATCTCATTTAATAATTTTTAAATATTTGGATGTGCAAAGCATCTGTTCAAGGAAAACCAATGTTATCTAAACAGAGCTTGAGTGAGACTGATGACCTCAAATATGTTCTGTTATCTGAGTCAGAAAGCTAAACACTTGATAAAGCACCCAAGAGCTGACCTTGAAGCATGGCCCGTGGATACTATTGGAGAACAAACATTTCCCCAAACACTCCAAGTTAGGATGACGCCACTGGCCTAGACAGATGCACAATCCGCAGAAATTGACAGAGGACAAACGTGTACAGCGCTCACTCCAGCGTTCTTCAAGTATTCCAACATCATCCGACTCAGCTACATCAACCGATTACCCCTTTAGAAATTTCTCAGATAAACCGAAGACACAAATTAGAATGGGACACAACGAACACCGAAACTTGGACTACATCAAGCCTCTGGGACTAACACTGGGTGTATTCTGCCCATGGCCCAACTGGTAATAACAGGCATTTGATATACAAGGGAACCGGAAAGTAACTATACTCTCATCGTCTCCCAGCCTCCCTGAGAGTAGAATTCAAGTCCTTATAGGCAGCAAAAAACTAAAGCAACACGCTCAAATCTCTAATTGATCACCTGTCAGAAGGTTCAGCTACCCATCATCAAACCATTTAAATTAGCTTTATTAAATATTAGATCTTTATCAGGAAAGTCTTTCCTAACTAATGAATTCAACACTGAATATAAAATACACGCCCTTTTTTAATCAGAAACCTGGCTAGACGTAAATAATGAAACGTCTGCACTGATAGAATCTACTCCTGCAAATGACAACTTTTTAAGCGAGAGCAGGAAACACAGACGAGGTGGAGGCATAGCCACAATTTTCGATTACTCAGTGAACTTTAAAAAAGTATTCCTGGGCACATTTAACTCTTTTGAATACCTAGCCACCCAGATAAATGAGCCCAAAAAAGTTTTATTCCTAAGTATGTATCGATTACGTTGGAAATCCCATTTTCTACAAATGAACTGAACATACTGTTGGATGGCTGGAAGCCATCTTAAAAGATGGACTGAGCAGACTAGATTTCCCAGCAAGCGGTGACCCCCAACACACTCCTATTGGTCCGTGGCCACCAATGGTGACATCAACGATGACATCACGGCCAAAGGACTTTAAGAATGGTAGTGGCAGCCATTTCAAGTTGTTCTAAGCCAGAAGTTTCAAGAGAAACCCTGGCTAAACAGAGGACATCTCACCGGTGAAGATTCTCTTTTGTTCTGACCCGCTGGACCGGGAAGAACTCTAATTTCAAAGCTTCGAAGTGCCCATCCTGTTTGTGCAACCAGTTTGAGCGATCTCAGGACTGTTCAAAGACACTTCGTTGACCTGCAGGCCGTCCAGCCTGCAGTTGGGACACCGTCCTAAAAATCATGCGCAGGTTTCCTAACTCTTCTCTTTCTTGCTCAACTACGGACACATTTTGCTCTCCTCCCGTGGACTGGACCTCCTTCAAGGCAAAGTAGGACTGAACCGGTTCATTTATGCCGATATTGTGTCTGGGCAGAGATAAATAGAGAAAATAGAGTTCTTAACGAGTTAGATCTCGTTCATTGTTGGTTTAAAGTGCTGTTAAGCGCTAAACCTCTTGGCTCATTTGCCGTCGCCGTACACATAGGTTTGAGCTGTATTTGCTGTGTTTGAAACGGTTTCTTTTTATCCTAAACAGAGTCGACTTTCTTTTTTTCCTTCCTCTCTTTTCCTCTCTCTCGCTCCCTGATCACCCAGTCGCCAGAGTCGGACTCGGACCATTTCTATGTTTTCTTTGAAAGTACCCTCTCTGCTAAACCATCTGGCCACAGTGAGACCACTGTGAAAAAGCGTTTTCTCACAGACAGTTCAGTTGAAACCTTTAAACGTATTAACCCTCCCACCGCAGCCCCCTCATCTCCCAACTCCAACTCAGTAAACAAGCTGGTAGATAATTTCAGACATCACCGATTCCTTTGCTCCAACTAGAGTGAAAGTAGTCTCGGGTAGAAAGAAGTCTCGGCTCGTTGGTTCACGGAGTACCTAGTGGTACCTAGTGAAAAAAGGGAGTGTCGACGAGCAGAGAGATCATGGCGGAAAACTCGACTCTAGGTTCACTGAGAGATCTACAAAAAAGATTGCACAGATGTCAGTTAACTTTAAAAGATGCTAGGGAAACTTTCTTCTCTGAAATCATTAACAGAAACAGTACCAATGCACGAACTCTACTTGCAACAGTGGATAGACTAACTAATCCTCCAGTGACAGTAGACCCTGAACTAAACTCAACCAGGGCCTGCAATGAATTAGCAGCTTTTTCACTGAAAAGACTAACAAGTCAGTCTGTACCTCAGTACCGAACCCACTACCAGTGTCATCCTCACTTATCACCAATGAAGAGAAAATGTCTGAATTCCATTAATTAAACAAAAAAACCTTGAATAAATCATTAGGGGTGTCGCGTGGCATAGTGGTTAGAGCGGGCGCCCCATGTGCAGAGGCTTTGATCCTCAATGTGGCTGTCCCCGGTTTGAGTCCCGTCCCAAGCGACCATTGCCGCATGTCTTCTCCCACCTCTCTCCCCCTTCAAAACTCTGTCCACTGTCAAGAAAGGCAACTCGGGCCCCCCCCCCCCCCAAAAAAAAAAAACCTTGAATAAATCATCAACTAATTAAGCTCCTCCTCTTGCTGTCTTGATATCCTACCCACCGTTTTCCTTTAGAAAGCCTTCCCTGTCATTGGGTCTAATCTGATTCAAATAGTGAACTCATCCCTCCTGTCAGGGGTCTTTCCCCAGGCCGAAAAAACAGCAGTTGTTAAACCACTGTTAAAGAAGAAGAATCTGGACAACATGTTAATGCAGAACTACAGCCCAATCTCTTCCATTCATCAGTAAGATTATTGAGAAAGCTGTTTCATCAGTTAAATAGCTTTCTAACAATGACCAACTACTTTGATGTTTTTCAGTCTGGTTTCCGTGCTTACCACAGCAACGAGAATGCCCTTGTCAAAGTTTTCAATGACATCCCCATAAATATAGACTGTGGTAGAACCACAGTGCTGGTTCTGCGCGACCTCAGTGCAGCATTTGACACTGTTGATCATGATATATTATTGGAACAACTGGAGAGCTGGGTCAGACTCTCTGGTACAGGACTTGGCTGGTTCAAGTCTTACCTAAAGAACAGGGACTTCTTTATTTAAATAGGAAACTTTTCATCAGAAGAAACAGAAATCACACATGGGGTGTCCCAGGGCTCCATCTTGGGGCCCCTCATTTAATATCTACATGCTCCCACTAGCCCAGATTATAACAGCCAACAAGATTAGCTACCATAACTATGCAGATGATACTCAGCTCTACATAACGATGTCACCAGGTGACTTTGAACCCATCCAAACCCTAAGCAAATGCATCGAGCAAATCAATGGATAGATGTGCCATAACTTTCTTCAGCTGAACAGAAAAAAACAGAAGTAATTACTTTTGGACCTAAAGAGGAACGATCAAGAGTCAGCACACAGCTTCAGTTAATATGATTGGGTAAGCCGTAGTGTGTCATTTCCTGTTGTCGCTGTTGCACTCCGTGGAGCCATTTTGGTATTCAGACTCTCCTGAATTGATCTAGTTTTCTCTGTTTCAAGTTATTTTTACACACAAGCACACTAAAACACATGATTTCTGGTGGTGTACGTTACGTCTTGGAAACTCCTTGTGTTTCACACAGTTTTTCTTAGCGTGTTAAGGTCTCGCTAGCTTAGTTAGCATAGCTTCATTGCTGCTATGGCTACTCCTCTCTCATATCTCATACTCAGCCTAAATCTTATCCTCTTTCTTGCTCTCTGCGTCAGATGTTTAGTTACTTCCCTGCCTCCTTCAGTGATAATGGTAACTGTAATAAATGTAACATTTTGTAGCTTTGGAGGCGAGGGTGTCGGAGTTAGAGGCTCAGCTCCGCGTTGTTGAAATACCAGCAAATAGCCGAGGCCCATTAGCCAGCGCTGAGCCAACGAGGGCAGCACCCCTCGATTTAGCTCTACACGCCTTCTAGTTTACAGACTGCTGAAGGAGGAGCAGCCTCTCTTTGTCTCTCTCCCGATCCCCCCTCACTTCATTTTCTTTTCTGTTTGCTTTTCTTGTTTTCTTTTCTTAACCTTTACTTAGTTACTTTATCTACCCAGCCCCTGGAGTTATGTATTGGACCGGATCTCTTCTTGGATTACTTTTTTATGGACTTATCAACATGGCTTTTTGCTCAGCTGAGGACTTTGAAAAACTGCTCCACAGAATTGAGGGCATTGAAACGAAGCTACATCGTCTGGAAATTAGTTTTTATCTCCACGCTGATTATGGAAACGACACAACTTTACCGTTGAATACACACACAGAGGAACAGCCTCGCAGCCCGGTGTTACATCGGTCTAACCGTGTCACAGAGAAAAGACAGGACAAGGTTACTCCCTCAGCCAACAGGCGCCTGACGGGCAGAACTCCGCACTCTAATGAACACTGGCCAGCTTTAAAACGCACGGAATCATCAACCCCAGCCTGTTCTCCGAGGAAGAAAAAACAAAAGAAACTCCAGCACAGAGAAAGCTCTGAACCCAAACCTGCCGCTTCTGCTAAAAGTAAACAAAAGAGGTTTCAGCCAAAGACAAGAGACATTTCTCCACCTGGAATCCCACTGAAAAACAGATTTGCAGCCTAGAGTTCCCTGAAAGATGACTCAGACCCTGGAACCAGTCAAAGGCATCAGGAGAATCCCAGCCGCATCAAACGGACACATAACAAAGTAAGAGCCCCCCAAGCAAAGATTGTTATCATACAAGACGGATCAATTAATGGAATTGAGGCTTTTTGTAGCAAGAACACCAGAGTTTATAGCTGCTACACAAATGCAGTGAGAGAAATATCAGAAAAAATCCAGAACATCTTGGACCAACATCCTACTCTGGAAAAGCTTGTCATTCACGCTGGATCAGCAGATATCGCAATGAGACAATCAGAGATTCTGAAGAGAGACTTTTATGATCTCCTACAGAGACTTGATGGACTTAATGTAAACATCCTCATCAGCGGACCAGTTCCTGAAGGGAATGATGAAAGATTTAGCAGACTCCGCATGCTCTATAAATGGTTGAAGAAACAATCAGCGGAGAAGTCGTTCACATTTATTAATAATTTCAAAGTATTTGGAAGTGCTAATCATCTGTTCAAAGCAGGCCAATGTTATCTTAACAAGGCCGGAGTAAGGCTGTTGGCAGCAAATATTTTCTCTTATCATAATCAGAAAGCAAAACACTTGCTCCCAAAAGCTGACCTTGAGGCGCCCATGGATATCAGAGAACAAAAACAGCAAGTCATGATGACACCACAGGCCCGAACAGATAAACAACCATCAGAGATTAAGTCTTCATCTTCCTGTGACTCAGCCACATCAAATAAGTCTCCATTTAGAAATTTTACAGACAGACTGAACGAGCCAATCAAATTTGGGACACAATTAACACCTAAACTTAGACTACACCAAACCCCTGGGACTAGTGTCAATAAGCCTGGGAGCTTCCCCCCAGTGATTATTACAGATATTTGATATTTGAGGGAACCGGGCAGTAAATCTACCCCTACCGTCTCCCAGAACTCGCCCGGCACCCCTGAGTTTAGGATTTCAGTGATTATCAGCAACAGGAAACATAAGCCGTTAACTACACGCTCTCATATTAAACAAAATCTCAAATTGATAACCTGTCAGAAGGTTCAGCTGCCCATCATCACAATACTTAAGTTAGCTTTATTAAACATTAGATCTCTATCCGGGAAGTCTTTTCTTATAAATGACTTCATGACTGAGCATAATTTACACGCCCTTTTTTTTATCAGAAACTTGGCTAGATGAAAATAACGAAACAACTGCATTGATAGAATCTACTCCTCCAAATTACAATTTCTTAAGCGAGAGCAGAAAACACAGACGAGGTGGAGGTGTAGCCACCATTTTTCACAACTCAATGAACTTTAAAATGGTAACCTTGGGCACGCTTGATTCTTTTGAATTCCTAGCCACCCAGATAAATGAGGCAAACAAAACTTCATTTCTAAGTTTAGCTAAACCACCAAAACTTAACTCTAACTTCTTTAATGATTTCAATGACCTTCTTTCTGTAATTAGTATCGACTATGACCAACTAATCATTGTGGGGAATTTTAACCTCCATACCGACAACTCCCAAGATAGACGAGCAAAAACATTACATGATACTCTCCACAACTTCGGCCTGATCCAGCATGTCAAACAACCAACACACAATAAAGGACACACTCTGGACTTAATTATCAGCAAAGGTTTAAATATTTCCAACATCTCTGTAATTAATATTGCGTTATCTGACCATTTCTGTATTTTCTTTGAAAGTACCATCTCTGCTAAATTATCCAGCCACAGTAAGACCACTATAAAAAAGCGTTTTCTAGGGGACAGTTCAGTAGAAACCTTTAAACGTATTTACCCTTCCACCACATCCCCCTCATCTCCCAACACAAACTCAGTAAATAAGGTGGTAGATAATTTCATTGCGAAAACCTGAGACATCATGGATTCCATTGCTCCAACTAAAGTGAAAGTAGTCTCAGCTAGAAAGAAGTCTCCACTATGAGATCTACAAAGAGAGACTGAATAGATATCAGCTAACAATAAAAGAAGCTAGGGAATCGTTCTTTTCTGAAATCATCGACAGAAACATTAATAATGCACGGACTCTATTTGCAACAGTGGATAGACTAACTAATCCTCAATTCTTGGCTCGATATTTGATAAACATAGCCTCAAATCATCCTCCATTTGTGCACGATTGTGATATTTTGCTTTTGAGTGCAGTCGTTTATGAGAATCCTTCCTCACACAAATATGTCGACGCAAAAGGAAGGCGAATGTTCAAGGCGACGTCACAGAGTTGAGGGTATTCCTGCATCAATGCTTCCCAGAATGATGAAAGAAGGGAGGAACTAAAGAGTTCCTTCAGTCTACTGTCATTCTTCAGCATAATAAGCTGCTCCTGCATATCAATAGGGTGATCATATTTTGATTTCCAAAAAAAGAGGCCATCTGGAACAGTACTGAAACACTTTCAGGACTTGATCAAGACATTTTAACATATTTAAAATGTGCATTCTCAATGTGGTTAGAAAAGTTTAGTTAAATAACAAACTTCGAAAAGGCTTTCACAAGTAGAAAATGATTTTATATTCTCTGGAAATAAATTATAATAGAAATAGTTACTCTTCTGAATTAAAGAAAGTTACCAGCAACAATATTAGTTTACTTTTTAAACTGCACTGGACAAAAACTGAAGAAAAATCTGAAATAATCTTCTGAGAAAATAAGTATTATTTTCTTTTCACTGTAATAAAAGCAAACAGCTGCAGACTCAAAAACACAAAAAGTGCTTGCTCTGTTTAGTTTGCATCTTCATCCTCCACAGTCAGTTTATAGATCAACTCTCACTTTGCTCAGCCTTTTTATAGTTTTTGTGTCCATGTGATCTATGGGATATTTGCCACTTTTGTCACACACAGAAACACACATGCCAGCTATGTGAATGGCGCACATTTGTTGCGACTGGACAGTATATCTTTTTTGGTTCCTGCATGAAGCTTGTTCTTTGACTTCTTGTAAACAGCAGTAACTCGGCGCTGCGCAATGCAGGATAACGCGGTGCGGTGCAACTGGGCGCAGAGCTGCGCTGCGCAATGCATGCGGCGCGGTGCAGCTCGGCGCACAGCCTGCTGTCTGTGGCGTCAATTAACAGATCAGAACCAGCTCGGGAGAACGTTACATGAGAGAAAGGCTGCCATACTGTATGCATCACACCAGTCAGTTCAAGTATGGTCCTATGAAAAACAATAAAGACCCAGACTTTTTCATCAGTCTATAAATCCTCCCGGATGCCCCGGACAGCACATGAAAAGTGGACATGTCTGGGGAAAAGAGGACGGTTGGTCACCCTAAATTGACTCGTTTGCTGTGCACACAAACGGATCTCAAACCCACGCAAAAGAGCGATAATACTCTTTAAAGTACGTCGCAAATAGTTCTCTCATTGCTGACAGGTGCTCAGACGCTGATTGAAATAGAGAGGAGAAATGGTGTGACGTGCCTGCATCAGTGATAAAGTCTACAAGGCTGGGGAACATGTCGCAGTTCCCTACACTAATGCGGCCATGCCAGATGTCTAGTTATTGTGTAAAGGCGTGCACTTTGTCTGCAATGAGCAAAATATGAGTTTCGCGGCCTTGCAAAGACAGTTTAAGGCCATTCAAGCGGTCAAATATAGATCAAATAGGACAGAGACGCAAACCACATAGTGTCATCTAGATTCCTCACCAGATTTGATTTCTGTCAAAAACCACTTCACCTCCTCTCGCAGCTCATACAACCGCTGTAACACCCACCCCCCTGGAGAGCCAGCGAACTTCAGTGTGACTCGCTTAATAAAACCTGCTTATCACCTGCATTTGCGCTCATGATCGACAAACAAATCTAATTTGTTCAAAACTAATTTTTTTAAATCAGTCCAAACACATTTTAATTTCTATTCGGGAGTTATTTATATACAAAACTAGAACTTTTTATGACAGTAGTTGAATTTTTTTTTTTTAAAAAGCTAATTTTTATTTTTCTGTTTTTTTCCACCCATCCTGTAGCCTACTGGCGGCCCCCCAGGAGCGTGTCCGCACCCCACCGGTTGAGAATCACTGCTTTAGTGACAGTAGCCCCAGAACTAAACTCTACCAGGGCATGCAATGAATTTGCCAGCTTTTTCACTGAAAAGATTCTAACAATTAGACGGTCAAGCTGTACCTCAATATCGAACCCACAACCAGTGCCATCCCCAATCAACAACAATGTAGAGAAAATGTCTGAATTCCACGAATTAAACCAGAACAGCCTTGAAAAAATAATTATCCAATTAAGCTCCTCCTCCTACTGTCTTGATATCATACCCACAGCTTTTCTAAAGAAAGTTCTTCCTGTTATTGTGTCTGATCTTGTTCAAATAGTGAACTCATCCCTGCTATCAGGTCTCTTCCCCCAGGCTTCAAAAACAGCAGTTGTTAAACCACTACTAAAGAAGAAGAATCTGGACAACACGTTAATGCAGAACTACAGGCCGATCTCTAATCTTCCATTCATCAGTAAGATTATTGAAAAAGCCGTGTTTCAGCAGTTAAATAGCTTCATAACAATGACAAACCGTTTTGATGTTTTTCAGTCTGGTTTCCATGCTCACCACAGCACCGAGACTGTCCTTGTCAAAGTATTCAATGACATCCGCATAAATACAGACTGTGGTAGAACAACAGTGCTGGTTCTGTTGGACCTCAGTGCAGCATTTGAAACTGTTGATCATGATATATTATTGGAACAACTGGAGAGCTGGGTCAGACTTTCTGGTACACTACTTGGCTGATTTGAGTCTTACCTAAAGAACAGGGACTTCTATGTTTCAATATTAAACTTTTCATGAGAACGAACAGAAATCACATGTGGGGTGCCCCAGGGCTCCATCCTGGGGCCCCTCTTATTTAATAT
Source organism: Valencia hispanica (assembly GCA_963556495.2). NCBI lineage: Eukaryota > Metazoa > Chordata > Actinopteri > Cyprinodontiformes > Valenciidae > Valencia > Valencia hispanica. The sequence continues at coordinate 2,588,025 of OY747707.1, forward strand.
CTACATGCTCCCACTAGGCAAGATTATAGCAACCAATAACATCAGCTAACATAACTACGCGGATGACACTCAGCTTTACATTAGAATGTCACCAGGTGACTCTGAACCCATTCAAAGCCTAAATCAATGCATTGACCAAATAAATGGTTGGATGTGCCATAACTTTCTTCAGCTGAATAGAAACAAAACTAAAGTAAATATTTTTGGACCCAAAGAGGAACGATCAAGAGTCAGCACACAGCTTCAGTTAATACAGCTAGAAACTACTGATCAGGTACGAAACCTAGGTTTAGTAATGGACTCAGACCTGAACCTCCAGGGTCACATAAAGGCAATAACAAGGTCAGCCTTCTATCACCTGAAGAACATTTCTACGATTAAAGGACTGATGTTGTAACAGGACCTAGAAAAACTCATCCATGCGTTTATCTTTAGTCGGATTGATTACTGCAACAGAGTCTTCACAGGTCTGCCTAAAAAGTCAATCAGACAGCTGCAGTTGATCCAGAACGCTGCTGCTCACGTCCTCACTAGAACCAGGAAAGTAGAGCACATCACCCCAGTTCTAAAGTCCTTACACTGGCTCCCTGTAACTTAGAGAATAGACTTCAAAATACTCCTACTGGTTTAAAAGTCACTACATGGCTTAGCACCAAAATATGTTGAAGACCTGTTGTCACAGTACCAACCCCCAAGACCACTGAGGTCCTTCAACTCTAGCCTACTAAACATCCCTAGACTCAGAACTAAACATGGAGAAGCAGCTTTCAGTTTCTGTGCTCCCCTTATCTGGAACAGACTGCCTGACGAGTGTAGAGCTGATGAAACACTGAACCGCTTTAAATCGAGACTAAAACCCATCTGTTTAGAATTGCCTTTGAGTAAATGATTGATGTCATATGTATGAAATTTGTTCATGCTCTCTTGCTTTTTTGATCTTTCTCTTACTTTATTGTGTATCATGTGTAATGTGTGTTTCTTTTACTTTTAATTTCCATTGTTTTTTGTTTTTTTTTAAATCACCAAATCATGTAAAGCACCTTGAATTACCCTGCTGTTGAAAGTGTGCTATACAAATAAAATTGCCTTGCCTAGCCGTCCTCCAGTAGAACCCGTGCAGCCGGGACCTCAGGCCGGCTGGGTTAAAGTACGTAGGAAGCATAGTTCTTTTTTATTTTATTTTTTTTATTTTTATGAATTGCTGGGGGTTTTATTTCCTGATGTTATGGACACGGAGACGGAAAATTAAGGGGAAGAAAGAAAGAAGATGAAGAAGAGAGGTAGGAAACCAAAAGTCAAGAGAGAGGGTGAGTTGGAAATACAAGAGAGGAAGGGGAACAAAGAAAACACAGGAAAACATTGAAGTCTGCCTCCATACCCACAGGCTGGCAGAGAGAGGGGAAAAAACAAAACAAAACACGAAAAAGGAACATCGACAAAACAAACATCGTGAACTAAGAACTACACAACCACAACACACAAAAATGGATATAAAAATACAACAACAATGTCACAGAAAAACTCATGGTACCAATTAATCAAGCTCTAGTAATAATAACTTCAGCCCAAGAATATATCTGTAAACACCAGAGACCCCACATCTATGTGTGTGTGTGAGCATGCTGGTGCATATAAGGTTTCTCCATAAGAGTGTTCGATAGCTGGTGTGAGCAGGCATCAATCCGTCTCCCAGGAATCGATGCAGACATGAAGGAGATCGGAGCCAAGACGTCCAAAGGACCCCCAGAGCCCCAGGTGGACCCGGGCAGGGCCGACCGCATCCCCCAAGAGAGGAGCAAAGCAGAACCCCAGGGGAACGTCCAGCGGCTACTATGCAGGGGCCCGGGGGGCAGCAGTGACGAGCCCACGGGCCCCGCCGGCAACCGGCCGCGCCAGGGCGGGCCGGTCCACAGACCGGGAGAGCCGGGGCCCAGGGGCGCCCCACCCCCCAGGAGGGACCCGACAAGGGACAAGCTGACGAGGGGCCCCCGGCACCGCAGGGGCCGCCGCCAGCATCACCCTAGGCCAATCCCCACCGCCAACATTCCAGCCCCCCACCCCTGCACCACGTCGGGGCGCCCATCCGATAGCCACAGCGGATGGACAGCATAGTTCTAGAACCCCGCCCACGGGTCACCACCAACCCGTCCATGTTTCTAACAACAGCGACAAACTCGCTGAGAAGCCGACCCTGGTAATCGGCAGCTCCATAGTCAAAAACGTGGCATTAGAGACACCACTGACCACAGTCAAATGCTTGCCAGGGGCTAGAGCGGGCGACATGATATCCTACCGGAAACTGCTGGCTAAGGATAAGCGTAAATACAGTAAGATTGTTATTAACACTGGCGGTAATGACATCTGTAATGACACCCGTTTACGCCAATCGGAGGTCACTAAAATGAGTGTTGCTTCGGTGTGTAAGTTTGCCAAAACAATGTCGGACTCTAATCTTTTCTGATCCCCTGCCCGATCGGACCAGTGACGACATGTTTAGCTGCATGCTGTCATTCCACCAATAGTTGTCGTGGTCATGTCCTGTAAACTATGTGGGCTACATTGAGAACTGGTAAAACATTTTGGGGAAAACCTGGTCTGGTCTGATCTGGAGAGACGGCATCCATCCCACTTTGGATGGAGCAGCTCTTCTTTCTAGAAAACTGGATTGATTTATTAGTTCTCCAAAACACTGACAGCCCAGGGTCCAGACCAGGAAGCAGAGTCGTAGTTTAACCCACCTCTCTGCTGCTTCTGTACTGTTACCCACCCATTACCCTATAGAAACAGTGTCTTGCCCATGGCCAAAATTAAATGGATTAAAATTTAACCTAACAAAAGCAAATCATGAAAATCTCATGAAGATAATAAATATGACTATTAAATGTGGTTTATTGAACATAAGATCTCTCTCCTCAAAGACTTTGTTAGTAAATTACCCGATTTGTGATAATCAAATTAATATGTTTTGTCTCACAGAAACCTGGTTGCAGCAGGAGGATTATGTCAGTATAAATGAGTCAACTCCTTCCAATTATTTACATTTTCACATTCATAGAAGTACTGGGGGAGGAGGAGGAGGAGTTGCAACCATTTTTCAATCTGATTTACTAATTAATCCCAGACCAATTGATAGCTACAGTCCTTTTGAACATCAAATTCTTAATTTTTCTTCAACCAAGTTGCAAAACATTAAGACCATTTCTGTTTGTGGTTTTGTATCGTCCACCAGGCCCTTACTCTCAATTCCTGGATCAGATCTCACATTTTTTATTGGATTTAGTATTAAATACTGATAAAGTCATTATAGTGGGGGATTTCAATAATAATGTGGACACTGAAAGTGATGGCCTAAATGCAGCCTTAAATTTAAATTCAATTCAGTTTATTTATATAGCTCCGATTCACAACAGATGTCATCTCAAGGCACTTAACAAGAAGTCATTTCAATACATTTATACAAACATTCCAATCAGTTAAAAAGTTTCCTATTTAAGGAATCCCAGCAGATTGCGTCAGTCATCGGTGTGAGGTTGAGCCCCATTGATGCAGACTTTCCAAATAAAGCAATCCCTCATACTGAGCCTGCATGTAGCGACGGTGGAGGGAAAACTCCCGTTTAACAGGAAGAAACCTCCAAAAGAATGTACTGTAATACAACTGGAGAGTAGTAGTAGAAAAGGAAGTAGCAGAGTGAAGAAAATTGGTAAGTCTGTCCTCCAGCAGTCTAAGCCTATAGCAGCATAACTACAGAGCTAGCTCAGGATGACCTTAGCCACTAACTATAAGCTTTATCAAAAAGGAAAGTTTTAAGCCTGGCCTTAAAAGTAAACAGAGTGTCTGCCTCACGGACTAAAGCTGGGAGCTGGTTCCACAGGAGAGGAGCCTGATAACTAAAAGATCTGCCTCCCATTCTACTTTTAGAAATCCTAGGAACTACAAGTAAACCTGCAGTCTGAGAGCAAAGGGCTCTGTTGGGAACATATGAAACAATCAGATCTCTGATGTATGATGGAGCTTGATTATTAAGGGCTTTATATGTAAGAAGAAGGATCTTAAATTCTATTCTGGATTTAACAGGGAGCCAATGAAGGGAAGCTAAAACAGGAGAAATGTGATCTCTCTTTTTAATATTCATCAGAACTTTTGCCGCATTTTGGATCAACTGAAGGCTTTTAATGGCATTTTGTGGACTACCTGATAGTAAAGAATTACAGTAGTCCAGCCTTGAGGTAACAAATGCATGGACTAGTTTCTCAGCATCACTCCTGGACAGGATGTTTCTAATTTTAGCAATATTCCGGAGGTGAAAGAAAGAAATCCTAGAAACCTCTTTAATATGGGATTTAGATGTCAAGTCTTGGTCAAAAATAACGCTGAGGTTCTTTACGTTATTACTGGAGGCCAATTTAATGCCATCCAGATGAAGTGATTGACTAAGCAGTTTTGTTTTTAGAACTTCTGGTCCAAAGACAGCAACTTCTTTCTAGTCAGAATTTAAGAGCAAAAAGTTTAGAGTCATCCATGCTTTTATCTCTTCCAGACTTGCCTGTAATCTAGCTAACTGACTGGGTTCATCAGGATTTATGGATAAATATAGTTGTGTATCATCGGCATAGCTGTGGAAATTTATCCCATGCTGTCTAATGATTCTACCAATTGGAAGCATATATATGGTGAAAAGAATTGGTCCAAGGACAGAACCCTGTGGAACTCCACAAGTAACCCTTGAGAGTGAAGATGATTTATCATTTAGATGAACAAACTGGAATCTATCAGACAAATATGATTTAAACCAGCCTAGTGCTGTTCCTTTGATCCCTGCAACATGTTCAAGCCTTTCTAAGAGAATATTATGATCGACTGTGTCAAAAGCAGCACTGAGATCTAACAAAACCAGAACAGACACCAGTCCATTATCTGAGGCCATGAGAATATCATTAGTAACCTTCACCAGTGCTGTTTCAGTGCTATGATGAGCTCTAAAACCTGACTGAAACTCTTCAAACAGCTCGTTACTGTTTAGATGTTCACAGACTTGATTAGCAACTATTTTCTCAAGGACTTTGTATAAGAAAGGAAGGTTAGATATAGGTCTGTAATTCACTAAGTCATCTTGATCAAGGGAAGGTTTCTTGAGTAAAGGTTTAATTACAGCTATTTTAAATTCCTGTGGTACGTATCCGTTTACTAAGGATAGATTCATCATATCCAAAATGGGGCCAGGAACCAAATGGAACACTTCTTTAAATAATTTGGTTGAGATTGGGTCCAAAATACAAGTTGAAGATTTAGATGAGGCTAATATTTTTGATAATTCTTAAAGCTCGACTGAATCAAAACAGCCTAAGCAATACTGAGGTTCTACAGTTCTTTCCGATACTGACTCATTTACTGAGGAAGAAGTAATCATGTTTGGGAGGGTGCCAATGATTTTATTTTTAATAAAATTTATTTTATTTATGAAGAATCTCATAAAATCATCACTGCTAAGAGCTGGGGGAATAGTTTGCTCAACAGAGCTATGACTCTGTGTAAGTTTGGCAACTGTACTAAAAAGAAACCTAGGATTGTTTTTATTCGCCTCTATTAATGATGAAAAATATGCTGTTCTAGCTTGTCGAAGGGTCTTTTTATACAGCAGTAGACTGTTATTCCAGGTTAAATAGGAATCCTCTAGATGTGTAAAGCGCCATTTTCTCTCCAACTTCCTAGTATTCTGCTTTAAAGTACGCAACTCTGCGTTAAACCAAGGAGTCAGCCTCCTATGGCTAGCCAATTTCTTTTTTAATGGGGCTACACTATCTAATGCCAAACGGAATGAGGACGTAACGCTGTGAACCAGACCATCAATTTCTGAAGGGTTAGAGATAGAATTGCTGCCATCCACTGTGTTACTCTGAGACACTGAGGAAAGTAAGAATGGTACAGATTCTTTAAAAATTGTTACAGCATTGTCTGATAAAGTTCTACTATAATGAAATTTTCTTTCAGATTTAAGATGGTCAGTTAAAGTAAATTCAAAAGTTATCAAGAAGTGGTCAGACAGGACCGGGTTATGTGGGTGGACTGTTATTTCCTCACACTCAATACCGTATGTCAGTACAAGGTCCAAAGTGTGTTTACCTGAGTGGGTCGATCCCTGTACTTTTTGAGTAAAGCCAATTGAGTCTAAAATAGCATTAAAGGCTGCATTTAGGCTATCACTTTCAGTATCCACATGAATATTGAAGTCCCCCACTATAATAACCCTATCAGTATTTAATACTATATCAGATAAAAAATGTGAGATCTGATCCAAGAATTGAGAGTAAGGGCCTGGTGGACGATACAAAACCACAAACAAAAATGGTCTTAATGTTTTGCAACTTGGATGAGGAAAATTAAGGGTTAGATGCTCAAAAGAACTGTAGCTATCAATTGGTCTGGGACTAATTAGTAAATCAGAACGGAAAATGGCTGCAACTCCTCCTCCTCGCCCAGTATTTCTAGGAATGTGAAAATTTAAATGACTGGAAGGAGTTGACTCATTTATACTGACATAATCCTCCTGCTGCAACCAGGTTTCTGTGAGACAAAGGAAATCAATGTGATTATCACAAATCAAGTCATTTACTAACAAAGTCTTTGAGGAGAGAGATCTTATGTTTAATAAACCACATTTAATAGATTTATTTTCAGTCAAAGTTGTATTTATTTTTATGAGATTTCCATAATTTGCTTTTGTTGGCTTAACTTTTAATCCATTTAATTTTGGCCGTGGGCAAGACACTGTTTCTATAAGGTAATGGGTAGGTAACAGTACAGAAGCAGCAGAGAGGTGGGTTAAACTACGACTCTGCTTCCTGGTCTGGACCCTGGGTTGTCAGTGTTTTGGAGGATTAATAAATTCGGCCATATTCCTAGAAAGAAGAGCTGCTCCATCCAAAGTGGGATGGATGCCGTCTCTCCGGATCAGACCAGGTTTTCCCCAAAAAGTTCTCCAGTTATCAATGTAGCCCACATCGTTTGCAGGACAGCACCTAGACAACCATTGATGGAATGACAGCATGCGGCTAAACATGTCGTCACTGGTCCGATCAGGCAGGGGACCAGAAAAGATTACCGAGTCTGACATTGTTTTAGCAAACTTACACACCGAAGCAACACTAATTTTAGTGACCTCCGATTGGCGTAACCGGGTGTCATTACCGCCAGCGTGAATAACAATCTTCCTGTATTTACGCTTATCTTTAGCCAGCAGTTTCAGGTTGGATTTGATGTCGCCCGTTCTGGCCCCTGGCAAGCATTTGACTATGGTCAATGGTGTCTCTAATGCCACGTTTCTGACTATGGAGCTGCCAATTACCAGGGCCGGCTTCTCAGCGGGTGTGTCGCTGAGCGGGGAAAATCTGTTAGAAACGCGGACCGGTTGGTGGTGGCCCGGGGGCTGGGTCCTAGAACTATGCTTCCTACGTACAGTCACCCAGCCGCCTAGAGGTCCCGGCTGCGCGGGCTCTACCAGAGGACAGCTAGGGGGTTCTATCCTTGTTGGCTCCGCGCTGGCTAATGGGCTTCGGCTATCTGCTGGTTTTTCAACAGCGCGGAGCCGTGCTTCTAATTCTGATACCCTCGCCTCCAAAGCTACAAAAATATTACATTTATTACAGTTACCATTATCACTAAAGGAGGCAGGGAAGTAACTAAACATCTGACCGAGAGAGCAAGAGAGAAGAGAAGAGTTAGAGACAGGAGAAAGAAGAGTAGCCATAGCCGCAATGAAGCTAAGCTAACTGAGCTAGCAAGACCTTCCACCCAAAGAAAAACTGTGTGAAACACGAGGAGTTCCCAAAACGTAAAGTACACCACCACAAAATGTGTGTTTTAGTGTGATTGTGTGTTAAAATAACTTAGAAAAGCCTCAGCACAGAGAAAATAAGATCAATTCAAGAGCGTTTGAACACCAAAACAGCTCCACGGAGCACAGCAGTGACAACAGGAAATGACGCAATACGGCTTACCCCGTCACCACAACGTCCATCCATCAAAAGAATAATAAAGAACAAAGCCTGTTTATTTTCATCTTGTGTTTATTTTTGTATCTGGTGTTCCCTCACTACGATTATGTTATTGACCGTGACTGTGTGATGTTCATTTCTAAATAATGTTAATAAATATAAATGTTCAACAACTCAGGCAGTTGAACATTGACTCCTGGCCAATTAGCAAAGCATGTGTGGTGGTTTCAGCTGATGTTTACAATCATTGACATAATGGGACAGCCAATCACGCGTCAGCCAATCAGTGAGCTTGTGGGCGGTCTAAACGTGCCTGGACTTGAGTGGTAGATTTAAACAAACAGAAATGAATGAGAGCCAGATGAATCTTTGTTAACAGCTGTAAAGGTTAAAGGCAGACAGGATGAAGCTCTGCTGGAGAGTTTTAGGAGATGATATCCGTCACTTTGTGCCCTCAGGCCGCTCCGTGTTCTAACGGTTCACCGCCAGTCAGAATGATGACATACAAAAGAAATCACATTCCTGGATGCTATTCAAGCCGACTGTGTTACACAGACAGAAACACCGGAGTAACATACTCCACCTGAACCGATTTGGATCCTAAACTACATCCAGATCGTAACTGGGAGTCGGTTTGTCATCTGGGAACCTTATGGGTTGTACCAAATACATCAAACCCTTTCCCAGGGTAACATTATTTATTTAAGGTCCTGCAGCTTGGTGACACAGATAACAACCAAAGCACAGTGTGATTTAAAAAAAAATCTCTTTCATTGAAATAAAATGAGGAAAAACACCCATTGATGGTCAGTGATTATGCTGACAGAGATCCGAAGATGAGTAGGAAAAGAAAAGGAGGTGGAGTAGCAGTGCTTGTCAACAACAGATGGTGTCATCCAGGACATGTTACTGTGAAGTGTCGTCTCTGCAGCCCAGATATTGAACTCTTGGCAGTAAGTTTTTGTCCAGATTATTTACCAAGAGAGTTCACCAGTGTTATTTTGGCAGTTGTTTACATTCCACCTTCAGCCGTTGCTGACAATGCATGTGACGTCATCAGTTCCGTTTTTGCTAAGCTACAGACCCAGCACCCCAATGCATTTGTGGCAATATCTGGTGATTTTAATCATGCCTCGCTCTCATCTACACTTCTAACATTTCGACTGTTTGTCAACTGCACCACAAGAGAAAACAAGACCTTGGATTTGTTTTATACAAATGTAAAGGATGCATAAATGTCCAAACCAAGACCTCCTCTGGGACAATCAGATCACAATCTTGTTTATTTTCTCTGTTCAGAATATAAGCCACTTGTTCAGAGGCAAGCTGTTACAAAGTAAACTGTGAGAAAATGGTCACATGAAGCTGAAGAAGCCCTGCAGTGTTGTTTTGCGACCACAGACTGGATGACACTTTGCCAAGCAAATGGAGAGAACATTAATGCCATGACTGAGTGTGTGACTGCCTATATAAACTTCTGTGTGGACATCATCATCCCCACCAGAACAGTGAGATGCTTTCTTAATAACAACCCTGGATAATCAGTGACCTGAAGGAACTGCTGAACAAGAATAAAGGAGCCTTCGGAGAGGGAGATCTGATCTTAGAAGATCAGAAGACATCTAAGATCAGAAAGGAGAACTGATCTTAGATCAGAGACAGCAAAGAGGCATACAGGAAGAAACTGGAAAACAAACTACAGAGGAACAATATCAGAGATGTCTGGTCAAGAATGAAAAATGTCACAGGCTTTAGCACAGGAACGACTGGATAGATGGAAGTCTGGACAGAGCCAATGAACTGAACACATTCTTCAACAGGTTCAGTTCAGGAACAAGCTCAGCATCCTCCTCTCCTGTTCCCAGCCAAACAGACATCACACTCTCCTATGACCAACAGCTTTCCCGTTAAACCTCGGATGATTTATCCTTCCCCATAGTCATGGACTCTTCTGATTCCAGAAGTTTGACTTCAACCAAGTCAGGAAATGCTCCTACCCCCCGTTTGTCCCCCCCACTTGTCTGTCTTCAAAAGTCAGGTGAAGAGGCAGCTGGAGAAACCGAACTGTAACAAGGCTGCAGGTCCAGATGGTGTCAGCCCCAGAGTCCTTAAGGTCTGTGCAGAGCAGCTCTGTTGGATTCTGCATCACCTCTTCAACCTTAGCCTATCCCAGGAGAGGGTTCCAGTGTTGTGGAAGACATCCTGCCTTTTTCCAGTACCAAAGAGAACTCACCCATCAGTCATCAATGACTATAGACCTGTTGCCCTGACATCCCACATCATGAAGGTCCTGGAGAGAGTCCTGTTGGCACCCCTGAGTAAGCAAACAAGAACATATCAGGACCCGCTGCAGTTTGCTTATCGCTGAGGAGTTGGAGTTGAAGATGCCATCATCCACCTGCTTCAACCAACCCACTGTCATCTGGACAAAGCAGGCAGCACTGTGAGGATCATGTTCTTTGATTTCTCCAGTGCATTTAACACAATTCAGCCTGATTTACTTTGTCGGAAACTTCTGAAGACACAGGTGGAGCCATCAACAATCGCCTGGATCAACGACTACCTGACAAGCAGACCACAGTATGTGAGACTGAAGGATTGTATGTGAAACCAGGTGGTCAGCAGCACAGGAGCACCACAGGGGACCATACTCTCACCATTCCTTTTCACTCTGTACACCTCAGACTTCCAGTACAAATCAGAGACCTGTCATCTGCAGAAATACTCAGATGACTCTGCAATTGTCGGGTGTATCAGAGATGGACAAGAAGCTGAATGCAGAGAGCTGGTGGACCGCTTTGTGACATGGTGTGGAAACAATCCTCTTACCTTGAAGGTGAACATGACAAAGGAGATGATTGGAGATTTTAGAAGAAACAGGGATAAGCCAAACACTGTTTCCATCATGGAAGAAGAAGTGGAGGTGGTGGAGGAGAATAAATACCACGGAGTTCACCTTGACAACAGACTGAAGACTGAACAGTGAAACCGTCTACAAGAAGGAACAGAGCAGACTGTACTTCTTGAGGAAGCTTAGGTCCTTCAAGGTTTGCAGTAAGTTGCTGCAAGTCTTCTACAAGTCTTTTGTGGAGAGTTTAATCTCTTCAGCCGTAATCTGCTGGGGTGGCAGCATCAGAGCCAGGGATTTAAAAAGGCTCAACAACCTGATGAGGAAGGCTGGTTCTGTTCTTGGGACGACTGTGGAACATCTGGAGATGATGATGCAAAGGATTCTTCAAAAAATCAAAAAGATTATAGAAAACCATGAACATCCTCTTCATGAAACTGTCATACAAAAACAGAGTGTCTTCAGTTGGAGGCTTCTTCAGTGTCGCTGCAACAGAGACGGCTACAGGAAATCCTTCCTGCCCAAAGCCATCATTATCTACAACAACTCATTAAAAGAATAAATTATATATAAGCTACAACATTTAATTTCCCTCTGGGATCAAAAAAGTATTTTTGAATTAAATTGAATTATATGATGTATTAAAGTTATTTAGGTCACACCACATACACGTCTATATCTTCACTGAACAAGGATCGATTTTATTGTGAGATTTCCTTAGAGACACATTGCAGTGAGTCATCTAATCAATTCAAGTCAATTCAATTCAGTTTATTTATATAGCGCCAATTCACAACAGATGTCATCTCAAGGCACTTAACAAGAAGTCATTTCAAAACATTTTTGCAAACTATACAATCAGTTAAAAAGTTTCCTATTTAAGGAATCCCAGCAGATTGTGTCAGTCATTGGCGTGAGGTTGGGCAGACTTTCCAACCACAGCAATCCCTCTTACTGAGCAAGCATGTAGCGGCGCTGGAGAGGAAAAACTCCCCTTTAACAGGAAGAAACCTCCAACAGAACCAGGCTCAGTAGGAGCGGCCATCTGCCACGACCGTCTGGGGGTTTGAGAAGACAGAGCAGAGACACAGAAGGAACAGAAGATCTGATATAAGAGAACTTTCTATGTTACAGAAAGTAAAAAGTTGATAACAGGACACAGTGGATGTTCAGTTACTGGGAGCTTCATCCCAGTCGATGACCCCAGTCCAACAGGGCCCCAGACAGCAATGAGTCGGCGGACCGCCGGCGACGCTCCGGCGGCAGTAGAAGCGTCAGAATGGCGTAATTGCAAACACGTTTGACGGTGCACCGCCGGCGGCTGTTTAGCAGCGGCAGCCGCCTTCCTACCGCCTTTGTTCCGCGGGCCAACCGCCGACCCGCCGCCGTTATATCAACGGCGACCTTTCCGTGGCCCGTCGGAGGCAAACTTTATTTTCGAACGATCGGTCGCCGCTTATATATATCTCATGCAGTTTATCAAGAATAATGATTGATCAAACCAGACACAATTCCATTTGACGTTTTAATTCCACATTTCAAAGTACAGTAACTGTCATTGAAACATGATGTCAGATCACTGAAATATAAATAACAGAAAAAAAGAGAAAAATATGTATATACACACCCACACACACAAAAGAACATGCAGGTTTCCAATTAAATTGTAAAAAAAAACAAAAAAAAAACAGCCTTATCTTACAAAATTATAACACAATAAGTGTTAATAATATAAAGAGGTCAGCTCTGGGATGAAAAGAATTACCAGTACACATAAGTAATGAGTATATCTGGTACCAAAGAATGTGCAGGACACCAACAAACATTCAGGTATAACATCACATTTACAAACCATTTCTAACAATAAGATAAGTGGTAATAATTTAGAATAAAGCTCTGGAGTAGAATACACCATTATAATGGCATTGCTGACCTGGGGTACAACATGTCTCTTGTATCTGTGATAAACATCTTCACATATATATAAAAAATACTGAGGTAAAAACAGTAGTAGAACAGATATAACTGCAATGCTGACCTGTGGCACAAGGATTTACAAGCTATTTTTTACAATATAATAAGAGTTAAGCCCCATGATAATATCCACAGTGAACAGTGTGGATTGGGTGTCCCTTTTACCAGTCTGACACTTCTGGCTTCTTTAGGGGTCTTGAAGTTACTGACTGCAGGATAAAGAAAGGGTTCCAGTTGTCAGTGATGCTGGGGTGTCAGTAATCAGTCTAGGTTTAAGGGGTCGGCTGTGGGTCCCTCTCAGCTGTGCGGCGCCTTTTTCCGCCTTCACGGTCAGATGCTCCTTTCAGGTAACGCATAACGTTAACCTGGACGGCTTCATCAGTGGCATCCTGGGTTGCCGGGTTCTTCCGGATGGCTCCTGTAGAAAATACAGATCTGTCATTCCATTTGAATGGCATAATGCCATACACATCTACTAAAATTATTATTATTTTTTTTACATCCAACTTACTTTGAACAATGGTCCTCAGGAACATGTCTCTAAAACATGCTTTATCCCCAACTCCAGTCCAGATTGTATTGATGGAAAGGTGATTAGAGAAGATACTTTGAAGCATCCGCCAGACGGTTGTCTTTAGGTCCCTCCCACATTTGATTGTCAAAAACCGAAGCTGAAAAACCAAAAAAAAGTGTTACAAATTACATTTCTCTGAAGCTTATCATACATAAATATAAAATGTGACAGGCTGTGGATTCAGACTGTAGAATATGCAGTGTACAATCTTAATTCTACTTTTTAGATTACCCTATGGAGTTATAAACGAAATCAGCAAACTTACAAATCGTTCCTGGAGCTCTTTATCCTGCCTTAAACTGTTGTCAAGCAACGCCAAATCTTCCTGGGTGTCTAGGGGGAGTAACAGATCCCCTGGTAGGGATAACTCTCCAACAGACACATTGGCACTGAAATGTTGCAGCATAGTGTCCATTTTGTTGTCCATGCTACGCACAACATCGCCAAACTCTCCAAGACGTCGCAGCATTAAGGTCTGATCTGCACCTACAGGGGTTAAATAAAATAATAGTCAGTCCTGATCCCTCAACTACTAAACTATGACATTTATATCTAGGTCTACTACATGTATAGGTGGCACCAGTGGGAATTAAACCAACAACCACAGGTGTTGTTTGCAAGTTGTACCTGATTGCCCAGTGCGAGCAAACGTCTTCAACATTGTCCCAACTTGCTTCACCTGCTCTTGAAGTGAGCCGCTGTCATCCGAAGCTACAAAATGAAAGGCATATGGTAATTTTGTACATACATCACGTACTCTTTCCTAAGTTTGACTTTTTTGTGCATGTTCTTACCTGCTCGTGCAGTGCTTTCCCTCAGAGCTTGGTTCTCCTCCCTCAGAACTTGGTTCTCATCCATCACGGCTTGTTTTTCATTCTGGAGTCTCTGGAAATCTACATTAAAAAAACAAAAGAACAACAAAAAACACCTAAAGGCACTATTTTCAATACTTTTAAAACACTGGACACTAAGACATAGGCCTAAAATATACCTTCATAGCTGAAAACTTCATGCTGTACACGAGATGCCAGGGGAGTCCAAGGGCCAATTACAGAGCGATGACTTTCTCCTATTGATAATCATTGACGGAAAAATATGTTTGAAGTTATTGCATACATTTAATGAATTGGACTTAAAATGGAACACTTAGTTTAGCGCAACATATTACATACCTCCAGTGTTTTCATCCATATGCTGCCAGGGTAAATTTGCTGCTGGGGGTGTAAAGCTTAGTACTTGACGAGCTGGAGGAGCAAACATAACAGCTTTTGAACACACATACTGTGGTCTGCTTGTCAGCTTTTTTTGAACAGAAATTTGAAAATCTAACAAAGGGTATAGCTTAGTGGCAGGATCACAAATCAAGCATCACAGCAATTTTACATACCACCTCTGAAGTCTACAGATGGCACAACATTTTCTTGGTTTTCTGGAATCGATGCAACTTCTGGAGCATCGGGCAGCACTGAAACCTTGTTACCAGGAACAATGTTTTCAAAGCTCAAAAGAGGTTGTCCAAACGACAGCACTGCTGGTGCATCTGGAAGACTAGACTCCTCTTCATCAGAAGAGGCCTGGGGTCTGTACTTGGAATTTGAGATTCTCTTTCTCTTCTTGTCATCGTCCGTCGTTTCAACGCTAGAACCTGTTTGGAAGCGCACCAAATATCTCATCGCCTCTTGCCAATATTCTAGAGCAGGGAATAATGAATGAAAGTCAGTTATCCACCATAAACAGACAAAGAAAATACACAGATGAAATGCAGGAAAATCAAATGCACAAGTCAGACCCATTTACCTGCTCCCTTCATAAACTTAAAATGATGTTTCTCCCAGGTGCTGTGTGGAGGCGTGCAGCGGATGGCTAAATTGTTGCCTGTCTTTTTTGCGGAGGTTAAATGGGGGCCAATAGCACATGCCCTCGCTGAGCCACACTTGCGGAACCACTGCAAATGGCTGATGCTCCTCATCAATAAACTGAACAATGGCAAACAGCATCTAAAATAGAAGAAAACTTTACTAAAAAATTTATTAATTTCCAGGCAAAATAAATTAAATTAAATTCTCACCCCTTCAAAAAAGCAGTCATTTTTACAAGTGGATCAACGGAAAACCAGCCTTTCCATCCGGGCAAGGAAGAAGATAATATTTCTTCTGCACATTTTCTATATGGGTAAGGCGGAGTGTATCTGATAGGCCAGATAAATGAAAAATGCCTAGCTTGGAAGATTCCACAGGGTAAGTGAAGAAATCGACCATGTTCCGGAACCTCTTGTAGATGACCAAAGTGTTGTCCATTTCATCAACGACGACATTCTGTATAACAACTATGTCTTTATTTTCCAACAGGACACAGTTGTCTCCCTCTGAACGTTTCACAACAAAGTCTTGAAAGTAACACTCCTCATAGTGCTTTTTAACAGAAAGACCGTTGAGAAGTGGTCCATGGTTGTGCTCTCTCAAGGACCTTGTTTTGGAGATGTTTGTTCTTCTGTGCTGACTTCTCTCCGACAATCGGCGAACAACCTGCTCCAGTGGTTGTGTAGGCTTGCGCAACAGTTTCTTCAGACGCCCAAGGAAGTTTTCAAATGGGAAGCATGAGATGTTATCAAGGACACCATACTTTTTGGCATCTTGGCTGAGGTGCACCAATCCATGCATGTTGTATGTCACATGTTCTTTTCCATCAAGCTTGCTGCAGTGATCAACAAAGAGAACCAATATTCTGTGTGCATAGTCTGCAAGGTCAGCACACAGGGACACATTCAGTAGGATGGTGATGCCAACTGAAAGCAGCATGAAGTTGTTGTACACTTGAGTTGGTACAAGGCCTTTTAAGCTGACTGGTCCAGTGTACAAGAGGAACTGCCTGAATCCTGTAGCTTTCCAACGCTCAACATCTTCCATGGATCGTTGCTTCCTGTTGAACTCGCACGGAACATGAGGTGTGAAGGTCAGGAGTACTCTGGAGAGCTCTTTTACCATGCTGGGCGAAAATCTTGTCAGCCGCCGTCCCTTTAGCCAAAGATGCAACAACTTTCTTGTCACTCCAAGGCATACCAGATGCATATAATCCAGTGGGAACTGGGTGACCAAACCAACAGACAACAATGCCAATGGCGTTTCTCCACACTGATGATTGTCATCAGAAAGTTTGTCACGGACTGCATGATCTAATCTTAGAGCAGAATCTGTTTGAGGAAAGGTCATCCTGTTCTCGTAGTGGACCCCCTTTTGAACACACTTGTCACACCCATAATATCCACTGTGACCTTTCACATTTCGAACAAGTGCACGAGCAGGGGCGTCACAGATAAATGTTGATATTTTGAAAGGAAGTGCTCTCCTTTCAAACAGAACTCCTTCCGCTTCAAGTCGCTGTGCCTCTTCTACAAAAGGATTCAAAAAGTGAAGGCTGCTTGGCTTCTTCTTCCCATAATAGAGACCAATGACAAATGGAAGTTTGTTTTGTTGGACATTACCCACGTATTGCTCAATTAAACCAAGAACTGGCCAGATCTGGGCATTTGAGCTTTTGAAAAGTGGAAGTCCATCAACATTAACTTGCATTGAAACTGACGTCAACTTCTGCAATTTAGGAGACACTAAAAACTGTGATAGTATTCCACTTTCAATTCCAGAGTGATGGTATACACCACCTGAGAGTTCTGTTGTTTTAACACAAGTCACTGTTTTCAGAAGGGTTCTTGGGTCTTTAGGAAGGGTTGGATGATCCTTGGACAAAATGGTTAAAAGCTTACCCAGTGCCACATGGGGGATCATGTTGTCAATAGCCCACCCTGCCAATTGTGTCCTTAGGCAATCCTCTTCCTCCTCACTATCTTCTGTGCTTGAGGAAAAAATGTCACCAGGTTCATACACCTCATCAACAGTTATTTCCTGTGCTTCAGGGGTTACAGTTTGTCCATGGCTTGTTGGAGCCATTCCATGTTGATGTTCATTAAGAGGAGGATTTACTTGGTCAAAGTCAGGAATAACAGCAAGTAGAGCATCGTTTGCAGCTGCAATTTCCTGTTTGTCCCTCTCAACTCCTTTCAATATTCGTCTCCTTTTGGCCCAGTAACTAGACATTGTGACTAACAATGCATTTACCTTTAAAGCCAAAACGATTGTCCAACAGTAGGTCTCTTGTGTGAAGTTAACCAGTTATGCTCCGGTCAAGGTATCTGCAAGAAAATGTGAACAAAACCACATTGTTAACGTTAGGAATATACAGTAGCATATATGCTGTAGAAAAAAAAAAAAAAGAAAAAAAAGATCAGCCAAACGTGTAACAGTGAAATTGTTAAAAAATTAAATGTACTCATTCAGTGTAGTGATTCATGTGAGCAGCACTGTCCTCAAACATAAAAGTACAGCACTTCAGATAAATATAACTCATCATAATCCCCTTAAATCCTAGAAGTACAGTAGCAACACAGCACGTGCGAGCTAACACTTGCTAGTCACTGTAGCTACATTGTGAACTGAACTAGCAACATACTTTGATCTGACAAACAAAATAATTTAAACAACCTATATCATTCTGCTTTGTTAGAAAACACCAAATTTAAGTTATACTTAAGTCTTTCTAGATGTAAAATTTTGGATAGGCCTACTGTAGCTAGTTACATTTCTACATGTAACGTAACTAGCAACATTGCTTAACCTCAGTGTGTAAGTTACTGTAACAAAGCCAAAACAGCATGTGTTAGCTAAC
Source organism: Valencia hispanica (assembly GCA_963556495.2). NCBI lineage: Eukaryota > Metazoa > Chordata > Actinopteri > Cyprinodontiformes > Valenciidae > Valencia > Valencia hispanica. The sequence continues at coordinate 2,606,134 of OY747707.1, forward strand.
AATTGCTAGCCACTCTAGCTACTGGACTAGCAGCTACTTGTTCAGACAAACAAAATAATTTAAACAACCTATATACAACGTTAGTTTTGTAAGAAAACACTAGATGTAAAGCTTTGGCTACGTACTGAAGCGAGACACATCTCAACATGCTTGAACAGTGTAAAAAAGGCGAGCATGTGTTAGCTAACACTCTGAACTAGACTAGCAGCGTGCGTGTCGGAACAAAAAGGAAAACAACCTAACGTTACTGGTATCATCATTCGGTTTAGTTAGAAAACACAAGTTATACTGATCAGTCTTGTCGTAGATTTTGCTACCTCCCAGATAGCAATGAGTCGGCGTTAAAATGCTGTCAGCTCCACCTCCATTCTAACTCCCATAGCCATGGCTGCTGGTCGAGTAGAAATCCTTGTATTTCAAAGTGGATTGCCGCGGTCCATTACACGGAGGCAACCGCCAAAGAAAATGAAGCAGTCGGCCCTGCATCTCGCAAGAAATGGGAGTGACGTAGTCGGCGGCAAACGTTTCATCCCCGCCAGCGGACGCACCTATAGCCGACAGCTTACGGCCGGTGGCAAAAAGAAGCCGTGCGGATATTTTTTGCTAGCTGGGGCATTGTAGCTAAGCAGGATACCAGACCAGGTATATCTTCTATGGAGAGAAAAACACTGAGAGAAAACAAAGTTAACAGTCAAAATAACAGAATGTACTGTAATACAACTGGAGAGTAGTAGGAGAGAAAAGTAGCAGGGTGAAGAAAATGGGTAAGTCTGTCCTCCAGCAGTCTAAGCCTATAGCAGCATAACTACAGAGATAGCTCAGGATGACCTTAGCCACTCTAACTATAAGCTTTATCAAAAGGGAAAGTTTTAAGCCTGGCCTTAAAAGTAAACAGAGTGTCTGCCTCACGGACTAAAACTGGGAGCTGGTTCCACAGGAGAGGAGCCTGATAACTAAAAGATCTCCCTCCCATTCTACTTTTAGAAATCCTAGGAACTACAAGTAAACCTGCAGTCTGAGAGCGATCTACTGAAGGCTGATACCCTGACCTGCCTAATCAGGATACTTAAATAAACTTGATGAGTGTCTATCTATAATACCCGGTTTCCCTTTTGCAAAACAATTATAAATTGATTTGAACAATAAGGACATTTCTACAGGTGCCTTATGGATCTTTTTTAGTAAAATATAATATAAATCATTTTGTCTGAAACAGTTTGATGGGCACATTCTATTGCAACAAAGGTCAGAAAGAAAATGACATTAAAACAAATAAGAGGTCTGACATAACATAACTGTAGCAGTGTGTCTTCGTCTGGTACACTTTTTGCTCAAACAGGCTTGTTTTTCAGTCAGTGAAAAGCCCAAAGGCTCCAGGCTCCTTCTTTGCCGGCTGCCGGAATCCAAGGCTCATTGCCGCTGAAAAACATACTCTTGAAAACATTACTCAAAGGCAGCTCTAAACAGAACAGCAGCGTTCTGGATCAGCTGCAGCTGTCTTATTGACTTTTTAGGCAGACCTGTGAGGATGCTGTTGCAGTAATCAACCTGACTAAAGATTAACGAATGGTGTAGATATTTTGGTCCTGTTGCGACATCAGTCCTTTGATCCTAGAAATGTTCTTCAGGTGATAGAAGGCTGACCAGTAGATTCTAGCTGTATTAACCGTCTGCTGACTGTTGATCGTTCCTCTTTTGGTCCAAAAATAATAACTTCTTCCTGTTTCTGTTTAGCTGGAGAAAATTTTGGCACATCCATCGATTTGCTCGATGTATTGGGACAATGAAAGGCTTTTCCATTATTTTTGTTTTCGTTTAGTTTTATTTTCGATCATGAGACAAAAAAAATTAGCAATTCATAACTGATACAATATGTAGGCAAGGCAAGGCAATTTTATTCGTACAGCACACTTTCAACAGGAGGGTAATTCAAGATTCTTTACATGATTTGGTGATTTAAAAAAACAAAAAATACAAATAGACATGGAATATAACATTGGAAAATTAAAAGTAAAAGAAACACACATTACACATGATACACAATAAAGCAAGAGAAAGATCAATAAAGCAAGAGAGCATGAACACATTTCATACATATGACATCAATCATTTACTCTGAGTCTAGGGATGTTTAGTAGGCTAGAGTTGGAGGACCTGAGTGGTCTTGGTGGTTGGTACCGTGACAACAGGTCTTCAACATACGTTGGTGCTAAGCCATGTAATGATTTCTAAACTAGTAGAAGAATTTTGAAGTCTATTCTCTGAGCTACAGGGAGCCAGTGTAAGGACTTTAGAACTGGGGTGATGTGCTCTACTTTCCTGGTTCTAGTGAGGACGCGAGCGGCAGCGTTCTGGATCAGCTGCAGCTGTTTGACTTTTTAGGCAGACGTGTGAAGACGCTGTTGCAGTAATCAATCCGACTAAATATAAACGCATGGATGAGTTTTTCTAGGTCCCGTTTTGACATCAGTCCTTTAATCCTAGAAATGTTCTTCAGGTGATAGAACGCCGACCTTGTTATTGCCTTTATGTGACCCTGGAGGTTCAGGTCTGAGTCCATTACTAAACCTAGGTTTCGGGCCTGATCAGTAGTTTCTAGCTGGATTAACTGAAGCTGGGTGCTGATTCTTGATCGTTCCTCCTTGGGTCCAAAAATAATGACTTCAGTTTTGTTTCTATTCAGCTGGAGAAAGTTGTGGCACATCCATCCATTTATTTGGTCAATGCATTGATTTAAGGTTTGAATGGGTTCAGAGTCACCTGGTGCCATTGTAATGTAAAGCCAGGTGTCATCCACGTAGTTATGGTAGCTAATGTTATTGGTTTCTATAATCTTGCCTAGTGGGAGCATGTAGATATTAAATAAGAGGGGCCCCAGGATGGAGCCCTGGGGCACACCACATGTGATTTCTGTTCATTCTGATGAAAAGTTTCCTATTGAAACATAGAAGTCCCTGTTCTTTAGGTAAGACTCAAACCCGCCAAATAGTGTACCAGAGAGTCCGACCCAGCTGTCCAGTCGTTCCAATAAAATATCATGATCAACAGTGTCAAATGCTGCACTGAGGTCCAACAGAACCAGCACTGTGGTTCTACCACAGTCTGTATTTATGTGGATGTCATTGAATACTTTGACAAGGGCAGTCTCGGTGCTGTGGTGAGCACGGAAACCAGACTGAAAAACATCAAAACGGTTTGTCATTGTTAGGAAGCTATTTAACTGCTGAAACACGGCTTTTTCAATAATCTTACTGATGAAGGGAAGATTAGAGATCAGCCTGTAGCTTTGCATTAATGTCTTGTCCAGATTCTTCTTCTTTAGCAGTGGTTTAATAACTGCTGTTTTGAAAGCCTGGGGGAAGACACCTGACAGGAGGGATGAGTTCACTATTTGAACAAGATCAGACCCAATGACAGGAAGAACTTTCTTTAGAAAAGCTGTGGGTATGATATCAAGACAACAAGAGGGGGAGCTTAATTGGATAATTTTTTCTAGGCTGTTCTGGTTTAATTCGTGGAATTCAGACATTTTCTCTACATTGTTGCTGATTGGGGATGGCACTGGTTGAGGGTTCGATATTGAGGTACAGATTGACCGTCAAATTGTTAGAATCTTTTCAGTTAAAAGCTGGCAAATTCATTGCAGGCCCTGGTAGAGTTTAGTTCAGGGGCTACTGTCACTAAAGGATTAGTTTGTCTTTCCACTGTTGCAAATAGAGTCCGTGCATTATTAATGTTTCTGTTGATTATTTCAGAAAAGACTGATTTCCTAGCATCTTTTATAGTTAGCTGATATCTATTCAGTCTCTCTTTGTAGATCTCACCGTGAACCTGGAGTCGAGTTTTCTGCCATTTTCTCTCGGCTCGTCGACTCTCTTTTTTCACTACGTACCAGTGGATTACTTGTCCACGAAGACTTCTTTCTACCTCAGACTACTTTCACTTTAGTTGGAGCAATGGAATCCATGATGTCTGAGATTTTTGAAAGGAAATTATCTACCACCTTATTTACTGAGTTTGAGTTGGGAGATGAGGTGGAAGGGTAAATACGTTTAAAGGTTTCTACTGAACTGTCCCCTAGAAAACGCTTTGTTATAGTGGTCTTACTGTGGCTGGATAATTTAGTAGAGTTGGTACTTTCAAAGAAAATACAGAAATGGTCAGATAATGCAATATTAATAACCGAGATGTTGGAAAAATTTAAACCTTTGCTGATAATTAAGTCCAGAATGTGTCCTTTATTGTGTGTTGGTTGTTTGACATGCTGGGTCAGGCCAAAGTTGTGGAGAGTATCATCTAATGTTTTTGCTTGTCTATCTTGGGGGTTGTCGGTATGGATGTTAAAATGAACAATATATCACTGTTAGGAATCCTTAATGTCAAAAACGAGTGGGAAGAAGCATACTTAATTAATCTCACTCCTACACTACATGTTTTCTGTTGCCATTTGTTCATAGCCTTTAATAATATTGTATGCAAAAATGATATGTAAAATCAATTTAATACATTGTTTACATAAAGTTTCAAATTATTTTAGAATGTTTTCTGCTCGAGGTAGACCAATATTTACAGCTTTCAGGAATACTTTATATAGGTATAAGGTTCATTCATTATTCCTGGCTATATGTCTCATAAAACCAATTTCTTTATAATTATTTTTGAAGTGTTTTATACATGGACATTGCTTCATCTCCATACTTAAACTGTCCCACAGCTTCACTCCACCCACAGAAACACAAAAGCATCTTCTGGTGTTACACACATTGACAACTTGTACTCTGTTGTATTGTATTCGATATAAATAATCCAAACAATTGAAGGTCATACAAATACAGGTTATTACATAAATGTGGCCTGTCAACTTTGATGCTGGATTCAGTCTGGATTTAATAAAGTCCATCAATTAGGACTCCATCTTCATTTCGCCTTTTTTTAGAGCAAATCTGCCCAGGCACATATAGACAACCGTCTTCTCAATATTCAATTTAAATTATATTCAAAAATATGGTGTGCCTAAGATGCAGAGACAAGACACACAAAAAATTAAGTGATGTCAGACAGAAAAAAATATAACGTTATACGCAAATTCTGGTAATTTAAAGACTTTTCCATACAGATTGTTTTTCAACATCAAAGTTATGAAACCAATACTTACAGTTGGTATTGTATAAATGTTAGAACAGGATAAAGTACTTCCAGGGACAATACCTAATACTCAATTTATGATCACTTGACCTCCTAATGATTCACCAGACAAAAAATAACTTTTAATCAATCAAGTGTTTTGTCTAAATTTAATTTAGTAATTGGTATATATAGCATCTGGTTTACTCATCTATTACTGTATAAATTTGTTTATGGTATTTCACTTTTTGTTGTTACAATCAATCAATCAAACTTTATTTATAAAGCACCTTTCAGACAAAACATGCAGCTCAAAGTGCTTTATGGATTAAAATGACCCCACATAACCCATATTCCCATCCCTTCCTCACAATTATATAAACCAAAAAAACAGTTATTCCCCCTTCCCAAACACACACAGACATCGTCCCAAAATGCGTAAGATCATTGGTAGACACTGGGCTGACACAAGTCTGATACAGTATTATAATTCTAACAGTTGAGGATCCTGTATGCAGCTTAACAATTATAATTCAGATAGTTGCTTTCTGGAACTTAGTCACACAATGTGAGTTAATATAGTAACTTGTGAGTGTTAAGATCTAAACTAGCAAAGTTGGTGGCTCAGGAGGTAAGAGTTCATCCTGTACCCGGAGGGTTGCTGGTTCAAGGGCCTCAGGGTAGCAGTGGCTACAATGTAGCTCACCACCACCAGCCTGTGAATGACTGAATGTAGTGTAAAGCTCTTTGGGGTCCTCAGGACAAGATAAAGTGCTCTACAAGCACATTTACCATTTACTGAATTCAGGTTTTACTAATAAAGTAAAGAACAGTGTCTGTATGAAAAGTAGGGAGTTACAGCTTCCCTCACTGATTCTAGACCCTTCATCTCCCAGAATGCATTTGGACACCCAGTAGGATTCCGGTGCTTATGGCAGGAGAAAATCCATATATAAAACCAAATCTGAATTTTTACATTGCAATAGTAATTAACAGTAGCTTGTGGGTGTTTTCCTGAACTACAACTCCGCTTCAAAAACTGGAGTGAGACTAGGGTCCTACTGACCCCACAAGAACAGCAGGAGGGATAAACAAACTAGTTAGTTCAAAAAGCTACAAAGTTTTAACTTCTAAGGGTGTAAGATTTCTTTAAATACATTTATGTTGCTAAACAATACTTTTTACCAAGTCAAAGTATCTTCAAACTCATCAGCAGTTTCAACTTTAAATAAAATAGCAGAAACAGCTTTGATCTAGTTTTTTTTTTAGATCTTCTTTTCCTTCATACGTTTTCAAGTTAACTGTTGGATTAGCATCATTAATAAAACCTTAGATGGACCATTTTTTATGAGTTTGTAATGGATAAAGACTTTTCAACTGTGTGAATTCTCATGTCATTTAATAAGTTTTGATCTGAAAGTTTTTTCACGGGTATTACTAGGAAAAGGCCTTTCATCTGTATGACGTGTCATGTGACTAGTCAAATTAGTTTTATGACTAAAATCTTTGCCACAAATTGTACAAGAGAAAGGCTTCTCACCTGTGTGCACCCTCATGTGACGAGTCAAACTAAGTTTGTGAGTAAAACTTTTGCCACAAATTGTACAAGAGAAAGGCTTCTCACCTGTGTGCACCCTCATGTGACTAGTCAAACTGGATTTGGAATAAAAACTGTTGCCACAAATTGTACAAGAAAAAGGCTTCTCACCTGTGTGGACCTTCATGTGAATAGTCAAACTGGATTTGGAATAAAAACTTTTGCCACAAATTGTACAAGAAAAAGGCGTCTCACCTGTGTGCACCCTCTTGTGAATAGTCAAACTATCTTTCCTAGTAAAACTTTTGCCACAAATTGTACAAGAAAAAGGCTTCTCATTTGTGTGCACCCTCTTGTGACTAGTCAAACTATCTTTCCTAGTAAAACTTTTGCCACAAATTGTACAAGAAAAAGGCTTCTCACATGTGTGCACCCTCTTGTGACTAGTCAAACTATCTTTCCTAGTAAAACTTTTGCCACAAATTGTACAAGAAAAAGGCTTCTCACCTGTGTGCACCCTCTTGTGACTATTTAAATTGGATTTCAGAATAAAACCTTTGCCACAAATTGTACAAGAGAAAGGCTTCTCACCTGTGTGGACCTTCATGTGAATAGTCAAACTAAGTTTGTGAGTAAAACTTTTGCCACAAATTGTACAAGAGAAAGGCTTCTCACCTGTGTGCACCCTCATGTGAATAGTCAAATTAGTTTTATTAATAAAATATTTGCCGCAAATTGTACAAGAAAAAGGCTTCTCACCTGTGTGCACTCTCATGTGACTAGTCAAATGATTTTTCCGAGTAGAACTTTTGCCACAAATTGTACAAGAGAAAGGCTTCTCACCTGTGTGCACCCTCATGTGACTAGTCAAATTGGGTTTCTGAGTAAAGGTTTTGCCACAAATCGTACAAGAAAAAGGCTTCTCACATGTGTGCACCCTCTTGTGAATAGTCAAACTATCTTTCCTAGTAAAACTTTTGCCACAAATTGTACAAGAGAAAGGCTTCTCACCTGTGTGCACCCTCATGTGAATAGTCAAATTACTTTTATTAATAAAATATTTGCCGCAAATTGTACAAGACAAAGGCTTCTCACCTGTGTGCACCCTCATGTGACTAGTCAAACTGGATTTGGAATAAAAACTGTTGCCACAAATTGTACAAGACAAAGGCTTCTCACCTGTGTGCACCCTCATGTGACTAGTCAAACTGGATTTGGAATAAAAACTTTTGCCACAAATTGTGCAAGAGAAAGGCTTCTCACCTGTGTGCACCCTCATGTGACTAGTCAAATGATCTTTCCGAGTAGAACTTTTGCCACAAATTGTACAAGAGAAAGGCTTCTCACCTGTGTGCACCCTCATGTGACTAGTCAAATTACTTTTATTAATAAAATATTTGCCGCAAATTGTACAAGACAAAGGCTTCTCACCTGTGTGCACCCTCATGTGACAAGTCAAACTGGATTTGGAATAAAAACTGTTGCCACAAATTGTACAAGAAAAAGGCTTCTCATCTGTGTGCACCCTCTTGTGACGAGTCAAATAGGATTTGCAATAAAAACTGTTGCCACAAATTGTACAAGAAAAAGGCTTCTCATCTGTGTGCACCCTCATGTGACGAGTCAAATAGGATTTGCAATAAAAACTGTTGCCACAAATTGTACAAGAAAAAGGCTTCTCACCTGTGTGCACCCTCTTGTGACGAGTCAAATAGGATTTGCAATAAAAACTGTTGCCACAAATTGTACAAGAAAAAGGCTTCTCACCTGTGTGCACCCTCTTGTGACTAGTCAAACTATCTTTCCTAGTAAAACTTTTGCCACAAATTGTACAAGAGAAAGGCTTTTCACCTGTGTGAATTCTGACGTGTCTATCAAAAATAGATTTTTTAGTGAAGCTTTTTCCACAGGACAGACATGTAAAATGTTTCATACCTGTGTGATTTTTCAAGTGTGATATTAAGTTACTATATTGAGTAAAAAAATCACCACAAATCTGACAACAATACAAATAGTTTTCTGCTTGAGTTTTCTTTTTCCTTTTGGGTTCTGAATTGTTACACTTCTTGGCTTTCTGACATCTCTTATTGTGTTTGGGCCCTTTATCTCGCTTTGATCCTGAGTCTTTATGATGGTTTCCTTCTTGATCCTGGTTAGACTCCTGAGAGTTGACTTGGTTCCTGATTGGTTCTGGTTTAATGAAACACTTTTCCACAAGAGTAGGAGTCACCATGAATGTATCTTCACTCTCCTGCTTCAATACAAGCAGGTCTTTTTGTTCATTTATGCAGAGCTCCAATGCTTCCTTATTTATCCAGGGATGTTCTGGATCTTGGTGCTCTTCTTTCATCTGAGGAGGTTCTGGTTCCTTCTGGTCCAAACTGGAATCGCACTCCTGTTTACAGAGTTGCTGGTCAGAGAAAACTTCTTCTTTCCAAACATAATCGAGTAGGTGGTCTAGAAAAGCAAAAACAGGAGAAAAGCTTTCTATTTAATGTTAAAGGTCTCATTCACTCAGTTTTTCAATGAATATCCTGTGGTCTCTAGCCCAATTATATGCCTTTGTGTGACGTTTTATGTGGAAAAAGTCTTCAGCCCTACAAGTGGCTAAATAGAAAAATGGAAAAAAGTTTAAACAGAATTTTAAACGTCACAACTGTTATTGCAGTCTATGAAGGAAAATTTCTATTCTGCATTCTATGGAGCTAGAATTGGGACTTTAGTTTGGTACTTGTAACTTATGTTTTGTACTTCAAATTACAGATTTCAAGTTACAAGTTTCTGGTTGAAGTTACAGATCATTTTTTATCATATTTGGCTTGCCTGGAAGAACCAATGAGTGGCTTACTAATTTTGACCGTGAAGGTAATCAAGTTTGATTGTGAGCGGTGTAAAGCCCTACCTTCCTCTCGCCATGACTAGATAGAAATTCAAGAAACATGATTTGTTGTTTATTGTTGTTCAAGTTACAGATCATTTTTTACCATATTTGGCTTACCTGCTGGGACCAATGAGTGGCTTGGTAATTTTGACCAACAAATCATGTTTCTTGAATTTCTATCTAGTCATGGCGAGAGGAAGGTAGGGCTCTACACCGCTCACAATCAAACTTGATTACCTTCACGGTCAAAATTAGTAAGCCACTCATTGGTTCTTCCAGGCAAGCCAAATATGGTAAAAAATGATCTGTAACTTGAAACCAGAAACTTGTAACTTGAAACTTGTAATTTGTATTTTTAAAATGTGTGCAAGTTACAAAACATAAGTTTAAAGTACAAAACGTAAGTTACAAGTACAAATAATGAGTTACAAGTTACAAATAATAAGTTACAAGTACAAATAATGAGTTACAAGTTACAAGTAATAAGTTACAAGTACAAATAATAAGTTACAAGTACAAAACCAAAAGTTACAAGTACAGAACTAAAGTCCCAATTCTAGCTCCATACATTGACTAAATTTTCAATCTCTTCAAACAAAATGTAAAAACATTTTTTATTTTCAATGACAATTAGGTTGAGCTCTTAAAGCAAACTGGGCTTCCTCAGCAGTAATACATACTGATCTCCACCATGTTACACTGGAGCAGTAACTGAAGCAAAGTGTGCTTCTACTAAGTACAAACACTGTACGCTGTAACACTAATGTTTTAGTTCATAAATCTTGTTGAATGAGTTATCTTGATTGCAGCGCTAGTTTATATGTATCACAATTGGTCTACGTTCAAAGAATTCTATTTTTAGCTTCCCTTCATTCGCTCCCTGTTAAATCCACAATAGAATCTAAGATCCTCCTTCTTCCATATAAAGCCCTTAATAATCAGTTCCATCATACAGTCGTGGCCAAAAGTTTTGAGAATTACATAAATATTGGAAATTGGAAAAGTTGCTGCTTAAGTTATTACAATAGCAATTTGCATATACTCCAAAATGTTGTGAACAGTGATCAGATGAATTGCATAGTCCTTCTTTGCCATTAAAATTCCACTGCATTTCATTGCTGTCATTAAAGGACCTGCTGAGATCATTTCAGTAATCGTCTTGTTAACTCAGGTGAGAATGTTGACGAGCACAAGGCTGGAGATCATTATGTCTGGCTGATTGGGTTAGAATGGAAGACTTGACATGTTAAAAGAAGGTGATGCTTGAAATCATTGTTCTTCCATTGTTAACCATGGTGACCTGCAAAGAAACGTGTGCAGCCATCATTGCGTTCCATAAAAATGGCTTCAGAGGCAAGGATATTGTGGCGACTAAAATTGCACCTAAATCAACAATTTATAGGATTATCAAGAACTTCAAGGAAAGAGGTTCAATTCTTGTTAAGAAGGCTTCAGGGCGTCCAAGAAAGTCCAGCAAGCGCCAGGATCGTCTCCTAAAGAGGATTCAGCTGCGGGATCGGAGTGCCACCAGTGCAGAGCTTGCTCAGGAATGGCAGCAGGCAGGTGGGAGCGCACCTGCACGCACAGTGAGGCGAAGACTTTTGGAAGATGGCCTGGTGTCAAGAAGGGCAGCAAAGAAGCCACTTCTCTCCAAAAAATCATCAGGGACAGATTGATCTTCTGCAGAAAGTCTGGTGAATGGACTGCTGAGGACTGGGGCAAAGTCATATTCTCAGATGAAGCCTCTTTCCGATTTTTTGGGGCATCTGGAAAAAGGCTTGTCCGGAGAAGAAAAGGTGAGCGCTACCATCAGTCCTGTGTCATGCCAACATTAAAGCATCCTGAGACCATTCATGTGTGGGGTTGCTTCTCATCCAAGGGAGTGGGCTTACTTACAATTTTGCCCAAAAACACAGCCATGAATAAAGAATGGTACCAAAACACCCTCCAACAGCAACTTCTTCCAACAATCCAACAACAGTTTGGTGAAGAACAATGCATTTTCCAGCACGATGGAGCACCGTGCCATAAGGCAAAAGTGATAACTAAGTGGGTCGGGGACCAAAACGTTGAAAGTTTGGGTTCATGGCCTGGAAACTCCCCAGATCTTAATCTCATTGAGAACTTGTGGTCAGTCCTCAAGAGCCGGGTGGACAAACAAAAACCCACTAATTCTGACAAACTCCAAAAAGTGATTACGAAAGAATGGGTTGCTATCAGTCAGGATTTGGCCCAGAAGTTTATTGAGAGCATGCCCAAAAGAAAGGGCCAACACTGAAAATACTGACTCTTTGCATAAATGCCAAGTGATTGTCAATAAAAGCCTTTGAAGCATATAAAGTCCTTTTAATTATATTTCATTATATCACAGAAACAAAGATCTAAAAGTAGTTTTGTAGCAAACTTTGTGAAAACTAATATTTGTGTCATTCTCAAAACTTTTGGCCACAACTGTACATAAGTGATCTGACTGGTCCATATGTTCCTAACAGAGCACTTTGATCTCAGACTGCAGGTTTACTGCTGGTAAAAGTAGAATGGAAGGAAGATCTTTTAGTTATCAGGCTCCTCTCCTGTGGAACCAGCTCCCAGCTTTAGTCCGTGAGGCAGACACTGTTTACTTTTAAGGCCAGGCTTAAAACTTTCCTTTTTGATAAAGCTTATAGTTAGAGTGGCTTAGGTCATCCTGAGCTATCTCTGTAGTTATGCTGCTATAGGCTTAGACTGCTGGAGGACAGACTGACCACTTTTTTTCATTCTTTGACTTTTCTCTTCTGCTACTCTCCAGTTGCATTATTTGCTGTTATTTCAACTATTAGCTTTGTGTTTTCTCTCAGTGTTTTTCTCCCCATAGGAGTTACACCTGGCCTGGTATGCTGCTTGGCTATAATGCCCTGTTGGACGGGGGGCATCGACTGGAATGATGCTCCCAGTAACTGAACATCCCCCATATCCTGTTATCAAATTTTTACCTTCATTAACATAGCAAGTACTCCTACATCAGTTCTTTTGTTTCTTTCTGTGTCTCTGCTCTGTCTTCTAGAGCCCCCAGTCGGTCGTGGCAGATGGCCGCTCATACTGAGCCAGGTTCTAGTTCTGCTGGAGGTTTCATCCAGTTAAAGGGTAGTTTATCCTCTCCACAGTCACTAAATGCTTGCTCAGTATGAAGGATCACTGTGAAGTCAACAATAACGCAAGCAACTGTCTATTGTCGCTACATGTTTGTCCAGGAGTGAATGCAGCAAGTAGGGCTGGGCGATAATCCGAAAATTTACAGGTACAGGTATTACTGTAAACAACGTCATTTTGCCCATGTCAGTATATTTGATATTTTAAAAAACTTAAAAGATGTGTGTAGTTTGGTGGTGTGCATGTCCCTTTAAGATGCTGACTGTACTACTACTACATGGAGTCACATGATAGTCATGTGACTTCCCCCCGGAACAATGTTGCCAACGTAGCAACATTTAGCAAGTTTTTAGACCCCTCTAGCAGCTTCTCTTCAAAAAAGCGACTAGTGACAAATCTGGCTGCTTTTTTGGTGTTATTGGAGACCTTTGGAAACCCAAGTAAAGCACGTCTCCTGGTTACATTTTTCACTGTGCACCAGTGCTGCAGCAGTGGCCTCCTCTACCGCGCTCAAAGCATGTGGCCAGTCTGCGCGCTGCAGCTCTGCCCGCTCTGGAGTCAGAGCAGATATTTAATGGTCCGAGTCCAGAATGCTAATAAATTACGCATGCTGGAAGCCGCCGCTTGGTGGCTGCTGAAGGAGGAGCAGCCTCTCCTGATCTCTTCCAATTTCTTGCCTTATTCTCTCTTCTTATTTTCTTTTTCTAGCATTTTTCTTAGTTACTTTATACACCCAGCCACTGGAGTTACTGTATTAGACCAGATTTCTTTTTTGGATTACTTTCTTAAGGACTGTGGATTACCAAAATGGCGTTTTGCTCAGCTGAGGACTTTGAGAAACTGCCCCAGAGAATTGAAACAATAGAAGTGAAGTTACGCCGTCTTGAGGTTAACATGGAATTAAACATTGGATATGGAAATCAGACAACTTTACAGATTACTACATGCAGGGAGGAAGAACCTGGCAGCCTGGTGTTATCTCGGTCCAACAGTCTCGCCCAGAAGTCACAGAACAACGCTACTCCCTCAGCCAAAAGGCGCTTTACGGGTAGAACACCCCATTTACAGTTTGATGAACACTTGCCGGCTTTAAAGCATACTGAATCTACACCTGCTTTTTCTGTTCTGAGGGGAAAAAAACAAAAGAAATTCCAACCCAAAACAAGATACCACTCCCCCTGGAATTACGTTGAGAATCAGATCCGTAGTTCTCAGTTTTTAGCAGACCAGTCCCTGATGATGAAAGGTTCAGCAGACTGCGCATGGTCCATAAATGGTTAAAGAAACAATCTGTTGTAAATCAATCTCATTTAATAATTTTTAAATATTTGGATGTGCAAAGCATCTGTTCAAGGAAAACCAATGTTATCTAAACAGAGCTTGAGTGAGACTGATGACCTCAAATATGTTCTGTTATCTGAGTCAGAAAGCTAAACACTTGATAAAGCACCCAAGAGCTGACCTTGAATCATGGCCCGTGGATACTATTGGAAAACAAACATTTCCCTAAACACTCCAAGTTAGGATGACGCCACTGGCCTAGACAGATGCACAATCCGCAGAAATTGACAGAGGACAAACGTGTACAGCGCTCACTCCAGCGTTCTTCAAGTATTCCAACATCATCCGACTCAGCTACATCAACCGATTACCCCTTTAGAAATTTCTCAGATAAACCGAAGACACAAATTAGAATGGGACACAACGAACACCGAAACTTGGACTACATCAAGCCTCTGGGACTAACACTGGATGTATTCTGCCCATGGCCCAACTGGTAATAACAGACATTTGATATACAAGGGAACCGGACAGTAACTATACTCTCATCGTCTCCCAGCCTCCCTGAGAGTAGAATTCAAGTCCTTATAGGCAGCAAAAAACTAAAGCAACACGCTCAAATCTCTAATTGATCACCTGTCAGAAGGTTCAGCTACCCATCATCAAACCATTTAAATTAGCTTTATTAAATATTAGATCTTTATCAGGAAAGTCTTTCCTAACTAATGAATTCAACACTGAATATAAAATACACGCCCTTTTTTAATCAGAAACCTGGCTAGACGTAAATAATGAAACGTCTGCACTGATAGAATCTACTCCTGCAAATGACAACTTTTTAAGCGAGAGCAGGAAACACAGACGAGGTGGAGGCATAGCCACAATTTTCGATTACTCAGTGAACTTTAAAAAAGTATTCCTGGGCACATTTAACTCTTTTGAATACCTAGCCACCCAGATAAATGAGCCCAAAAAAGTTTTATTCCTAAGTATGTATCGATTACGTTGGAAATCCCATTTTCTACAAATGAACTGAACATACTGTTGGATGGCTGGAAGCCATCTTAAAAGATGGACTGAGCAGACTAGATTTCCCAGCAAGCGGTGACCCCCAACACACTCCTATTGGTCCGTGGCCACCAATGGTGACATCAACGATGACATCACGGCCAAAGGACTTTAAGAATGGTAGTGGCAGCCATTTCAAGTTGTTCTAAGCCAGAATTTCAAGAGAAACTCCGGCTAAACAGAGGACATCTCACCGGTGAAGATTCTCTTTTGTTCTGACCCGCTGGACCGGGAAGAACTCTAATTTCAAAGCTTCGAAGTGCCCATCCTGTTTGTGCAACCAGTTTGAGCGATCTCAGGACTGTTCAAAGACACTTCGTTGACCTGCAGGCCGTCCAGCCTGCAGTTGGGACACCGTCCTAAAAA
The DNA here is from genome assembly GCA_963556495.2 of Valencia hispanica. Taxonomy (NCBI): domain Eukaryota; kingdom Metazoa; phylum Chordata; class Actinopteri; order Cyprinodontiformes; family Valenciidae; genus Valencia; species Valencia hispanica. The sequence continues at coordinate 2,621,520 of OY747707.1, forward strand.
TCATGCGCAGGTTTCCTAACTCTTCTCTTTCTTGCTCAACTACGGACACATTTTGCTCTCCTCCCGTGGACTGGACCTCCTTCAAGGCAAAGTAGGACTGAACCGGTTCATTTATGCCGATATTGTGTCTGGGCAGAGATAAATAGAGAAAATAGAGTTCTTATCGAGTTAGATCTCGTTCATTGTTGGTTTAAAGTGCTGTTAAGCGCTAAACCTCTTGGCTCATTTGGCGTCGCCGTACACATAGGTTTGAGCTGTATTTGCTGTGTTTGAAACGGTTTCTTTTTATCCTAAACAGAGTCGACTTTCTTTTTTTCCTTCCTCCCTTTTCCTCTCTCTCGCTCCCTGATCACCCAGTCGCCAGAGTCGGACTCGGACCATTTCTATGTTTTCTTTGAAAGTACCCTCTCTGCTAAACCATCTGGCCACAGTGAGACCACTGTGAAAAAGCGTTTTCTCACAGACAGTTCAGTTGAAACCTTTAAACGTATTAACCCTCCCACCGCAGCCCCCTCATCTCCCAACTCCAACTCAGTAAACAAGCTGGTAGATAATTTCAGACATCACCGATTCCTTTGCTCCAACTAGAGTGAAAGTAGTCTCGGGTAGAAAGAAGTCTCGGCTCGTTGGTTCACGGAGTACCTAGTGGTACCTAGTGAAAAAAGGGAGTGTCGACGAGCAGAGAGATCATGGCGGAAAACTCGACTCTAGGTTCACTGAGAGATCTACAAAAAAGATTGCACGGATGTCAGTTAACTTTAAAAGATGCTAGGGAAACTTTCTTCTCTGAAATCATTAACAGAAACAGTACCAATGCACGAACTCTACTTGCAACAGTGGATAGACTAACTAATCCTCCAGTGACAGTAGAACCTGAACTAAACTCAACCAGGGCCTGCAATGAATTAGCAGCTTTTTCACTGAAAAGACTAACAAGTCAGTCTGTACCTCAGTACCGAACCCACTACCAGTGTCATCCTCACTTATCACCAATGAAGAGAAAATGTCTGAATTCCATTAATTAAACAAAAAAACCTTGAATAAATCATTAGGGGTGTCGCGTGGAATAGTGGTTAGAGCGGGCGCCCCATGTGCAGAGGCTTTGTTCCTCATGTGGCTGTCCCCGGTTTGAGTCTCGTCCCAAAAGACCTTTGCCGCATGTCTTCTCCCACCTCTCTCCCCCTTAAAAACTCTGTCCACTGTCAATAAAGGCAACTCGGGGCCCAAAAAACAAAAACAAAAAAAAAACCTTGAATAAATCATCAACTAATTAAGCTCCTCCTCTTGCTGTCTTGATATCCTACCCACCGTTTTCCTTTAGAAAGCCTTCCCTGTCATTGGGTCTAATCTGATTCAAATAGTGAACTCATCCCCCCTGTCAGGGGTCTTTCCCCAGACATTAAAAACAGCAGTTGTTAAACCACTGTTAAAGAAGAAGAATCTGGACAACATGTTAATGCAGAACTACAGCCCAATCTCTTCCATTCATCAGTAAGATTATTGAGAAAGCTGTTTCATCAGTTAAATAGCTTTCTAACAATGACCAACTACTTTGATGTTTTTCAGTCTGGTTTCCGTGCTTACCACAGCAACGAGAATGCCCTTGTCAAAGTTTTCAATGACATCCCCATAAATATAGACTGTGGTAGAACCACAGTGCTGGTTCTGCGCGACCTCAGTGCAGCATTTGACACTGTTGATCATGATATATTATTGGAACAACTGGAGAGCTGGGTCAGACTCTCTGTTACAGGACTTGGCTGGTTCAAGTCTTACCTAAAGAACAGGGACTTCTTTATTTAAATAGGAAACTTTTCATCAGAAGAAACAGAAATCACACATGGGGTGTCCCAGGGCTCCATCTTGGGGCCCCTCATTTAATATATACATGCTCCCACTAGCCCAGATTATAACAGCCAACAAGATTAGCTACCATAACTATGCAGATGATACCCAGCTCTACATAACGATGTCACCAGGTGACTTTGAACCCATCCAAACCCTAAGCAAATGCATCGAGCAAATCAATGGATAGATGTGCCATAACTTTCTTCAGCTGAACAGAAAAAAACAGAAGTAATTACTTTTGGACCTAAAGAGGAACGCTTAGCTTAGTTAGCATAGCTTCATTGCTGCTATGGCTACTCCTCTCTCATATCTCATACACAGCCTAAATCTTATCCTCTTTCTTGCTCTCTGCGTCAGATGTTTAGTTACTTCCCTGCCTCCTTCAGTGATAATGGTAACTGTAATAAATGTAACATTTTTGTAGCTTTGGAGGCGAGGGTGTCGGAGTTAGAGGCCCAGCTCCGCGTTGTTGAAATACCAGCAAATAGCCGAGGCCCATTAGCCAGCGCAGAGCCAACGAGGGCAGAACCCCTCGATTTAGCTCTACACGCCTTCTAGTTTACAGACTGCTGAAGGAGGAGCACCCTCTCTTTGTCTCTCTCCCGATCCCCCCTCACTTCATTTTCTTTTCTGTTTGCTTTTCATGTTTTCTTTTCTTAACCTTTACTTAGTTACTTTATCTACCCAGCCCCTGGAGTTATGTATTGGACCGGATCTCTTCTTGGATTACTTTTTTATGGACTTATCAACATGGCTTTTTGCTCAGCTGAGGACTTTGAAAAACTGCTCCACAGAATTGAGGGCATTGAAACGAAGCTACATCGTCTGGAAATTAATTTTTATCTCCACGCTGATTATGGAAACGACACAACTTTACCGTTGAATACACACACGGAGGAACAGCCTCGCAGCCCGGTGTTACATCGGTCTAACCGTGTCACAGAGAAAAGACAGGACAAGGTTACTCCCTCAGCCAACAGGCGCCTGACGGGCAGAACTCCGCACTCTAATGAACACTGGCCAGCTTTAAAACGCACGGAATCATCAACCCCAGCCTGTTCTCCGAGGAAGAAAAAACAAAAGAAACTCCAGCACAGAGAAAGCTCTGAACCCAAACCTGCCGCTTCTGCTAAAAGTAAACAAAAGAGGTTTCAGCCAAAGACAAGAGACATTTCTCCACCTGGAATCCCACTGAAAAACAGATTTGCAGCCTTGAGTTCCCTGAAAGATGACTCAGACCCTGGAACCAGTCAAAGGCATCAGGAGAAACCCAGCCGCATCAAACGGACACATAAAGTAAGAGCCCCCCAAGCAAAGATTGTTATCATACAAGACGGATCAATTAATGGAATTGAGGCTTTTTGTAGCAAGAACACCAGAGTTTATAGCTGCTACACAAATACAGTGAGAGAAATATCAGAAAAAATCCAAAACATCTTGGACCAACATCCTACTCTGGAAAAGCTTGTCATTCACGCTGGATCAGCCGATATCGCAATGAGACAATCAGAGATTCTGAAGAGAGACTTTTATGATCTCCTACAGAGACTTGATGGACTTAATGTAAACATCCTCATCAGCGGACCAGTTCCTGAAGGGAATGATGAAAGATTTAGCAGACTCCGCATGCTCTATAAATGGTTGAAGAAACAATCAGCTGAGAAGTCGTTCACATTTATTAATAATTTCAAAGTATTTGGAAGTGCTAATCATCTGTTCAAAGCAGGCCAATGTTATCTTAACAAGGCCGGAGTAAGGCTGTTGGCAGCAAATATTTTCTCTTATCAAAATCAGAAAGCAAAACACTTGCTCCCAAAAGCTGACCTTGAGGCGCCCATGGATATCAGAGAACAAAAACAGCAAGTCATGATGACACCACAGGCCCGAACAGATAAACAACCATCAGAGATGAAGTCTTCATCTTCCTGTGACTCAGCCACATCAAATAAGTCTCCATTTAGAAATTTTACAGACAGACTGAACGAGCCAATCAAATTTGGGACACAATTAACACCTAAACTTAGACTACACCAAACCCCTGGGACTAGTGTCAATAAGCCTGGGAGCTTCCCCCCAGTGATTATTACAGATATTTGATATTTGAGGGAACCGGGCAGTAAATCTACCCCTACCGTCTCCCAGAACTCGCCCGGCACCCCTGAGTTTAGGATTTCAGTGATTATCAGCAACAGGAAACATAAGCCGTTAACTACACGCTCTCATATTAAACAAAATCTCAAATTGATAACCTGTCAGAAGGTTCAGCTGCCCATCATCACAATACTTAAGTTAGCTTTATTAAACATTAGATCTCTATCCGGGAAGTCTTTTCTTATAAATGACTTCATGACTGAGCATAATTTACACGCCCTTTTTTTTTAAATCAGAAACTTGGCTAGATGAAAATAACGAAACAACTGCATTGATAGAATCTACTCCTCCAAATTACAATTTCTTAAGCGAGAGCAGAAAACACAGACGAGGTGGAGGTGTAGCCACCATTTTTCACAACTCAATGAACTTTAAAAAGGTAACCTTGGGCACGCTTGATTCTTTTGAATTCCTAGCCACCCAGATAAATGAGGCAAACAAAGCTTCATTTCTAAGTTTAGCTAAACCACCAAAACTTAACTCTAACTTCTTTAATGATTTCAATGACCTTCTTTCTGTAATTAGTATCGACTATGACCAACTAATCATTGTGGGGGATTTTAACCTCCATACCGACAACTCCCAAGATAGACGAGCAAAAACATTACATGATACTCTCCACAACTTCGGCCTGATCCAGCATGTCAAACAACCAACACACAATAAAGGACACACTCTGGACTTAATTATCAGCAAAGGTTTAAATATTTCCAACATCTCTGTAATTAATATTGCGTTATCTGACCATTTCTGTATTTTCTTTGAAAGTACCATCTCTGCTAAATTATCCAGCCACAGTAAGACCACTATAAAAAAGCGTTTTCTAGGGGACAGTTCAGTAGAAACCTTTAAACGTATTTACCCTTCCACCACATCCCCCTCATCTCCCAACACAAACTCAGTAAATAAGGTGGTAGATAATTTCATTGCGAAAACCTGAGACATCATGGATTCCATTGCTCCAACTAAAGTGAAAGTAGTCTCAGCTAGAAAGAAGTCTCCACTATGAGATCTACAAAGAGAGACTGAATAGATATCAGCTAACAATAAAAGAAGCTAGGGAATCGTTCTTTTCTGAAATCATCGACAGAAACATTAATAATGCACGGACTCTATTTGCAACAGTGGATAGACTAACTAATCCTCAATTCTTGGCTCGATATTTGATAAACAGCCTCAAATCATCCTCCATTTGTGCACGATTGTGATATTTTGCTTTTGAGTGCAGTCGTTTATGAGAATCCTTCCTCACACAAATATGTCGACGCAAAAGGAAGGCGAATGTTCAAGGCGACGTCACAGAGTTGAGGGTATTCCTGCATCAATGCTTCCAAGAATGATGAAAGAGGGGAGGAACTAAAGAGTTCCTTCAGTCTACCGTCATTCTTCAGCATAATAAGCTGCTCCTGCATATCAATAGGGTGATCATATTTTGATTTCCAAAAAAAGAGGCCATCTGGAACAGTACTGAAACACTTTCAGGACTTGATCAAGACATTTTAACATATTTAAAATGTGCATTCTCAATGTGGTTAGAAAAGTTTAGTTAAATAAAAAAACTTCGAAAAGGCTTTCACAAGTAGAAAATGATTTTATAATCTCTGGAAATAAATTATAATAGAAATAGTTACTCTTCTGAATTAAAGAAAGTTACCAGCAACAATATTAGTTTACTTTTTAAACTGCACTGGACAAAAACTGAAGAAAAATCTGAAATAATCTTCTGAGAAAATAAGTATTATTTTCTTTTCACTGTAATAAAAGCAAACAGCTGCAGACTCAAAAACACAAAAAGTGCTTGCTCTGTTTAGTTTGCATCTTCATCCTCCACAGTCAGTTTATAGATCAACTCTCACTTTGCTCAGCCTTTTTATAGTTTTTGTGTCCATGTGATCTATGGGATATTTGCCACTTTTGTCACACACAGAAACACACATGCCAGCTATGTGAATGGCGCACATTTGTTGCGACTGGACAGTATATCTTTTTTGGTTCCTGCATGAAGCTTGTTCTTTGACTTCTTGTAAACAGCAGTAACTCGGCGCTGCGCAATGCAGGATAACGCGGTGCAACTGGGCGCAGAGCTGCGCTGCGCAATGCATGCGGCGCGGTGCAGCTCGGCGCACAGCCTGCTGTCTGTGGCGTCAATTAACGGATCAGAACCAGCTCGGGAGAACGTTACATGAGAGAAAGGCTGCCATACTGTATGCATCACACCAGTCAGTTCAAGTATGGTCCTATGAAAAACAATAAAGACCCAGACTTTTTCATCAGTCTATAAATCCTCCCGGATGCCCCGGACAGCACATGAAAAGTGGACATGTCTGGGGAAAAGAGGACGGTTGGTCACCCTAAATTGACTCGTTTGCTGTGCACACAAACGGATCTCAAACCCACGCAAAAGAGCGATAATACTCTTTAAAGTACGTCGCAAATAGTTCTCTCATTGCTGACAGGTGCTCAGACGCTGATTGAAATAGAGAGGAGAAATGGTGTGACGTGCCTGCATCAGTGATAAAGTCTACAAGGCTGGGGAACATGTCGCAGTTCCCTACACTAATGCGGCCATGCCAGATGTCTAGTTATTGTGTAAAGGCGTGCACTTTGTCTGCAATGAGCAAAATATGAGTTTCGCGGCCTTGTAAAGACAGTTTAAGGCCATTCAAGCGGTCAAATATAGATCAAATAGGACAGAGACGCAAACCACATAGTGTCATCTAGATTCCTCACCAGATTTGATTTCTGTCAAAAACCACTTCACCTCCTCTCGCAGCTCATACAACCGCTGTAACACCCGCCCCCCTGGAGAGCCAGCGAACTTCAGTGTGACTCGCTTAATAAAACCTGCTTATCACCTGCATTTGCGCTCATGATCGACAAACAAATCTAATTTGTTCAAAACTAATTTTTTTTAATCAGTCCAAACACATTTTAATTTCTATTCGGGAGTTATTTATATACAAAACTAGAACTTTTTATGACAGTAGTTGAATTTTTTTTTTTTTAAAAGCTAATTTTTATTTTTCTGTTTTTTTCCACCCATCCTGTAGCCTACTGGCGGCCCCCCAGGAGCGTGTCCGCACCCCACCGGTTGAGAATCACTGCTTTAGTGACAGTAGCCCCAGAACTAAACTCTACCAGGGCATGCAATGAATTTGCCAGCTTTTTCACTGAAAAGATTCTAACAATTAGACGGTCAAGCTGTACCTCAATATCGAATCCACAACCAGTGCCATCCCCAATCAACAACAATGTAGAGAAAATGTCTGAATTCCACGAATTAAACCAGAACAGCCTTGAAAAAATAATTATCCAATTAAGCTCCTCCTCCTACTGTCTTGATATCATACCCACAGCTTTTCTAAAGAAAGTTCTTCCTGTTATTGTGTCTGATCTTGTTCAAATAGTGAACTCATCCCTGCTGTCAGGTCTCTTCCCCCAGGCTTTAAAAACAGCAGTTGTTAAACCACTACTAAAGAAGAAGAATCTGGACAACACGTTAATGCAGAACTACAGGCCGATCTCTAATCTTCCATTCATCAGTAAGATTATTGAAAAAGCGGTGTTTCAGCAGTTAAATAGCTTCATAACAATGACAAACCGTTTTGATGTTTTTCAGTCTGGTTTCCATGCTCACCACAGCACCGAGACTGTCCTTGTCAAAGTATTCAATGACATCCGCATAAATACAGACTGTGGTAGAACCACAGTGCTGGTTCTGTTGGACCTCAGTGCAGCATTTGAAACTGTTGATCATGATATATTATTGGAACAACTGGAGAGCTGGGTCAGACTTTCTGGTACACTACTTGGCTGATTTGAGTCTTACCTAAAGAACAGGGACTTCTATGTTTCAATAGGAAACTTTTCATCAGAACGAACAGAAATCACATGTGGGGTGCCCCAGGGCTCCATCCTGGGGCCCCTCTTATTTAATATCTACATGCTCCCACTAGGCAAGATTATAGCAACCAATAACATCAGCTAACATAACTACGCGGATGACACTCAGCTTTACATTAGAATGTCACCAGGTGACTCTGAACCCATTCAAAGCCTAAATCAATGCTTCGACCAAATAAATGGTTGGATGTGCCATAACTTTCTTCAGCTGAATAGAAACAAAACTGAAGTAAATATTTTTGGACCCAAAGAGGAACGATCAAGAGTCAGCACACAGCTTCAGTTAATACAGCTAGAAACTACTGATCAGGTACGAAACCTAGGTTTAGTAATGGACTCAGACCTGAACCTCCAGGGTCACATAAAGGCAATAACAAGGTCAGCCTTCTATCACCTGAAGAACATTTCTACGATTAAAGGACTGATGTTGTAACAGGACCTAGAAAAACTCATCCATGCGTTTATCTTTAGTCGGATTGATTACTGCAACAGAGTCTTCACAGGTCTGCCTAAAAAGTCAATCAGACAGCTGCAGTTGATCCAGAACGCTGCTGCTCACGTCCTCACTAGAACCAGGAAAGTAGAGCACATCACCCCAGTTCTAAAGTCCTTACACTGGCTCCCTGTAACTTAGAGAATAGACTTCAAAATACTCCTACTGGTTTAAAAATCACTACATGGCTTAGCACCAAAATATGTTGAAGACCTGTTGTCACAGTACCAACCCCCAAGACCACTGAGGTCCTTCAACTCTAGCCTACTAAACATCCCTAGACTCAGAACTAAACATGGAGAAGCAGCTTTCAGTTTCTGTGCTCCCCTTATCTGGAACAGACTGCCTGACGAGTGTAGAGCTGCTGAAACACTGAACCGCTTTAAATCGAGACTAAAAACCCATCTGTTTAGAATTGCCTTTGACTAAATGATTGATGTCATATGTATGAAATTTGTTCATGCTCTCTTGCTTTTTTGATCTTTCTCTTACTTTATTGTGTATCATGTGTAATGTGTGTTTCTTTTACTTTTAATTTCCATTGTTTTTTGTTTTTTTTAAATCACCAAATCATGTAAAGCACCTTGAATTACCCTGCTGTTGAAAGTGTGCTATACAAATAAAATTGCCTTGCCTAGCCGTCCTCCAGTAGAACCCGTGCAGCCGGGACCTCAGGCCGGCTGGGTTAAAGTACGTAGGAAGCATAGTTCTTTTTTATTTTTATTTTTTTATTTTTATGAATTGCTGGGGGTTTTATTTCCTGATGTTATGGACACGGAGACGGAAAATTAAGGGGAAGAAAGAAAGAAGATGAAGAAGAGAGGTAGGAAAAAAAAAGTCAAGAGAGAGGGTGAGTTGAAAATACAAGAGAGGAAGGGGAACAAAGAAAACACAGGAAAACATTGAAGTCTGCCTCCATACCCACAGGCTGGCAGAGAGAGGGGAAAAAACAAAACAAAACACGAAAAAGGAACATCGACAAAACAAACATCGTGAACTAAGAACTACACAACCACAACACACAAAAATGGATATAAAAATACAACAACAATGTCACAGAAAAACTCATGGTACCAATTAATCAAGCTCTAGTAATAATAACTTCAGCCCAAGAATATATCTGTAAACACCAGAGACCCCACATCTATGTGTGTGTGTGAGCATGCTGGTGGATATAAGGTTTCTCCATAAGAGTGTTGGATAGCTGGTGCGAGCAGGCATCAATCCGTCTCCCAGGAATCGATGCAGACATGAAGGAGATCGGAGCCAAGACGTCCAAAGGACCCCCAGAGCCCCAGGTGGACCCGGGCAGGGCCGACCGCATCCCCCAAGAGAGGAGCAAAGGAGAACCCCAGGGGAACGTCCAGCGGCTACTATGCAGGGGCCCGGGGGGCAGCAGTGACGAGCCCACGGGCCCCGCCGGCAACAGGCCGCGCCAGGGCGGGCCGGTCCACAGACCGGGAGAGCCGGGGCCCAGGGGCGCCCCACCCCCCAGGAGGGACCCGACAAGGGACAAGCTGACGAGGGGCCCCCGGCACCGCAGGGGCCGCCGCCAGCATCACCCTAGGCCAATCCCCACCGCCAACATTCCAGCCCCCCACCCCTGCACCACGTCGGGGCGCCCATCCGATAGCCACAGCGGATGGACAGCATAGTTCTAGAACCCAGCCCACGGGTCACCACCGAGGTTCTTTACGTTATTACTGGGGGCCAATTTAATGCCATCCAGATGAAGTGATTGACTAATCAGTTTCTGTTTAAGAACTTCTGGTCCAAAGACAGCAACTTCTGTTTTGTCAGAATTTAAAAGCAAAAAGTTTAGATTCATCCATGTTTTTATGTCTTCCAGACATGCCTGTAATCTAGCTAACTGACTGGGTTCATCAGGATTTATGGATAAATATAGTTGTGTATCATCTGCATAGCTGTAGAAATTTATCCCATGCTGTCTAATGATTCTACCAATTGGGAGCATATATATGGTGAACAGAATTGGTCCAAGCACAGAACCCTGTGGAACTCCACAAGTAACCCTTGAGAGTGAAGATTTATCATTTAGATGAACAAACTGGAATCTATCAGACAAATATGATTTAAACCAGCCTAGTGCTGTTCCTTTGATCCCTGCAACATGTTCAAGCCTTTCTAAGAGAATATTATGATCGACTGTGTCAAAAGCAGCACTGAGATCTAACAAAACCAGAACAGACACCAGTCCATTATCTGAGGCCATGAGAATATCATTAGTAACCTTCACCAGTGCTGTTTCAGTGCTATGATGAGCTCTAAAACCTGACTGAAACTCTTCAAACAGCTCGTTACTGTTTAGATGTTCACAGACTTGATTAGCAACTATTTTCTCAAGGATTTTGTATAAGAAAGGAAGGTTAGATATAGGTCTGTAATTCACTAAGTCATCTTGATCAAGGGAAGGTTTCTTGAGTAAAGGTTTAATTACAGTTATTTTAAATTCCTGTGGTACGTATCTATTTACTAAGGATAGATTCATCATATCCAAAATGGGGCCACGAACCAAATGGAACACTTCTTTAAATAATTTTGGTTGGGATTGGGTCCAACATACAAGTTACTGATAAGGTCATTATAGTGGGGGATTTCAATAATCATGTGGACAGTGAAAGTGATGGCCTAAATGCAGCCTTTAATGCTATCTTAGACTCAATTGGCTCTAGAAAGAACAGGGACCCAACCACTCGGGTAAACACACTTTGGACCTTGTACTGACATACAGAGTTGAGTGTGAGGAAATAACAGTACACCCACATAACCCGGTCCTGTCTGACCGCTTCTTGAATAACTTTTGAATTTACTTTAACTGACCAACTTAAATCTGAAAGAAAATGTCATTATAGTATAGCTTTATCGGACAATGCTGTAACAAGTTTTAAAGAATCTGTTCCAGTCTTACTTTCCTCAGAGTAACACAGTGGAAGCAGCAATTCTATCTCTAACCCCTCAGAAATTAAAAGTGTGGTTCACAGCGTTACGTCCTCATTGCGTTTGGCATTAGATAGTGTAGCTCCCTTAAAAAAAGAAAGTGGCTAGCCATAGGAGGCTGACTCCTTGGTTTAACGCAGAGTTGCTTACTTTACAGCAGAATACTAGGAAGTTGGAGAGAAAATGGCGCTCTACACATCTAGAGGATTCCTATTTAACCTGGAAAAACAGTCTACTGCTGTATAAAAACACCCTTCGACAAGCTAGAACAGCATATTTTCCATCATTAATAGAGGCCAATAAGAACAATCCTAGGTTTCTTTTTAGTACAGTTGCCAAACTTACACAGATTCATAGCTCTGTTGAGCCAACTATTCGCCCAGCTCTTAGCAGTGATGATTTTATGGGATTCTTCATAAATAAAATTAATTCTATTAAAAATAAAATCATGTGTTGTTTTTAAGTGTCATATGCGTTATCTGTGTTTTATTGCTTTTTTTACTTTATCCCCTAATCATGTAAAGCACCTTGAATTACCTTGTTGAAAGTGTGCTATACAGATAAAATTACCTTGTGAACTGATGCTATATAAAGAAATTGAACTAAATAACTATCTGTGAACTAATCAGGGACAATAACACAGAGTAAAAAAGTCTTTTCAGTAGAAAGTCTGTAGAGAAATCTAAGGAAACCTTTTTTTAAGGTCAGCACACAGATGTTAACTCAGGGTAGGAGTACGGTCTGAAATTATGAACAATCAGTGGAAATTAAAATTAGACAAATTCTATAACTTTTAATTAAATCCAAACTAAATCCTAACATGTTTGGAGGAGTGTTTTATCTGTAACTCTGTCTTGTTTCCACTGTAGAATAATCAGAAGTGTAGAATGTAAAATTTTTGCTTCATCAGTTCCATTTTGAACCAGATACAAAAAAGCAGTAATGACCCTTTATTTAACTTTCTCATCTCAAAAACCAGGTTGCAAAGATTCTTCTATTAGTTTAGAACAATATAGTCCAGGTTTAAAGAGTATTAATTTTGTAATTTTCAGATCAGAGCAGATTAAAGACGCTGAGATGGTAAATATTAGGAGGTATCGACCTTTGGCCGTTTCTGGAAGCAGATGCTGCAATCAGAAGCCAACTTTAACTTTGTTGAGTTTTTTTTTTCCCCACGAATGAAGCTTCCTAAATAAACGCCTTAAAATCTTAATCAGCATCGACATCATTAAACGTTAGTATCGCCAGTTTTTCATACCTATCCGGTGTGAGATGATCTGGGGTGTCCGGGTTAAATCCAGCAGTCTGCGCTGATCATCCATCTCTTCCTCGGACTTGAAGACTTCTTTAAACTCTGTGACTGTTTCGTCAGCAAGAGTTAACTGTTTGTTGAAGCTGGATTGCAGATATTCTTACCGCAAACACTCACACGTTCAGCCCACAGATGATCAAACTCTCTAGAGTGACTCCATGCGGAAGGGAAGCTAACGCTGCTAGCATCACGTCTTTCTTCTTGTTGCTAAACAAGTCATTACCGCCACCAACTGGTCTGGAGGTGAACCTGCATTATCATTTTAGGGCGAGATCGTTTAATACAAATGTGTTAGTCTAAGATAATTAAATATTAACTGATACATTTTACTTTATGATTTATTTCTGGATTTCTTGTGTCAGTTTCACTGAAGCTGATAATTAATTCCGCTGATGTTTTCATTTCAATTAACACCATAATGTTTTCCTACTCATAGTTAATCATTAAGTCCATCATGTTTACTGCATAGAGTTTGTTGACTTTCTATTAAGATGACTGGTCTGCTTTCTGAATGGTTTTATTGTAAACTCACCAATGATTAACTGGAATCTGAACAAACTAGAAAAGTTGCGTTTCCTGCGAAAATGCAGTGTGAAACCTGTAAGCTGAATTTACTTGCAGAAAATGGCTGAAGTATTTAAAGTCAACTGTAAAAGACTTGCTGAAGTGTAATAAACAGAAACAGCAGAAAAAAGAAAAGGGGTGTGCCAACCCTAACAAAGAAAAACTGTCACAATTAGCTAAAATAAAAAGTTGAATATTATGAAAAGTATAAAGGTTATGAATACCAAAAGATATACCCGGAAAAAGCAGAATGAGCAGAATAGTTGAAAAGTTGAATGGTTAAAATAGCACAAAGTATGCAGAAGTAGATGAAGTTCAAAAAATGTACGGAAGCGTATGGTAGCATGTTGCCAAACACAAACATGTTGGTTAACAATAATTAAATCCATTCAGTATAATAAAAATAAGCTTAAATGGAAGTGTTAGCTAAAATTAGCTGAAATGCAAATGTTAGCTAAAATGCTAGTGGTAGTAAGTTGGCAAACACTAACATGGCGCTAAACATTAACAAAATCTATTTAGCAAGGTAACCTTAGCTGTTAAGTCAAAATTAGCTTAAATTTTGGTACTAACTGTAATACTAGTGTTAGCTTAAATACTAGTGGTTGTATGTTGGCAAACAGTATCATGTTCGTTACCTAACTTAATCCTGTCAGTATGTTAACATCTTCCCAAAATGCAAATATTAGCGAACATTAGCTAAAATACTAATGTTAGCTTAAATGTTGATTTTAGCTTAAATGCTAGAGATAGCTCTTTGGTAAACACCAACATGTTGGTTAACAGTAACTCAATCCATTCATTATGTTACTTCTAGCTGTTAAGTCAAAATGAGCTAAAATTCCATTGTTAGCTTGAATGAGCTTAATTGCTATGGTTAGTAAAAAAAAAAAAAGATTTGCAGCATGATAGCAAACATGAACATAAAGGTTTAACAATAACTCAGCCCATTCAGTATGTTAAAATCAACCCAAAAACCAAATGCTAGCTAATATTAGCTAAATTTCTAATGTTAGCTAAAATGCTAATGTTAGCTTAAATGCCACAGATAGCATGTTGGCAAACACTAACATAATCGTTACCATGAACTTAATCCTTTCAGTATGATAAAATCTTCCTCAAATATTATTGAAAATTAGCTAATGTTAGCTAAAATGCTAGTGGTAGCATGTTGACAAACACAAACATGTTGGTTAACAATAATTCAATCCATTCAGTATAATAAAAATATGCTTAAAGGGAAGTGTTAGCTAAAATTAGCTGAATAAGCTTAAATTTTGATACTAAGTCAAAATTAGCTAAAATGCTAATGTTAGCTTAAATGCTAGTTTTAGTATAATGGATAACAATAACAAGTTAGCTAACAATATCTTACTCCATTTATAATGCCTACAATCGCCTAAACACACAAGTCTGTGTAACTGTCCTTAAAAAGTAATCACTGTTTTCCAGGTGTTGGAACAGTAAAATGGCCGCTGTTGCCTGCCTAGTACCTATGAGACTGTATTGATCATCATATTTTACAGAGTAATCAAAAGTCCTGGTGAACTTATTTATATTAAATCTACAAGTTGTTTGAGATGTCTTACAATAACCCTGAAACATCAGTTTTACAGTGGAGGCCATAATGTATAGTAATTCTCTTTTCAACCACAAGAGGGAGCTCCACCTAAAGCCATGAAAAGGCCTGCCATTTTTCGACCAATCACACGGCAGCTTTCACTGGGGGAGACAGTCTAAGTGCAGCACCTCACTCTCCTCCTAATTTCTCTGCCGTTTTAACAGGTAACGCAGCTTCCGAACTACTCTTAATAACTTAAGAACCTGTTATCGAAGTTCTTTAATAAAAGAGATGAGAGAGATTCCTTCAGATTCTCTGAGGTTTTAATACAGACTTGGTTGATCAACACAAGGAGGTACAACGTCAACAGAGAAATATGCTATACTGACCTGCCTTCCAAAACAAGACACAGGATTATATAGGTTCAGTAATCATGGCCTATCACCTATGACATTACAAACAAACATTTCTCAGTCGGTAGGCATTTGACTCATTAGGCGTAGAAGATTTGATATAGAAGCACAATCAATGTATGTCAGGACGTTCTTAGATGTAACAGAGAGTTGCTATGCCAACCCAGGCTGTAAGAGTCTGAATCAGCAGGTTTGACCTGACCTAAATTCATGCAGTGTCGTATAATCAGATTGGTCACCATATCATTTGTTAAAAATATAATATTACAGCCGTAAAATGACGTTGAATATGTTGATAAATTTGATGGAAACATTAATCTGTCCTTCCTTGGTCCAGAACTACATCCTCTTACTCTGAAAATATAAGGCCTATCGAAATTATTCTTTCACTGTGAGTATCAGCCGGCTTTGATGAAGAATCATGGTTCGTTTCATGTGTGTACCTCAATCTGTCTAGGAGCAGTGATTTTGTAAAAATGAGCATGATTTTGGCATTTTTGAATCTGAGCCGTTTTAGCAAAGAGCTGATTTGTTACACTCAAACAAACAAAACTTATGGAGAAACGGTAA
The DNA here is from genome assembly GCA_963556495.2 of Valencia hispanica. Lineage (NCBI taxonomy): Eukaryota > Metazoa > Chordata > Actinopteri > Cyprinodontiformes > Valenciidae > Valencia > Valencia hispanica. The sequence goes on from OY747707.1 coordinate 2,637,293, forward strand.
CAGGTATCAAAAAAGGTGTTGAATCATTAGCATCAGGAAGGTCTGAAGTTATATTGGCACAAGGCTCATGTTTCTACGTCGCATCGTTTATGAGATATAACTTTACGAATATAGGTCAGAATGCCTACAGCATTCACACTAATAACTGATCTTAATGGTTCTGTGTATGAACCCACAGGACAGCTGATAATATCACAAACATTTCTCCTATGATACTGAAAGTCCATCATCTATGCTTTTCCCTACCTTGATATTAAACTTTGTTATAATCAACACATTTATCTTACAGTGAGGATGTCTGGAAGAAAGCTTAGTTCTTCTGTGTCTTCTTCAGGAAAATGGCTGCTAAAATATGCAGACCCCACACATCCTGGTACAAATTCTTCAGATTTTTACATTCAGGTCAGCACTACGCAGCGATTTTTCCAAAAATCAGCTTCCACAGAGATAGTTTCTCCCCCCAAGCTGTCTCTGTGATGAACACAAATAACACTTTACGGCCAGAGTGACAACAACTCTACTGCAAAACAAAATGACCATCTCTTCACAGTTACATCTACATCATTTGTCATTTTTCCCAGATTTCCTAAAAAATCTATATATTTAAATTTTGCACACTGTGAGAAATGTTGTTCTGCATCTGCAAAGGGAGCCAGACTGTCTTCACCAATGTTATGATCTTTTTTGTCTTTGGTGAAAAAAACTGGTCTAGTGTCTCTTGGCTGGAAGTGTGTTTTATTTTTATTTCTTTTACAGATGTGGCTCTCATATAATACAAATGATGTTAATAAACATGACTAAGAGATTTCCACCTTAACAGTGCCTTGTAATTTCTTTTCCCATAACAACAAATAAAGATGATTGTAATATTGTTATGCCATGTATGAATTCAGACATTATTGACAAACGATTTGCAATTCTGTTTGTTTGTTTTAGTAATCAGCACTCTTTTTCAAACTTAGATTTCCTGATGTTTATTGTACAAATATATACTGTTCAAATCGCTAAAATCCCTCTGAAAAGTAAAGAGGAGGCAAAAAAGATTCTTGAAATAAAAATGCTTTTCCATAGTTATCAGGAGCGACTAAAAGCCAATTCCATACTTTTTTAGACTGCATGGGAACCCAGACTGTTTGAAACATTCTTAATCCAGTTCAGGGTTGCAGGAATACCAGTGAACATGTGTTTGGACAGTGGAAAGGAAACCAAAGCGATGGGATAAGACCCACCAACACACAGGGAGGACTTCCATCAAATGAGTTTTCTCTCCTTAGAAGTTACAACTGGCCTGCTGATTTTCTGTTTGCTTTCTGGAAAAAGCCACTAGAAAAGCTACATCCGCCTCCATGTATACTCTGGTTGTTTTTCAGCCTATTAAGTGATGTGAATTTGTTTTTTTCAAAAATAGCCTTAGTGAATAAAAAATGCAGCTTTCAAATAATCATTTCATTAAGTGGAAAACGTTTACCCAAACTAACCTGGGCTTCTGTAAAAAATAAAAAAGCTCCCTAAATCTAATAACTGGTCGTGCCACCCTTATCAAGGAGATTTTTACGTCAATGTGGAGGGCTTCTGGCCCACTTTAATTTAACCACATGTCAGGGTTTTCAAGTCAGATCAGCTTGTTTAGGGTGATGCCACAGCATAACAACTCGATTTAAGTCCGGACTTTGTCTAGGCCACATCAAAGCCTTTTTTAGTCGCTCAGAGGCCGACAAGTTGGTGATCTTTGGGTAATGTTCCTGGTTCATAAACCAATTGTAATTACGCTTCAGTTTATAAAAGAATGGCTGGACAATCTCCTTTATATTATATTTATATAAAATTAGCTACCATAACTATGCAGATTACACTCAGCTCTATTTTACGATGTCACCTGGTGAATTTGAACCCATCCAAACCCAAAGAAAATGCATGCAGTAAATCAATGCATGGATGTGCTATAATTTTGTAAAGCTGAACAGCAACAAAACCAAAGTAATTATTTTTTGACCTAAAGAGGAACGATTAAGACTCAGCCAAAAACTACTGATAATGCCTAAAATCTAGGTGTAGTGATGGACTCAGACCTGAACCTCCAGGGTCACATAAAGGCAATAACAAGGTCAGCGTTCTATCACCTGAAGGACATTTCTAGGATTAAACGACTGAACCTAGAAAAACTCATCCATGCGTTTATCTTTAGTCGGATTGATTACTGCAACAGCGTCTTCACAGGTCTGCCAGTCCATCTCAATGCCCTGTGACAGACTGGCGACCTGTGCAGGGTGTCCCAGGTTAATAATGCCCTCACACATAGAACATAATTGCCCTGAAGACACAGTAGAAGCATTAGTTAAAAAAAAAAATTAACCCATTAATTCAGAAAAACAAATCTTTCACATTTTTACACAGATGTTATTATCCTGTTAATTCAATACAATACAATGAAAATATTGATCCTGTTTGTTCCTTTTGTCATCTGGAGAGTGACAACTTTTTGAGACTAAACTAGTAGTAAAACCTTTTGATGTGAACTTAATAATTTCTTTAACAGAAAATGAGATATCATTGTTAGACTGAATATTTTTTGGGACTTTAAAACTTGGCACTAACTCTAAACCTTTATGTGAAGAATCAGAGTTGAAACCTTTTTGTTTTTTTGAATTTTTTATCTGGTTCACCCTCACCTCGAGTATGTCATTGATTGTGACTGTAAAATGCTTATTTTTTGAATAAAGAATAATAATAAAGAACAAAGCCTGTTTATTTTCATCTTGTGTTTATTTTTGTATCTGGTGTTCCCTCACTACGATTATGTTATTGACTGTGACTGTGTGATGTTCATTTCTAAATAATGTTAATAAATATAAATGTTCAACAACTCAGGCAGTTGAACATTGACTCCTGGCCAATTAGCAAAGCATGTGTGGTGGTTTCAGCTGATGTTTACAATCATTGACATAAGGGGACAGCCAATCACGCGTCAGCCAATCAGTGAGCTTGTGGGCGGTCTAAACGTGCCTGGACTTGAGTGGTAGATTTAAACAAACAGAAATGAATGAGAGCCAGATGAATCTTTGTTAACAGCTGTAAAGGTTAAAGGCAGACAGGATGAAGCTCTGCTGGAGAGTTTTAGGAGATGATATCCGTCACTTTGTGCCCTCAGGCCGCTCCGTGTTCTAACGGTTCACCGCCAGTCAGAATGATGACATACAAAAGAAATCACATTCCTGGATGCTATTCAAGCCGACTGTGTTACACAGACAGAAACACCGGAGTAACATACTCCACCTGAACCGATTTGGATCCTAAACTACATCCAGATCGTAACCGGGAGTCGGTTTGTCATCTGGGAACCTTATGGGTTGTACCAAATACATCAAACCCTTACCCAGGGAAACATTATTTATTTAAGGTCCTGCAGCTTGGTGACACAGATAACAACCAAAGCACATTGTGATTTAAAAAAAATCTCTTTCATTGAAATAAAATGAGGAAAAACTCCCATTGATGGTCAGTGATTATGCTGACAGAGATCTGAAGATGAGTAGGAAAAGAAAAGGAGGTGGAGTAGCAGTGCTTGTCAACAACAGATGGTGTCATCCAGGACATGTTACTGTGAAGTGTCGTCTCTGCAGCCCAGATATTGAACTCTTGGCAGTAAGTTTTTGTCCAGATTATTTACCAAGAGAGTTCACCAGTGTTATTTTGGCAGTTGTTTACATTCCACCTTCAGCCGTTGCTGACAATGCATGTGACGTCATCAGTTCCGTTTTTGCTAAGCTACAGACCCAGCACCCCAATGCATTTGTGGCAATATCTGGTGATTTTAATTATGTCTCGCTCTCATCTACACTTCTAACATTTCGACTGTTTGTCAACTGCACCACAAGAGAAAACAAGACCTTGGATTTGTTTTATACAAATGTAAAGGATGCATAAATGTCCAAACCAAGACCTCCTCTGGGACAATCAGATCAGAATCTTGTTTTTTTTCTCTGTTCAGAATATAAGCCACTTGTTCAGAGGCAAGCTGTTACAAAGTAAACTGTGAGAAAATGGTCACATGAAGCTGAAGAAGCCCTGCAGTGTTGTTTTGCGACCACAGACTGGATGACACTTTGCCAAGCAAATGGAGAGAACATTAATGCCATGACTGAGTGTGTGACTGCCTATATAAACTTCTGTGCGGACATCATCCCCACCAGAACAGTGAGATGCTTTCTTAATAACAAACCCTGGATAATCAGTGACCTGAAGGAACTGCTGAACAAGAATAAAGGAGCCTTCGGAGAGGGAGATCTGATCTTAGAAGATCAGAAGACATCTAAGATCAGAAAGGAGAACTGATCTTAGATCAGAGACAGCAAAGAGGCATACAGGAAGAAACTGGAAAACAAACTACAGAGGAACAATATCAGAGATGTCTGGTCAAGAATGAAAAATGTCACAGGCTTTAGCACAGGAACGACTGGATAGATGGAAGTCTGGACAGAGCCAATGAACTGAACACATTCTTCAACAGGTTCAGTTCAGGAACAAGCTCAGCATCCTCCTCTCCTGTTCCCAGCCAAACAGACATCCCACTCTCCTATGACCAACAGCTTTCCCGTTAAACCTCGGATGTTTTATCCTTCCCCATAGTCATGGACTCTTCTGATTCCAGAAGTTTGACTTCAACCAAGTCAGGAAATGCTCCTACCCCCGTTTGCCTCCCCCGCCCACTTGTCTGTCTTCAAAAGTCAGGTGAAGAGGCAGCTGGAGAAACCGAACTGTAACAAGGCTGCAGGTCCAGATGGTGTCAGCCCCAGAGTCCTGAAGGTCTGTGCAGAGCAGCTCTGTTGGATTCTGCATCACCTCTTCAACCTTAGCCTATCCCAGGAGAGGGTTCCAGTGTTGTGGAAGACATCCTGCCTTTTTCCAGTACCAAAGAGAACTCACCCATCAGTCATCAATGACTATAGACCTGTTGCCCTGACATCCCACATCATGAAGGTCCTGGAGAGAGTCCTGTTGGCACCCCTGAGTAAGCAAACAAGAACATATCAGGACCCGCTGCAGTTTGCTTATCGCTGAGGAGTTGGAGTTGAAGATGCCATCATCCACCTGCTTCAACCAACCCACTGTCATCTGGACAAAGCAGGCAGCACTGTGAGGATCATGTTCTTTGATTTCTCCAGTGCATTTAACACAATTCAGCCTGATTTACTTTGTCGGAAACTTCTGAAGACACAGGTGGAGCCATCAACAATCGCCTGGATCAACGACTACCTGACAAGCAGACCACAGTATGTGAGACTGAAGGATTGTATGTGAAACCAGGTGGTCAGCAGCACAGGAGCACCACAGGGGACCGTACTCTCACCATTCCTTTTCACTCTGTACACCTCAGACTTCCAGTACAAATCAGAGACCTGTCATCTGCGGAAATACTCAGATGAGTCTGCAATTGTCGGGTGTATCAGAGATGGACAAGAAGCTGAATGCAGAGAGCTGGTGGACCGCTTTGTGACATGGTGTGGAAACAATCATCTTACCTTGAATGTGAACAAGACAAAGGAGATGATTGGAGATTTTAGAAGAAACAGGGATAAGCCAAACACTGTTTCCATCATGGAAGAAGAAGTGGAGGTGGTGGAGGAGAATAAATACCACGGAGTTCACCTTGACAACAGACTGAAGACTGAACAGTGAAACCGTCTACAAGAAGGAACAGAGCAGACTGTACTTCTTGAGGAAGCTTAGGTCCTTCAAGGTTTGCAGTAAGTTGCTGCAAGTCTTCTACAAGTCTTTTGTGGAGAGTTTAATCTCTTCAGCCGTAATCTGCTGGGGTGGCAGCATCAGAGCCAGGGATTTAAAAAGGCTCAACAAACTGATGAGGAAGGCTGGTTCTGTTCTTGGGACGACTGTGGAACATCTGGAGATGATGATGCAAAGGATTCTTCAAAAAATCAAAAAGATTATAGAAAACCATGAACATCCTCTTCATGAAACTGTCATACAAAAACAGAGTGTCTTCAGTTGGAGGCTTCTTCAGGGTCGCTGCAACAGAGACGGCTACAGGAAATCCTTCCTGCCCAAAGCCATCATTATCTACAACAACTCATTAAAAGAATAAATTATATATAAGCTACAACATTTAATTTCCCTCTGGGATCAAAAAAGTATTTTTGAATTAAATTGAATTATATGATGTATTAAAGTTATTTAGGTCACACCACATACACGTCTATATCTTCACTGAACAAGGATCGATTTTATTGTGAGATTTCCTTAGAGACACATGGCAGTGAGTCATCTATTCAATTCAAGTCAATTCAATTCAGTTTATTTATATAGCGCCAATTCACAACAGATGTCATCTCAAGGCACTTAACAAGAAGTCATTTCAAAACATTTATGCAAACTATCCAATCAGTTAAAAAGTTTCCTATTTAAGGAATCCCAGCAGATTGTGTCAGTCATTGGCGTGAGGTTGGGCAGACTTTCCAACCACAGCAATCCCTCTTACTGAGCAAGCATGTAGCGGCGCTGGAGAGGAAAAACTCCCCTTTAACAGGAAGAAACCTCCAACAGAACCAGGCTCAGTAGGAGCGGCCATCTGCCACGACCGTCTGGGGGTTTGAGAAGACAGAGCAGAGACACAGAAGGAACAGAAGATCTGATATAAGAGAACTTTCTATGTTACAGAAAGTAAAAAGTTGATAACAGGACACAGTGGATGTTCAGTTACTGGGAGCTTCATCCCAGTCGATGACCCCAGTCCAACAGGGCCCCAGATAGCAATGAGTCGGCGGACCGCCGGCGGCGTTCCGGCGGCAGTAGAAGCGTCAGAATGGCGTAATCGCAAACACGTTTGACGGTGCACCGCCGGCGGCTTTTTAGCAGCGGCATCCGCCTTCCTACCGCCTTTGTTCCGCGGCCGGCCCGCGGGCCAACCGCCGTCCCGCCGCCGTTATATCAAAGGCGACCCTTCCGCGGCCCGTCGGAGGCAAACGCTATTTTCGAGCGATCGGTCGCCGCTTATATATATCTCATGCAGTTTATCAAGAATAATGATTGATCAAACCAGACACAATTCCATTTGACGTTTTAATTCCACATTTCAAAGTACAGTAACTGTCATTGAAACATGATGTCAGATCACTGAAATATAAATAACAGAAAAAAAGAGAAAAATATGTATATACACACCCACACACACAAAAGAACATGCAGGTTTCCAATTAAATTGTAAAAAACAAAAAACAAAAAAAAGCCTTATCTTACAAAATTATAACACAATAAGTGTTAATAATATAAAGAGGTCAGCTCTGGGATGAAAAGAATTACCAGTACACATAAGTAATGAGTATATCTGGTACCAAAGAATGTGCAGGACACCAAAAAAAATTCAGGTACAACATCACATTTACAAACCATTTCTAACAATAAGATAAGTGGTAATAATTTAGAATAAAACTCTGGAGTAGAATAGACCATTATAATGGCATTGCTGACCTGGGGTACAAGATGTCTCTTGTATCTGTGATAAACATCTTCACATATATATAAAAAATACTGAGGTAAAAACAGTAGTAGAACAGATATAACTGCAATGCTGACCTGTGGCACAAGGATTTACAAGCTATTTTTTACAATATAATAAGAGTTAAGCCCTATAATAATCTCCACAGTGAACAGTGTGGATTGGGTGAGTGCAGTCTGACACTTCTGGCTTCTTTAGGGGTCTTGAAGTTACTGACTGCAGGATAAAGAAAGGGTTCCAGTTGTCAGTGATGCTGGGGTGTCAGTAATCAGTCTAGGTTTAAGGGGTCGGCTGTGGGTCCCTCTCAGCTGTGCGGCGCCTTTTTCCGCCTTCACGGTCAGATGCTCCTTTCAGGTAACGCATAACGTTAACCTGGACGGCTTCATCAGTGGCATCCTGGGTTGCCGGGTTCTTCCGGATGGCTCCTGTAGAAAATACAGAAAATCTGTCATTCCATTTGAATGGCATAATGCCATACACATCTACTAAAATTATTATTATTTTTTTTACATCCAACTTACTTTGAACAATGGTCCTCAGGAACATGTCTCTAAAACATGCTTTATCCCCAACTCCAGTCCAGATTGTATTGATGGAAAGGTGATTAAAGAAGATACTTTGAAGCATCCGCCAGACGGTTGTCTTTAGGTCCCTCCCACATTTGATTGTCAAAAACCGAAGCTGAAAAACCAAAAAAAAGTGTTACAAATTACATTTCTCTGAAGCTTATCATACATAAATATAAAATGTGACAGGCTGTGGATTCAGACTGTAGAATATGCAGTGTACAATCTTAATTCTACTTTTTAGATTACCCTATGGAGTTATAAACGAAATCAGCAAACTTACAAATCGTTCCTGGAGCTCTTTATCCTGCCTTAAACTGTTGTCAAGCAACGCCAAATCTTCCTGGGTGTCTAGGGGGAGTAACAGATCCCCTGGCAGGGATAACTCTCCAACAGACACATTGGCACTGAAATGTTGCAGCATAGTGTCCATTTTGTTGTCCATGCTACGCACAACATCGCCAAACTCTCCAAGACGTCGCAGCATTAAGGTCTGATCTGCACCTACAGGGGTTAAATAAAATAATAGTCAGTCCTGATCCCTCAACTACTAAACTATGACATTTATATCTAGGTCTACTACATGTATAGGTGGCACCAGTGGGAATTAAACCAACAACCACAGGTGTTGTTTGCAAGTTGTACCTGATTGCCCAGTGCGAGCAAACGTCTTCAACATTGTCCCAACTTGCTTCACCTGCTCTTGAAGTGAGCCGCTGTCATCCGAAGCTACAAAATGAAAGGCATATGGTAATTTTGTACATACATCACGTACTCTTTCCTAAGTTTGACTTTTTTGTGCATGTTCTTACCTGCTCGTGCAGTGCTTTCCCTCAGAGCTTGGTTCTCCTCCCTCAGAGCTTGGTTCTCCTCCCTCAGAGCTTGGTTCTCATCCATCACGGCTTGTTTTTCATTCTGGAGTCTCTGGAAATCTACATTAAAAAAACAAAAGAACAACAAAAAACACCTAAAGGCACTATTTTCAATACTTTTAAAACACTGGACACTAAGACATAGGCCTAAAATATACCTTCATAGCTGAAAACTTCATGCTGTACACGAGATGCCAGGGGAGTCCAAGGGCCAATTACAGAGCGATGACTTTCTCCTATTGATAATCATTGACGGAAAAATATGTTTGAAGTTATTGCATACATTTAATGAATTGGACTTAAAATGGAACACTTAGTTTAGCGCAACATATTACATACCTCCAGTGTTTTCATCCATATGCTGCCAGGGTAAATTTGCTGCTGGGGGTGTAAAGCTTAGTACTTGACGAGCTGGAGGAGCAAACATAACAGCTTTTGAACACACATACTGTGGTCTGCTTGTCAGCTTTTTTTGAACAGAAATTTGAAAATCTAACAAAGGGTATAGCTTAGTGGCTTAGTAGTCACAAATCAAGCATCACAGCAATTTTACATACCACCTCTGAAGTCTACAGATGGCACAACATTTTCTTGGTTTTCTGGAATCGATGCAACTTCTGGAGCATCGGGCAGCACTGAAACCTTGTTACCAGGAACAATGTTTTCAAAGCTCAAAAGAGGTTGTCCAAACGACAGCACTGCTGGTGCATCTGGAAGACTAGACTCCTCTTCATCAGAAGAGGCCTGGGGTCTGTACTTGGAATTTGAGATTCTCTTTCTCTTTTTGTCATCGTCCGTCGTTTCAACGCTAGAACCTGTTTGGAAGCGCACCAAATATCTCATCGCCTCTTGCCAATATTTTAGAGCAGGGAATAATGAATGAAAGTCAGTTATCCACCATAAACAGACAAAGAAAATACACAGATAAAATGCAGGAAAATCAAATGCACAAGTCAGACCCATTTACCTGCTCCCTTCATAAACTTAAAATGATGTTTCTCCCAGGTGCTGTGTGGAGGCGTGCAGCGGATGGCTAAATTGTTGCCTGTCTTTTTTGCGGAGGTTAAATGGGGGCCAATAGCACATGCCCTCGCTGAGCCACACTTGCAGAACCACTGCAAATGGCGGATGCTCCTCATCAATAAACTGAACAATGGCAAACAGCATCTAAAATAGAAGAAAACTTTACTAAAAAATTTATTAATTTCCAGGCAAAATAAATTAAATTAAATTCTCACCCCTTCAAAAAAGCAGTCATTTTTACAAGTGGATCAACGGAAAACCAGCCTTTCCATCCGGGCAAGGAAGAAGATAATATTTCTTCTGCACATTTTCTATATGGGTAAGGCGGAGTGTATCTGATAGGCCAGATAAATGAAAAATGCCTAGCTTGGAAGATTCCACAGGGTAAGTGAAGAAATCGACCATGTTCCGGAACCTCTTGTAGATGACCAAAGTGTTGTCCATTTCATCAACAACGACATTCTGTATAACAACTATGTCTTTATTTTCCAACAGGACACAGTTGTCTCCCTCTGAACGTTTCACAACAAAGTCTTGAAAGTAACACTCCTCATAGTGCTTTTTCACAGAAAGACCGTTGAGAAGTGGTCCATGGTTGTGCTCTCTCAAGGACCTTGTTTTGGAGATGTTTGTTCTTCTGTGCTGACTTCTCTCCGACAATCGGCGAACAACCTGCTCCAGTGGTTGTGTAGGCTTGCGCAACAGTTTCTTCAGACGCCCAAGGAAGTTTTCAAATGGGAAGCATGAGATGTTATCAAGGACACCATACTTTTTGGCATCTTGGCTGAGGTGCACCAATCCATGCATGTTGTATGTCACATGTTCTTTTCCATCAAGCTTGCTGCAGTGATCAACAAAGAGAACCAATATTCTGTGTGCATAGTCTGCAAGGTCAGCACACAGGGACACATTCAGTAGGATGGTGATGCCAACTGAAAGCAGCATGAAGTTGTTGTACACTTGAGTTGGTACAAGGCCTTTTAAGCTGACTGGTCCAGTGTACAAGAGGAACTGCCTGAATCCTGTAGCTTTCCAACGCTCAACATCTTCCATGGATCGTTGCTTCCTGTTGAACTCGCACGGAACATGAGGTGTGAAGGTCAGGAGTACTCTGGAGAGCTCTTTTACCATGCTGGGCGAAAATCTTGTCAGCCGCCGACCCTTTAGCCAAAGATGCAACAACTTTCTTGTCACTCCAAGGCATACCAGATGCATATAATCCAGTGGGAACTGGGTGACCAAACCAACAGACAACAATGCCAATGGCGTTTCTCCACACTGATGATTGTCATCAGAAAGTTCGTCACGGACTGCATGATCTAATCTTAGAGCAGAATCTGTTTGAGGAAAGGTCCTCCTGTTCTCGTAGTGGACCCCCTTTTGAACACACTTGTCACACCCATAATATCCACTGTGACCTTTCACATTTCGAACAAGTGCACGAGCAGGGGCGTCACAGATAAATGTTGATATTTTGAAAGGAAGTGCTCTCCTTTCAAACAGAACTCCTTCCGCTTCAAGTCGCTGTGCCTCTTCTACAAAAGGATTCAAAAAGTGAAGGCTGCTTGGCTTCTTCTTCCCATAATAGAGACCAATGACAAATGGAAGTTTGTTTTGTTGGACATTACCCACGTATTGCTCAATTAAACCAAGAACTGGCCAGATCTGGGCATTTGAGCTTTTGAAAAGTGGAAGTCCATCAACATTAACTTGCATTGAAACTGACGTCAACTTCTGCAATTTAGGAGACACTAAAAACTGTGATAGTATTCCACTTTCAATTCCAGAGTGATGGTATACACCACCTGAGAGTTCTGTTGTTTTAACACAAGTCACTGTTTTCAGAAGGGTTCTTGGGTCTTTAGGAAGGGTTGGATGATCCTTGGACAAAATGGTTAAAATCTTACCCAGTGCCACATGGGGGATCATGTTGTCAATAGCCCACCCTGCCAATTGTGTCCTTAGGCAATCATCTTCCTCCTCACAATCTTCTGTGCTTGAGGAAAAAATGTCACCAGGTTCATACACCTCATCAACAGTTATTTCCTGTGCTTCAGGGGTTACAGTTTGTCCATGGCTTGTTGGAGCCATTCCATGTTGATGTTCATTAAGAGGAGGATTTACTTGGTCAAAGTCAGGAATAACAGCAAGTAGAGCATCGTTTGCAGCTGCAATTTCCTGTTTGTCCCTCTCAACTCCTTTCAATATTCGTCTCCTTTTGGCCCAGTAACTAGACATTGTGACTAACAATGCATTTACCTTTAAAGCCAAAACGATTGTCCAACAGTAGGTCTCTTGTGTGAAGTTAACCAGTTATGCTCCGGTCAAGGTATCTGCAAGAAAATGTGAACAAAACCACATTGTTAACGTTAGGAATATACAGTAGCATATATGCTGTAGAAAAAAAAAAAAGAAAAAAAAGATCAGCCAAACGTGTAACAGTGAAATTGTTAAAAAATTAAATGTACTCATTCAGTGTAGTGATTCATGTGAGCAGCACTGACCTCAAACATAAAAGTACACCACTTCAGATAAATATAACTCATCATAATCCCCTTAAATCCTAGAAGTACCGTAGCAACACAGCACGTGCGAGCTAACACTTGCTAGTCACTGTAGCTACATTGTGAACTGAACTAGCAACATACTTTGATCTGACAAACAAAATAATTTAAACAACCTATATCATTCTGCTTTGTTAGAAAACACCAAATTTAAGTTATACTTAAGTCTTTCTAGATGTAAAATTTTGGATAGGCCTACTGTAGCTAGTTACATTTCTACATGTAACGTAACTAGCAACATTGCTTAACCTCAGTGTGTAAGTTACTGTAACAAAGCCAAAACAGCATGTGTTAGCTAACAATTGCTAGCCACTCTAGCTACTGGACTAGCAGCTACTTGTTCAGACAAACAAAATAATTTAAACAACCTATATACAACGTTAGTTTTGTAAGAAAACACTAGATGTAAAGCTTTGGCTACGTACTGAAGCGAGACACATCTCAACATGCTTGAACAGTGTAAAAAAGGCGAGCATGTGTTAGCTAACACTCTGAACTAGACTAGCAGCGTGCGTGTCGGAACAAACAAAGGAAAACAACCTAACGTTACTGGCATCATCATTCGGTTTAGTTAGAAAACACAAGTTATACTGATCAGTCTTGTCGTAGATTTTGCTACCTCCCAGATAGCAATGGGTCGGCGTTAAAATGCTGTCAGCTCCACCTCCATTCTAACTCCCATAGCCATGGCTGCTGGTCAGGTAGAAATCCTTGTATTTCAAAGTGGATTGCCGCCAGCTGGCCGGGCTCCATTACACGGAGGCAACCGCCAAAGAAAATGAAGCAGTCGGCCCTGCATCTCGCAAGAAATGGGAGTGACGTAGTCGGCGGCAAACGTTTCATCCCCGCCAGCGGGACGCACCTATAGCCGACAGCTTACGGCCGGCGGCAAAAAGAAGCCGTGCGGATATTTTTTGCTAGCTGGGGCATTGTAGCTAAGCAGGATACCAGACCAGGTATATCTTCTATGGAGAGAAAAACACTGAGAGAAAACAAAGTTAACAGTCAAAATAACAGAATGTACTGTAATACAACTGGAGAGTAGTAGGAGAGAAAAGTAGCAGGGTGAAGAAAATGGGTAAGTCTGTCCTCCAGCAGTCTAAGCCTATAGCAGCATAACTACAGAGATAGCTCAGGATGACCTTAGCCACTCTAACTATAAGCTTTATCAAAAGGGAAAGTTTTAAGCCTGGCCTTAAAAGTAAACAGAGTGTCTGCCTCACGGACTAAAACTGGGAGCTGGTTCCACAGGAGAGGAGCCTGATAACTAAAAGATCTCCCTCCCATTCTACTTTTAGAAATCCTAGGAACTACAAGTAAACCTGCAGTCTGAGAGCGATCTACTGAAGGCTGATACCCTGACCTGCCTAATCAGGATACTTAAATAAACTTGATGAGTGTCTATCTATAATACCCGGTTTCCCTTTTGCAAAACAATTATAAATTGATTTGAACAATAAGGACATTTCTACAGGTGCCTTATGGATCTTTTTTAGTAAAATATAATATAAATCATTTTGTCTGAAACAGTTTGATGGGCATATTCTATTGCAACAAAGGTCAGAAAGAAAATGACATTAAAACAAATAAGAGGTCTGACATAACATAACTGTAGCAGTGTGTCTTCGTCTGGTACACTTTTTGCTCAAACAGGCTTGTTTTTCAGTCAGTGAAAAGCCCAAAGGCTCCAGGCTCCTTCTTTGCCGGCTGCCGGAATCCAAGGCTCATTGCCGCTGAAAAACATACTCTTGAAAACCTTACTCAAAGGCAGCTCTAAACAGAACAGCAGCGTTCTGGATCAGCTGCAGCTGTCTTATTGACTTTTTAGGCAGACCTGTGAGGATGCTGTTGCAGTAATCAACCTGACTAAAGATTAACGAATGGTGTAGATATTTTGGTCCTGTTGCGACATCAGTCCTTTGATCCTAGAAATGTTCTTCAGCTGATAGAAGGCTGACCAGTAGATTCTAGCTGTATTAACTGTCTGCTGACTGTTGATCGTTCCTCTTTTGGTCCAAAAATAATAACTTCTTCCTGTTTCTGTTCAGCTGGAGAAAATTATGGCACATCCATCGATTTGCTCGATGTATTGGGACAATGAAAGGCTTTTCCATTATTTTTGTTTTCGTTTAGTTTTATTTTCGATCATGAGACAAAAAAAAATAGCAATTCCTAACTGATACAATATGTAGGCAAGGCAAGGCAATTTTATTCGTACAGCACACTTTCAACAGGAGGGTAATTCAAGATTCTTTACATGATTTGGTGATTTAAAAAAACAAAAAATACAAATAGACATGGAATATAACATTGGAAAATTAAAAGTAAAAGAAACACACATTACACATGATACACAATAAAGCAAGAGAAAGATCAATAAAGCAAGAGAGCATGAACACATTTCATACATATGACATCAATCATTTACTCTGAGTCTAGGGATGTTTAGTAGGCTAGAGTTGGAGGACCTGAGTGGTCTTGGTGGTTGGTACCGTGACAACAGGTCTTCAACATACGTTGGTGCTAAGCCATGTAATGATTTCTAAACTAGTAGAAGAATTTAGAAGTCTATTCTCTGAGCTACAGGGAGCCAGTGTAAGGACTTTAGAACTGGGGTGATGTGCTCTACTTTCCTGGTTCTAGTGAGGACGCGAGCGGCAGCGTTCTGGATCAGCTGCAGCTGTTTGACTTTTTAGGCAGACGTGTGAAGACGCTGTTGCAGTAATCAATCCGACTAAATATAAACGCATGGATGAGTTTTTCTAGGTCCCGTTTTGACATCAGTCCTTTAATCCTAGAAATGTTCTTCAGGTGATAGAACGCCGACCTTGTTATTGCCTTTATGTGACCCTGGAGGTTCAGGTCTGAGTCCATTACTAAACCTAGGTTTCGGGCCTGATCAGTAGTTTCTAGCTGTATTAACTGAAGCTGGGTGCTGATTCTTGATCGTTCCTCCTTGGGTCCAAAAATAATGACTTCAGTTTTGTTTCTATTCAGCTGGAGAAAGTTGTGGCACATCCATCCATTTATTTGGTCAATGCATTGATTTAAGGTTTGAATGGGTTCAGAGTCACCTGGTGCCATTGTAATGTAAAGCCAGGTGTCATCCACGTAGTTATGGTAGCTAATGTTATTGGTTTCTATAATCTTGCCTAGTGGGAGCATGTAGATATTAAATAAGAGGGGCCCCAGGATGGAGCCCTGGGGCACACCACATGTGATTTCTGTTCATTCTGATGAAAAGTTTCCTATTGAAACATAGAAGTCCCTGTTCTTTAGGTAAGACTCAAACCCGCCAAATAGTGTACCAGAGAGTCCGACCCAGCTGTCCAGTCGTTCCAATAAAATATCATGATCAACAGTGTCAAATGCTGCACTGAGGTCCAACAGAACCAGCACTGTGGTTCTACCACAGTCTGTATTTATGTGGATGTCATTGAATACTTTGACAAGGGCAGTCTCGGTGCTGTGGTGAGCACGGAAACCAGACTGAAAAACATCAAAACGGTTTGTCATTGTTAGGAAGCTATTTAACTGCTGAAACACGGCTTTTTCAATAATCTTACTGATGAAGGGAAGATTAGAGATCAGCCTGTAGCTTTGCATTAATGTCTTGTCCAGATTCTTCTTCTTTAGCAGTGGTTTAATAACTGCTGTTTTGAAAGCCTGGGGGAAGACACCTGACAGGAGGGATGAGTTCACTATTTGAACAAGATCAGACACAATAACAGGAAGAACTTTCTTTAGAAAAGCTGTGGGTAGGATATCAAGACAACAGGAGGGGGAGCTTAATTGGATAATTTTTTCTAGGCTGTTCTGGTTTAATTCGTGGAATTCAGACATTTTCTCTACATTGTTGCTGATTGGGGATGGCACTGGTTGAGGGTTCGATATTGAGGTACAGATTGACCGTCAAATTGTTAGAATCTTTTCAGTTAAAAGCTGGCAAATTCATTGCAGGCCCTGGTAGAGTTTAGTTCAGGGGCTACTGTCACTAAAGGATTAGTTTGTCTTTCCACTGTTGCAAATAGAGTCCGTGCATTATTAATGTTTTTGTTGATTATTTCAGAAAAGACTGATTTCCTAGCATCTTTTATAGTTAGCTGATATCTATTCAGTCTCTCTTTGTAGATCTCACCGTGAACCTGGAGTCGAGTTTTCTGCCATTTTCTCTCGGCTCGTCGACTCTCTTTTTTCACTACGTACCAGTGGATTACTTGTCCGCGAAGACTTCTTTCTACCTCAGACTACTTTCACTTTAGTTGGAGCAATGGAATCCATGATGTCTGAGATTTTTGAAAGGAAATTATCTACCACCTTATTTACTGAGTTTGAGTTGGGAGATGAGGTGGAAGGGTAAATACGTTTAAAGGTTTCTACTGAACTGTCCCCTAGAAAACGCTTTGTTATAGTGGTCTTACTGTGGCTGGATAATTTAGTAGAGTTGGTACTTTCAAAGAAAATACAGAAATGGTCAGATAATGCAATATTAATAACCGAGATGTTGGAAAAATTTAAACCTTTGCTGATAATTAAGTCCAGAATGTGTCCTTTATTGTGTGTTGGTTGTTTGACATGCTGGGTCAGGCCAAAGTTGTGGAGAGTATCATCTAATGTTTTTGCTTGTCTATCTTGGGGGTTGTCGGTATGGATGTTAAAATGAACAATATATCACTGTTAGGAATCCTTAATGTCAAAAACGAGTGGGAAGAAGCATACTTAATTAATCTCACTCCTACACTACATGTTTTCTGTTGCCATTTGTTCATAGCCTTTAATAATATTGTATGTAAAAATGATATGTAAAATCAATTTAATACATTGTTTACATAAAGTTTCAAATTATTTTAGAATGTTTTCTGCTCGAGGTAGACCAATATTTATAGCTTTCAGGAATACTTTATATAGGTATAAGGTTCATTCATTATTCCTGGCTATATGTCTCATAAAACCAATTTCTTTATAATTATTTTTGAAGTGTTTTATACATGGACATTGCTTCATCTCCATACTTAAACTGTCCCACAGCTTCACTCCACCCACAGAAACACAAAAGCATCTTCTGGTGTTACACACATTGACAACTTGTACTCTGTTGTATTGTATTCGATATAAATAATCCAAACAATTGAAGGTCATACAAATACAGGTTATTACATAAATGTGGCCTGTCAACTTTGATGCTGGATTCAGTCTGGATTAAATAAAGTCCATCAATTAGGACTCCATCTTCATTTCTCCTTTTTTTAGAGCAAATCTGCCCAGGCACATATAGACAACCGTCTTCTCAATATTCAATTTAAATTATATAAAAAAATATGGTGTGCCTAAGATGCAGAGACAAGACACACAAAAAATTAAGTGATGTCAGACAGAAAAAAATATGACGTTATACGTAAATTCTGGTAATTTAAAGACTTTTCCATACAGATTGTTTTTCAACATCAAAGTTATGAAACCAATACTTAAAGTTGGTATTGTATAAATGTTAGAACAGGATAAAGTACTTCCAGGGACAATACCTAATACTCAATTTATGATCACTTGACCTCTTAATGATTCATCAGACAAAAAATAACTTTTAATCAATCAAGTGTTTTGTCTAAATTTAATTTAGTAATTGGTATATATAGCATCTGGTTTACTCATCTATTACTGTATAAATTTGTTTATGGTATTTCACTTTTTGTTGTTACAATCAATCAAACTTTATTTATAAAGCACCTTTCGGACAAAACACCAGCCACTGCTACAATGTAGCCACTGCTACATTGTAGCAGTGGCTACAATGTAGCTCACCACCACCAGCCTGTGAATGACTGAATGTAGTGTAAAGCTCTTTGGGGTCCTCAGGACAAGATAAAGTGCTCTACAAGCACATTTACCATTTACTGAATTCAGGTTTTACTAATAAAGTAAAGAACAGTGTCTGTATGAAAAGTAGGGAGTTACAGCTTCCCTCACTGATTCTAGACCCTTCATCTCCCAGAATGCATTTGGACACCCAGTAGGATTCCGGTGCTTATTGCAGGAGAAAATCAATATATAAAACCAAATCTGAATTTTTACATTGCAATAGTAATTAACAGTAGCTGGTGGGTGTTTTCCTGAACTACAACTCCGCTTCAAAAACTGGAGTGAGACTAGGGTCCTACTGACCCCACAAGAACAGCAGGAGGGATAAACAAACTAGTTAGTTCAAAAAGCTACAAAGTTTTAACTTCTAAGGGTGTAAGATTTCTTTAAATACATTTATGTTGCTAAACAATACTTTTTACCAAGTCAAAGTATCTTCAAACTCATCAGCAGTTTCAACTTTAAATAAAATAGCAGAAACAGCTTTGATCTAGTTTTTTTTTAGATCTTCTTTTCCTTCATACGTTTTCAAGTTAACTGTTGGATTAGCATCATTAATAAAACCTTAGATGGACCATTTTTTATGAGTTTGTAATGGATAAAGACTTTTCAACTGTGTGAATTCTCATGTCATTTAATAAGTTTTGATCTGAAAGTTTTTTCACGGGTATTACTAGGAAAAGGCCTTTCATCTGTATGACGTGTCATGTGACTAGTCAAATTAGTTTTATGACTAAAATCTTTGCCACAAATTGTACAAGAGAAAGGCTTCTCACCTGTGTGGACCTTCATGTGAATAGTCAAACTGGGTTTGTGAGTAAAACTTTTGCCACAAATTGTGCAAGAAAAAGGCTTCTAACCTGTGTGCACCCTCATGTGACTAGTCAAACTGGGTTTCTGAGTAAAGGTTTTGCCACAAATTGTACAAGAGAAAGGCTTCTCACCTGTGTGCACCCTCATGTGACTAGTCAAATTGGGTTTCTGAGTGAAGGTTTTGCCACAAATTGTACAAGAGAAAGGCTTCTCACCTGTGTGCACCCTCATGTGACTAGTCAAACTGGATTTGGAATAAAAACTGTTGCCACAAATTGTACAAGAGAAAGGCTTCTCACCTGTGTGCACCCTCATGTGACGAGTCAAATAGGATTTGCAATAAAAACTGTTGCCACAAATTGTACAAGAAAAAGGCTTCTCACCTGTGTGCACCCTCATGTGACTAGTCAAATGATCTTTCTGAGTGAAACTTTTGCCACAAATTGTACAAGAGAAAGGCTTTTCACCTGTGTGAATTCTGACGTGTCTATCAAAAATAGATTTTTTAGTGAAGCTTTTTCCACAGGACAGACATGTAAAATGTTTCATACCTGTGTGATTTTTCAAGTGTGATATTAAGTTACTATATTGAGTAAAAAAATCACCACAAATCTGACAACAATACAAATAGTTTTCTGCTTGAGATTTCTTTTTCCTTTTGGGTTCTGAATTGTTACACTTCATGGCTTTCTGACATCTCTTATTGTGTTTGGGCCCTTTATCTCGCTTTGATTCTGAGTCTTTATGATGGTTTCCTTCTTGATCCTGGTTAGACTCCTGAGAGTTGACTTGGTTCCTGATTGGTTCTGGTTTAATGAAACACTTTTCCACAAGAGTAGGAGTCACCATGAATGTATCTTCACTCTCCTGCTTCAATACAAGCAGGTCTTTTTGTTCATTTATGCAGAGCTCCAATGCTTCCTTATTTATCCAGGGATGTTCTGGATCTTGGTGCTCTTCTTTCATCTGAGGAGGTTCTGGTTCCTTCTGGTCCAAACTGGAATCGCACTCCTGTTTACAGAGCTGCTGGTCAGAGAAAACTTCTTCTTTCCAAACATAATCGAGTAGGTGGTCTAGAAAAGCAAAAACAGGAGAAAAGCTTTCTATTTAATGTTAAAGGTCTCATTCACTCAGTTTTTCAATGAATATCCTGTGGTCTCTAGCCCAATTATATGCCTTTGTGTGACGTTTTATGTGGAAAAAGTCTTCAGCCCTACAAGTGGCTAAATAGAAAAATGGAAAAAAGTTTAAACAGAATTTTAAACGTCACAACTGTTATTGCAGTCTATGAAGGAAAATTTCTATTCTGCATTCTATGGAGCTAGAATTGGGACTTTAGTTTGGTACGTATAACTTACGTTTTGTACTTCAAATTACAGATTTCAAGTTACAAGTTTCTGGTTTCAAGTTACAGATCATTTTTTACCATATTTGGCTTGCCTGGAAGAACCAATGAGTGGCTTACTAATTTTGACCGTGAAGGTAATCAAGTTTGATTGTGAGCGGTGTAGAGCCCTACCTTCCTCTCGCCATGACTAGATAGAAATTCAAGAAACATGATTTGTTGGTCAAAATTACCAAGCCACTCATTGGTCCCAGCAGGTAAGCCAAATATGGTAAAAAATGATCTGTAACTTGAAACCAGAAACTTGTAATTTGTATTTTTAAAATGTGTGCAAGTTACAAAACATAAGTTTAAAGTACAAAACGTAAGTTAGAAGTACAAATAATGAGTTACAAGTTACAAGTAATAAGTTACAAGTACAAATAATAAGTTACAAGTACAAAACCAATAGTTACAAGTACAGAACTAAAGTCCCAATTCTAGCTCCATACATTGACTAAATTTTCAATCTCTTCAAACAAAATGTAAAAACATTTTTTATTTTCAATGACAATTAGGTTGAGCTCTTAAAGCAAACTGGGCTTCCTCAGCAGTAATACATACTGATCTCCACCATGTCACACTAGAGCAGTAACTGAAGCAAAGTGTGCTTCTACTAAGTACAAACACTGTACGCTGTAACACTAATGTTTTAGTTCATAAATCTTGTTGAATGAGTTATCTTGATTGCAGCCCTAGTTTATATGTATCACAATTGGTCTACGTTCAAAGAATTCTATTTTTAGCTTCCCTTCATTCGCTCCCTTTTAAATCCAGAATAGAATCTAAGATCCTCCTTCTTCCATATAAAGCCCTTAATAATCAGCTCCATCATACAGTCGTGGCCAAAAGTTTTGAGAATTACATAAATATTGGAAATTGGAAAAGTTGCTGCTTAAGTTATTACAATAGCAATTTGCATATACTCCAAAATGTTGTGAACAGTGATCAGATGAATTGCATAGTCCTTCTTTGCCATGAAAATTCCACTGCATTTCATTGCTGTCATTAAAGGACCTGCTGAGATCATTTCAGTAATCGTCTTGTTAACTCAGGTGAGAATGTTGACGAGCACAAGGCTGGAGATCATTATGTCTGGCTGATTGGGTTAGAATGGCAGACTTGACATGTTAAAAAGAAGGTGATGCTTGAAATCATTGTTCTTCCATTGTTGACCATGGTGACCTGCAAAGAAACGTGTGCAGCCATCATTGCGTTCCATAAAAATGGCTTCACAGGCAAGGATATTGTGGCTACTAAAATTGCACCTAAATCAACAATTTATAGGATTATCAAGAACTTCAAGGAAAGAGGTTCAATTCTTGTTAAGAAGGCTTCAGGGCGTCCAAAAAAGTCCAGCAAGCGCCAGGATCGTCTCCTAAAGAGGATTCAGCTGCGGGATCGGAGTGCCACCAGTGCAGAGCTTGCTCAGGAATGGCAGCAGGCAGGTCGGAGCGCACCTGCACGCACAGTGAGGCGAAGACTTTTGGAAGATGGCCTGGTGTCAAGAAGGGCAGCAAAGAAGCCACTTCTCTCCAAAAAATCATCAGGGACAGATTGATCTTCTGCAGAAAGTCTGGTGAATGGACTGCTGAGGACTGGGGCAAAGTCATATTCTCAGATGAAGCCTCCTTCCGATTGTTTGGGGCATCTGGAAAAAGGCTTGTCCGGAGAAGAAAAGGTGAGCGCTACCATCAGTCCTGTGTCATGCCAACAGTAAAGCATCCTGAGACCATTCATGTGTGGGGTTGCTTCTCATCCAAGGGAGTGGGCTTACTTACAATTTTGCCCAAAAACATAGCCATGAATAAAGAATGGTACCAAAACACCCTCCAACAGCAACTTCTTCCAACAATCCAACAACAGTTTGGTGAAGAACAATGCATTTTCCAGCACGATGGAGCACCGTGCCATAAGGCAAAAGTGATAACTAAGTGGGTCGGGGACCAAAACGTTGAAAGTTTGGGTTCATGGCCTGGAAACTCCCCAGATCTTAATCCCATTGAGAACTTGTGGTCAGTCCTCAAGAGCCGGGTGGACAAACAAAAACCCACTAATTCTGACAAACTCCAAAAAGTGATTACGAAAGAATGGGTTGCTATCAGTCAGGATTTGGCCCAGAAGTTGATTGAGAGCATGCCCAAAAGAAAGGGCCAACACTGAAAATACTGACTCTTTGCATAAATGCCAAGTGATTGTCAATAAAAGCCTTTGAAGCATATAAAGTCCTTTTAATTATATTTCATTACATCACAGAAACAAAGATCTAAAAGTAGTTTTGTAGCAAACTTTGTAAAAACTAATATTTGTGTCATTCTCAAAACTTTTGGCCACAACTGTACATCAGTGATCTGACTGGTCCATATGTTCCTAACAGAGCACTTTGATCTCAGACTGCAGGTTTACTGCTGGTAAAAGTAGAATGGAAGGAAGATCTTTTATTTATCGGGCTCCTCTCCTGTGGAACCAGCTCCCAGTTTTAGTCCGTGAGGCAGACACTCTGTTTACTTTTAAGGCCAGGCTTAAAACTTTCCTTTTTGATAAAGCTTATAGTTAGAGTGGCTTAGGTCATCCTGAGCTATCTCTGTAGTTATGCTGCTATAGGCTTAGACTGCTGGAGGACAGACTGACCACTTTTTTTCATTCTTTGACTTTTCTCTTCTACTACTCTCCAGTTGCATTATTTGCTGTTATTTCAACTATTAGCTTTGTGTTTTCTCTCAGTGTTTTTCTCCCCATAGGAGTTACACCTGGCCTGGTATGCTGCTTGGCTATAATGCCCTGTTGGACGGGGGGCATCGACTGGAATGATGCTCCCAGTAACTGAACATCCCCCATATCCTGTTATCAAATTTTTACCTTCATTAACATAGCAAGTACTCCTACATCAGTTCTTTTGTTTCTTTCTGTGTCTCTGCTCTGTCTTCTAGAGCCCCCAGTCGGTCGTGGCAGATGGCCGCTCATACTGAGCCAGGTTCTAGTTCTGCTGGAGGTTTCATCCAGTTAAAGGGTAGTTTATCCTCTCCACAGTCACTAAATGCTTGCTCAGTATGAAGGATCACTGTGAAGTCAACGATAACGCAAGCAACTGTCTATTGTCGCTACATGTTTGTCCAGGAGTGAATGCAGCAAGTAGGGCTGGGCGATAATCCGAAAATTTACAGGTACAGGTATTACTGTAAACAACATCATTTTGCCCATGTCAGTATATTTTATATTTTAAAAAACTTAAAAGATGTGTGTAGTTTGGTGGTGTGCATGTCCCTTTAAGATGCTGACTGTACTACTACTACATGGAGTCACATGATAGTCATGTGACTTCCCCCCGGAACAATGTTGCCAACGTAGCAACATTTAGCACGTTTTTAGACCCCTCTAGCAGCTTTTCTTCAAAAAAGCGACTAGTGACAAATCTGGCTGCTTTTTTGGTGTTATTGGAGACCTTTGGAAACCCAAGTAAAGCACGTCTCCTGGTTACACTTTTCACTGTGCACCAGTGCTGCAGCAGTGGCCTCCTCTACCGCGCTCAAAGCATGTGGCCAGTCTGCGCGCTGCAGCTCTGCCCGCTCTGGAGTCAGAGCAGATATTTAATGGTCCGAGTCCAGAATGCTAATAAATTACGCATGCTGGAAGCCGCCGCTTGGTGGCTGCTGAAGGAGGAGCAGCCTCTCCTGATCTCTTCCAATTTCTTGCCTTATTCTCTCTTCTTATTTTCTTTTTCTAGCATTTTTCTTAGTTACTTTATACACCCAGCCACTGGAGTTACTGTATTAGACCAGATCTCTTTTTTGGATTACTTTCTGAAGGACTGTGGATTACCAAAATGGCGTTTTGCTCAGCTGAGGACTTTGAGAAACTGCCCCAGAGAATTGAAACAATAGAGGTGAAGTTACGCCGTCTTGAGGTTAACATGGAATTAAACATTGGATATGGAAATCAGACAACTTTACAGATTACTACATGCAGGGAGGAAGAACCTGGCAGCCTGGTGTTATCTAGGTCCAACAGTCTCGCCCAGAAGTCACAGAACAACGCTACTCCCTCAGCCAAAAGGCGCTTTACGGGTAGAACACCCCATTTACAGTTTGATGAACACTTGCCGGCTTTAAAGCATACTGAATCTACACCTGCTTTTTCTGTTCTGAGGGGAAAAAAACAAAAGAAATTCCAACCCAAAACAAGATACCACTCCCCCTGGAATTACGTTGAGAATCAGATCCGTAGTTCTCAGTTTTTAGCAGACCAGTCCCTGATGATGAAAGGTTCAGCAGACTGCGCATGGTCCATAAATGGTTAAAGAAACAATCTGTTGTAAATCAATCTCATTTAATAATTTTTAAATATTTGGATGTGCAAAGCATCTGTTCAAGGAAAACCAATGTTATCTAAACAGAGCTTGAGTGAGACTGATGACCTCAAATATGTTCTGTTATCTGAGTCAGAAAGCTAAACACTTGATAAAGCACCCAAGAGCTGACCTTGAAGCATGGCCCGTGGATAGTATTGGAGAACAAACATTTCCCCAAACACTCCAAGTTAGGATGACGCCACTGGCCTAGACAGATGCAAAATCCGCAGAAATTGACAGAGGACAAACGTGTACAGCGCTCACTCCAGCGTTCTTCAAGTATTCCAACATCATCCGACTCAGCTACATCAACCGATTACCCCTTTAGAAATTTCTCAGATAAACCGAAGACACAAATTAGAATGGGACACAACGAACACCGAAACTTGGACTACATCAAGCCTCTGGGACTAACACTGGGTGTATTCTGCCCATGGCCCAACTGGTAATAACAGACATTTGATATACAAGGGAACCGGACAGTAACTATACTCCCATCGTCTCCCAGCCTCCCTGAGTGTAGAATTCAAGTCCTTATAGGCAGCAAAAAACTAAAGCAACACGCTCAAATCTCTAATTGATCACCTGTCAGAAGGTTCAGCTACCCATCATCAAACCATTTAAATTAGCTTTATTAAATATTAGATCTTTATCAGGAAAGTCTTTCCTAACTAATAAATTCAACACTGAATATAAAATACACGCCCTTTTTTAATCAGAAACCTGGCTAGACGTAAATAATGAAACGTCTGCACTGATAGAATCTACTCCTGCAAATGACAACTTTTTAAGCGAGAGCAGGAAACACAGACGAGGTGGAGGCATAGCCACAATTTTCGATTACTCAGTGAACTTTAAAAAAGTATTCCTGGGCACATTTAACTCTTTTCAATACCTAGCCACCCAGATAAATGAGCCCAAAAAAGTTTTATTCCTAAGTAGGTATCGATTACGTTGGAAATCCCATTTTCTACAAATGAACTGAACATACTGTTGGATGGCTGGAAGCCATCTTAAAAGATGGACTGAGCAGACTAGATTTCCCAGCAAGCGGTGACCCCCAACACACTCCTATTGGTCCGTGGCCACCAATGGTGACATCAACGATGACATCACGGCCAAAGGACTTTAAGAATGGTAGTAGCAGCCATTTCAAGTTGTTCTAAGCCAGAAGTTTCAAGAGAAACTCCGGCTAAACAGAGGACATCTCACCGGTGAAGATTCTCTTTTGTTCTGACCCGCTGGACCGGGAAGAACTCTAATTTCAAAGCTTCGAAGTGCCCATCCTGTTTGTGCAACCAGTTTGAGCGATCTCAGGACTGTTCAAAGACACTTCGTTGACCTGCAGGCCGTCCAGCCTGCAGTTGGGACACCGTCCTAAAAATCATGCGCAGGTTTCCTAACTCTTCTCTTTCTTGCTCAACTACGGACACATTTTGCTCTCCTCCCATGGATTGGACCTCCTTCAAGGCAAAGTAGGACTGAACCGGTTCATTTATGCCGATATTGTGTCTGGGCAGAGATAAATAGAGAAAATAGAGTTAGATCTCGTTCATTGTTGGTTTAAAGTGATGTTAAGCGCTAAACCTCTTGGCTCATTTGGCGTCGCCGTACACATAGGTTTGAGCTGTATTTGCTGTGTTTGAAACGGTTTCTTTTTATCCTAAACAGAGTCGAATTTCTTTTTTTCCTTCCTCTCGTTTCCTCTCTCTCGCTCCCTGATCACCCAGTCGCCAGAGTCGGACTCGGACCATTTCTATGTTTTCTTTCAAAGTACCCTCTCTGCTAAACCATCTGGCCACAGTGAGACCACTGTGAAAAAGCGTTTTCTCACAGACAGTTCAGTTGAAACCTTTAAACGTATTAACCCTCCCACCGCAGCCCCCTCATCTCCCAACTCCAACTCAGTAAACAAGCTGGTAGATAATTTCAGACATCACCGATTCCTTTGCTCCAACTAGAGTGAAAGTAGTCTCGGGTAGAAAGAAGTCTCGGCTCGTTGGTTCACGGAGTACCTAGTGGTACCTAGTGAAAAAAGGGAGTGTCGACGAGCAGAGAGATCATGGCGGAAAACTCGACTCTAGGTTCACTGAGAGATCTACAAAAAAGATTGCACAGATGTCAGTTAACTTTAAAAGATGCTAGGGAAACTTTCTTCTCTGAAATCATTAACAGAAACAGTACCAATGTACGAACTCTACTTGCAACAGTGGATAGACTAACTAATCCTCCAGTGACAGTAGACCTTGAACTAAACTCAACCAGGGCCTGCAATGAATTAGCAGCTTTTTCACTGAAAAGACTAACAAGTCAGTCTGTACCTCAGTACCGAACCCACTACCAGTGTCATCCTCACTTATCACCAATGAAGAGAAAATGTCTGAATTCCATTAATTAAACAAAAAAACCTTGAATAAATCATTAGGGGTGTCGCGTGGAATAGTGGTTAGAGCGGGCGCCCCATGTGCAGAGGCTTTGTTCCTCATGTGGCTGTCCCCGGTTTGAGTCTCGTCCCAAGCGACCTTTGCCGCATGTCTTCTCCCACCTCTCTCCCCCTTCAAAACTCTGTCCACTGTCAATAAAGGCAACTCGGGGCCCAAAAAAAAAAAAAAAACCTTGAATAAATCATCAACTAATTAAGCTCCTCCTCTTGCTGTCTTGATATCCTACCCACCGTATTCCTTTAGAAAGCCTTCCCTGTCATTGGGTCTAATCTGATTCAAATAGTGAACTCATCCCTCCTGTCAGGGGTCTTTCCCCAGGCCGAAAAAACAGCAGTTGTTAAACCACTGTTAAAGAAGAAGAATCTGGACAACATGTTAATGCAGAACTACAGCCCAATCTCTTCCATTCATCAGTAAGATTATTGAGAAAGCCGTTTCATCAGTTAAATAGCTTTCTAACAATGACCAACTACTTTGATGTTTTTCAGTCTGGTTTCCGTGCTTACCACAGCAACGAGAATGCCCTTGTCAAAGTTTTCAATGACATCCCCATAAATATAGACTGTGGTAGAACCACAGTGCTGGTTCTGCGCGACCTCAGTGCAGCATTTGACACTGTTGATCATGATATATTATTGGAACAACTGGAGAGCTGGGTCAGACTCTCTGTTACAGGACTTGGCTGGTTCAAGTCTTACCTAAAGAAAAGGGACTTCTTTATTTAAATAGGAAACTTTTCATCAGAACAAACAGAAATCACACATGGGGTGTCCCAGGGCTCCATCTTGGGGCCCCTCATTTAATATCTACATGCTCCCACTAGCCCAGATTATAACAGCCAACAAGATTAGCTACCATAACTATGCAGATGATATCCAGCTCTACATAACGATGTCACCAGGTGACTTTGAACCCATCCAAACCCTAAGCAAATGCATCGAGCAAATCAATGGATAGATGTGCCATAACTTTCTTCAGCTGAACAGAAAAAAACAGAAGTAATTACTTTTGGACCTAAAGAGGAACGATCAAGAGTCAGCACACAGCTTCAGTTAATATGATTGGGTAAGCCGTAGTGTGTCATTTCCTGTTGTCGCTGTTGCACTCCGTGGAGCCATTTTGGTATTCAGACTCTCCTGAATTGATCTAGTTTTCTCTGTTTCAAGTTATTTTAACACACAAGCACACTAAAACACATGATTTCTGGTGGTGTACGTTACGTCTTGGAAACTCCTTGTGTTTCACACAGTTTTTCTTAGCGTGTTAAGGTCTCGCTAGCTTAGTTAGCATAGCTTCATTGCTGCTATGGCTACTCCTCTCTCATATCTCATACTCAGCCTAAATCTTATTCTCCTTCTTGCTCTCTGCGTCAGATGTTTAGTTACTTCCCTGCCTCCTTCAGTGATAATGGTAACTATAATAAATGTAACATTTTTGTAGCTTTGGAGGCGAGGGTGTCGGAGTTAGAGGCTCAGCGTTGTTGAAATACCAGCAAATAGCCGAGGCCCATTAGCCAGCGCAGAGCCAACGAGGGCAGAACCCCTCGATTTAGCTCTACACGCCTTCTAGTTTACAGACTGCTGAAGGAGGAGCAGCCTCTCTTTGTCTCTCTCCCGATCCCCCCTCACTTCATTTTCTTTTCTGTTTGCTTTTCTTGTTTTCTTTTCTTAACCTTTACTTAGTTACTTTATCTACCCAGCCCCTGGAGTTATGTATTGGACCGGATCTCTTCTTGGATTACATCGGTCTAACCGTGTCACAGAGAAAAGACAGGACAAGGTTACTCCCTCAGCCAACAGGCGCCTGACGGGCAGAACTCCGCACTCTAATGAACACTGGCCAGCTTTAAAACGCACGGAATCATCAAGAAACTCCAGCACAGAGAAAAGCTCTGAACCCAAACCTGCCGCTTCTGCTAAAAGTAAACAAAAGAGGTTTCAGCCAAAGACAAGAGACATTTCTCCACCTGGAATCCCACTGAAAAACAGATTTGCAGCCTTGAGTTCCCTGAAAGATGACTCAGACCCTGGAACCAGTCAAAGGCATCAGGAGAAACCCAGCCGCATCAAACGGACACATAACAAAGTAAGAGCCCCCCAAGCAAAGATTGTTATCATACAAGACGGATCAATTAATGGAATTGAGGCTTTTTGTAGCAAGAACACCAGAGTTTATAGCTGCTACACAAATACAGTGAGAGAAATATCAGAAAAAATCCAGAACATCTTGGACCAACTTCCTACTCCTGAAAAGCTTGTCATTCACGCTGGATCAGCAGATATCGCAATGAGACAATCAGAGATTCTGAAGAGAGACTTTTATGATCTCCTACAGAGACTTGATGGACTTAATGTAAACATCCTCATCAGCGGACCAGTTCCTGAAGGGAATGATGAAAGATTTAGCAGACTCCGCATGCTCTATAAATGGTTGAAGAAACAATCAGCTGAGAAGTCGTTCACATTTATTAATAATTTCAAAGTATTTGGAAGTGCTAATCATCTGTTCAAAGCAGGCCAATGTCATCTTAACAAGGCCGGAGTAAGGCTGTTGGCAGCAAATATTTTCTCTTATCATAATCAGAAAGCAAAACACTTGCTCCCAAAAGCTGACCTTGAGGCGCCCATGGATATCAGAGAACAAAAACAGCAAGTCATGATGACACCACAGGCCCGAACAGATAAACCACCATCAGAGATTAAGTCTTCATCTTCCTGTGACTCAGCCACATCAAATAAGTCTCCATTTAGAAATTTTACAGACAGACTGAACGAGCCAATCAAATTTGGGACACAATTAACACCTAAACTTAGACTACACCAAACCCCTGGGACTAGTGTCAATAAGCCTGGGAGCTTCCCCCCAGTGATTATTACAGATATTTGATATTTGAGGGAACCGGGCAGTAAATCTACCCCTACCGTCTCCCAGAACTCACCCGGCACCCCTGAGTTTAGGATTTCAGTGATTATCAGCAACAGGAAACATAAGCCGTTAACTACACGCTCTCATATTAAACAAAATCTCAAATTGATAACCTGTCAGAAGGTTCAGCTGCCCATCATCACAATACTTAAGTTAGCTTTATTAAACATTAGATCTCTATCCGGGAAGTCTTTTCTTATAAATGACTTCATGACTGAGCATAATTTACACGCCCTTTTTTTTAAATCAGAAACTTGGCTAGATGAAAATAACGAAACAACTGCATTGATAGAATCTACTCCTCCAAATTACAATTTCTTAAGCGAGAGCAGAAAACACAGACGAGGTGGAGGTGTAGCCACCATTTTTCACAACTCAATGAACTTTAAAAAGGTAACCTTGGGCACGTTTGATTCTTTTGAATTCCTAGCCACCCAGATAAATGAGGCAAACAAAGCTTCATTTCTAAGTTTAGCTAAACCACCAAAACTTAACTCTAACTTCTTTAATGATTTCAATGACCTTCTTTCTGTAATTAGTATCGACTATGACCAACTAATCATTGTGGGGGATTTTAACCTCCATACCGACAACTCCCAAGATAGACGAGCAAAAACATTACATGATACTCTCCACAACTTCGGCCTGATCCAGCATGTCAAACAACCAACACACAATAAAGGACACACTCTGGACTTAATTATCAGCAAAGGTTTAAATATTTCCAACATCTCTGTAATTAATATTGCGTTATCTGACCATTTCTGTATTTTCTTTGAAAGTACCATCTCTGCTAAATTATCCAGCCACAGTAAGACCACTATAAAAAAGCGTTTTCTAGGGGACAGTTCAGTAGAAACCTTTAAACGTATTTACCCTTCCACCACATCCCCCTCATCTCCCAACACAAACTCAGTAAATAAGGTGGTAGATAATTTCATTGCGAAAACCTGAGACATCATGGATTCCATTGCTCCAACTAAAGTGAAAGTAGTCTCAGCTAGAAAGAAGTCTCCACTATGAGATCTACAAAGAGAGACTGAATAGATATCAGCTAACAATAAAAGAAGCTAGAGAATCGTTCTTTTCTGAAATCATCGACAGAAACATTAATAATGCACGGACTCTATTTGCAACAGTGGATAGACTAACTAATCCTCAATTCTTGGCTCGATATTTGATAAACATAGCCTCAAATCATCCTCCATTTGTGCACGATTGTGATATTTTGCTTTTGAGTGCAGTCGTTTATGAGAATCCTTCCTCACACAAATATGTCGACGCAAAAGGAAGGCGAATGTTCAAGGCGACGTCACAGAGTTGAGGGTATTCCTGCATCAATGCTTCCCAGAATGATGAAAGAGGGGAGGAACTAAAGAGTTCCTTCAGTCTACCGTCATTCTTCAGCATAATAAGCTGCTCCTGCATATCAATAGGGTGATCATATTTTGATTTCCAAAAAAAGAGGCCATCTGGAACAGTACTGAAACACTTTCAGGACTTGATCAAGACATTTTAACATATTTAAAATGTGCATTCTCAATGTGGTTAGAAAAGTTTAGTTAAATAGCAAACTTCGAAAAGGCTTTCACAAGTAGAAAATGATTTTATAATCTCTGGAAATAAATTATAATAGAAATAGTTACTCTTCTGAATTAAAGAAAGTTACCAGCAACAATATTAGTTTACTTTTTAAACTGCACTGGACAAAAACTGAAGAAAAATCTGAAATAATCTTCTGAGAAAATAAGTATTATTTTCTTTTCACTGTAATAAAAGCAAACAGCTGCAGACTCAAAAACACAAAAAGTGCTTGCTCTGTTTAGTTTGCATCTTCATCCTCCACAGTCAGTTTATAGATCAACTCTCACTTTGCTCAGCCTTTTTATAGTTTTTGTGTCCATGTGATCTATGGGATATTTGCCACTTTTCTCACACACAGAAACACACATGCCAGCTATGTGAATGGCGCACATTTGTTGCGACTGGACAGTATATCTTTTTTGGTTCCTGCATGAAGCTTGTTCTTTGACTTCTTGTAAACAGCAGTAACTCGGCGCTGCGCAATGCAGGATAACGCGGTGCGGTGCAACTGGGCGCAGAGCTGCGCTGCGCAATGCATGCGGCGCGGTGCAGCTCGCCGCACAGCCTGCTGTCTGTGGCGTCAATTAACGGATCAGAACCAGCTTGGGAGAACGTTACATGAGAAAAAGGCTGCCATACTGTATGCATCACACCAGTCAGTTCAAGTATGGTCCTATGAAAAACAATAAAGACCCAGACTTTTTCATCAGTCTATAAATCCTCCCGGATGCCCCGGACAGCACATGAAAAGTGGACATGTCTGGGGAAAAGAGGACGGTTGGTCACCCTAAATTGACTCGTTTGCTGTGCACACAAACGGATCTCAAACCCACGCAAAAGAGCGATAATACTCTTTAAAGTACGTCGCAAATAGTTCTCTCATTGCTGACAGGTGCTCAGACGCTGATTGAAATAGAGAGGAGAAATGGTGTGACGTGCCTGGATCAGTGATAAAGTCTACAAGGCTGGGGAACATGTCGCAGTTCCCTACACTAATGCGGCCATGCCAGATGTCTAGTTATTGTGTAAAGGCGTGCACTTTGTCTGCAATGAGCAAAATATGAGTTTCGCGGCCTTGCAAAGACAGTTTAAGGCCATTCAAGCGGTCAAATATAGATCAAATAGGACAGAGACGCAAACCACATAGTGTCATCTAGATTCCTCACCAGATTTGATTTCTGTCAAAAACCACTTCACCTCCTCTCGCAGCTCATACAACCGCTGTAACACCCGCCCCCCTGGAGAGCCAGTTAACTTCAGTGTGACTCGCTTAATAAAACCTGCTTATCACCTGCATTTGCACTCATGATCGACAAACAAATCTAATTTGTCCAAAACTAATTTTTTTAAATCAGTCCAAACACATTTTAACTTCTATTCGGGAGTTATTTATATACAAAACTAGAACTTTTTATGACAGTAGTCGAATTTTTTTTTGTTTAAAAAGCTAATTTTTATTTTTCTGTTTTTTTCCACCCATCCTGTAGCCTACTGGCGGCCCCCCAGGAGCGTGTCCGCACCCCACCGGTTGAGAATCACTGCTTTAGTGACAGTAGCCCCAGAACTAAACTCTACCAGGGCATGCAATGAATTTGCCAGCTTTTTCACTGAAAAGATTCTAACAATTAGACGGTCAAGCTGTACCTCAATATCGAATCCACAACCAGTGCCATCCCCAATCAAAAACAATGTAGAGAAAATACAGTAAAAAACTACTGATAAGGCCTAAAATCTAGGTGTAGTGATGGACTCAGACCTGAACCTCCAGGGTCACATAAAGGCAATAACAAGGTCAGCCTTCTATCACCTGAAGGACATTTCTAGGATTAAACGACTGAACCTAGAAAAACTCATCCATGTGTTTATCTTTAGTCCGATTGATTACTGCAACAGGGTCTTCACAGGTCTGCCAGTCCATCTCAATGCCCTGTGACAGACTGGCGACCTGTGCAGGGTGTCCCCCGCCTTTCGCCTGATGACCGCTGGAGACGGGCACCAGCCCCTCTGTAAAGATAAACGCTATAGAAGATGAATGGATGTATGGATGGAAACTGGACATGTTTGGTTTCTCTTACTTAGCAGGTTAATAATGCCCTTACACATAGAACATAATTGCCCTGAAGATGGCACAGTAGAAGCATTAGTAAAAAAAAATTAACCCATTAATTCAGAAAAACTAATCTTTCACATTTTTACACAGATGTTATTATCCTGTTAATTCAATACAATACAATCAAAATATTGATCCTGTTTGTTCCTTTTGTCATCTGGAGAGTGACAACTTTTTGGGACTAAACTAGTAGTAAAACCTTTTGATGTGAACTTAATAATTTCTTTAACAGAAAATGAGATATCATTGTTAGACTGAATATTTTTTGGGACTTTAAAACTTGGCACTAACTCTAAACCTTTATGTGAAGAATCAGAGTTGAAACCTTTTTGTTTTTTTGCATTTTTTATCTGGTTCACCCTCACCTCGAGTATGTCATTGATTGTGACTGTAAAATGCTTATTTTTTGAATAATTCAATTCAATTCAATTCAGTTTATTTATATAGCGCCAATTCACAACAGATGTCATCTCAAGGCACTTAACAAGAAGTCATTTCAATACAATTATACAAACATTCCAATCAGTTTAAAAGTTTCCTATTTAAGGAATCCCAGCAGATTGCGTCAGTCATTGGCGTGAGGTTGGGCAGATTTCCAACTACAGCAATCCTTCAGCAATCCCTCATACTGAGCAAGCATGTAGCGACAGTGGAGAGGAAAAACTCCCCTTTAACAGGAAGAAACCTCCAACAGAACCAGGCTCAGTAGGAGCGGCCATCTGCCACGACCGTCTGGGGGTTTGAGAAGACAGAGCAGAACACAGAAGGAACAGAAGATCCGATATAAGAGAACTTTCTATGTTACAGAAAGTAAAAAGTTGATAACAGGACACAGTGGATGTTCAGTTACTGAGAGGATCATCCCAGTCGATGCCCCCCGTCCAACAGGGCATTGCAGCCAAGCAGGATACCAGACCAGGTATATCTTCGATGGGGAGAAAAACACTGAGAGAAAACAAAGTTAACAGTCGAAATAACAGAATGTACTGTAATACAACTGGAGAGTCGTAGGAGAAAAGGAAGTAGCAGAGTGAAGAAAATTGGTAAGTCTGTCCTCCAGCAGTCTAAGCCTATAGCAGCATAACTACAGAGATAGCTCAGGATGACCTAAGCCACTCTAACTATAAGCTTTATCAAAAAGGAAAGTTTTAAGCCTGGCCTTAAAAGTAAACAGAGTGTCTGCCTCACGGACTAAAGCTGGGAGCTGGTTCCACAGGAGAGGAGCCTGATAACTAAAAGATCTGCCTCCCATTCTACTTTTAGAGATCCTAGGAACTACAAGTAAACCTGCAGTCTGAGAGCGAAGTGCTCTTTTAGGAACATATGGAACAATTAGATCTCTGATGTATGATGGAGCTTGATTATTAAGGGCTTTGTATGTAAGAAGAAGGATCTTAAATTCTATTCTGGATTTAACAGGGAGCCAATGAAGGGAAGCTAAAACAGGAGAAATGTGATCTCTCTTTTTAATATTCATCAGAACTCTTGCTGCCGCATTTTGGATCAACTGAAGGCTTTTAATGGCATTTTGTGGACTTCCTGATAGTAAAGAATTACAGTAGTCCAGCCTTGAGGTAACAAATGCATGGACTAGTTTCTCAGCATCACTCCTGGACAGGATGTTTCTAATTTTAGCAATATTCCGGAGGTGAAAGAAAGAAATCCTAGAAACCTGTTTAATATGGGATTTAAATGTCAAGTCTTGGTCAAAAATAACGCCGAGGTTCTTTACGTTATTACTGGGGGCCAATTTAATGCCATCCAGATGAAGTGATTGACTAATCAGTTTCTGTTTAAGAACTTCTGGTCCAAAGACAGCAACTTCTGTCTTGTCAGAATTTAAAAGCAAAAAGTTTAGGGTCATCCATGCTTTTATGTCTTCCAGACATGCCTGTAATCTACCTAACTGACTGGGTTCATCAGGATTTATGGATAAATATAGTTGTGTATCATCGGCATAGCTGTGGAAATTTATCCCATGCTGTCTAATGATTCTACCAATTGGAAGCATATATATGGTGAAAAGAATTGGTCCAAGGACAGAACCCTGTGGAACTCCACAAGTAACCCTTGAGAGTGAAGATGATTTATCATTTAGATGAACAAACTGGAATCTGTCAGACAAATATGATTTAAACCAGCCTAGTG
Source organism: Valencia hispanica (assembly GCA_963556495.2). Taxonomy (NCBI): domain Eukaryota; kingdom Metazoa; phylum Chordata; class Actinopteri; order Cyprinodontiformes; family Valenciidae; genus Valencia; species Valencia hispanica. The sequence continues at coordinate 2,673,440 of OY747707.1, forward strand.
CTGTTCCTTTGATCCCTGCAACATGTTCAAGCCTTTCTAAGAGAATATTATGATCGACTGTGTCAAAAGCAGCACTGAGATCTAACAAAACCAGAACAGACACCAGTCCATTATCTGAGGCCATGAGAATATCATTAGTAACCTTCACCAGTGCTGTTTCAGTGCTATGATGAGCTCTAAAACCTGACTGAAACTCTTCAAACAGCTCGTTACTGTTTAGATGTTCACAGACTTGATTAGCAACTATTTTCTCAAGGACTTTGTATAAGAAAGGAAGGTTAGATATAGGTCTGTAATTCACTAAGTCATCTTGATCAAGGGAAGGTTTCTTGAGTAAAGGTTTAATTACAGCTATTTTAAATTCCTGTGGTACGTATCCGTTTACTAAGGATAGATTCATCATATCCAAAATGGGGCCAGGAACCAAATGGAACACTTCTTTAAATAATTTGGTTGAGATTGGGTCCAAAATACAAGTTGAAGATTTAGATGAGGCTAATATTTTTGATAATTCTGAAAGCTCGACTGAATCAAAACAGCCTAAGCAATACTGAGGTTCTACAGTTCTTTCCGATACTGACTCATTTACTGAGGAAGAAGTAATCATGTTTGGGAGGGTGCCAATGATTTTATTTTTAATAAAATTTATTTTATTTATGAAGAATCTCATAAAATCATCACTGCTAAGAGCTAAGGGGAATAGTTTGCTCAACAGAGCTATGACTCTGTGTAAGTTTGGCAACTGTACAAAAAAGAAACCTAGGATTGTTTTTATTCGCCTCTATTAATGATGAAAAATATGCTGTTCTAGCTTGTCGAAGGGTCTTTTTATACAGCAGTAGACTGTTATTCCAGGTTAAATAGGAATCCTCTAGATGTGTAAAGCGCCATTTTCTCTCCAACTTCCTAGTATTCTGCTTTAAAGTACGCAACTCTGCGTTAAACCAAGGAGTCAGCCTCCTATGGCTAGCCAATTTCTTTTTTAATGGGGCTACACTATCTAATGCCAAACGGAATGAGGACGTAACGCTGTGAACCAGACCATCAATTTCTGAAGGGTTAGAGATAGAATTGCTGCCATCCACTGTGTTACTCTGAGACACTGAGGAAAGTAAGAATGGTACAGATTCTTTAAAAATTGTTACAGTATTGTCTGATAAAGTTCTACTATAATGAAATTTTCTTTCAGATTTAAGATGGTCAGTTAAAGTAAATTCAAAAGTTATCAAGAAGTGGTCAGACAGGACCGGGTTATGTGGGTGGACTGTTATTTCCTCACACTCAATACCGTATGTCAGTACAAGGTCCAAAGTGTGTTTACCTGAGTGGGTCGATCCCTGTACTTTTTGAGTAAAGCCAATTGAGTCTAAAATAGCATTAAAGGCTGCATTTAGGCTATCACTTTCAGTATCCACATGAATATTGAAGTCCCCCACTATAATAACCCTATCAGTATTTAATACTATATCAGATAAAAAATGTGAGATCTGATCCAAGAATTGAGAGTAAGGGCCTGGTGGACGATACAAAACCACAAACAAAAATGGTCTTAATGTTTTGCAACTTGGATGAGGAAAATTAAGGGTTAGATGCTCAAAAGAACTGTAGCTATCAATTGGTCTGGGACTAATTAGTAAATCAGAACGGAAAATGGCTGCAACTCCTCCTCCTCGCCCAGTATTTCTAGGAATGTGAAAATTTAAATGACTGGAAGGAGTTGACTCATTTATACTGACATAATCCTCCTGCTGCAACCAGGTTTCTGTGAGACAAAGGAAATCAATGTGATTATCACAAATCAAGTCATTTACTAACAAAGTCTTTGAGGAGAGAGATCTTATGTTTAATAAACCACATTTAATAGATTTATTTTCAGTCAAAGTTGTATTTATTTTTATGAGATTTCCATAATTTGCTTTTGTTGGCTTAACTTTTAATCCATTTAATTTTGGCCGTGGGCAAGACACTGTTTCTATAGGGTAATGGGTAGGTAACAGTACAGAAGCAGCAGAGAGGTGGGTTAAACTACGACTCTGCTTCCTGGTCTGGACCCTGGGTTGTCAGTGTTTTGGAGGATTAATAAATTCGGCCATATTCCTAGAAAGAAGAGCTGCTCCATCCAAAGTGGGATGGATGCCGTCTCTCCGGATCAGACCAGGTTTTCCCCAAAAAGTTCTCCAGTTATCAATGTAGCCCACATCGTTTGCAGGACAGCACCTAGACAACCATTGATGGAATGACAGCATGCGGCTAAACATGTCGTCACTGGTCCGATCAGGCAGGGGACCAGAAAAGATTACCGAGTCTGACATTGTTTTAGCAAACTTACACACCGAAGCAACACTAATTTTAGTGACCTCCGATTGGCGTAACCGGGTGTCATTACCGCCAGCGTGAATAACAATCTTCCTGTATTTACGCTTATCTTTAGCCAGCAGTTTCAGGTTGGATTTGATGTCGCCCGTTCTGGCCCCTGGCAAGCATTTGACTATGGTCAATGGTGTCTCTAATGCCACGTTTCTGACTATGGAGCTGCCAATTACCAGGGCCGGCTTCTCAGCGGGTGTGTCGCTGAGCGGGGAAAATCTGTTAGAAACGCGGACCGGTTGGTGGTGGCCCGGGGGCTGGGTCCTAGAACTATGCTTCCTACGTACAGTCACCCAGCCGCCTAGAGGTCCCGGCTGCGCGGGCTCTACCAGAGGACAGCTAGGGGGTTCTATCCTTGTTGGCTCCGCGCTGGCTAATGGGCTTCGGCTATCTGCTGGTTTTTCAACAGCGCGGAGCCGTGCTTCTAATTCTGATACCCTCGCCTCCAAAGCTACAAAATTATTACATTTATTACAGTTACCATTATCACTAAAGGAGGCAGGGAAGTAACTAAACATCTGACAGAGAGAGCAAGAGAGAAGAGAAGAGTTAGAGACAGGAGAAAGAAGAGTAGCCATAGCCGCAATGAAGCTAAGCTAACTGAGCTAGCAAGACCTTCCACCAAAAGAAAAACTGTGTGAAACACGAGGAGTTCCCAAAACGTAAAGTACACCACCACAAAATGTGTGTTTTAGTGTGATTGTGTGTTAAAATAACTTAGAAAAGCCTCAGCACAGAGAAAATAAGATCAATTCAAGAGCGTTTGAACACCAAAACAGCTCCACGGACCACAGCAGTGACAACAGGAAATGACGCAATACGGCTTACCCCGTCACCACAACGTCCATCCATCAAAAGAATAATAAAGAACAAAGCCTGTTTATTTTCATCTTGTGTTTATTTTTGTATCTGGTGTTCCCTCACTACGATTATGTTATTGACCGTGACTGTGTGATGTTCATTTCTAAATAATGTTAATAAATATAAATGTTCAACAACTCAGGCAGTTGAACATTGACTCCTGGCCAATTAGCAAAGCATGTGTGGTGGTTTCAGCTGATGTTTACAATCATTGACATAATGGGACAGCCAATCACGCGTCAGCCAATCAGTGAGCTTGTGGGCGGTCTAAACGTGCCTGGACTTGAGTGGTAGATTTAAACAAACAGAAATGAATGAGAGCCAGATGAATCTTTGTTAACAGCTGTAAAGGTTAAAGGCAGACAGGATGAAGCTCTGCTGGAGAGTTTTAGGAGATGATATCCGTCACTTTGTGCCCTCAGGCCGCTCCGTGTTCTAACGGTTCACCGCCAGTCAGAATGATGACATACAAAAGAAATCACATTCCTGGATGCTATTCAAGCCGACTGTGTTACACAGACAGAAACACCGGAGTAACATACTCCACCTGAACCGATTTGGATCCTAAACTACATCCAGATCGTAACTGGGAGTCGGTTTGTCATCTGGGAACCTTATGGGTTGTACCAAATACATCAAACCCTTTCCCAGGGTAACATTATTTATTTAAGGTCCTGCAGCTTGGTGACACAGATAACAACCAAAGCACAGTGTGATTTAAAAAAAAATCTCTTTCATTGAAATAAAATGAGGAAAAACACCCATTGATGGTCAGTGATTATGCTGACAGAGATCCGAAGATGAGTAGGAAAAGAAAAGGAGGTGGAGTAGCAGTGCTTGTCAACAACAGATGGTGTCATCCAGGACATGTTACTGTGAAGTGTCGTCTCTGCAGCCCAGATATTGAACTCTTGGCAGTAAGTTTTTGTCCAGATTATTTACCAAGAGAGTTCACCAGTGTTATTTTGGCAGTTGTTTACATTCCACCTTCAGCCGTTGCTGACAATGCATGTGACGTCATCAGTTCCGTTTTTGCTAAGCTACAGACCCAGCACCCCAATGCATTTGTGGCAATATCTGGTGATTTTAATCATGCCTCGCTCTCATCTACACTTCTAACATTTCGACTGTTTGTCAACTGCACCACAAGAGAAAACAAGACCTTGGATTTGTTTTATACAAATGTAAAGGATGCATAAATGTCCAAACCAAGACCTCCTCTGGGACAATCAGATCACAATCTTGTTTTTTTTCTCTGTTCAGAATATAAGCCACTTGTTCAGAGGCAAGCTGTTACAAAGTAAACTGTGAGAAAATGGTCACATGAAGCTGAAGAAGCCCTGCAGTGTTGTTTTGCGACCACAGACTGGATGACACTTTGCCAAGCAAATGGAGAGAACATTAATGCCATGACTGAGTGTGTGACTGCCTATATAAACTTCTGTGTGGACATCATCATCCCCACCAGAACAGTGAGATGCTTTCTTAATAACAACCCTGGATAATCAGTGACCTGAAGGAACTGCTGAACAAGAATAAAGGAGCCTTCGGAGAGGGAGATCTGATCTTAGAAGATCAGAAGACATCTAAGATCAGAAAGGAGAACTGATCTTAGATCAGAGACAGCAAAGAGGCATACAGGAAGAAACTGGAAAACAAACTACAGAGGAACAATATCAGAGATGTCTGGTCAAGAATGAAAAATGTCACAGGCTTTAGCACAGGAACGACTGGATAGATGGAAGTCTGGACAGAGCCAATGAACTGAACACATTCTTCAACAGGTTCAGTTCAGGAACAAGCTCAGCATCCTCCTCTCCTGTTCCCAGCCAAACAGACATCACACTCTCCTATGACCAACAGCTTTCCCGTTAAACCTCGGATGATTTATCCTTCCCCATAGTCATGGACTCTTCTGATTCCAGAAGTTTGACTTCAACCAAGTCAGGAAATGCTCCTACCCCCGTTTGCCCCCCCCCCCCACTTGTCTGTCTTCAAAAGTCAGGTGAAGAGGCAGCTGGAGAAACCGAACTGTAACAAGGCTGCAGGTCCAGATGGTGTCAGCCCCAGAGTCCTTAAGGTCTGTGCAGAGCAGCTCTGTTGGATTCTGCATCACCTCTTCAACCTTAGCCTATCCCAGGAGAGGGTTCCAGTGTTGTGGAAGACATCCTGCCTTTTTCCAGTACCAAAGAGAACTCACCCATCAGTCATCAATGACTATAGACCTGTTGCCCTGACATCCCACATCATGAAGGTCCTGGAGAGAGTCCTGTTGGCACCCCTGAGTAAGCAAACAAGAACATATCAGGACCCGCTGCAGTTTGCTTATCGCTGAGGAGTTGGAGTTGAAGATGCCATCATCCACCTGCTTCAACCAACCCACTGTCATCTGGACAAAGCAGGCAGCACTGTGAGGATCATGTTCTTGGATTTCTCCAGTGCATTTAACACAATTCAGCCTGATTTACTTTGTCGGAAACTTCTGAAGACACAGGTGGAGCCATCAACAATCGCCTGGATCAACGACTACCTGACAAGCAGACCACAGTATGTGAGACTGAAGGATTGTATGTGAAACCAGGTGGTCAGCAGCACAGGAGCACCACAGGGGACCGTACTCTCACCATTCCTTTTCACTCTGTACACCTCAGACTTCCAGTACAAATCAGAGACCTGTCATCTGCAGAAATACTCAGATGACTCTGCAATTGTCGGGTGTATCAGAGATGGACAAGAAGCTGAATGCAGAGAGCTGGTGGACCGCTTTGTGACATGGTGTGGAAACAATCCTCTTACCTTGAAGGTGAACATGACAAAGGAGATGATTGGAGATTTTAGAAGAAACAGGGATAAGCCAAACACTGTTTCCATCATGGAAGAAGAAGTGGAGGTGGTGGAGGAGAATAAATACCACGGAGTTCACCTTGACAACAGACTGAAGACTGAACAGTGAAACCGTCTACAAGAAGGAACAGAGCAGACTGTACTTCTTGAGGAAGCTTAGGTCCTTCAAGGTTTGCAGTAAGTTGCTGCAAGTCTTCTACAAGTCTTTTGTGGAGAGTTTAATCTCTTCAGCCGTAATCTGCTGGGGTGGCAGCATCAGAGCCAGGGATTTAAAAAGGCTCAACAACCTGATGAGGAAGGCTGGTTCTGTTCTTGGGACGACTGTGGAACATCTGGAGATGATGATGCAAAGGATTCTTCAAAAAATCAAAAAGATTATAGAAAACCATGAACATCCTCTTCATGAAACTGTCATACAAAAACAGAGTGTCTTCAGTTGGAGGCTTCTTCAGTGTCGCTGCAACAGAGACGGCTACAGGAAATCCTTCCTGCCCAAAGCCATCATTATCTACAACAACTCATTAAAAGAATAAATTATATATAAGCTACAACATTTAATTTCCCTCTGGGATCAAAAAAGTATTTTTGAATTAAATTGAATTATATGATGTATTAAAGTTATTTAGGTCACACCACATACACGTCTATATCTTCACTGAACAAGGATCGATTTTATTGTGAGATTTCCTTAGAGACACATTGCAGTGAGTCATCTAATCAATTCAAGTCAATTCAATTCAGTTTATTTATATAGCGCCAATTCACAACAGATGTCATCTCAAGGCACTTAACAAGAAGTCATTTCAAAACATTTTTGCAAACTATACAATCAGTTAAAAAGTTTCCTATTTAAGGAATCCCAGCAGATTGTGTCAGTCATTGGCGTGAGGTTGGGCAGACTTTCCAACCACAGCAATCCCTCTTACTGAGCAAGCATGTAGCGGCGCTGGAGAGGAAAAACTCCCCTTTAACAGGAAGAAACCTCCAACAGAACCAGGCTCAGTAGGAGCGGCCATCTGCCACGACCGTCTGGGGGTTTGAGAAGACAGAGCAGAGACACAGAAGGAACAGAAGATCTGATATAAGAGAACTTTCTATGTTACAGAAAGTAAAAAGTTGATAACAGGACACAGTGGATGTTCAGTTACTGGGAGCTTCATCCCAGTCGATGACCCCAGTCCAACAGGGCCCCAGACAGCAATGAGTCGGCGGACCGCCGGCGACGCTCCGGCGGCAGTAGAAGCGTCAGAATGGCGTAATTGCAAACACGTTTGACGGTGCACCGCCGGCGGCTTTTTAGCAGCGGCAGCCGCCTTCCTACCGCCTTTGTTCCACGGCCGGCCCGCGGGCCAACCGCCGTCCCGCCGCCGTTATATCAACGGCGACCTTTCCGTGGCCCGTCGGAGGCAAACGCTATTTTCGAGCGATCGGTCGCCGCTTATATATATCTCATGCAGTTTATCAAGAATAATGATGATCAAACCAGACACAATTCCATTTGACGTTTTAATTCCACATTTCAAAGTACAGTAACTGTCATTGAAACATGATGTCAGATCACTGAAATATAAATAACAGAAAAAAAGAGAAAAATATGTATATACACACCCACACACACAAAAGAACATGCAGGTTTCCAATTAAATTGTAAAAAAAAACAAAAAAAAAACAGCCTTATCTTACAAAATTATAACACAATAAGTGTTAATAATATAAAGAGGTCAGCTCTGGGATGAAAAGAATTACCAGTACACATAAGTAATGAGTATATCTGGTACCAAAGAATGTGCAGGACACCAACAAACATTCAGGTATAACATCACATTTACAAACCATTTCTAACAATAAGATAAGTGGTAATAATTTAGAATAAAGCTCTGGAGTAGAATACACCATTATAATGGCATTGCTGACCTGGGGTACAACATGTCTCTTGTATCTGTGATAAACATCTTCACATATATATAAAAAATACTGAGGTAAAAACAGTAGTAGAACAGATATAACTGCAATGCTGACCTGTGGCACAAGGATTTACAAGCTATTTTTTACAATATAATAAGAGTTAAGCCCCATGATAATATCCACAGTGAACAGTGTGGATTGGGTGTCCCTTTTACCAGTCTGACACTTCTGGCTTCTTTAGGGGTCTTGAAGTTACTGACTGCAGGATAAAGAAAGGGTTCCAGTTGTCAGTGATGCTGGGGTGTCAGTAATCAGTCTAGGTTTAAGGGGTCGGCTGTGGGTCCCTCTCAGCTGTGCGGCGCCTTTTTCCGCCTTCACGGTCAGATGCTCCTCTCAGGTAACGCATAACGTTAACCTGGACGGCTTCATCAGTGGCATCCTGGGTTGCCGGGTTCTTCCGGATGGCTCCTGTAGAAAATACAGATCTGTCATTCCATTTGAATGGCATAATGCCATACACATCTACTAAAATTATTATTATTTTTTTTACATCCAACTTACTTTGAACAATGGTCCTCAGGAACATGTCTCTAAAACATGCTTTATCCCCAACTCCAGTCCAGATTGTATTGATGGAAAGGTGATTAGAGAAGATACTTTGAAGCATCCGCCAGACGGTTGTCTTTAGGTCCCTCCCACATTTGATTGTCAAAAACCGAAGCTGAAAAACCAAAAAAAAGTGTTACAAATTACATTTCTCTGAAGCTTATCATACATAAATATAAAATGTGACAGGCTGTGGATTCAGACTGTAGAATATGCAGTGTACAATCTTAATTCTACTTTTTAGATTACCCTATGGAGTTATAAACGAAATCAGCAAACTTACAAATCGTTCCTGGAGCTCTTTATCCTGCCTTAAACTGTTGTCAAGCAACGCCAAATCTTCCTGGGTGTCTAGGGGGAGTAACAGATCCCCTGGCAGGGATAACTCTCCAACAGACACATTGGCACTGAAATGTTGCAGCATAGTGTCCATTTTGTTGTCCATGCTACGCACAACATCGCCAAACTCTCCAAGACGTCGCAGCATTAAGGTCTGATCTGCACCTACAGGGGTTAAATAAAATAATAGTCAGTCCTGATCCCTCAACTACTAAACTATGACATTTATATCTAGGTCTACTACATGTATAGGTGGCACCAGTGGGAATTAAACCAACAACCACAGGTGTTGTTTGCAAGTTGTACCTGATTGCCCAGTGCGAGCAAACGTCTTCAACATTGTCCCAACTTGCTTCACCTGCTCTTGAAGTGAGCCGCTGTCATCCGAAGCTACAAAATGAAAGGCATATGGTAATTTTGTACATACATCACGTACTCTTTCCTAAGTTTGACTTTTTTGTGCATGTTCTTACCTGCTCGTGCAGTGCTTTCCCTCAGAGCTTGGTTCTCCTCCCTCAGAACTTGGTTCTCATCCATCACGGCTTGTTTTTCATTCTGGAGTCTCTGGAAATCTACATTAAAAAAACAAAAGAACAACAAAAAACACCTAAAGGCACTATTTTCAATACTTTTAAAACACTGGACACTAAGACATAGGCCTAAAATATACCTTCATAGCTGAAAACTTCATGCTGTACACGAGATGCCAGGGGAGTCCAAGGGCCAATTACAGAGCGATGACTTTCTCCTATTGATAATCATTGACGGAAAAATATGTTTGAAGTTATTGCATACATTTAATGAATTGGACTTAAAATGGAACACTTAGTTTAGCGCAACATATTACATACCTCCAGTGTTTTCATCCATATGCTGCCAGGGTAAATTTGCTGCTGGGGGTGTAAAGCTTAGTACTTGACGAGCTGGAGGAGCAAACATAACAGCTTTTGAACACACATACTGTGGTCTGCTTGTCAGCTTTTTTTGAACAGAAATTTGAAAATCTAACAAAGGGTATAGCTTAGTGGCAGGATCACAAATCAAGCATCACAGCAATTTTACATACCACCTCTGAAGTCTACAGATGGCACAACATTTTCCTGGTTTTCTGGAATCGATGCAACTTCTGGAGCATCGGGCAGCACTGAAACCTTGTTACCAGGAACAATGTTTTCAAAGCTCAAAAGAGGTTGTCCAAACGACAGCACTGCTGGTGCATCTGGAAGACTAGACTCCTCTTCATCAGAAGAGGCCTGGGGTCTGTACTTGGAATTTGAGATTCTCTTTCTCTTCTTGTCATCGTCCGTCGTTTCAACGCTAGAACCTGTTTGGAAGCGCACCAAATATCTCATCGCCTCTTGCCAATATTCTAGAGCAGGGAATAATGAATGAAAGTCAGTTATCCACCATAAACAGACAAAGAAAATACACAGATGAAATGCAGGAAAATCAAATGCACAAGTCAGACCCATTTACCTGCTCCCTTCATAAACTTAAAATGATGTTTCTCCCAGGTGCTGTGTGGAGGCGTGCAGCGGATGGCTAAATTGTTGCCTGTCTTTTTTGCGGAGGTTAAATGGGGGCCAATAGCACATGCCCTCGCTGAGCCACACTTGCAGAACCACTGCAAATGGCGGATGCTCCTCATCAATAAACTGAACAATGGCAAACAGGATCTAAAATAGAAGAAAACTTTACTAAAAAATTTATTAATTTCCAGGCAAAATAAATTTAATTAAATTCTCACCCCTTCAAAAAAGCAGTCATTTTTACAAGTGGATCAACGGAAAACCAGCCTTTCCATCCGGGCAAGGAAGAAGATAATATTTCTTCTGCACATTTTCTATATGGGTAAGGCGGAGTGTATCTGATAGGCCAGATAAATGAAAAATGCCTAGCTTGGAAGATTCCACAGGGTAAGTGAAGAAATCGACCATGTTCCGGAACCTCTTGTAGATGACCAAAGTGTTGTCCATTTCATCAACGACGACATTCTGTATAACAACTATGTCTTTATTTTCCAACAGGACACAGTTGTCTCCCTCTGAACGTTTCACAACAAAGTCTTGAAAGTAACACTCCTCATAGTGCTTTTTCACAGAAAGACCGTTGAGAAGTGGTCCATGGTTGTGCTCTCTCAAGGACCTTGTTTTGGAGATGTTTGTTCTTCTGTGCTGACTTCTCTCCGACAATCGGCGAACAACCTGCTCCAGTGGTTGTGTAGGCTTGCGCAACAGTTTCTTCAGACGCCCAAGGAAGTTTTCAAATGGGAAGCATGAGATGTTATCAAGGACACCATACTTTTTGGCATCTTGGCTGAGGTGCACCAATCCATGCATGTTGTATGTCACATGTTCTTTTCCATCAAGCTTGCTCCAGTGATCAACAAAGAGAACCAATATTCTGTGTGCATAGTCTGCAAGGTTAGCACACAGGGACACATTCAGTAGGATGGTGATGCCAACTGAAAGCAGCATGAAGTTGTTGTACACTTGAGTTGGTACAAGGCCTTTTAAGCTGACTGGTCCAGTGTACAAGAGGAACTGCCTGAATTCTGTAGCTTTCCAACGCTCAACATCTTCCATGGATCGTTGCTTCCTGTTGAACTCGCAAGGAACATGAGGTGTGAAGGTCAGGAGTACTCTGGAGAGCTCTTTTACCATGCTGGGCGAAAATCTTTTCAGCCGCCGTCCCTTTAGCCAAAGATGCAACAACTTTCTTGTCACTCCAAGGCATACCAGATGCATATAATCCAGTGGGAACTGGGTGACCAAACCAACAGACAACAATGCCAATGGCGTTTCTCCACACTGATGATTGTCATCAGAAAGTTCGTCACGGACTGCATGATCTAATCTTAGAGCAGAATCTGTTTGAGGAAAGGTCATCCTGTTCTCGTAGTGGACCCCCTTTTGAACACACTTGTCACACCCATAATATCCACTGTGACCTTTCACATTTCGAACAAGTGCACGAGCAGGGGCGTCACAGATAAATGTTGATATTTTGAAAGGAAGTGCTCTCCTTTCAAACAGAACTCCTTCCGCTTCAAGTCGCTGTGCCTCTTCTACAAAAGGATTCAAAAAGTGAAGGCTGCTTGGCTTCTTCTTCCCATAATAGAGACCAATGACAAATGGAAGTTTGTTTTGTTGGACATTACCCACGTATTGCTCAATTAAACCAAGAACTGGTCAGATCTGGGCATTTGAGCTTTTGAAAAGTGGAAGTCCATCAACATTAACTTGCATTGAAACTGACGTCAACTTCTGCAATTTAGGAGACACTAAAAACTGCGATAGTATTCCACTTTCAATTCCAGAGTGATGGTATACACCACCTGAGAGTTCTGTTGTTTTAACACAAGTCACTGTTTTCAGAAGGGTTCTTGGGTCTTTAGGTAGGGTTGGATGATCCTTGGACAAAATGGTTAAAAGCTTACCCAGTGCCACATGGGGGATCATGTTGTCAATAGCCCACCCTGCCAATTGTGTCCTTAGGCAATCCTCTTCCTCCTCACAATCTTCTGTGCTTGAGGAAAAAATGTCACCAGGTTCATACACCTCATCAACAGTTATTTCCTGTGCTTCAGGGGTTACAGTTTGTCCATGGCTTGTTGGAGCCATTCCATGTTGATGTTCATTAAGAGGAGGATTTACTTGGTCAAAGTCAGGAATAACAGCAAGTAGAGCATCGTTTGCAGCTGCAATTTCCTGTTTGTCCCTCTCAACTCCTTTCAATATTCGTCTCCTTTTGGCCCAGTAACTAGACATTGTGACTAACAATGCATTTACCTTTAAAGCCAAAACGATTGTCCAACAGTAGGTCTCTTGTGTGAAGTTAACCAGTTATGCTCCGGTCAAGGTATCTGCAAGAAAATGTGAACAAAACCACATTGTTAACGTTAGGAATATACAGTAGCATATATGCTGTAGAAAAAAAAAAAGAAAAAAAAGATCAGCCAAACGTGTAACAGTGAAATTGTTAAAAAATTAAATGTACTCATTCAGTGTAGTGATTCATGTGAGCAGCACTGTCCTCAAACATAAAAGTACAGCACTTCAGATAAATATAACTCATCATAATCCCCTTAAATCCTAGAAGTACAGTAGCAACACAGCACGTGCGAGCTAACACTTGCTAGTCACTGTAGCTACATTGTGAACTGAACTAGCAACATACTTTGATCTGACAAACAAAATAATTTAAACAACCTATATCATTCTGCTTTGTTAGAAAACACCAAATTTAAGTTATACTTAAGTCTTTCTAGATGTAAAATTTTGGATAGGCCTACTGTAGCTAGTTACATTTCTACATGTAACGTAACTAGCAACATTGCTTAACCTCAGTGTGTAAGTTACTGTAACAAAGCCAAAACAGCATGTGTTAGCTAACAATTGCTAGCCACTCTAGCTACTGGACTAGCAGCTACTTGTTCAGACAAACAAAATAATTTAAACAACCTATATACAACGTTAGTTTTGTAAGAAAACACTAGATGTAAAGCTTTGGCTACGTACTGAAGCGAGACACATCTCAACATGCTTGAACAGTGTAAAAAAGGCGAGCATGTGTTAGCTAACACTCTGAACTAGACTAGCAGCGTGCGTGTCGGAACAAACAAAGGAAAACAACCTAACGTTACTGGTATCATCATTCGGTTTAGTTAGAAAACACAAGTTATACTGATCAGTCTTGTCGTAGATTTTGCTACCTCCCAGATAGCAATGAGTCGGCGTTAAAATGCTGTCAGCTCCACCTCCATTCTAACTCCCATAGCCATGGCTGCTGGTCGAGTAGAAATCCTTGTATTTCAAAGTGGATTGCCGCGGTCCATTGCATGGAGGCAACCGCCAAAGAAAATGAAGCAGTCGGCCCTGCATCTCGCAAGAAATGGGAGTGACGTAGTCGGCGGCAAACGTTTCATCCCCGCCAGCGGGACGCACCTATAGCCGACAGCTTACGGCCGGCGGCAAAAAGAAGCCGTGCGGATATTTTTTGCTAGCTGGGGCATTGTAGCTAAGCAGGATACCAGACCAGGTATATCTTCTATGGAGAGAAAAACACTGAGAGAAAACAAAGTTAACAGTCAAAATAACAGAATGTACTGTAATACAACTGGAGAGTAGTAGGAGAGAAAAGTAACAGAGTGAAGAAAATTGGTAAGTCTGTCCTCCAGCAGTCTAAGCCTATAGCAGCATAACTACAGAGATAGCTCAGGATGACCTAAGCCACTCTAACTATAAGCTTTATCAAAAAGGAAAGTTTTAAGCCTGGCCTTAAAAGTAAACAGAGTGTCTGCCTCACGGACTAAAACTGGGAGCTGGTTCCACAGGAGAGGAGCCTGATAACTAAAAGATCTGCCTCCCATTCTACTTTTAGAGACCCTAGGAACTACAAGTAAACCTGCAGTCTGAGAGCGATCTACTGAAGGCTGATACCCTGACCTGCCTAATCAGGATACTTAAATAAACTTGATGAGTGTCTATCTGTAATACCCGGTTTCCCTTTTGCAAAACAATTATAAATTGATTTGAACAATAAGGACATTTCTACAGGTGCCTTATGGATCTTTTTTAGTAAAATATAATATAAATCATTTTGTCTGAAACAGTTTGATGGGCATATTCTATTGCAACAAAGGTCATAAAGAAAATGAAAAAACAAATAAGAGGTCTGACATAACATAACTGTAGCAGTGTGTCTTCGTCTGGTACACGTTTTGCTCAGACAGGCTTGTTTTTCAGTCAGTGAAAAGCCCAAAGGCTCCAGGCTCCTTCTTTGCCGGCTGCCGGAATCCAAGGCTCATTGCCGCTGAAAAACATACTCTTGAAAACATTACTCAAAGGCAGCTCTAAACAGAACAGCAGCGTTCTGGATCAGCTGCAGCTGTCTTATTGACTTTCTAGGCAGACCTGTGAGGATGCTGTTGCAGTAATCAACCTGACTAAAGATTAACGAATGGTGTAGATATTTTGGTCCTGTTGCGACATCAGTCCTTTGATCCTAGAAATGTTCTTCAGGTGATAGAAGGCTGACCAGTAGATTCTAGCTGTATTAACTGTCTGCTGACTGTTGATCGTTCCTCTTTTGGTCCAAAAATAATAACTTCTTCCTGTTTCTGTTCAGCTGGAGAAAATTATGGCACATCCATCGATTTGCTCGATGTATTGGGACAATGAAAGGCTTTTCCATTATTTTTGTTTTCGTTTAGTTTTATTTTCGATCATGAGACAAAAAAAAATAGCAATTCCTAACTGATACAATATGTAGGCAAGGCAAGGCAATTTTATTCGTACAGCACACTTTCAACAGGAGGGTAATTCAAGATTCTTTACATGATTTGGTGATTTAAAAAAACAAAAAATACAAATAGACATGGAATATAACATTGGAAAATTAAAAGTAAAAGAAACACACATTACACATGATACACAATAAAGCAAGAGAAAGATCAATAAAGCAAGAGAGCATGAACACATTTCATACATATGACATCAATCATTTACTCTGAGTCTAGGGATGTTTAGTAGGCTAGAGTTGAAGGACCTCAGTGGTCTTGGTGGTTGGTACCGTGACAACAGGTCTTCAACATACGTTGGTGCTAAGCCATGTAATGATTTCTAAACTAGTAGAAGAATTTAGAAGTATATTCTCTGAGCTACAGGGAGCCAGTGTAAGGACTTTAGAACTGGGGTGATGTGCTCTACTTTCCTGGTTCTAGTGAGGACGCGAGCGGCAGCGTTCTGGATCAGCTGCAGCTGTTTGACTTTTTAGGCAGACGTGTGAAGACGCTGTTGCAGTAATCAATCCGACTAAATATAAACGCATGGATGAGTTTTTCTAGGTCCCGTTTTGACATCAGTCCTTTAATCCTAGAAATGTTCTTCAGGTGATAGAACGCCGACCTTGTTATTGCCTTTATGTGACCCTGGAGGTTCAGGTCTGAGTCCATTACTAAACCTAGGTTTCGGGCCTGATCAGTAGTTTCTAGCTGGATTAACTGAAGCTGGGTGCTGATTCTTGATCGTTCCTCCTTGGGTCCAAAAATAATGACTTCAGTTTTGTTTCTATTCAGCTGGAGAAAGTTGTGGCAAATCCATCCATTTATTTGGTCAATGCATTGATTTAAGGTTTGAATGGGTTCAGAGTCACCTGGTGCCATTGTAATGTAAAGCTAGGCTGTTCTGGTTTAATTCGTGGAATTCAGACATTTTCTCTACATTGTTGCTGATTGGGGATGGCACTGGTTGAGGGTTCGATATTGAGGTACAGATTGACCGTCAAATTGTTAGAATCTTTTCAGTGAAAAGCTGGCAAATTCATTGCAGGCCCTGGTAGAGTTTAGTTCAGGGGCTACTGTCACTAAAGTATTAGTTTGTCTTTCCACTGTTGCAAATAGAGTCCGTGCATTATTAATGTTTCTGTTGATTATTTCAGAAAAGACTGATTTCCTAGCATCTTTTATAGTTAGCTGATATCTATTCAGTCTCTCTTTGTAGATCTCACCGTGAACCTGGAGTCGAGTTTTCTGCCATTTTCTCTCGGCTCGTCGACTCTCTTTTTTCACTACGTACCAGTGGATTACTTGTCCACGAAGACTTCTTTCTACCTCAGACTACTTTCACTTTAGTTGGAGCAATGGAATCCATGATGTCTGAGATTTTTGAAAGGAAATTATCTACCACCTTATTTACTGAGTTTGAGTTGGGAGATGAGGTGGAAGGGTAAATACGTTTAAAGGTTTCTACTGAACTGTCCCCTAGAAAACGCTTTGTTATAGTGGTGTTACTGTGGCTGGATAATTTAGTAGAGTTGGTACTTTCAAAGAAAATACAGAAATGGTCAGATAATGCAATATTAATAACCGAGATGTTGGAAAAATTTAAACCTTTGCTGATAATTAAGTCCAGAATGTGTCCTTTATTGTGTGTTGGTTGTTTGACATGCTGGGTCAGGCCAAAGTTGTGGAGAGTATCATCTAATGTTTTTGCTTGTCTATCTTGGGGGTTGTCGGTATGGATGTTAAAATGAACAATATATCACTGTTAGGAATCCTTAATGTCAAAAACGAGTGGGAAGAAGCATACTTAATTAATCTCACTCCTACACTACATGTTTTCTGTTGCCATTTGTTCATAGCCTTTAATAATATTGTATGCAAAAATGATATGTAAAATCAATTTAATACATTGTTTACATAAAGTTTAAAATTATTTTAGAATGTTTTCTGCTCGAGGTAGACCAATATTTACAGCTTTCAGGAATACTTTATATAGGTATAAGGTTCATTCATTATTCCTGGCTATATGTCTCATAAAACCAATTTCTTTATAAATATTTTTGAAGTGTTTTATACATGGACATTGCTTCATCTCCATACTTAAACTGTCCCACAGCTTCACTCCACCCACAGAAACACAAAAGCATCTTCTGGTGTTACACACATTGACAACTTGTACTCTGTTGTATTGTATTCGATATAAATAATCCAAACAATTGAAGGTCATACAAATACAGGTTATTACATAAATGTGGCCTGTCAACTTTGATGCTGGATTCAGTCTGGATTAAATAAAGTCCATCAATTAGGACTCCATCTTCATTTCTCCTTTTTTTAGAGCAAATCTGCCCAGGCACATATAGACAACCGTCTACTCAATATTCAATTTAAATTATATTCAAAAATATGGTGTGCCTAAGATGCAGAGACAAGACACACACAAAATTAAGTGATGTCAGACAGAAAAAACTATGACGTTATACGCAAATTCTGGTAATTTAAAGACTTTTCCATACAGATTGTTTTTCAACATCAAAGTTATGAAACCAATACTTAAAGTTGGTATTGTATAAATGTTAGAACAGGATAAAGTACTTCCAGGGACAATACCTAATACTCAATTTATGATCACTTGACCTCCTAATGATTCATCAGACAAAAAATAACTTTTAATCAATCAAGTGTTTTGTCTAAATTTAATTTAGTAATTGGTATATATAGCATCTGGTTTACTCATCTATTACTGTATAAATTTGTTTATGGTATTTCACTTTTTGTTGTTACAATCAATCAATCAAACTTTATTTATAAAGCACCTTTCAGACAAAACATGCAGCTCAAAGTGCTTTATGGATTAAAATGACCCCACATAACCCATATTCCCATCCCTTCCTCACAATTATATAAACCAAAAAAACAGTTATTCCCCCTTCCCAAACACACACAGACATCGTCCCAAAATGCGTAAGATCATTGGTAGACACTGGGCTGACACAAGTCTGATACAGTATTATAATTCTAACAGTTGAAGATCATGTATGCAGCTTAACAATTATAATTCAGATAGTCGCTTTCTGGAACTTAGTCACATAATGTGAGTTCATATAGTAACTTGTGAGTGTTAAGATATAAACTAACAAAGTTGGTGGCTCAGGAGGTAGGAGTTCATCCTGTACCCGGAGGGTTGCTGGTTCAAGGGCCTCAGGCTAGCAGTGGCTACAATGTAGCTCACCACCACCAGCCTGTGAATGACTGAATGTAGTGTAAAGCTCTTTGGGGTCCTCAGGACAAGATAAAGTGCTCTACAAGCACATTTACCATTTACTGAATTCAGGTTTTACTAATAAAGTAAAGAACAGTGTCTGTATGAAAAGTAGGGAGTTACAGCTTCCCTCACTGATTCTAGACCCTTCATCTCCCAGAATGCATTTGGACACCCAGTAGGATTCCGGTGCTTATGGCAGGAGAAAATCCATATATAAAACCAAATCTGAATTTTTACATTGCAATAGTAATTAACAGTAGCTGGTGGGTGTTTTCCTGAACTACAACTCCGCTTCAAAAACTGGAGTGAGACTAGGGTCCTACTGACCCCACAAGAACAGCAGGAGGGATAAACAAACTAGTTAGTTCAAAAAGCTACAAAGTTTTAACTTCTAAGGGTGTAAGATTTCTTTAAATACATTTTTGTTGCTAAACAATACTTTTTACCAAGTCAAAGTATCTTCAAACTCATCAGCAGTTTCAACTTTAAATAAAATAGCAGAAACAGCTTTGATCTAGTTTTTTTTAGATCTTCTTTTCCTTCATACGTTTTCAAGTTAACTGTTGGATTAGCATCATTAATAAAACCTTAGATGGACCATTTTTTATGAGTTTGTAATGGATAAAGACTTTTCAACTGTGTGAATTCTCATGTCATTTAATAAGTTTTGATCTGAAAGTTTTTTCACGGGTATTACTAGGAAAAGGCCTTTCATCTGTATGACGTGTCATGTGACTAGTCAAATTAGTTTTATGACTAAAAACTTTGCCACAAATTGTGCAAGAAAAAGGCTTCTCACCTGTGTGCACCCTCATGTGACAAGTCAAATTAGTTTTATGACAAAAATATTTGCCACAAATTGTACAAGAGAAAGGCTTCTCACCTGTGTGCACCCTCATGTGACTAGTCAAACTAGATTTGGAATAAAAACTGTTGCCACAAATTGTACAAGAAAAAGGCTTCTCACCTGTGTGGACCTTCATGTGAATAGTCAAACTGGGTTTCTGAGTAAAGGTTTTGCCACAAATTGTACAAGAGAAAGGCTTCTCACCTGTGTGCACCCTCATGTGACTAGTCAAATGGGGTTTCTGAGTAAAGGTTTTGCCACAAATTGTACAAGAAAAAGGCTTCTCACCTGTGTGGACCTTCATGTGACTAGTCAAACTGGGTTTCTGAGTAAAGGTTTTGCCACAAATTGTACAAGAGAAAGGCTTCTCACCTGTGTGCACCCTCATGTGACTAGTCAAATTATCTTTCTGAGTAAAACTTTTGCCACAAATTGTACAAGAGAAAGGCTTCTCACCTGTGTGCACCCTCTTGTGACTAGTCAAATTGGATTTGCAATAAAAACTGTTGCCACAAATTGTACAAGAAAAAGGCTTCTCACCTGTGTGCACCCTCATGTGACTAGTCAAACTATCTTTCCTAGTAAAACTTTTGCCACAAATTGTACAAGAAAAAGGCTTCTCACCTGTGTGCACCCTCTTGTGACTAGTCAAATAGGATTTGCAATAAAAACTGTTGCCACAAATTGTACAAGAAAAAGGCTTCTCACCTGTGTGCACCCTCATGTGACTAGTCAAATGATCTTTCTGAGTAAAACTTTTGCCACAAATTGTACAAGAAAAAGGTTTCTCACCTGTGTGCACCCTCATGTGACTAGTCAAACTGGATTTGGAATAAAAACTGTTGCCACAAATTGTACAAGAAAAAGGCTTTTCACCTGTGTGAATTCTGACGTGTCTATCAAAAATAGATTTTTTAGTGAAGCTTTTTCCACAGGACAGACATGTAAAATTTTCCATACCTGTGTGACTTTTCAAGTGTGATATTAAGTTACTATATTGAGTAAAAAAATCACCACAAATCTGACAACAATACAAATAGTTTTCTGCTTGAGTTTTCTTTTTCCTTTTGGGTTCTGAATTGTTACACTTCATGGCTTTCTGACATCTCTTATTTTGTTTGGGCCCTTTATCTCGCTTTGATTCTGAGTCTTTATGATGGTTTCCTTCTTGATCCTGGTTAGACTCCTGAGAGTTGACTTGGTTCCTGATTGGTTCTGGTTTAATCAAACACTTTTCCACAAGAGTAGGAGTCACCATGAATGTATCTTCACTCTCCTGCTTCAATACAAGCAGGTCTTTTTGTTCATTTATGCAGAGCTCCAATGCTTCCTTATTTATCCAGGGATGTTCTGGATCTTGGTGCTCTGCTTTCATCTGAGGAGGTTCTGGTTCCTTCTGGTCCAAACTGGAATCGCACTCCTGTTTACAGAGCTGCTGGTCAGAGAAAACTTCTTCTTTCCAAACATAATCGAGTAGGTGGTCTAGAAAAGCAAAAACAGGAGAAAAGCTTTCTATTTAATGTTAAAGGTCTCATTCACTCAGTTTTTCAATGAATATCCTGTGGTCTCTAGCCCAATTATATGCTTTTGTGTGACGTTTTATGTGGAAAAAGTCTTCAGCCCTACAAGTGGCTAAATAGAAAAATGGAAAAAAGTTTAAACAGAATTTTAAACGTCACAACTGTTATTGCAGTCTATGAAGGAAAATTTCTATTCTGCATTCTATGGAGCTAGAATTGGGACTTTAGTTTGGTACTTGTAACTTACGTTTTGTACTTCAAATTACAGATTTCAAGTTACAAGTTTCTGGTTTCAAGTTACAGATCATTTTTTACCATATTTGGCTTGCCTGGAAGAACCAATGAGTGGCTTACTAATTTTGACCGTGAAGGTAATCAAGTTTGATTGTGAGCGGTGTAGAGCCCTACCTTCCTCTCGCCATGACTAGATAGAAATTCAAGAAACATGATTTGTTGGTCAAAATTACCAAGCCACTCATTGGTCCCAGCAGGTAAGCCAAATATGGTAAAAAATGATCTGTAATTTGAAACCAGAAACTTGTAACTTGAAACTTGTAATTTGTATTTTTAAAATGTGTGCAAGTTACAAAACATAAGTTTAAAGTACAAAACGTAAGTTACAAGTACAAATAATGAGTTACAAGTTACAAATAATAAGTTACAAGTACAAATAATGAGTTACAAGTTACAAATAATAAGTTACAAGTACAAATAATGAGTTACAAGTTACAAGTAATAAGTTACAAGTACAAATAATAAGTTACAAGTACAAAACCAAAAGTTACAAGTACAGCACTAAAGTCCCAATTCTAGCTCCATACATTGACTAAATTTTCAATCTCTTCAAACAAAATGTAAAAACATTTTTTATTTTCAATGACAATTAGGTTGAGCTCTTAAAGCAAACTGGGCTTCCTCAGCAGTAATACATACTGATCTCCACCATGTCACACTGGAGCAGTAACTGAAGCAAAGTGTGCTTCTACTAAGTACAAACACTGTACGCTGTAACACTAATGTTTTAGTTCATAAATCTTGTTGAATGAGTTATCTTGATTGCAGCGCTAGTTTATATGTATCACAATTGGTCTACGTTCAAAGAATTCTATTTTTAGCTTCCCTTCATTCGCTCCCTGTTAAATCCACAATAGAATCTAAGATCCTCCTTCTTCCATATAAAGCCCTTAATAATCAGCTCCATCATACAGTCGTGGCCAAAAGTTTTGAGAATTACATAAATATTGGAAATTGGAAAAGTTGCTGCTTAAGTTATTACAATAGCAATTTACATATACTCCAAAATGTTGTGAACAGTGATCAGATGAATTGCATAGTCCTTCTTTGCCATGAAAATTCCACTGCATTTCATTGCTGTCATTAAAGGACCTGCTGAGATCATTTCAGTAATCGTCTTGTTAACTCAGGTGAGAATGTTGACGAGCACAAGGCTGGAGATCATTATGTCTGGCTGATTGGGTTAGAATGGCAGACTTGACATGTTAAAAAGAAGGTGATGCTTGAAATCATTGTTCTTCCATTGTTAACCATGGTGACCTGCAAAGAAACGTGTGCAGCCATCATTGCGTTCCATAAAAATGGCTGCACAGGCAAGGATATTGTGGCTACTAAAATTGCACCTAAATCAACAATTTATAGGATTATCAAGAACTTCAAGGAAAGAGGTTCAATTCTTGTTAAGAAGGCTTCAGGGCGTCCAAGAAAGTCCAGCAAGCGCCAGGATCGTCTCCTAAAGAGGATTCAGCTGCGGGATCGGAGTGCCACCAGTGCAGAGCTTGCTCAGGAATGGCAGCAGGCAGGTGGGAGCGCACCTGCACGCACAGTGAGGCGAAGACTTTTGGAAGATGGCCTGGTGTCAAGAAGGGCAGTAAAGAAGCCCCTTCTCTCCAAAAAATCATCAGGGACAGATTGATCTTCTGCAGAAAGTCTGGTGAATGGACTGCTGAGGACTGGGGCAAAGTCATATTCTCAGATGAAGCCTCTTTCCGATTGTTTGGGGCATCTGGAAAAAGGCTTGTCTGGAGAAGAAAAGGTGAGCGCTACCATCAGTCCTATGTCATGCCAACAGTAAAGCATCCTGAGACCATTCATGTGTGGGGTTGCTTCTCATCCAAGGGAGTGGGCTTACTTACAATTTTGCCCAAAAACACAGCCATGAATAAAGAATGGTACCAAAACACCCTCCAACAGCAACTTCTTCCAACAATCCAACAACAGTTTGGTGAAGAACAATGCATTTTCCAGCACGATGGAGCACCGTGCCATAAGGCAAAAGTGATAACTAAGTGGGTCGGGGACCAAAACGTTGAAAGTTTGGGTTCATGGCCTGGAAACTCCCCAGATCTTAATCCCATTGAGAACTTGTGGTCAGTCCTCAAGAGCCGGGTGGACAAACAAAAACCCACTAATTCTGACAAACTCCAAAAAGTGATTACGAAAGAATGGGTTGCTATCAGTCAGGATTTGGCCCAGAAGTTTATTGAGAGCATGCCCAAAAGAAAGGGCCAACACTGAAAATACTGACTCTTTGCATAAATGCCAAGTGATTGTCAATAAAAGCCTTTGAAGCATATAAAGTCCTTTTAATTATATTTCATTATATCACAGAAACAAAGATCTAAAAGTAGTTTTGTAGCAAACTTTGTGAAAACTAATATTTGTGTCATTCTCAAAACTTTTGGCCACAACTGTACATAAGTGATCTGACTGGTCCATATGTTCCTAACAGAGCACTTTGATCTCAGACTGCAGGTTTACTGCTGGTAAAAGTAGAATGGAAGGAAGATCTTTTAGTTATCAGGCTCCTCTCCTGTGGAGCCAGCTCCCAGTTTTAGTCCGTGAAGCAGACACTCTGTTTACTTTTAAGGCCAGGCTTAAAACTTTCCTTTTTGATAAAGCTTATAGTTAGAGTGGCTTAGGTCATCCTGAGCTATCTCTGTAGTTATGCTGCTATAGGCTTAGACTGCTGGAGGACAGACTGACCACTTTTTTTCATTCTTTGACTTTTCTCTTCTGCTACTCTCCAGTTGCATTATTTGCTGTTATTTCAACTATTAGCTTTGTGTTTTCTCTCAGTGTTTTTCTCCCCATAGGAGTTACACCTGGCCTGGTATGCTGCTTGGCTATAATGCCCTGTTGGACGGGGGGCATCGACTGGAATGATGCTCCCAGTAACTGAACATCCCCCATATCCTGTTATCAAATTTTTACCTTCATTAACATAGCAAGTACTCCTACATCAGTTCTTTTGTTTCTTTCTGTGTCTCTGCTCTGTCTTCTAGAGCCCCCAGTCGGTCGTGGCAGATGGCCGCTCATACTGAGCCAGGTTCTAGTTCTGCTGGAGGTTTCATCCAGTTAAAGGGTAGTTTATCCTCTCCACAGTCACTAAATGCTTGCTCAGTATGAAGGATCACTGTGAAGTCAACAATAACGCAAGCAACTGTCTATTGTCGCTACATGTTTGTCCAGGAGTGAATGCAGCAAGTAGGGCTGGGCGATAATCCGAAAATTTACAGGTACAGGTATTACTGTAAACAACGTCATTTTGCCCATGTCAGTATATTTGATATTTTAAAAAACTTAAAAGATGTGTGTAGTTTGGTGGTGTGCATGTCCCTTTAAGATGCTGACTGTACTACTACTACATGGAGTCACATGATAGTCATGTGACTTCCCCCCGGAACAATGTTGCCAACGTAGCAACATTTAGCAAGTTTTTAGACCCCTCTAGCAGCTTTTCTTCAAAAAAGCGACTAGTGACAAATCTGGCTGCTTTTTTGGTGTTATTGGAGACCTTTGGAAACCCAAGTAAAGCACGTCTCCTGGTTACATTTTTCACTGTGCACCAGTGCTGCAGCAGTGGCCTCCTCTACCGCGCTCAAAGCATGTGGCCAGTCTGCGCGCTGCAGCTCTGCCCGCTCTGGAGTCAGAGCAGATATTTAATGGTCCGAGTCCAGAATGCTAATAAATTACGCATGCTGGAAGCCGCCGCTTGGTGGCTGCTGAAGGAGGAGCAGCCTCTCCTGATCTCTTCCAATTTCTTGCCTTATTCTCTCTTCTTATTTTCTTTTTCTAGCATTTTTCTTAGTTACTTTATACACCCAGCCACTGGAGTTACTGTATTAGACCAGATTTCTTTTTTGGATTACTTTCTGAAGGACTGTGGATTACCAAAATGGCGTTTTGCTCAGCTGAGGACTTTGAGAAACTGCCCCAGAGAATTGAAACAATAGAGGTGAAGTTACGCCGTCTTGAGGTTAACATGGAATTAAACATTGGATATGGAAATCAGACAACTTTACAGATTACTACATGCAGGGAGGAAGAACCTGGCAGCCTGGTGTTATCTCGGTCCAACAGTCTCGCCCAGAAGTCACAGAACAACGCTACTCCCTCAGCCAAAAGGCGCTTTACGGGTAGAACACCCCATTTACAGTTTGATGAACACTTGCCGGCTTTAAAGCATACTGAATCTACACCTGCTTTTTCTGTTCTGAGGGGAAAAAAACAAAAGAAATTCCAACCCAAAACAAGATACCACTCCCCCTGGAATTACGTTGAGAATCAGATCCGTAGTTCTCAGCTTTTAGCAGACCAGTCCCTGATGATGAAAGGTTCAGCAGACTGCGCATGGTCCATAAATGGTTAAAGAAACAATCTGTTGTAAATCAATCTCATTTAATAATTTTTAAATATTTGGATGTGCAAAGCATCTGTTCAAGGAAAACCAATGTTATCTAAACAGAGCTTGAGTGAGACTGATGACCTCAAATATGTTCTGTTATCTGAGTCAGAAAGCTAAACACTTGATAAAGCACCCAAGAGCTGACCTTGAAGCATGGCCCGTGGATACTATTGGAGAACAAACATTTCCCCAAACACTCCAAGTTAGGATGACGCCACTGGCCTAGACAGATGCACAATCCGCAGAAATTGACAGAGGACAAACGTGTACAGCGCTCACTCCAGCGTTCTTCAAGTATTCCAACATCATCCGACTCAGCTACATCAACCGATTACCCCTTTAGAAATTTCTCAGATAAACCGAAGACACAAATTAGAATGGGACACAACGAACACCGAAACTTGGACTACATCAAGCCTCTGGGACTAACACTGGATGTATTCTGCCCATGGCCCAACTGGTAATAACAGACATTTGATATACAAGGGAACCGGACAGTAACTATACTCTCATTGTCTCCCAGCCTCCCTGAGAGTAGAATTCAAGTCCTTATAGGCAGCAAAAAACTAAAGCAACACGCTCAAATCTCTAATTGATCACCTGACAGAAGGTTCAGCTACCCATCATCAAACCATTTAAATTAGCTTTATTAAATATTAGATCTTTATCAGGAAAGTCTTTCCTAACTAATGAATTCAACACTGAATATAAAATACACGCCCTTTTTTAATCAGAAACCTGGCTAGACGTAAATAATGAAACGTCTGCACTGATAGAATCTACTCCTGCAAATGACAACTTTTTAAGCGAGAGCAGGAAACACAGACGAGGTGGAGGCATAGCCACAATTTTCGATTACTCAGTGAACTTTAAAAAAGTATTCCTGGGCACATTTAACTCTTTTGAATACCTAGCCACCCAGATAAATGAGCCCAAAAAAGTTTTATTCCTAAGTATGTATCGATTACGTTGGAAAT
Organism: Valencia hispanica; assembly: GCA_963556495.2. Taxonomy (NCBI): domain Eukaryota; kingdom Metazoa; phylum Chordata; class Actinopteri; order Cyprinodontiformes; family Valenciidae; genus Valencia; species Valencia hispanica. Next base: position 2,699,956 of record OY747707.1, read on the forward strand.
CCCATTTTCTACAAATGAACTGAACATACTGTTGGATGGCTGGAAGCCATCTTAAAAGATGGACTGAGCAGACTAGATTTCCCAGCAAGCGGTGACCCCCAACACACTCCTATTGGTCCGTGGCCACCAATGGTGACATCAACGATGACATCACGGCCAAAGGACTTTAAGAATGGTAGTGGCAGCCATTTCAAGTTGTTCTAAGCCAGAATTTCAAGAGAAACTCCGGCTAAACAGAGGACATCTCACCGGTGAAGATTCTCTTTTGTTCTGACCCGCTGGACCGGGAAGAACTCTAATTTCAAAGCTTCGAAGTGCCCATCCTGTTTGTGCAACCAGTTTGAGCGATCTCAGGACTGTTCAAAGACACTTCGTTGACCTGCAGGCCGTCCAGCCTGCAGTTGGGACACTGTCCTAAAAATCATGCGCAGGTTTCCTAACTCTTCTCTTTCTTGCTCAACTACGGACACATTTTGCTCTCCTCCCGTGGACTGGACCTCCTTCAAGGCAAAGTAGGACTGAACCGGTTCATTTATGCCGATATTGTGTCTGGGCAGAGATAAATAGAGAAAATAGAGTTCTTATCGAGTTAGATCTCGTTCATTGTTGGTTTAAAGTGCTGTTAAGCGCTAAACCTCTTGGCTCATTTGGCGTCGCCGTACACATAGGTTTGAGCTGTATTTGCTGTGTTTGAAACGGTTTCTTTTTATCCTAAACAGAGTCGACTTTCTTTTTTTCCTTCCTCCCTTTTCCTCTCTCTCGCTCCCTGATCACCCAGTCGCCAGAGTCGGACTCGGACCATTTCTATGTTTTCTTTGAAAGTACCCTCTCTGCTAAACCATCTGGCCACAGTGAGACCACTGTGAAAAAGCGTTTTCTCACAGACAGTTTAGTTGAAACCTTTAAACGTATTAACCCTCCCACCGCAGCCCCCTCATCTCCCAACTCCAACTCAGTAAACAAGCTGGTAGATAATTTCAGACATCACCGATTCCTTTGCTCCAACTAGAGTGAAAGTAGTCTCGGGTAGAAAGAAGTCTCGGCTCGTTGGTTCACGGAGTACCTAGTGGTACCTAGTGAAAAAAGGGAGTGTCGACGAGCAGAGAGATCATGGCGGAAAACTCGACTCTAGGTTCACTGAGAGATCTACAAAAAAGATTGCACAGATGTCAGTTAACTTTAAAAGATGCTAGGGAAACTTTCTTCGCTGAAATCATTAACAGAAACAGTACCAATGCACGAACTCTACTTGCAACAGTGGATAGACTAACTAATCCTCCAGTGACAGTAGAACCTGAACTAAACTCAACCAGGGCCTGCAATGAATTAGCAGCTTTTTCACTGAAAAGACTAACAAGTCAGTCTGTACCTCAGTACCGAACCCACTACCAGTGTCATCCTCACTTATCACCAATGAAGAGAAAATGTCTGAATTCCATTAATTAAACAAAAAAACCTTGAATAAATCATTAGGGGTGTCGCGTGGAATAGTGGTTAGAGCGGGCGCCCCATGTGCAGAGGCTTTGTTCCTCATGTGGCTGTCCCCGGTTTGAGTCTCGTCCCAAAAGACCTTTGCCGCATGTCTTCTCCCACCTCTCTCCCCCTTAAAAACTCTGTCCACTGTCAATAAAGGCAACTCGGGGCCCAAAAAACAAAAACAAAAACAAAAAAAAAACCTTGAATAAATCATCAACTAATTAAGCTCCTCCTCTTGCTGTCTTGATATCCTACCCACCGTTTTCCTTTAGAAAGCCTTCCCTGTCATTGGGTCTAATCTGATTCAAATAGTGAACTCATCCCTCCTGTCAGGGGTCTTTCCCCAGACATTAAAAACAGCAGTTGTTAAACCACTGTTAAAGAAGAAGAATCTGGACAACATGTTAATGCAGAACTACAGCCCAATCTCTTCCATTCATCAGTAAGATTATTGAGAAAGCTGTTTCATCAGTTAAATAGCTTTCTAACAATGACCAACTACTTTGATGTTTTTCAGTCTGGTTTCCGTGCTTACCACAGCAACGAGAATGCCCTTGTCAAAGTTTTCAATGACATCCCCATAAATATAGACTGTGGTAGAACCACAGTGCTGGTTCTGCGCGACCTCAGTGCAGCATTTGACACTGTTGATCATGATATATTATTGGAACAACTGGAGAGCTGGGTCAGACTCTCTGTTACAGGACTTGGCTGGTTCAAGTCTTACCTAAAGAACAGGGACTTCTTTATTTAAATAGGAAACTTTTCATCAGAAGAAACAGAAATCACACATGGGGTGTCCCAGGGCTCCATCTTGGGGCCCCTCATTTAATATATACATGCTCCCACTAGCCCAGATTATAACAGCCAACAAGATTAGCTACCATAACTATGCAGATGATACCCAGCTCTACATAACGATGTCACCAGGTGACTTTGAACCCATCCAAACCCTAAGCAAATGCATCGAGCAAATCAATGGATAGATGTGCCATAACTCTCTTCAGCTGAACAGAAAAAAACAGAAGTAATTACTTTTGGACCTAAAGAGGAACGCTTAGCTTAGTTAGCATAGCTTCATTGCTGCTATGGCTACTCCTCTCTCATATCTCATACACAGCCTAAATCTTATCCTCTTTCTTGCTCTCTGCGTCAGATGTTTAGTTACTTCCCTGCCTCCTTCAGTGATAATGGTAACTGTAATAAATGTAACATTTTTGTAGCTTTGGAGGCGAGGGTGTCGGAGTTAGAGGCCCAGCTCCGCGTTGTTGAAATACCAGCAAATAGCCGAGGCCCATTAGCCAGCGCAGAGCCAACGAGGGCAGAACCCCTCGATTTAGCTCTACACGCCTTCTAGTTTACAGACTGCTGAAGGAGGAGCACCCTCTCTTTGTCTCTCTCCCGATCCCCCCTCACTTCATTTTCTTTTCTGTTTGCTTTTCATGTTTTCTTTTCTTAACCTTTACTTAGTTACTTTATCTACCCAGCCCCTGGAGTTATGTATTGGACCGGATCTCTTCTTGGATTACTTTTTTATGGACTTATCAACATGGCTTTTTGCTCAGCTGAGGACTTTGAAAAACTGCTCCACAGAATTGAGGGCATTGAAACGAAGCTACATCGTCTGGAAATTAATTTTTATCTCCACGCTGATTATGGAAACGACACAACTTTACCGTTGAATACACACACGGAGGAACAGCCTCGCAGCCCGGTGTTACATCGGTCTAACCGTGTCACAGAGAAAAGACAGGACAAGGTTACTCCCTCAGCCAACAGGCGCCTGACGGGCAGAACTCCGCACTCTAATGAACACTGGCCAGCTTTAAAACGCACGGAATCATCAACCCCAGCCTGTTCTCCGAGGAAGAAAAAACAAAAGAAACTCCAGCACAGAGAAAGCTCTGAACCCAAACCTGCCGCTTCTGCTAAAAGTAAACAAAAGAGGTTTCAGCCAAAGACAAGAGACATTTCTCCACCTGGAATCCCACTGAAAAACAGATTTGCAGCCTTGAGTTCCCTGAAAGATGACTCAGACCCTGGAACCAGTCAAAGGCATCAGGAGAAACCCAGCCGCATCAAACGGACACATAACAAAGTAAGAGCCCCCCAAGCAAAGATTGTTATCATACAAGACGGATCAATTAATGGAATTGAGGCTTTTTGTAGCAAGAACACCAGAGTTTATAGCTGCTACACAAATACAGTGAGAGAAATATCAGAAAAAATCCAAAACATCTTGGACCAACATCCTACTCTGGAAAAGCTTGTCATTCACGCTGGATCAGCCGATATCTCAATGAGACAATCAGAGATTCTGAAGAGAGACTTTTATGATCTCCTACAGAGACTTGATGGACTTAATGTAAACATCCTCATCAGCGGACCAGTTCCTGAAGGGAATGATGAAAGATTTAGCAGACTCCGCATGCTCTATAAATGGTTGAAGAAACAATCAGCTGAGAAGTCGTTCACATTTATTAATAATTTCAAAGTATTTGGAAGTGCTAATCATCTGTTCAAAGCAGGCCAATGTTATCTTAACAAGGCCGGAGTAAGGCTGTTGGCAGCAAATATTTTCTCTTATCAAAATCAGAAAGCAAAACACTTGCTCCCAAAAGCTGACCTTGAGGCGCCCATGGATATCAGAGAACAAAAACAGCAAGTCATGATGACACCACAGGCCCGAACAGATAAACAACCATCAGAGATTAAGTCTTCATCTTCCTGTGACTCAGCCACATCAAATAAGTCTCCATTTAGAAATTTTACAGACAGACTGAACGAGCCAATCAAATTTGGGACACAATTAACACCTAAACTTAGACTACACCAAACCCCTGGGACTAGTGTCAATAAGCCTGGGAGCTTCCCCCCAGTGATTATTACAGATATTTGATATTTGAGGGAACCGGGCAGTAAATCTACCCCTACCGTCTCCCAGAACTCGCCCGGCACCCCTGAGTTTAGGATTTCAGTGATTATCAGCAACAGGAAACATAAGCCGTTAACTACACGCTCTCATATTAAACAAAATCTCAAATTGATAACCTGTCAGAAGGTTCAGCTGCCCATCATCACAATACTTAAGTTAGCTTTATTAAACATTAGATCTCTATCCGGGAAGTCTTTTCTTATAAATGACTTCATGACTGAGCATAATTTACACGCCCTTTTTTTTTAAATCAGAAACTTGGCTAGATGAAAATAACGAAACAACTGCATTGATAGAATCTACTCCTCCAAATTACAATTTCTTAAGCGAGAGCAGAAAACACAGACGAGGTGGAGGTGTAGCCACCATTTTTCACAACTCAATGAACTTTAAAATGGTAACCTTGGGCACGCTTGATTCTTTTGAATTCCTAGCCACCCAGATAAATGAGGCAAACAAAGCTTCATTTCTAAGTTTAGCTAAACCACCAAAACTTAACTCTAACTTCTTTAATGATTTCAATGACCTTCTTTCTGTAATTAGTATCGACTATGACCAACTAATCATTGTGGGGGATTTTAACCTCCATACCGACAACTCCCAAGATAGACGAGCAAAAACATTACATGATACTCTCCACAACTTCGGCCTGATCCAGCATGTCAAACAACCAACACACAATAAAGGACACACTCTGGACTTAATTATCAGCAAAGGTTTAAATATTTCCAACATCTCTGTAATTAATATTGCGTTATCTGACCATTTCTGTATTTTCTTTGAAAGTACCATCTCTGCTAAATTATCCAGCCACAGTAAGACCACTATAAAAAAGCGTTTTCTAGGGGACAGTTCAGTAGAAACCTTTAAACGTATTTACCCTTCCACCACATCCCCCTCATCTCCCAACACAAACTCAGTAAATAAGGTGGTAGATAATTTCATTGCGAAAACCTGAGACATCATGGATTCCATTGCTCCAACTAAAGTGAAAGTAGTCTCAGCTAGAAAGAAGTCTCCACTATGAGATCTACAAAGAGAGACTGAATAGATATCAGCTAACAATAAAAGAAGCTAGGGAATCGTTCTTTTCTGAAATCATCAACAGAAACATTAATAATGCACGGACTCTATTTGCAACAGTGGATAGACTAACTAATCCTCAATTCTTGGCTCGATATTTGATAAACATAGCCTCAAATCATCCTCCATTTGTGCACGATTGTGATATTTTGCTTTTGAGTGCAGTCGTTTATGAGAATCCTTCCTCACACAAATATGTCGACGCAAAAGGAAGGCGAATGTTCAAGGCGACGTCACAGAGTTGAGGGTATTCCTGCATCAATGCTTCCAAGAATGATGAAAGAGGGGAGGAACTAAAGAGTTCCTTCAGTCTACCGTCATTCTTCAGCATAATAAGCTGCTCCTGCATATCAATAGGGTGATCATATTTTGATTTCCAAAAAAAGAGGCCATCTGGAACAGTACTGAAACACTTTCAGGACTTGATCAAGACATTTTAACATATTTAAAATGTGCATTCTCAATGTGGTTAGAAAAGTTTAGTTAAATAAAAAAACTTCGAAAAGGCTTTCACAAGTAGAAAATTATTTTATAATCTCTGGAAATAAATTATAATAGAAATAGTTACTCTTCTGAATTAAAGAAAGTTACCAGCAACAATATTAGTTTACTTTTTAAACTGCACTGGACAAAAACTGAAGAAAAATCTGAAATAATCTTCTGAGAAAATAAGTATTATTTTCTTTTCACTGTAATAAAAGCAAACAGCTGCAGACTCAAAAACACAAAAAGTGCTTGCTCTGTTTAGTTTGCATCTTCATCCTCCACAGTCAGTTTATAGATCAACTCTCACTTTCCTCAGCCTTTTTATAGTTTTTGTGTCCATGTGATCTATGGGATATTTGCCACTTTTGTCACACACAGAAACACACATGCCAGCTATGTGAATGGCGCACATTTGTTGCGACTGGACAGTATATCTTTTTTGGTTCCTGCATGAAGCTTGTTCTTTGACTTCTTGTAAACAGCAGTAACTCGGCGCTGCGCAATGCAGGATAACGCGGTGCGGTGCAACTGGGCGCAGAGCTGCGCTGCGCAATGCATGCGGCGCGGTGCAGCTCGGCGCACAGCCTGCTGTCTGTGGCGTCAATTAACGGATCAGAACCAGCTCGGGAGAACGTTACATGAGAGAAAGGCTGCCATACTGTATGCATCACACCAGTCAGTTCAAGTATGGTCCTATGAAAAACAATAAAGACCCAGACTTTTTCATCAGTCTATAAATCCTCCCGGATGCCCCGGACAGCACATGAAAAGTGGACATGTCTGGGGAAAAGAGGACGGTTGGTCACCCTAAATTGACTCGTTTGCTGTGCACACAAACGGATCTCAAACCCACGCAAAAGAGCGATAATACTCTTTAAAGTACGTCGCAAATAGTTCTCTCATTGCTGACAGGTGCTCAGACGCTGATTGAAATAGAGAGGAGAAATGGTGTGACGTGCCTGCATCAGTGATAAAGTCTACAAGGCTGGGGAACATGTCGCAGTTCCCTACACTAATGCGGCCATGCCAGATGTCTAGTTATTGTGTAAAGGCGTGCACTTTGTCTGCAATGAGCAAAATATGAGTTTCGCGGCCTTGTAAAGACAGTTTAAGGCCATTCAAGCGGTCAAATATAGATCAAATAGGACAGAGACGCAAACCACATAGTGTCATCTAGATTCCTCACCAGATTTGATTTCTGTCAAAAACCACTTCACCTCCTCTCGCAGCTCATACAACCGCTGTAACACCCGCCCCCCAGGGAGAGCCAGCGAACTTCAGTGTGACTCGCTTAATAAAACCTGCTTATCACCTGCATTTGCGCTCATGATCGACAAACAAATCTAATTTGTTCAAAACTAATTTTTTTTAATCAGTCCAAACACATTTTAATTTCTATTCCGGAGTTATTTATATACAAAACTAGAACTTTTTATGACAGTAGTTGATTTTTTTTTTTTTTAAAAAGCTAATTTTTATTTTTCTGTTTTTTTCCACCCATCCTGTAGCCTACTGGCGGCCCCCCAGGAGCGTGTCCGCACCCCACCGGTTGAGAATCACTGCTTTAGTGACAGTAGCCCCAGAACTAAACTCTACCAGGGCATGCAATGAATTTGCCAGCTTTTTCACTGAAAAGATTCTAACAATTAGACGGTCAAGCTGTACCTCAATATCGAATCCACAACCAGTGCCATCCCCAATCAACAACAATGTAGAGAAAATGTCTGAATTCCACGAATTAAACCAGAACAGCCTTGAAAAAATAATTATCCAATTAAGCTCCTCCTCCTACTGTCTTTATATCATACCCACAGCTTTTCTAAAGAAAGTTCTTCCTGTTATTGTGTCTGATCTTGTTCAAATAGTGAACTCATCCCTGCTGTCAGGTCTCTTCCCCCAGGCTTTAAAAACAGCAGTTGTTAAACCACTACTAAAGAAGAAGAATCTGGACAACACGTTAATGCAGAACTACAGGCCGATCTCTAATCTTCCATTCATCAGTAAGATTATTGAAAAAGCGGTGTTTCAGCAGTTAAATAGCTTCATAACAATGACAAACCGTTTTGATGTTTTTCAGTCTGGTTTCCATGCTCACCACAGCACCGAGACTGTCCTTGTCAAAGTATTCAATGACATCCGCATAAATAAAGACTGTGGTAGAACCACAGTGCTGGTTCTGTTGGACCTCAGTGCAGCATTTGAAACTGTTGATCATGATATATTATTGGAACAACTGGAGAGCTGGGTCAGACTTTCTGGTACACTACTTGGCTGATTTGAGTCTTACCTAAAGAACAGGGACTTCTATGTTTCAATAGGAAACTTTTCATCAGAACGAACAGAAATCACATGTGGGGTGCCCCAGGGCTCCATCCTGGGGCCCCTCTTATTTAATATCTACATGCTCCCACTAGGCAAGATTATAGCAACCAATAACATCAGCTAACATAACTACGCGGATGACACTCAGCTTTACATTAGAATGTCACCAGGTGACTCTGAACCCATTCAAAGCCTAAATCAATGCATTGACCAAATAAATGGTTGGATGTGCCATAACTTTCTTCAGCTGAATAGAAACAAAACTGAAGTAAATATTTTTGGACCCAAAGAGGAACGATCAAGAGTCAGCACACAGCTTCAGTTAATACAGCTAGAAACTACTGATCAGGTACGAAACCTAGGTTTAGTAATGGACTCAGACCTGAACCTCCAGGGTCACATAAAGGCAATAACAAGGTCAGCCTTCTATCACCTGAAGAACATTTCTACGATTAAAGGACTGATGTTGTAACAGGACCTAGAAAAACTCATCCATGCGTTTATCTTTAGTCGGATTGATTACTGCAACAGAGTCTTCACAGGTCTGCCTAAAAAGTCAATCAGACAGCTGCAGTTGATCCAGAACGCTGCTGCTCACGTCCTCACTAGAACCAGGAAAGTAGAGCACATCACCCCAGTTCTAAAGTCCTTACACTGGCTCCCTGTAACTTAGAGAATAGACTTCAAAATACTCATACTGGTTTAAAAATCACTACATGGCTTAGCACCAAAATATGTTGAAGACCTGTTGTCACAGTACCAACCCCCAAGACCACTGAGGTCCTTCAACTCTAGCCTACTAAACATCCCTAGACTCAGAACAAAACATGGAGAAGCAGCTTTCAGTTTCTGTGCTCCCCTTATCTGGAACAGACTGCCTGACGAGTGTAGAGCTGCTGAAACACTGAACCGCTTTAAATCGAGACTAAAAACCCATCTGTTTAGAATTGCCTTTGAGTAAATGATTGATGTCATATGTATGAAATTTGTTCATGCTCTCTTGCTTTTTTGATCTTTCTCTTACTTTATTGTGTATCATGTGTAATGTGTGTTTCTTTTACTTTTAATTTCCATTGTTTTTTGTTTTTTTTAAATCACCAAATCATGTAAAGCACCTTGAATTACCCTGCTGTTGAAAGTGTGCTATACAAATAAAATTGCCTTGCCTAGCCGTCCTCCAGTAGAACCCGTGCAGCCGGGACCTCAGGCCGGCTGGGTTAAAGTACGTAGGAAGCATAGTTCTTTTTTATTTTATTTTTTTTATTTTTATGAATTGCTGGGGGTTTTATTTCCTGATGTTATGGACACGGAGACGGAAAATTAAGGGGAAGAAAGAAAGAAGATGAAGAAGAGAGGTAGGAAAAAAAAAGTCAAGAGAGAGGGTGAGTTGAAAATACAAGAGAGGAAGGGGAACAAAGAAAACACAGGAAAACATTGAAGTCTGCCTCCATACCCACAGGCTGGCAGAGAGAGGGGAAAAAACAAAACAAAACACGAAAAAGGAACATCGACAAAACAAACATCGTGAACTAAGAACTACACAACCACAACACACAAAAATGGATATAAAAATACAACAACAATGTCACAGAAAAACTCATGGTACCAATTAATCAAGCTCTAGTAATAATAACTTCAGCCCAAGAATATATCTGTAAACACCAGAGACCCCACATCTATGTGTGTGTGTGTGAGCATGCTGTTGGATATAAGGTTTCTCCATAAGAGTGTTCGATAGCTGGTGCGAGCAGGCATCAATCCGTCTCCCAGGAATCGATGCAGACATGAAGGAGATCGGAGCCAAGACGTCCAAAGGACCCCCAGAGCCCCAGGTGGACCCGGGCAGGGCCGACCGCATCCCCCAAGAGAGGAGCAAAGGAGAACCCCAGGGGAACGTCCAGCGGCTACTATGCAGGGGCCCGGGGGGCAGCAGTGACGAGCCCACGGGCCCCGCCGGCAACAGGCCGCGCCAGGGCGGGCCGGTCCACAGACCGGGAGAGCCGGGGCCCAGGGGCGCCCCACCCCCCAGGAGGGACCCGACAAGGGACAAGCTGACGAGGGGCCCCCGGCACCGCAGGGGCCGCCGCCAGCATCACCCTAGGCCAATCCCCACCGCCAACATTCCAGCCCCCCACCCCTGCACCACGTCGGGGCGCCCATCCGATAGCCACAGCGGATGGACAGCATAGTTCTAGAACCCAGCCCACGGGTCACCACCGAGGTTCTTTACGTTATTACTGGGGGCCAATTTAATGCCATCCAGATGAAGTGATTGACTAATCAGTTTCTGTTTAAGAACTTCTGGTCCAAAGACAGCAACTTCTGTTTTGTCAGAATTTAAAAGCAAAAAGTTTAGATTCATCCATGTTTTTATGTCTTCCAGACATGCCTGTAATCTAGCTAACTGACTGGGTTCATCAGGATTTATGGATAAATATAGTTGTGTATCATCTGCATAGCTGTAGAAATTTATCCCATGCTGTCTAATGATTCTACCAATTGGGAGCATATATATGGTGAACAGAATTGGTCCAAGCACAGAACCCTGTGGAACTCCACAAGTAACCCTTGAGAGTGAAGATTTATCATTTAGATGAACAAACTGGAATCTATCAGACAAATATGATTTAAACCAGCCTAGTGCTGTTCCTTTGATCCCTGCAACATGTTCAAGCCTTTCTAAGAGAATATTATGATCGACTGTGTCAAAAGCAGCACTGAGATCTAACAAAACCAGAACAGACACCAGTCCATTATCTGAGGCCATGAGAATATCATTAGTAACCTTCACCAGTGCTGTTTCAGTGCTATGATGAGCTCTAAAACCTGACTGAAACTCTTCAAACAGCTCGTTACTGTTTAGATGTTCACAGACTTGATTAGCAACTATTTTCTCAAGGATTTTGTATAAGAAAGGAAGGTTAGATATAGGTCTGTAATTCACTAAGTCATCTTGATCAAGGGAAGGTTTCTTGAGTAAAGGTTTAATTACAGTTATTTTAAATTCCTGTGGTACGTATCTATTTACTAAGGATAGATTCATCATATCCAAAATGGGGCCACGAACCAAATGGAACACTTCTTTAAATAATTTTGGTTGGGATTGGGTCCAACATACAAGTTACTGATAAGGTCATTATAGTGGGGGATTTCAATAATCATGTGGACAGTGAAAGTGATGGCCTAAATGCAGCCTTTAATGCTATCTTAGACTCAATTGGCTCTAGAAAGAACAGGGACCCAACCACTCGGGTAAACACACTTTGGACCTTGTACTGACATACAGAGTTGAGTGTGAGGAAATAACAGTACACCCACATAACCCGGTTCTGTCTGACCGCTTCTTGAATAACTTTTGAATTTACTTTAACTGACCAACTTAAATCTGAAAGAAAATGTCATTATAGTAGAGCTTTATCGGACAATGCTGTAACAAGCTTTAAAGAATCTGTTCCAGTCTTACTTTCCTCAGAGTAACACAGTGGAAGCAGCAATTCTATCTCTAACCCCTCAGAAATTAAAAGTGTGGTTCACAGCGTTACGTCCTCATTGCGTTTGGCATTAGATAGTGTAGCTCCCTTAAAAAAGAAAGTGGCTAGCCATAGGAGGCTCAGTTCTTGGTTTAACGCAGAGTTGCTTACTTTACAGCAGAATACTAGGAAGTTGGAGAGAAAATGGCGCTCTACACATCTAGAGGATTCCTATTTAACCTGGAATAACAGTCTACTGCTGTATAAAAACACCCTTCGACAAGCTAGAACAGCATATTTTCCATCATTAATAGAGGCCAATAAGAACAATCCTAGGTTTCTTTTTAGTACAGTTGCCAAACTTACACAGAGTCATAGCTCTGTTGAGCCAACTATTCGCCCAGCTCTTAGCAGTGTTGACTTTATGGGATTCTTCATAAATAAAATTAATTCTATTAAAAATAAAATCATGTGTTGTTTTTAAGTGTCATATGCGTTATCTGTGTTTTATTGCTTTTTTTACTTTATCCCCTAATCATGTAAAGCACCTTGAATTACCTTGTTGAAAGTGTGCTATACAGATAAAATTACCTTGTGAACTGATGCTATATAAAGAAATTGAACTAAATAACTATCTGTGAACTAATCAGGGACAATAACACAGAGTAAAAAAGTCTTTTCAGTAGAAAGTCTGTAGAGAAATCTAAAGAAACCTTTTTTTAAGGTCAGCACACAGATGTTAACTCAGGGTAGGAGTAGGGTCTGAAATTATGAACAATCAGTGGAAATTAAAATTAGACAAATTCTATAACTTTTAATTAAATCCAAACTAAATCCTAACATGTTTGGAGGAGTGTTTTATCTGTAACTCTGTCTTGTTTCCACTGTAGAATAATCAGAAGTGTAGAATGTAAAATTTTTGCTTCATCAGTTCCATTTTGAACCAGATACAAAAAAGCAGTAATGACCCTTTATTTAACTTTCTCATCTCAAAAACCAGGTTGCAAAGATTCTTCTATTAGTTTAGAACAATATAGTCCATGTTTAAAGAGTATTAATTTTGTAATTTTCAGATCAGAGCAGATTAAAGACGCTGAGATGGTAAATATTAGGAGGTATCGACCTTTGGCCGTTTCTGGAAGCAGATGCTGCAATCAGAAGCCAACTTTAACTTTGTTGACTTTTTTTTTCTCCACGAATGAAGCTTCCTAAATAAACGCCTTAAAATCTTAATCAGCATCGACATCATTAAACGTTAGTATCGCCAGTTCTTCATACCTATCCGGTGTAAGATGATCTGGGGTGTCCGGGTTAAATCCAGCAGTCTGCGCTGATCATCCATCTCTTCCTCGGACTTGAAGACTTCTTTAAACTCTGTGAATGTTTCGTCAGCAAGAGTTAACTGTTTGTTGAAGCTGGATTGCAGATATTCTTACCGCAAACACTCACACGTTCAGCCCACAGATGATCAAACTCTCTAGAGTGACTCCATGCGGAAGGGAAGCTAACGCTGCTAGCATCACGTCTTTCTTCTTGTTGCTAAACAAGTCATTACCGCCACCACCTGGTCTGGAGGTGAACCTGCATTATCATTTTAGGGCGAGATCGTTTAATACAAATGTGTTAGTCTAAGATAATTAAATATTAACTGATACATTTTACTTTATGATTTATTTCTGGATTTCTTGTGTCAGTTTCACTGAAGCTGATAATTAATTCCGCTGATGTTTTCATTTCAATTAACACCATAATGTTTTCCTACTCATAGTTAATCATTAAGTCCATCATGTTTACTGCATAGAGTTTGTTGACTTTCTATTAAGATGACTGGTCTGCTTTCTGAATGGTTTTATTGTAAACTCACCAATGATTAACTGGAATCTGAACAAACTAGAAAAGTTGCGTTTCCTGCGAAAATGCAGTGTGAAACCTGTAAGCTGAATTTACTTGCAGAAAATGGCTGAAGTATTTAAAGTCAACTGTAAAAGACTTGCTGAAGTGTAATAAACAGAAACAGCAGAAAAAAGAAAAGGGGTGTGCCAACCCTAACAAAGAAAAACTGTCACAATTAGCTAAAATAAAAAGTTGAATATTATGAAAAGTATAAAGGTTATGAATACCAAAAGATATACCCGGAAAAAGCAGAATGAGCAGAATAGTTGAAAAGTTGAATGGTTAAAATAGCACAAAGTATGCAGAAGTAGATGAAGTTCAAAAAATGTACGGAAGCGTATGGTAGCATGTTGCCAAACACAAACATGTTGGTTAACAATAATTAAATCCATTCAGTATAATAAAAATAAGCTTAAATGGAAGTGTTAGCTAAAATTAGCTGAAATGCAAATGTTAGCTAAAATGCTAGTGGTAGTAAGTTGGCAAACACTAACATGGCGCTAAACATTAACAAAATCTATTTAGCAAGGTAACCTTAGCTGTTAAGTCAAAATTAGCTTAAATTTTGGTACTAACTGTAATACTAGTGTTAGCTTAAATACTAGTGGTTGTATGTTGGCAAACAGTATCATGTTCGTTACCTAACTTAATCCTTTCAGTATGTTAACATCTTCCCAAAATGCAAATATTAGCGAACATTAGCTAAAATACTAATGTTAGCTTAAATGCTAGAGATAGCTCTTTGGTAAACACCAACATGTTGGTTAACAGTAACTCAATCCATTCATTATGTTACTTCTAGCTGTTAAGTCAAAATGAGCTAAAATTCCATTGTTAGCTTGAATGAGCTTAATTGCTATGGTTAGTAAAAAAAAAAAAAGATTTGCAGCATGATAGCAAACATGAACATAAAGGTTTAACAATAACTCAGCCCATTCAGTATGTTAAAATCAACCCAAAAACCAAATGCTAGCTAATATTAGCTAAATTTCTAATGTTAGCTAAAATGCTAATGTTAGCTTAAATGCCACAGATAGCATGTTGGCAAACACTAACATAATCGTTACCATGAACTTAATCCTTTCAGTATGATAAAATCTTCCTCAAATATTATTGAAAATTAGCTAATGTTAGCTAAAATGCTAGTGGTAGCATGTTGACAAACACAAACATGTTGGTTAACAATAATTCAATCCATTCAGTATAATAAAAATATGCTTAAAGGGAAGTGTTAGCTAAAATTAGCTGAATAAGCTTAAATTTTGATACTAAGTCAAAATTAGCTAAAATGCTAATGTTAGCTTAAATGCTAGTTTTAGTATAATGGATAACAATAACAAGTTAGCTAACAATATCTTACTCCATTTATAATGCCTACAATCGCCTAAACACACAAGTCTGTGTAACTGTCCTTAAAAAGTAATCACTGTTTTCCAGGTGTTGGAACAGTAAAATGGCCGCTGTTGCCTGCCTAGTACCTATGAGACTGTATTGATCATCATATTTTACAGAGTAATCAAAAGTCCTGGTGAACTTATTTATATTAAATCTACAAGTTGTTTGAGATGTCTTACAATAACCCTGAAACATCAGTTTTACAGTGGAGGCCATAATGTATAGTAATTCTCTTTTCAACCACAAGAGGGAGCTCCACCTAAAGCCATGAAAAGGCCTGCCATTTTTCGACCAATCACACGGCAGCTTTCACTGGGGGAGACAGTCTAAGTGCAGCACCTCACTCTCCTCCTAATTTCTCTGCCG
Organism: Valencia hispanica; assembly: GCA_963556495.2. NCBI lineage: Eukaryota > Metazoa > Chordata > Actinopteri > Cyprinodontiformes > Valenciidae > Valencia > Valencia hispanica. The sequence goes on from OY747707.1 coordinate 2,715,382, forward strand.
TTTTAACAGGTAACGCAGCTTCCGAACTACTCTTAATAACTTAAGAACCTGTTATCGAAGTTCTTTAATAAAAGAGATGAGAGAGATTCCTTCAGATTCTCTGAGGTTTTAATACAGACTTGGTTGATCAACACAAGGAGGTACAACGTCAACAGAGAAATATGCTATACTGACCTGCCTTCCAAAACAAGACACAGGATTATATAGGTTCAGTAATCATGGCCTATCACCTATGACATTACAAACAAACATTTCTCAGTCGGTAGGCATTTGACTCATTAGGCGTAGAAGATTTGATATAGAAGCACAATCAATGTATGTCAGGACGTTCTTAGATGTAACAGAGAGTTGCTATGCCAACCCAGGCTGTAAGAGTCTGAATCAGCAGGTTTGACCTGACCTAAATTCATGCAGTGTCGTATAATCAGATTGGTCACCATATCATTTGTTAAAAATATAATATTACAGCCGTAAAATGACGTTGAATATGTTGATAAATTTGATGGAAACATTAATCTGTCCTTCCTTGGTCCAGAACTACATCCTCTTACTCTGAAAATATAAGGCCTATCGAAATTATTCTTTCACTGTGAGTATCAGCCGGCTTTGATGAAGAATCATGGTTCGTTTCATGTGTGTACCTCAATCTGTCTAGGAGCAGTGATTTTGTAAAAATGAGCATGATTTTGGCATTTTTGAATCTGAGCCGTTTTAGCAAAGAGCTGATTTGTTACACTCAAACAAACAAAACTTATGGAGAAACGGTAACAGGTATCAAAAAAGGTGTTGAATCATTAGCATCAGGAAGGTCTGAAGTTATATTGGCACAAGGCTCATGTTTCTACGTCGCATCGTTTATGAGATATAACTTTACGAATATAGGTCAGAATGCCTACAGCATTCACACTAATAACTGATCTTAATGGTTCTGTGTATGAACCCACTGGACAGCTGATAATATCACAAACATTTCTCCTATGATACTGAAAGTCCATCATCTATGCTTTTCCCTACCTTGATATTAAACTCTGTTATAATCAACACATTTATCTTACAGTGAGGATGTCTGGAAGAAAGCTTAGTTCTTCTGTGTCTTCTTCAGGAAAATGGCTGCTAAAATATGCAGACCCCACACATCCTGGTACAAATTCTTCAGATTTTTACATTCAGGTCAGCACTACGCAGCGATTTTTCCAAAAATCAGCTTCCACAGAGATAGTTTCTCCCCCCAAGCTGTCTCTGTGATGAACACAAATAACACTTTACGGCCAGAGTGACAACAACTCTACAGCAAAACAAAATGACCATCTCTTCACAGTTACATCTACATCATTTGTCATTTTTCCCAGATTTCCTAAAAAATCTATATATTTAAATTTTGCACACTGTGAGAAATGTTGTTCTGCATCTGCAAAGGGAGCCAGACTGTCTTCACCAATGTTATGATCTTTTTTGTCTTTGGTGAAAAAAACTGGTCTAGTGTCTCTTGGCTGGAAGTGTGTTTTATTTTTATTTCTTTTACAGATGTGGCTCTCATATAATACAAATGATGTTAATAAACATGACTAAGAGATTTCCACCTTAACAGTGCCTTGTAATTTCTTTTCCCATAACAACAAATAAGGATGATCCTAATATTGTTATGCCATGTATGAATTCAGACACTATTGACAAACGATTTGCAATTCTGTTTGTTTGTTTTAGTTATCAGCACTCTTTTTCAAACTTAGATTTCCTGATGTTTATTGTACAAATATATACTGTTCAAATCGCTAAAATCCCTCTGAAAAGTAAAGAGGAGGCAAAAAAGATTCTTGAAATAAAAATGCTTTTCCATAGTTATCAGGAGCGACTAAAAGCCAATTCCATACTTTTTTAGACTGCATGGGAACCCAGACTGTTTGAAACATTCTTAATCCAGTTCAGGGTTGCAGGAATACCAGTGAACATGTGTTTGGACAGTGGAAAGGAAACCAAAGCGATGGGATAAGACCCACCAACACACAGGGAGGACTTCCATCAAATGAGTTTTCTCTCCTTAGAAGTTACAACTGGCCTGCTGATTTTCTGTTTGCTTTCTGGAAAAAGCCACTAGAAAAGCTACATCCGCCTCCATGTATACTCTGGTTGTTTTTCAGCCTATTAAGTGATGTGAATTTGTTTTTTTCAAAAATAGCCTTAGTGAATAAAAAATGCAGCTTTCAAATAATCATTTCATTAAGTGGAAAACGTTTACCCAAACTAACCTGGGCTTCTGTAAAAAATAAAAAAGCTCCCTAAATCTAATAACTGGTCGTGCCACCCTTATCAAGGAGATTTTTACGTCAATGTGGAGGGCTTCTGGCCCACTTTAATTTAACCACATGTCAGGGTTTTCAAGTCAGATCAGCTTGTTTAGGGTGATGCCACAGCATAACAACTCGATTTAAGTCCGGACTTTGTCTAGGCCACATCAAAGCCTTTTTTAGTCGCTCAGAGGCCGACAAGTTGGTGATCTTTGGGTAATGTTCCTGGTTCATAAACCAATTGTAATTACGCTTCAGTTTATAAAAGAATGGCTGGACGTTCTCCTTTATATTATATTTATATAAAATTAGCTACCATAACTATGCAGATTACACTCAGCTCTATTTTACGATGTCACCTGGTGAATTTGAACCCATCCAAACCCAAAGAAAATGCATGCAGTAAATCAATGCATGGATGTGCTATAATTTTGTAAAGCTGAACAGCAACAAAACCAAAGTAATTATTTTTTGACCTAAAGAGGAACGATTAAGACTCAGCCAAAAACTACTGATAAGGCCTAAAATCTAGGTGTAGTGATGGACTCAGACCTGAACCTCCAGGGTCACATAAAGGCAATAACAAGGTCAGCCTTCTATCACCTGAAGGACATTTCTAGGATTAAACGACTGAACCTAGAAAAACTCATCCATGTGTTTATCTTTAGTCCGATTGATTACTGCAACAGGGTCTTCACAGGTCTGCCAGTCCATCTCAATGCCCTGTGACAGACTGGCGACCTGTGCAGGGTGTCCCCCGTCTTTCGCCTGATGACCGCTGGAGACGGGCACCAGCCCCTCTGTAAAGATAAACGCTATAGAAGATAAATGGATGGATGGATGGAAACTGGACATGTTTGGTTTCTCTTACTTAGCAGGTTAATAATGCCCTCACACATAGAACATAATTGCCCTGAAGATGACACAGTAGAAGCATTAGTTTAAAAAAAATTAACCCATTAATTCAGAAAAACAAATCTTTCACATTTTTACACAGATGTTATTATCCTGTTAATTCAATACAATACAATCAAAATATTGATCCTGTTTGTTCCTTTTGTCATCTGGAGAGTGACAACTTTTTGGGACTAAACTAGTAGTAAAACCTTTTGATGTGAACTTAATAATTTCTTTAACAGAAAATGAGATATCATTGTTAGACTGAATATTTTTTGGGACTTTAAAACTTGGCACTAACTCTAAACCTTTATGTGAAGAATCAGAGTTGAAACCTTTTTGTTTTTTTGCATTTTTTATCTGGTTCACCCTCACCTTGATTATGTCATTGATTGTGACTGTAAAATGCTTATTTTTTTGAATAAAGAATAATAAAGAACAAAGCCTGTTTATTTTCATCTTGTGTTTATTTTTGTATCTGGTGTTCCCTCACTACGATTATGTTATTGACTGTGACTGTGTGATGTTCATTTCTAAATAATGTTAATAAATATAAATGTTCAACAACTCAGGCAGTTGAACATTGACTCCTGGCCAATTAGCAAAGCATGTGTGGTGGTTTCAGCTGATGTTTACAATCATTGACATAAGGGGACAGCCAATCACGCGTCAGCCAATCAGTGAGCTTGTGGGCGGTCTAAACGTGCCTGGACTTGAGAGGTAGATTTAAACAAACAGAAATGAATGAGAGCCAGATGAATCTTTGTTAACAGCTGTAAAGGTTAAAGGCAGACAGGATGAAGCTCTGCTGGAGAGTTTTAGGAGATGATATCCGTCACTTTGTGCTCTCAGGCCGCTCCGTGTTCTAACGGTTCACCGCCAGTCAGAATGATGACATACAAAAGAAATCACATTCCTGGATGCTATTCAAGCCGACTGTGTTACACAGACAGAAACACCGGAGTAACATACTCCACCTGAACCGATTTGGATCCTAAACTACATCCAGATCGTAACCGGGAGTCGGTTTGTCATCTGGGAACCTTATGGGTTGTACCAAATACATCAAACCCTTACCCAGGGAAACATTATTTATTTAAGGTCCTGCAGCTTGGTGACACAGATAACAACCAAAGCACATTGTGATTTAAAAAAAAATCTCTTTCATTGAAATAAAATGAAGAAAAACTCCCATTGATGGTCAGTGATTATGCTGACAGAGATCTGAAGATGAGTAGGAAAAGAAAAGGAGGTGGAGTAGCAGTGCTTGTCAACAACAGATGGTGTCATCCAGGACATGTTACTGTGAAGTGTCGTCTCTGCAGCCCAGATATTGAACTCTTGGCAGTAAGTTTTTGTCCAGATTATTTACCAAGAGAGTTCACCAGTGTTATTTTGGCAGTTGTTTACATTCCACCTTCAGCCGTTGCTGACAATGCATGTGACGTCATCAGTTACGTTTTTGCTAAGCTACAGACCCAGCACCCCAATGCATTTGTGGCAATATCTGGTGATTTTAATCATGTCTCGCTCTCATCTACACTTCTAACATTTCGACTGTTTGTCAACTGCACCACAAGAGAAAACAAGACCTTGGATTTGTTTTATACAAATGTAAAGGATGCATAAATGTCCAAACCAAGACCTCCTCTGGGACAATCAGATCACAATCTTGTTTTTTTTCTCTGTTCAGAATATAAGCCACTTGTTCAGAGGCAAACTGTTACAAAGTAAACTGTGAGAAAATGGTCACATGAAGCTGAAGAAGCCCTGCAGTGTTGTTTTGCGACCACAGACTGGATGACACTTTGCCAAGCAAATGGAGAGAACATTAATGCCATGACTGAGTGTGTGACTGCCTATATAAACTTCTGTGCGGACATCATCCCCACCAGAACAGTGAGATGCTTTCTTAATAACAAACCCTGGATAATCAGTGACCTGAAGGAACTGCTGAACAAGAATAAAGGAGCCTTCGGAGAGGGAGATCTGATCTTAGAAGATCAGAAGACATCTAAGATCAGAAAGGAGAACTGATCTTAGATCAGAGACAGCAAAGAGGCATACAGGAAGAAACTGGAAAACAAACTACAGAGGAACAATATCAGAGATGTCTGGTCAAGAATGAAAAATGTCACAGGCTTTAGCACAGGAACGACTGGATAGATGGAAGTCTGGACAGAGCCAATGAACTGAACACATTCTTCAACAGGTTCAGTTCAGGAACAAGCTCAGCATCCTCCTCTCCTGTTCCCAGCCAAACAGACATCCCACTCTCCTATGACCAACAGCTTTCCCGTTAAACCTCGGATGTTTTATCCTTCCCCATAGTCATGGACTCTTCTGATTCCAGAAGTTTGACTTCAACCAAGTCAGGAAATGCTCCTACCCCCGTTTGCCCCCCCCCCCCCCACTTGTCTGTCTTCAAAAGTCAGGTGAAGAGGCAGCTGGAGAAACCGAACTGTAACAAGGCTGCAGGTCCAGATGGTGTCAGCCCCAGAGTCCTGAAGGTCTGTGCAGAGCAGCTCTGTTGGATTCTGCATCACCTCTTCAACCTTAGCCTATCCCAGGAGAGGGTTCCAGTGTTGTGGAAGACATCCTGCCTTTTTCCAGTACCAAAGAGAACTCACCCATCAGTCATCAATGACTATAGACCTGTTGCCCTGACATCCCACATCATGAAGGTCCTGGAGAGAGTCCTGTTGGCACCCCTGAGTAAGCAAACAAGAACATATCAGGACCCGCTGCAGTTTGCTTATCGCTGAGGAGTTGGAGTTGAAGATGCCATCATCCACCTGCTTCAACCAACCCACTGTCATCTGGACAAAGCAGGCAGCACTGTGAGGATCATGTTCTTTGATTTCTCCAGTGCATTTAACACAATTCAGCCTGATTTACTTTGTCGGAAACTTCTGAAGACACAGGTGGAGCCATCAACAATCGCCTGGATCAACGACTACCTGACAAGCAGACCACAGTATGTGAGACTGAAGGATTGTATGTGAAACCAGGTGGTCAGCAGCACAGGAGCACCACAGGGGACCGTATTCTCACCATTCCTTTTCACTCTGTACACCTCAGACTTCCAGTACAAATCAGAGACCTGTCATCTGCAGAAATACTCAGATGACTCTGCAATTGTCGGGTGTATCAGAGATGGACAAGAAGCTGAATGCAGAGAGCTGGTGGACCGCTTTGTGACATGGTGTGGAAACAATCCTCTTACCTTGAAGGTGAACATGACAAAGGAGATGATTGGAGATTTTAGAAGAAACAGGGATAAGCCAAACACTGTTTCCATCATGGAAGAAGTGGAGGTGGTGGAGGAGAATAAATACCACGGAGTTCACCTGGACAACAGACTGTAGACTGAACAGTGAAACCGTCTACAAGAAGGAACAGAGCAGACTGTACTTCTTGAGGAAGCTTAGGTCCTTCAAGGTTTGCAGTAAGTTGCTGCAAATCTTCTACAAGTCTTTTGTGGAGAGTTTAATCTCTTCAGCCGTAATCTGCTGGGGTGGCAGCATCAGAGCCAGGGACTTAAAAAGGCTCAACAACCTGATGAGGAAGGCTGGTTCTGTTCTTGGGACGACTGTGGAACATCTGGAGATGATGATGCAAAGGATTCTTCAAAAAATCAACAAAACCATGAACATCCTCTTCATGAAACTGTCATACAAAAACAGAGTGTCTTCAGTTGGAGGCTTCTTCAGTGTCGCTGCAACAGAGACGGCTACAGGAAATCCTTCCTGCCCAAAGCCATCATTATCTACAACAACTCATTAAAAGAATAAATTATATATAAGCTACAACATTTAATTTCCCTCTGGGATCAAAAAAGTATTTTTGAATTAAATTGAATTATATGATGTATTAAAGTTATTTAGGTCACACCACATACACATGTCTACATCTTCACTGAACAAGGATCGATTTTATTGTGAGATTTCCTTAGAGACACATGGCAGTGAGTCATCTATTCAATTCAAGTCAATTCAATTCAGTTTATTTATATAGCGCCAATTCACAACAGATGTCATCTCAAGGCACTTAACAAGAAGTCATTTCAAAACATTTATGCAAACTATCCAATCAGTTAAAAAGTTTCCTATTTAAGGAATCCCAGCAGATTGTGTCAGTCATTGGCGTGAGGTTGGGCAGACTTTCCAACCACAGCAATCCCTCTTACTGAGCAAGCATGTAGCGGCGCTGGAGAGGAAAAACTCCCCTTTAACAGGAAGAAACCTCCAACAGAACCAGGCTCAGTAGGAGCGGCCATCTGCCACGACCGTCTGGGGGTTTGAGAAGACAGAGCAGAAACACAGAAGGAACAGAAGATCTGATATAAGAGAACTTTCTATGTTACAGAAAGTAAAAAGTTGATAACAGGACACAGTGGATGTTCAGTTACTGAGAGGATCATCCCAGTCGATGCCCCCAGTCCAACAGGGCATTGTAGCTAAGCAGGATACCAGACCAGGTATATCTTCTATGGAGAGAAAAACACTGAGAGAAAACAAAGTTAACAGTCGAAATAACAGAATGTACTGTAATACAACTGGAGAGTAGTAGGAGAGAAAAGTAGTAGAGTGAAGAAAATGGGTAAGTCTGTCCTCCAGCAGTCTAAGCCTATAGCAGCATAACTACAGAGCTAGCTCAGGATGACCTTAGCCACTAACTATAAGCTTTATCAAAAGGGAAAGTTTTAAGCCTGGCCTTAAAAGTAAACAGAGTGTCTGCCTCACGGACTAAAACTGGGAGCTGGATCCACAGGAGAGGAGCCTGATAACTAAAAGATCTGCCTCCCATTCTACTTTTAGAAATCCTAGGAACTACAAGTAAACCTGCAGTGTGAGAGCGATCTACTGAAGGCTGATACCCTGACCTGCCTAATCAGGATACTTAAATAAACTTGATGAGTGTCTATCTATAATACCCGGTTTCCCTTTTGCAAAACAATTATAAATTGATTTGAACAATAAGGACATTTCTACAGGTGCCTTATGGATCTTTTTTAGTAAAATATAATATAAATCATTTTGTCTGAAACAGTTTGATGGGCATATTCTATTGCAACAAAGGTCAGAAAGAAAATGACAAAACAAATAAGAGGTCTGACATAACATAACTGTAGCAGTGTGTCTTCGTCTGGTACACGTTTTGCTCAAACAGGCTTGTTTTTCAGTCAGTGAAAAGCCCAAAGGCTCCAGGCTCCTCCTTTGCCGGCTGCCGGAATCCAAGGCTCATTGCCGCTGAAAAACATACACTTGGAAACATTACTCAAAGGCAGCTCTAAACAGAACAGAAGCGTTCTGGATCAGCTGCAGCTGTCTGACTTTTTAGGCAGACCTGTGAGGATGCTGTTGCAGTAATCAATTCGACTAAAGATAAACGAATGGTGTAGTTTCTTTTGGTCCTGTTGCGACATCAGTCCTTTAATCCTAGAAATGTTCTTCAGGTGATACAAAGCGGACCAGTAGTTTCTAGCTGTATTAACTGAAGCTGTGTGCTGACTGTTGATTGTTCCTCTTAAGGTCCAAAAATAATAACTTCTTCTTGTTTCTGTTCAGCTGGAGAAACTTATGGCACATCCATCGATTTGCTCGATGTATTTACTTACTTCAGGGTTCCTCGTCTTCATCCGCTTACTTCAGGGTTTATGTTTGCCGGCCACCAAACTCCAAGGTTCCATGTCGCTGGCCACACGATTCCGAGCTCCTGTATTGCCGGACCTTTCTTTCTTTCTGTCTCTCTCAAATTTCCCCAGTGTGGGACAATGAAAGGCTTTTCCATTATTTTTGTTTTCGTTTAGTTTTATTTTCGATCATGAGACAAAAAAAAAAAAAGCAATTCATAACTGATACAATATGTAGGCAAGGCAAGGCAATTTTATTCATATAGCACACTTTCAACAGGAGGGTAATTCAAGATTCTTTACATGATTTGTTGATTTAAAAAAAACAAAAAATACAAACAGACATGGAATATAACATTGGAAAATTAAAAGTAAAAGAAACACATTACACATGATACACAATAAAACAAGAGAAAGATCAATAAAGCAAGAGAGCATGAACACATTTCATACATATGACATCAATCATTTACTCTGAGTCTAGGGATGTTTAGTAGGCTAGAGTTGGAGGACCTGAGTGGTCTTGGTGGTTGGTACCGTGACAACAGGTCTTCAACATACGTTGGTGCTAAGCCATGTAATGATTTATAAACTAGTAGAAGAATTTTGAAGTCTATTCTCTGAGCTACAGGGAGCCAGTGTAAGGACTTTAGAACTGGGGTGATGTGCTCTACTTTCCTGGTTCTAGTGAGGACGCGAGCGGCAGTGTTCTGGATCAGCTGCAGCTGTTTGATTGACTTTTTAGGCAGACGTGTGAAGACGCTGTTGCAATAATCAATCAGACTAAATATAAACGCATGGATGAGTTTTTCTAGTTCCCGTTTTGACATCAGTCCTTTAATCCTAGAAATGTTCTTCAGGTGATAGAAGGCGGACCTTGTTATTGCCTTTATGTGACCCTGGAGGTTCAGGCCTGAGTCCATTACTACACCTAGATTTCGGGCCTGATCAGTAGTTTCTAGCTGTATTAATTGAAGCTGTGTGCTGACTCTTGATCGTTCCTCCTTGGGTCCAAAAATAATGACTTCAGTGTTGTTTCTATTCAACTGGAGAAAGTTATGGCACATCCATCCATTTATTTGGTCAATGCATTGATTTAGGGTTTGAATGGGTTCAGAGTCACCTGGTGACATTGTAATGCAAAGCCGAGTGTCATCCGCATAGTTAGGGTAGCTAATGTTATTGGTTTCTATTATCTTGCCTAGTAGGAGCATGTAGATATTAAATAAGAGGGGCCCCAGGATGGAGCCCTGGGGCACCCCACATGTGATTTCTGTTCGTTCTGATGAAAAGTTTCCTATTGAAACATAGAAGTCCCTGTTCTTTAGGTAAGACTCAAACCCGCCAAATAGTGTACCAGAGAGTCCGACCCAGCTGTCCAGTCGTTCCAATAAAATATCATGATCAACAGTGTCAAATGCTGCACTGAGGTCCAACAGAACCAGCACTGTGGTTCTACCACAGTCTGTATTTATGTGGATGTCATTGAATACTTTGACAAGGGCAGTCTCGGTGCTGTGGTGAGCACGGAAACCAGACTGAAAACATCAAAACGGTTTGTCATTGTTAGGAAGCTATTTAACTGATGAAACACTGCTTTTTCAATAATCTTACTGATGAATGGAAGATTAGAGATTGGCCTGTAGCTTTGCATTAATGTCTTGTCCAGATTCTTCTTCTTTAGCAGTGGTTTAATAACTGCTGTTTTGAGAGCCTGGGGGAAGACACCTGACAGGAGTGATGAGTTCACTATTTGAACAAGATCAGACCCAATAACAGGAAGAACTTTCTTTAGAAAAGCTGTGGGTACGATATCAAGACAGCAGGAGGAGGAGCTTAATTGGATAATTTTTTCTAGGCTGTTCTGGTTTAATATGTGGAATTCAGACATTTTCTCTACATTGTTGTTGATTGGGGATGGCACTGGTTGAGGGTTCGATATTGAGGTACAGATTGGCCGTCAAATTGTTAGAATCTTTTCAGTTAAAAGCTGGCAAATTCATTGCAGGCCCTGGTAGAATTTAGTTCAGGGGCTACTGTCACTAAAGGATTAGTTTCTTTCCACTGTTCCAAATAAGAGTCCGTGCATTATTAATGTTTCTGTTGATTTCATAAAAGACTGTTTCCCTAGCATCTTTTATAGTTAGCTGATATCTATTCAGTCTGTCTTTGTAGATCTCACCATGAACCTGGAGTCGAGTTTCCTGCCATTTTTTCTCGGCTTGTCGACACTCTCTTTTTTCACTACGTACCAGTGGATTACTTGTCCACTAAGACATTTTTCTACCTCAGACTACTTTCACTTTAGTTAGAGCAATGGAATCCATGATGTCTGAGATTTTCGCAAGGAAATTATCTACCAGCTTGTTTACAGAGTTTGAGTTGGGAGATGTGGTGGAAGGGTAAATTCGTTTAAAGGTTTCTACTGAACTGTCCCCTAGAAAACACTTTTTTATAGTGGTCTTTTTGTGGCTGGATAATTTAGCAGAGTTGGTACTTTCAAAGAAAATACAGAAATGGTCAGATAATGCAATATTAATTACCGAGATGTTGGAAAAATTTAAACCTTTGCTGATAATTAAAACCAGAGTGTGTCCTTTATTGTGTGTTGGTTGTTTGACATGCTGGGTCAGGCCGAAGTTGTGGAGAGTATCATCTAATGTTTTTGCTTGTCTATCTTGGGGGTTGTCGGTATGGAGGTTAAAATGTACAATATATCACTGTTAGGAATCCTTAATGTCAAAAACGAGTGAGAAGAAGCATAGCCTACTTATTTAATCTCACTCCTACACTACATGTTTTCTGTTGCCATTTATTCGTAGCCTTTAATAATAATGTATGCAAAAATGATATGTAAAATCAATTTAATACATTGTTTACGTAAAGTTTCAACTTATTTTAGAACGTTTTCTGCTCAAGGTAGACCAATATTTACAGCTTTCAGGAATACTTTATATAGGTATAAGGTTCATTCATTATTCCTGGCTATATGTCTCATAAAACCAATTTCTTTATAATTATTTTTTAAGTGTTTTATACATGGAAATTACTTCATCTCCATACCTAAACTGTCCCACAGCTTCACTCCACACACAGAAACACAAAAGCATCTTCTGGTGTTACACACATTGACAACTTGTACTCTGTTGTATTGTATTCGATATAAATAATCCAAACAATTGAAGGTCATACAAATACAGGTTATTACATAAATGTGGCGTGTCTACTTTGATGCTGGATTCAGTCTGGATTAAATAAAGTCCATCAATTAGGACTCCATCTTCATTTCTCCTTTTTGTAGAGCAAATCTGCACAGGCACATTTTGACAACAGTCTTCTCAATATTCTATTCAAGTTCTATTCAAAAATATGGTGATCCTAAAATGCTGAGACAAGAGACACAAAAAATTAAGTGATGTCATCACAGACAAAATCATAACGTTATGAGCAAATTCTGGTAATTTAAAGACTTTTCCATACAGATTTTTTTCCAAATCAAAGTTATGAAACCAATATTTGAAGTTGGTATTGTATAAATGTTAGAGCAGGATGAAGTACTTCCAAGGACAATACCGAATATTCAATTTATCATCAGTTGACCTCTTAATGACTCAGACAGGTAACTTTAAATCAAGCCAGTGTTGGGTCTAAATTTAATTTAGCAATTGATAACATCTGGTTTACTCATCATCTATTACTGTATAAATTAGTTTATGGTATTTCACTTTTGTTGCTAAAAGTCTGATGCAGTATTATAATTCTAACAGTTTACGATCATGTATGCAGTTTAACAATTATAATTCAGATAGTCGCTTTCTGGAACTAAGTCACACAATGTGAGTTCATATAGTAACTTGTGAGAGTTAAAAAAAAGGTTTGTTGAAACTAACAAAGTTGGTGGCTCAGGAGGTAGGAGTTCGTCCTGTACCTGGAGGGTTGCTGGTTCAAGGGCCTCAGGGTAGCTGTGGCTACAATGTAGCTCACCAGCACCAGCCTGTGAATGACTGAATATAGTGTAAAGCTCTTTGGGGTCCTTAGGACAAGATAGTGTGCTCTTTAAGCACATTTACCACTATTAAATTCAGGTTTTAACACTTAAGTAAAGAACAGTGTCTGTATGAAAAGTAGGGAGTTACAGCTTCCCTCACTGATTCTAGACCCTCTACATCCCAGAATGCATCTGGACACCCAGTAGGATCCCGGTGATCATGGCAGGAGAAAATCCATATATAAAACCAAAAATAAAATTGATTACCTATCAGAAGGATCCATTATCCACCATCAAAACCACTTAAAGCATCTTTACTAAACATTAGGACATCGTATCTAAATGATGACTTCCTCACCGAGACCAATTTACACATTTTGTTTTTACCTGAAACCTAGTTAGACAGAAATAAGGAGACCTTGAAATTTAGAGTGTACGCCTTCAAATGATAATATTCTGAGCAGCAAACACAGACGAGGTGGAGTTGTAGCCAACAATTCTTGCACAAATGCACATTTGACTATTTTGAGCATCTAGGTCTCCAGATAAAGGACATTAGAAAAGCTTTATTTCTAACTTTATACAAACCCCCAAAACTTATCGCTAATTTCTTCAATGATTGATTTATCGACCTTTCTGTAATTTGAATCGACTATGACCAATTCATCATTGTGGAGAATTTCAACATTCATACTTGACAACTCCAAAGATAGACGAGCAAAAACATTATGTGATTCTCTTCACTGGATGAAGAACAAGCTTGATTTTAGTCCGTGAGGCAGACGCTCTGTCTACTTTTAAGGCCAGGCTTAAAACTTTCCTTTTTGATAAAGCTTATAGTTAAGAGTGCTATAGGCTTAGACTGCTGGAAGACAGACTGACCACTTTTCTTCAATCTGGTACTTTTCTCTCCTACTACTCTACAGTTACATTATTTGCTGTTATTTCAACTTTTAGCTTTGTTTTCTCTCAGTGTTTTTCTCTCCATAGAAGCTACACCTGGTCTTGTATCCTGCTTAGCTACAATATCCTGTTGGACAGGGACATCCCAGTAACTGAGCATTCCCTGTGTCCCGCTATTAACATTTTACTTTCTTTAACCTTCCCGCTGTTCTCGTGGGATCAGATGGTCCCGGTGTCCGCCGTACGCCTGTCGCAGGGTCCCTGGGACCCCACACAGTATTTGCATCATCCCCGGCTCTGTATTTACAGCCATCACCGTGCAATCTCATGGCTCTTTGTTCAATTCCAGTAAAGTGTGTTGACCAAATGTGTTCCTCTATTGAATTTTTATATAGCAACAGTAATTACCGGTAGCTGGTGGGTGTTTTCCTGGACTTCAACACCGCTTCAAAAAATGGAGAGAGAGGCTGGGGGTCCATCGGACCCCAAGAGAACAGCAGGAGGGATAAACAAACTAGTTTTCAATAAACTACAAAGCTTTAACTTCTAGGAGTGTAAGATTTCTTAAATACATTTATATTCTTAATTAAAAAATACTTTTTACCAAGTCAAAGTATCTTCAAACTCATCAGCAGTTTCAACTTTAAATAAAATAGCAGAAGAAGCTTTGATCTAGTTTTCTTTAGATCTTTTCCTTCATGTTTTCAAGTTAACTGTTGGATTAGCACCATTAATAAAACTTGGATGGAAAAAAATTTATGAGTCTGTAATGGATAAAGACTTTTCAACTGTGTGAATTATCATATGTCACTTAATGACCGTTTTGATCTGAACGTTTTTTTCCCAGGTATTACAGGGAAAAGGCCTTTCATCTGTATGATGCATCATGTGACTAGTCAAACTGAGTTTCTGAGTAAAATCTTTGCCACAAATTGTACAGGAGAAAAGCTTCTCACCTGTGTGGACCCTCATGTGATTAGTCAAACTGGGTTTATGAGTAAAATCTTTGCCACAAATTGTACAGGAGAAAGGCTTCTCACCTGTGTGCACCCTCATGTGACTAGTCAAATTAGGTTTCTGAGTAAAACCTTTGCCACAAATTGTACAGGAGAAAGGCTTCTCACCTGTGTGCACCCTCATGTGAGGAATCAAATCGGGTTTCAGAGTAAAACTTTTGCCACAAATTGTACAAGAGAAAGGCTTCTCACCTGTGTGTACCCTCATGTGACCAGTCAAACTGCGTTTCTGAGTAAAACTCTTGCCACAAATTGTACAAGAGAAAGGCTTCTCACCTGTGTGTACCCTCATATGACTAGTTAAATTGGATTTCAGAGTAAAACCTTGCCAACAAATTGTACAAGAGAAAGGCTTCTCACCTGTGTGCACCCTCATGTGACTAGTCAAACTGGATTTCAGAATAAAACCTTTGCCACAAATTGTACACGAGAAAGGCTTCTCACCTGTGTGCACCCAGATGTGAGTAGTCAAACTGGGTTTCTGAGTAAAGGTTTTGCCACAAATTGTACAGGAGAAAGGCTTATCACCTGTGTGTAACCTTATGTGACGAGTCAAACTGGATTTCAGAGTAAAACCGTTGCCACAAATTGTACAAGGGAAAGGCTTCTCACCTGTGTGCACCCTCATGTGACTAGTCAAATTGGGTTTCTGAGTAAAAGTTTTGCCACAAATTGTACAGGAGAAAGGCTTCTCAGCTGTGTGCACCCTCATGTGAGGAGTCAAATCGGATTTCTGAGTAAAACTTTTGCCACAAATTGTACAAGAGAAAGGCTTCTCACCTGTGTGTACCCTCATGTGATGAGTCAAATTGGGTTTCAGAGTAAAACTTTTGCAGCAGATTGTACAAGAGAAAGGCTTCTCACCTGTGTGTACCATCATGTGACTAGTAAAATTGGATTTCCAATAAAAACATTTGCCACAAATCGTACAAGAAAAGGGCTTCTCACCTGTGTGCATCCTCGTGTGACGAGTCAAACTGGGTTTCTGAGTAAAACTTTTACCACAAATTGTACAAGAGAAAGGCTTCTCACCTGTGTGCACCCTCATGTGACTAGTCAAATCGGATTTGCAATAAAAACATTTGCCACAATTTGTACAAGAAAAAGGCTTCTCACCTCTGTGAATTCTGATGTGCCTACCAAAAATAGATTTTTTAGTGAAGCTTTTCCCACAGGACAGACATGTGAAATGCTTCATACCTGTGTGATTTTTCAAGTGTGATATTAAGTTACTATATTGAGTAAAAAAATCACCACAAATCTGACAACAATACAAATAGTTTTCTGTTTGAGTTTTCTTTTTCCTTTTGGGTTCTGAATTGTTGCACTTCATGGTTTTCTGACATCTCTTATTGTGTTTGGGCCCTTTACCTCGCTTTGATTCTGAGTCTTTATGATGGTTTCCTTCTTGATCCTGGTTCTCAGTTTCATTAGACTCCTGAGAGTTGACTTGGTTCCTGATTGGTTCTGGTTTAATGAGACACTTTTCCACAAGAGTAGGAGTCACCATGAATGTATCTTCAGTCTCCTGTTTCAATACAAGCAGGTCTTTTTGTTCATTTATGCAGAGCTCCAATGCTTCCTTATTTATCCAGGGATGTTCTGGATCTTGGTGCTCTGCTTTCATCTGAGGAGGTTCTGGTTCCTTCTGGTCCAAACTGGAATCGCACTCCTGTTTACAGAGCTGCTGGTCAGAGAAAACTTCTTCTTTCCAAACATAATCGAGTAGGTGGTCTAGAAAAGAAAAAACAGGAGAAAAGCTTTCTCTTCAATGTTAAAGGTCTCATTCACTCAGTTTTTCAATAAATATCCTGTGGTCTATAGCCCAATTATATGCCTTTGTGAGACGTTTTATGTGGAAAAAGTCTTCAGCCCTACAAGTGGCTAAATAGAAAAACTTAAGAGTTTAAACCAAGTTTTAAACGCCTGTATTACAGCCTATGAAGGAAAATCTCTATTCTGCATTCTGATAACATTTCTAATGTCTTCAAACAAAATGTACAAACATGTTTTATTTTCTATGACAATTAAATTGAGCTCTTGAAGCAATCTGGGCTTCCTTTAAACCTCAGCAGTAATACAGACGGATCTCCACCATGTCACACTGGAGCAATAACTGAAGCAAAGTGTGCTTCCACCAGTACAAATACTGTACGCTGTAACGCTAATGTTTTACTTAATAAATCTTGTTGAATGAGTTATCTTAATTGCAGCCCTAGTTTACACCTATCCCATAATTGATCTATGTTCAAAAATCTTTATTTAAAGTTTCCCTTCACTGGCTCCCTGTTAAATCCAGAATAGAATCTAAGATCCTCCTCCTTACATATAAAGCCCTTAATAATCAGCTCCATCATCCATCAGAGATGGTTAGAGTGGCTAAGGTCATCCTGAGCTATCTCTGTAGTTATGCTGCTATAGAATTAGAATGTTGGAAGACAGATTGACCACTTTTCTTCACTCTTCTACTACTCTCCAATTGCATTATTTGCTGTTATTTCAACCATTAACATTATGTTTTCTCTTAGTGATTTTCTCCCCATAGAAGCTACACCTGGTCTGGTATACTGCTTAGCTGCAATGACCTGTTGGACGGGGGGCGTCAACTGGGATGATGCTCCCAGTAACTGAACATCCCCCATGTCCTGTTATCAACATTTTACCTTCATTAACATAGCAAGTACTCCTACATCAGTTATTTTGTTTCTTGTTGTGACTTCTAGAGCCCCCAGTCGTTTGTGGCAGATGGCCACTTGTATTGAGTTAGGTTCTGGTTCTGCTGGATGTTTCATCCAGGTAAAGGGTGGTTGTTCCTCTCCACTGTCGCTAAATGCTTGCTCAGTATGAAGGTTAACAGTGAAGTCAACGATAACGCAAGCAACTGTCTATTGTCGCTACATGTTCGTCCAGGAGGAGTGAATGGAGCAAGTATGGCTGGCCGATAATCCGAAAATTTACAGATACCGAAATGTATTACTGTAAACAACGTCCTTTTGCCCATGTCTGTATATTCTGTGTTTTAAAAAACTGAAAAGATGTGTGTAGTTTGGTGGTGTGCATGTCCTTTTAAGATGCGGACTGTACTACTACTACATGGAGTCATGCGACTTCACCCCGAAACAATGTTGCCAACAAAGCAACATTTAGCACGTTTTTAGACCCCTCTAGCAACTCCTCTTCAAAAAAGCGACTAGCGACAAATCTAGCGACTTTTTTGATGTTATTGGAGACCTTTGGAAACTCAAGTAAAGCACGTCTCCTGGTTACACTTTTCACTGCTCAGCAGTGCTGCAGCAGCGGCCTCCTCTACCAGTGCAGCCTCCTATAATGCGCTCGCAACATGTACTTTATACACCCAGCCACTGAAGTTACTGTATTAGACCAAATCTCTTTTTTTGGATTACTTCCTGAAGGACTGTGGATTACCAAAATGGCGTATTGCTCAGCTGAGGACTTTGAGAAACTGCTCCAGAGAATTGAAACAATAGAGGCGAAGTTACGCCGTCTTGAGGTTAACATGGAATTAAACACTGGATATGGAAATCAGACAACTTTACCGATGACTACAAGCAGGGAGGAAGAACCCGGCAGCCCGGTGTTATCTCGGTCCAACAGTCTCGCACAGAAGCCACAGAACAACGCTACTCACTCAGCCAAAAGGCGCTTTACGGGTAGGATCAACTGATGTAGCCAAGAAACAGTCAGAGATTCTGAAGAGAGACTCCTCTGATCTGCTACAGAGACTTGATAGACTTAACATAAACATCTTTATTAGTTAGCAGACTAGTCCCTGAAAGAAAGGATGAAAGGTACAGTAGACTGCACATGGTCCATAAATCTGTTGAAAATCGATCCCATTTATTAATGGAGTCATAACCTAGTATTACCTTGGATACCCACGCTCTATTATAGTCTTTCAGGCCTTTCTAAAAAAGAAAAGTTGAAATAAAGTAAAAAAAAAATAAACACAGAGCTCCTCTGACCCTTATTTCTGAAGGCATTATTGTCTCGCGAGATCTGATGATCGTACGAGCAGTGTAATAATGCAAATGAGGGGCGCGTTGATTGGTGGCAGGAAGGAGGGGGGTTGACACCGCAGGTAACGCTTCAGCATATCTAACCCATATCTACTTCTTCCGCTAGCATACAATAGCCACATTAGCAGTTAGCTGCTGTTTGTTACACACAGCAGAGCAATAAAAACACAGCCTTATCGTTTCAATTGCAGGCAAGTCTCTAATTGTTGGAATTGCCCTTTTTTCCAAACGGAGCTTCGATGCCAACTTCGCCTGAAAATGTCCCAAATTCGTAAAGGATCCCAGTGTAAAAAAATAGAAAAAATATTTCCATGTTGATTCTGGCAGTCAACAACAGAACAACTCGTGTGCGCTACATTTCTGCATCTCGAGTTCGTACTTCGAATCGGAAGTGATGTGTCGGTGGCGAATGAACCGGCTCTAAGAGCTAACTCTTTGAAGTGAACGATGGGAGGCGGCTCGTCATTGGGAGCCGTTTTTTAATTTTTTCATTCCACCCCGCTTGTTTTGGTACATTTGGTACACATCGTATTGCATTAATTTTGGTAAGGCAAGGCAATTTTATTTGTATAGCACACTTTCAACAGCAGGGTAATTGAAGGTGCTATACATGATTTGGTGATAAAAAAAAAAATACAAACAGATATGGCATATAACATTGGAAATTAAAAGTAAAAGAAACACACATTACACATGATGCACAAAAAAACAAGAGAAAGATCAATAAGGCAAGACAGTATGAACACATTTCATACATATGACAATCATTTACTCTGAGTCTAGGGATGTTTAGTAGGCTAGAGTTGGAGGACCTGAGTGGTCTTGGTGGTTGGTACCATGACAACAGGTCTTCAACATACGTTGGTGCTTAGCCATGTAATGATTTATAAACTAGTAGAAGAATTTTGAAGTCTATTCTCTGAGCTACAGGGAGCCAGTGTAAGGACTTTAGAACTGGGGTGATGTGCTCTACTTTCCTGGTTCTAGTGAGGACGCGAGCAGCAGCGTTCTGGATCAGCTGCAGCTGTCTGATTGACTTTTTAGGCAGACGTGTGAAGACGCTGTTGCAGCAATCAATCCGACTAAAGATCAACGCATGGATGAGTTTTTCTAGTTCCCGTTTTGACATCAGTCCTTTAATCCTAGAAATGTTCTTCAGGTGATAGAAGGCGGACCTTGTTATTGACCTTTATGTGACCCTGGAGGTTCAGGCCTGAGTCCATTACTACACCTAGATTTCGGGCCTGATCAGTAGTTTCTAGCTGTATTAACTGAAGCTGGGTGCTGATCCTTCATCCTTGGGTCCAAAAATAATTACTTCAGTTTTGTTTCTATTCAGCTGGAGAAAGTTATGGCACATTCATCCATTTATTTGGTCAATGCATTGATTTAGGGTTTGAATGGGTTCAGAGTCACCCGGTGACATTGTAATGTAAAGCCGAGTGTCATCCGCGTAGTTATGGTAGCTAATGTTATTGGTTGCTATAATCTTGCCTAGTGGGAGCATGTAGATATTAAATAAGAGGGGCCCCAGGATGGAGCCCTGGGGCACACCACATGTGATTTCTGTTCGTTCTGATGAAAAGTTTCCTATTGAAACATAGAAGTCCCTGTTCTTTAGATAAGACTCGAACCAGCCAAGTAGTGTACCAGAGAGTCCGACCCAGCTCTCCAGTTGTTCCAATAAAATATCATGATCAACAGTGTCAAATGCTGCACTGAGGTCCAACAGAACCAGCACTGTGGTTCTACCACAGTCTGTATTTATGTGGATGTCATTGAATACTTTGACGAGGGCAGTCTAGGTGATGTGGTGAAAACGGAAACCAGACTGAAATACATCAGAACGGTTGGTCATTGTTATGAAGCTATTAAACTGCTGAAACACCGCTTTCTCAACAATCTTTCTGATGAATGGAAGATTAGAGATTGGCCTGTAGTTCTGCATTAACGTCTTGTCCAGATTCTTCTTCTTTAGCAGTGGTTTAATAACTGCTGTTTTTAAAACCTGGGGGAAGACACCTGACAGGACGGATGAGTTCACTATTTGAACAAGATCAGACCCAATAACAGGAAGAACTTTCTTTAGAAAAGCTGTGGGTAGGATATCAATACAGCATGAGGAGGAGCTTAATTGTATAATGATTTTTTTCAAGGCTGTTTTGGTTTAATTCGGGGAATTCAGACATTTTCTCTACATTGTTGTTGATTGGGGATGGCACTGGTTGTGGGTTCTATATTGAGGTACAGATTGACTGTCTAATTGTTAGAATCTTTTCAGTGAAAAAGCTGGCAAATTCATTGCAGGCCCTGGTAGAATTTAGTTCAGGGGCTACTGTCACTAAAGGATTAGTTTGTCTTTCCACTGTTGCAAATAGAGTCCGTGCGTTATTAATGTTTCTGTTGATGATTTCAGAAAAGAACGATTCCCTAGCATCTTTTATAGTTAGCTGATATCTATTCAGTCTCTCTTTGAGGATCTCACAGTGAACCTGGAGTCGAGTTTTCTGCCATTTTCTCTCGGCTTGTCGACACTCTCTTTTTTCCACTACGTACCAGTGGATTACTTGTCCACAGAAACTTCTTCCTACCTGAGACTACTTTCACTTTAGTTGGAGCAACGGAATCCATGATGTCTGAGATTTTCGCAAGGAAATTATCTACCAACTTATCTACTGAGTTTGAGTTGGGAGATGAGGGGGATGTGGTGGAAGGGTAAATACGTTTAAAGGTTTCTACTGAACTGTCCCCTAGAAAACGCTTTTTTATAGTGGTCTTACTGTGGCTGGATAATGTAGCAGAGTTGGTACTTTCAAAGAAAATACAGAAATTGTCAGATAATGCAATATTAATTACCGAGATGTTGGAAAAATGTAAACCTTTGCTGATAATTAAGTCCAGAGTGTGTCCTTTATTGTGTGTTGGTTGTTTGACATGCTGGGTCAGGCCAAAGTTGTAGAGAGTATCATGTAATGTTTTTGCTTGTCTATCTTGGGGGTTGTCGGTATGGATGTTAAAATCCCCCACAATGATTAGTTGGTCATAGTCGATACATATTACAGAAAGAAGATGATTGAAATCATTAAAGAAGTTAGAGTTAAGTTTTGGTGGTTTATATAAACTTAGAAATAAAGCTTTGTTATGCTCATTTATCTGGGTGGCTAGGAATTCAAAAGAATCAAACGTGCCCAGGGTTACCTTTTTAAAGTTCATTGAGTTGTGAAAAATGGTGGCTACACCTCCACCTCGTCTGTGTTCTGCTCTCGCTTAAGAAATTGTAATTTGGAGGAGTAGATTCTATCAATGCAGTTTATCCGTTATTTTGATCTAGCAAAGTTTCTGATAAAAAAAAGGGCGTGTAAATTATGCTCAGTGATAAAGTCATTGATAAGAAAAGACTTCCCGGATAGAGATCTAATGTTTAATAAAGCTAACTTAAGTATTGTGATGATGGGCAGCTGAACCTTCTAACAAATTATTAATTCGAGATTTTGTTTAATATGAGAGCGTGTGGTTAACGGTTTAATGTTTTCTGCTGCTGATAATCACTGGTATGCTAAACTGAGGGGTGCGGGTAGGGGTAGATTTACTGCCCGGTTCCCTCAAATATCTGTAATAATCAGTGGGGGGAAGCTCCCAGGCTTATTGAAACTAGTCCCAGGTGTTTGGTGTAGTCCAAGTTTTGGTGTTAATTGTGTCCCAAATTTGATGTGCTCGTTCAGTCTGTCTGTAAAGTTTCTAAATGAAGACTCAGTTGATGTGGTTGAGTCACAGGATGATGAAGACTTAATCTCTGATGGTTGTTTATCTGTTCGGGCCTGTGGTGTCATCATGAATTGCTGTTTTTGTTCTCTGATATCTATGGGCGCCTCAAGGTCAGCTTTTGGGAGCAAGTGTTTTGCTTTCTGATTTTGATAAGAAAGAATGTTTGCTGCTAAGAGCCTTACTCCGGCCTTGTTAAGATAACGTTGGCCTGGTTTGAACAGATAGTTTGCACTTCCAAATACTTTGAAATTATTAATAAATGTGAACGACTTCTCAGCTGATTGTTTCTTCAAACATTTATGGAGCATGCGGAGTCTGCTAAATCTTTCATCATTCCCTTCAGGGACTGGTCCGCTGATGAGGATGTTTACGTTAAGTCCATCAAGTCTCTGTAGGAGATCAGAAAAGTCTCTCTTCAGAATCACTGATTGTGTCATCGCGATTTCTGCTGATCCAGAGTGAATTACGAGTTTTTCCAAAGCAGGATGTTGGTCCAAGATTTTCTGGATTTTTTCTGATATTTCTCTCACTGTATTTTTGTAGCAGCTATAAACTGTGGTGTTCTTGCTACAAAAAGCCTCAATTCCAATAATTGATCCGTCTTGTATGATAATCTTTGCTGGGGGGGCTCTTACTTTGTTATGTGTCCGTTTGATGCGGCTGGGTTTCTCCTTTTGGCTTTGACTGGTCCCGGGGGCTGCGTCATCTTTCAGGGAACTCAGGGCTGTGAATCTGTTTTTCAGCGAGATTCCAGGTGGAGAAATATTTCTTGTTTTTGGCTGACACCTCTTTTGTTTACCTTTAGCAGAAGCTGCAGGTTTGGTTTCAGGGCTTTATCTGTGCTGGAGTTTCTTTTGTTTCTTCTTCCTCGGAGAACAGGCCTGGGGGTTGATGATTCCTTGCGTTTTAAAGCTGGCCAGTCTTTATTAGAGTGCAGAGTTCTGCCCGTCAGGCGTCTGTTGGCTGAGGGAGTAGCGTTGTCCTGTGTTTTCTCTGTGACAGGGTTAGACCGATGCAACACCGGGCTGCCAGGCTGTTCCTCCCAGTTTTTAGCCAATGGTAAAGTTGTGTCGTTTCCATAATCAGTGTGGAGATAAAAATTAATTTCCAGACGACGTAGCTTCGTTTCAATGCCCTCAATTCTGTGGAGCAGTTTTTCACAATCCTCAGCTGAGCTAAAAGCCATGTTGATAAGTCCATATAAAAGTAATCCAAGATGGGATCCGGTCCAATACATAACTCCAGGGGCTGGGTAGATAAAGTAACTAAGAAAAGGTTAAGAAAAGTAAACAAGAAAAGCAAACAGAAAATAAAATAAAGTGAACGGATCTGGAGAGAGACAAAGAGCAGCTGCTCCTCCTTCAACAGTCAGATTGAATTGAATTGGTAAGAAATACACTTTAAGCAACAGAAAATCTGAGGACCCACTTGGGAGCTGAAAGGGCCGGCTCTTTATGGTGAGCCAAGCCAAAAGAACTGGTTCTCCAAAAAGAGCTGGAATTCGCATCCTTAGAATTCAGTAATGGTGGCGCTCGACTGAATATGAGAGTAAGAGGGGCGAGGGGGAGGGTGGGCTTCCTGCAGCATAGGTCTGCGATGTCTATATATAGTATA
This sequence comes from Valencia hispanica, assembly GCA_963556495.2. Lineage (NCBI taxonomy): Eukaryota > Metazoa > Chordata > Actinopteri > Cyprinodontiformes > Valenciidae > Valencia > Valencia hispanica. The sequence continues at coordinate 2,739,522 of OY747707.1, forward strand.
TCCTGCGCCGACTTGGCGTCAAGTCGGCCAGAAATTTGAATCACGTATTTGAGTGCGCATGCACGTGGGCTTGTTGACGAGCCCAGGGGTAAACAATCGCTCGACTCTGAACCCATTCAAACCCCTAAATAAATGCATTGACCAAATAAATGGTTGGACTTGCCATAACTTTCTCCAGCTGAATAGAAACAAAACTGAAGTAATTATTTTGGGACCCAAAGAGGAACGATCAAGAGTCAGCACACAGCTTCCGGTAATACAGCTAGAAACTACTGATCAGGTACGAAATCTAGGTGTAGTGATGGACTCAGACCTGAACCTCCAGGGTCACATAAAGGCAATAACAAGGTCAGCCTTCTATCACCTGAACAACATTTCTAGGATTAAAGGACTGATGTCGCAACAGGACCTAGAAAAACTCATCCATGCGTTTATCTTTAGTCGGATTGATTACTGCAACAGCATCTTCACAGGTCTGCCTAAAAAGTCAATCAGACAGCTGCAGCTGATCCAGAACGCTGCCGCTCGCAGAGAATGACCGAGGACAAACACATTCAGCACTCACCACAGCGTTCAAGTATTCAAACGTTATCCGACTCATCTACATCAATTGATTCCCCCTTTAGAAATTTCTCAGATAAACTGAAGGCACAAATTAGAATTGGGACACAACTAACACCGAAACTTGGACTATATCAGGCCTCTGGAATTAGAGCTATAATCTGGCCTTAAACGTTGGGCCCGACCCGAGCGAATTCAGCCCGAGCCCGAAGAGTATGTTTTGATTGACAGCTTATTAAAGCGTGAACCCAATTACAGCCCGACATTATTCAAAAGTTACACATCAGCGTTTCTGTTAGAAAAAAAATGGCACCGGACAACGTGACCGGCAGGTTTTCAATTTACTGGACAAATGTCTCACCTGTGTGCGCTTCTGTGTGCGCTCTTGACCGCTTGCTCTATATTTCAGGAGATTTCATCTGACTTGTGGGCATCAGGGAGCTGCTATAAAAATGCAGGAGACTTCTGCAACTTGAGACTTGGGATGTCTGGTAATAGAGCATTTACACTCCAGCATTTTCTGTCAGAGCGCAGTGCAGCAGTCAGAGCATGTTTTCTGTTTTGATCTGAGAGAAGGAGTGGCCCGACGCCTGGGTCTTTCACATCAGTGCAGCGCTTTATTATAAATATTCTTGGTCCGTAAAACTAAGCAAAACCTGGACATTTTCGGGAATTTTATTAACACCAACAGAAATCCATTCACACACAAAGCTTTGTTTTTTTGTCAAGAAAGAGCCATTTATACATTTTACTGATAACGTAAATCAAGATGAATAATACACATCTTGTTCGCCCTAATGAGATGATCAGCAGACCGCTAAAACTTCAGCTCTATCTGGGAATAACACTGGATGCATTTTGCCCATGCCCCAACTGGTAATAACAGACATTTGATATAGAAGGGAACCGGACAGTAACCCCTCCATGAACACCACGTCTGTCTGGATCACTTGTGGAAGCGTGGCCTATTTTGGTGCAGAGAAGACGGCTGGCGAAAGGCTGGTATCTCATGAACACTTTTAAAACCCAATTGCAGATTAAAAAGTGCTATAAAAAAGTTTATATTCTAAATATAATAGTTTCAGTGTGTTGATGTTACTTCAGGTCCCGACCCTTAGGGGCTGTTTACACGACAACGTTGCCGTTTTTGTTTGAATACGCGGGTGAAAAAACACTGCGTTTACACGACAGGGCACGCGATGAAAAACGATATAGGACATATGCCCGGCCTTTAGGTGGCAGTGTGCTCCGTGTATGCGGTGTTCCACGGTTTCCCCTTCACAACCCGGAAAAGAAACATAACAATGGCGGTTTTCTTGTAGTTCTCCACTTAAATAAAGGCGTATTGATTATTTAACGCACGTACTGTATGCGTTTCCGTTGGTGATCACAACGTTGTCGTGTAAACAGCCTCTTAGCAAACAAGCGATTGCGCCTTCTTTAAAAAGTTAACCATAGTCGCAAGTTTGCTGTAAAATATAGGGTGTGTACAGTCTGACCAAAAGTTTTGAGAATTACATAAATATTGGAAATTGGAAAAGTTGCTGCTTAAGTTTTTACAATAGCAATTTGCATATACTCCAGAGTTTTGTTAACAGTGATCAGATGAATTGCATAGTCCTTCTTTGCCATGAAAATTCCACTGCATTTCATTGCTGTCATTAAAGGACCTGCTGAGATCATTTCAGTAATCGTCTTGTTGTGAAAACTAATATTTGTGTCATTCTCAAAACGTTTGGCCACAACTGTATGTATAGGGTGTTAAAGTTTATGTAATACAGTCTGTGTAACCAATTATTAACTTTGGTTTAACTTATTTACCTTTAGGAATTTGGAAATCCCTTTAGGAATCCTCAAAACCCCAAAACTTAACTCTAACTTCTTTAATGACTTCAGCGTCCTTCTTTCCAGAATATTTATCGATTGTGACCAATTAATCATTGTGGGGGACTTCAACATCCATACCGACTACCCCCAAGATAGACTAGCAAAAACATGAGTTGATACTCTTTATAAATTCAGCTTGAATTTGTATGTAAAACCGTATGTAAAAAGAACCAACACACAATCGAGGACACACTCTGGACTTAATTATCAGCAAAGGTTTAAATACACTGCTCACAAAAATTAAAGGAGCACTTTAAACAACCACATTAGATACATCAGATCTCAATATGAAGTTGGATATCTATACAAATAACGACAGGGCAATGTCTTAGGAACAAAAGGATGCCAAGTCTTAATGGAAATAAAAGTTTTCAGCCTACAAAGGGCCCAATTGTGTAGACACCCTAAAATCAGAGTGAAATTAAGATGTGGCAGGCTAGTCCATTTTTTCAAAAACTTAATTTCTGCAACACAAAATGCTTTTCAGTATCTTGTGTAGCCCCCACGAGCTTGTATGCATGCTTGACAACGTCGGGGCATGCTCCCAATAAGACGACGGATGGTTTCTTGTGGCATTTTCTCCCAGATCTGTGTGAGGGCATCCCTGAGCTGTTGTAAAGTCTGAGGAGCAACCTGGCGGCGCCTAATGGACCGAAACATAATGTCCCACATATGTTCTATTGGGTTTAAGTCAGGGGATCGTGAAGGCCATTCAATGGTTTCAATTCCTTCATCCTCCAGGTACTGCATGCATACTCTTGCCACATGAGGCCGGGCATTGTCGTGCATTAGGAGGAAACCAGGACCTACTGCACCAGGGTAGGGTCTGACAATGGGTTCAAGGATTTCATCTCGATACCTTATGGCAGTCAGAGCACCATTTCCTAGGCAGTAGAGGTCTGTGCGTCCCTCCATGGATATGCCTCCCCAGACCATCACTGACCCACCACCAAACCTGTCATGTTGAACGACGTTGCAGGCAGCATAACGTTCTCCTTGTCTTCTCCAGACTCTTTCACGTCTATCACAGGTGCTCAGGGTGAACCTGCTCTCGTCTGTAAAAAGTACAGGGCGCCAGTGGCGGACTTGCCAATTCTGCTGTTCTTGAGCAAATGCCAGTCGAGCTCCACGGTGCTGGGCAGTGAGCACAGGGCCCACAACAGGACGTCGGGCCCTCAGGCCATCTTCATGAAGTCTGTTCCTGATTGTTTGGGTAGAGACATTCACACCAGTGGCCCTCTGGAGATCATTTTGTAGGGCACGAGCAGTGCTCAGCCTGTTCCGCCTTGCACAAAGGAGCAGGTATCGGTCCTGCTGATGGGTTGAGGACCTTCTACGGCCCTGTCCAGCTCTCCGAGAATAACCACCAGTCTCCTGAAATCTCCTCCATGTTCTGGAGATTGTGCTGGGAGACACATTAAACCTTCTTGCAGTAGCACGTGTGGATGTGCCATCCTGGAGAAGTTGGACAACCTGTGCAACTTCTGTAGGGTTAAGGAATCACCTCATACTGCCAGGAAATAATTACTCAAGCCAAAACCAGCACAAGTGGAAAACCAGCCAAAAAAGATCAAGAGGGAGAAACTTGAAATGACCTCCACATGTAAAACCATACCTGTTTTGAGGGTTTTCTAATTGTTGCCACTGTAGTGCACCTGTTGTTAAGTCCATGGACACCAATACAGCTGAAAGTGATTAACAATGCCCTCAGCTGCTTAGCCAATGAGAAAATTATCAGACAGGTTTAATTGATTTCATGCCAGGCCCAAATAAAAAAAAGTGTTCCTTTAATTTTTGTGAGCAGTGTATATCCCACATCTCGGTAATTGATATTGCACTGACCATTTGTGCGTTTTCTTTGAAAGTACCGTCTCTGCTAAACCATCTAGCCACAGTGAGAACACTCTAAAAAAGCATTTTCTCACAGACAGTTCAGTTGAAACCTTTAAACATATTTACCCTCCCACCCCATCCCCCTCATCTCCCAACTCAAGTTTAAAATAAGGTCATCTGTATGCTTTACTGACATCACAGAGCTTAGGTGTTTTGAGATTACTGAATGTTCATAATAGGCTTCCGTACCTAGCCTGCGGGCAGCGCGCGATGATGTATGGGACGGACGTTCTGTGTGAGGATATTGTCATTCTTATGACATTAAGGTAACGGAAAGGTTTGTGCAAATTCCTCATAAGGGTTCGGTTGATAAATCCTCTAGATAAGAGTTGCTTGACAGGGTTGTTTGGAATGCCTAATTTACATGTACTTTGTTGTTCCTGTTTGATTAGTTCAAACAGTTTTCAACACCCACACATGTTTAGTGTGGGTGTGTTTTGCATACGCCCTGTTTAATAACCTTGTGAAGAAATAAAACTGCATGAGGAGAGACAGCGTTTCGGAGAACTCATCAACCTTAGTGGGTGTCTGTTCATCCCATGCATGCTTGAAATTTGATTCTCGTCTGTGACTGGTTTCTTCCTCAGGGGGTTTGCAACAGTGGACAGACTAACTGATCCCCCAGTGACAGTAGCCCCTGAACTAAATTCTACCAGGGCCTACAATGAATTTGCAGCTTTTTCACTGAAAAGACTAACAAGTAAGTCTGTACCTCAGTACAGAACCCACTACCAGTGTCATCCACAATTACCACCAATGTAGAGAAAATGTCTGAATTCCATTAATTAAACAAAAAAACCTTGAAGAAACCATTAACCAATTAAGCTCCTCCTCTTGCTATCTTGATATCCTACCCACAGTTTTCCTGAAGAAAGTTATCCCTGTCATTGGGTCTGATCTGATTGAAATAGTGAACTCACCCCTCCTGTCAGATGTCGTCCCCCAGGCATTATAAACAGCAGTTGTTGAACCACTGCTAAAGAAGAATAATCTGAAAAACATGTTAATGCAGAACTACAGGCCAATATTTAATCTTCCATTCATCAGTAAAATGATTGAAAAAGCTGTTTCAGCAGTTAAATGTCAGTCTGTTTCCATGCTCACCACAGCACAGAGACGGACCTCGTCAAAGTTTTCAATGACATCCGCATAAATACAGACTGTTGTAGAACCAAAGTGCTGGTTCTTTTGGACCTCAGTGCAGCATTTGAGACTGTTGATCATGATATACAGTCGTGGCCAAAAGTTTTGAGAATTACATAAATATTGGAAATTGGAAAAAAGTTGCTGCTTAAGTTTTTTAACTCAGGTGAGAATGTTGACGAGCACAAGGCTGGAGATCATTATGTCAGGCTGATTGGGTTAGAATGGCAGACTTGACATGTTAAAAAGGAGGGTGATGCTTGAAATCATTGTTCTTCCATTGTTAACCATGTTGACCTGCAAAGAAACGTGTGCAGCCATCTATGCGTTGCATAAAAATGGCTTCACAGGCAAGGATATTGTGGCTACTAAAATTGCACCTAAATCAACAAGTTATAGGATTATTAAGAACTTCAAGGAAAGAGGTTCAATTCTTGTTAAGAAGGCTTCAGGGCGTCCAAGAAAGTCCAGCAAGCGCCAGGATCGTCTCCTAAAGAGGATTCAGCTGCGGGATCGGAGTGCCACCAGTGCAGAGCTTGCTCAGGAATGGCAGCAGGCAGGTGTGAGCGCATCTGCACGCACAGTGAGGCAAAGACTTTTGGAAGACGGCCTGGTGTCAAGAAGGGCAGCAAAGAAGCCACTTCTCTCCAAAAAATCATCAGGGACAGATCGATCTTCTGCAGAAAGTCTGGTGAATGGACTGCTGGGGACTGGGACAAAGTCATATTCTCCGATGAAGCCTCTTTCCAGAAGTTGATTGAGAGCATGCCCAGTCGAATTGCAGAGGTCCTGAAAAAGAAGGGCCAACACTGCAAATACTGACTCTTTGCATAAATGTCATGTAATTGTCAATAAAAGCCTTTGAAACGTATAAAGTGCTTGTAATAATATTTCAGTACATCACAGAAACAACTGAAACAAAGATCTAAGAGTAGTTTTGCAGCAAACTTTGTGAAAACTAATATTTGTGTCATTCTCAAAACTTTTGGCCACAACTGTACTATTGGAACGACTGGAGAACAGAAATCACATGTGGGGTGCCCATTCTGGGGCCCCTCTTATTTAATATCTACATGCTCCCACTAGCCCAGATTTTAAAAACTAACAAGATTAGCTACCCTAACTATGCAGATGATACTCAGCTTTACATTACAATGTCAACAGGTGACTTTGAACCCACCCAAACCCCAAGCAAATGCATCGAGCAAATCAATGGATGGATGTGCCATAACTTTCTCCAGCTGAACAGAAATAAAACAGAAGTCATTACATTTGGACATAAAGAGGAGCGATCAAGATTCAGCACACAGCGTCAGTTAATATGATTGGGTCAGCCGTATTGTGTCATTTCCTGTTGTCGTTGTTGCACTCTTTTGAGCCGTTTTGGTGTTCTGACTCTCTTGAATTGATCTAGTTTTCTCTATGCTGTGGACTTTCTAAGTTATTTTAACACACAACGATAGAACCCTCTAGCCGTCCTCCAGTAGAACCTGCGCAGCCGAGACCTCAGGCCGGCTGGGTGACTGTACGTAGGAAGCGTAGTTCTAGAACCCAGCCCACGGGTCACCACCAACCTGTCTGGGCTTCTAACAGATTTTCCCTGCTCAGCGACACACCTGCTGAGAAGTTGACTCTGGTAATTTGCAGCGCATTGCATAGTCCGAAACGTGGCATTAGAGACACCCTTGACCATACTCAAATGCTTGCCACATGACGGTAAGATTTTTATTCACGCTGCCGGTAATGACACCCGGTTACGCCAATGGGAGGTCACTAAAATGAGTGTTGCTTCGGTGTGTATGTTTGCCAAAACAATGTCGGACTCTGTAATCTTTTCTGGTCCCCTGCCCGATCGGACCAATGACGACATGTTAGCTGCATGCTGTCATTCCACCAATGGTTGTCTGGGTCATGTCCTGCAAACGATGTGGGCTACATTGATAATTGGCGAACAATTTGGGGAAAACCTGGTCTGATCCAGAGAGACGGGACTATTAAATTTGGTTTATTGAACATAAGATCTCTCTCTAGTAAATTACCGGATTTATGATAATCAAATTAATCTATTTTGTCTCACAGAAACCTGGTTGCAACAGGAGGATTATGTTAGTATAAATGAGTCAAGTCCTTCCAATTATTTACAATTTCACATCCCTAGAAGTACTGGACGAGGAGGAGGAGTTGCAACCATTTTTCATTCTGATTTACTAATTAATCCCAGACCAATTAATAGCTACAGTTCTTTTCAACATCTAATCCTTATTTTTCCTCATCCTAGTTGCAAAACATTAAGACCAATTTTGTTAATGTTTTTTTATCGTCCACCAGGCCCTTACTCTCAATTCCTGGATCAGATCTCACATTTTTTAATCGGATTTAGTATTAAACACTGATAAGGTAATAATAGTGGGGAATTTCAATAATCATGTGCACAGTGAAAGTGATGGCCTAAATGCAGCCTTTAATTCTATCTTAGACTGAGTTGGCTTTACTCAAAAAGTACAGGAACCCACCCCCTCGGGTCAACACACTTTGCACCTTGTACTGACATACAGAATTGAGTGTGAGGAAATAACAGTCCACCCACATAACCCGGTTCTGTCTGACCGCTTTTTGGATAACTTTTGAATTTACTTTAACTGACCAACTTAAATCTGAAAGAATATTTCATTATAGTAGAGCTTTATCAGACAATGCTGTAACAATTTTTAAAGAATCTGTTCCATTCTTACTTTCCTTTGTGTCTCAGAGTAACACAGTGGAGGGCTGCAATTCTATCTCTAACCCTTCAGAAATTGATGTTCTGGTTCACAGCGTTACATCCTCATTGCGTTTGGCATTAGATAGTGTAGCCCCCTTAAAAAAGAAAGTGACTAGCCATATGAGTTGCGTACTTGAAAGCAGAATATTAGGAAATTGGAGAGAAAAAGGCGCTCCTCACACCTAGAGGAGTCCTATTTTACCTGGAAAAACAGTCTACTGCTGTATAAAAAGACCCTTCGACAAGCTAGAACAGCATATTTTTCATCATAATAGAGGCGAATAAGAACAATCCTAGGTTTCTTTTTAGTACAGTTGCCAAACTGAGTCATAGTTCTGTTGAGCCAACTATTCCCCCAGCTCTTAGCAGTGAGGACTTTATGGGATTCTTTATAAATAAAATTAATTCTGTTAAAATAAAATCATGTGATGTGCCATATGCTTTCTTTGTGTTTTATTGCTTTTTTTACATTATCCTTTGAATCATGTAAAGCACGTTGAATTACCTTGTTGATGAAAGTGTGCTATACAAATAAAATTGCCTTGCTGGCTGATCCTACCCACGTTTGGATGTAAATGTAAACATTTGTCTAAAATAAACAACAGCACAATAAACAAATCACTGATTTCACTTACAGTTCAGTCACTGTGTACGCCTCTCTGTGACAGATGTTAAAGAGTCATCATGTTCATGTCTCAGTATGAACTGGACTCTCAGAAATACAATCAAGCCCCGAATTAAAAGGCTGGTTACAGCTGTTTATTGGAGATGTCACATGGGCCTACTGACTATAATGTAAGGTTGATTATATTTCAAAATTAGGGATATAAAAAACACATTCAAAAGGCAAAACTTTAAAACAGCTCCACCCCAACCATGTATAAAAAAAGCATTATTAAAACAATTATTACGCTCCTCTTCAGCATCTGTTACAATTACATGCATGTTATATGGATGAGGCAACATGGGGGGGCCAATTTAAAGTTATTCAAGTGAATACCAATATCATGATATTAATTTGAGGCCATATTGCCCAGCTCTAGCTGCAAGTAAATCCCTTGATACAATCTGCTTAGATAGAAAACATTTGGACTGTGTGGTGGAAAATTGTTATGCAATTAGGAATTAAGTGTATATTCTCTGTTTAGTGAATGCATCTAGGGTAAAATGACAAGGTTATTGCTCCAGCTTAATGTTATGAGAAAGATATATGTGTCAGGTCACCAGAGAGACAGACGCCGGGGCAGTAAGATAACAGTCTGGCCTTCGGATGTGCTGCTTTATGCGTTGATATAAGACTCGTGTGAGGCAGTTCTCCGGAGGCGGGGCGTGAACGTTGGAGAAGACATCTACAGAGATAAACAATGATTGCTGAATACTATTTAAGCGGTTAGTTAGAAAGGTTGGTTAGGGTGATGCACGAGTAACTCTGTCCCCTCCGTGTCTGGCCAGACATGTTTGAATTAAATACTTAAATGCCTTCTGGGACTCAAGTCTTCTTTATAATGGAAACCCTGAGATACTATTTATTGCCATTACACTTGGCACCCAACGTGGGGCTCGATGGAAGCAGGCCATAATTTCTGATTCTTTCTATTTTCTATGTTGTTCTAAATTTTGTTTTGTTATTGTGTTGTAATTTGTAAGGGAAAGTTGATGTGCAACTAAACCAAATTTGTTTGTTTTAGACAGACGGGGTAAAGCAGACAGAGAAACTGCTACGGCTCTGATAAGGTGATGATTCGTCATCCGGTGAGTTTAGTCTAATCAGAGCTTAAAGACGGTGTTGCACACAGTTATCTAGTAAATGGTCAAGAAGTCTTTTCTTTTCTCTCCTAATGCTCTCTGTCAGGAGAGCCCACATTTGATTTTATTTCATTTTGGTTGAAAGTTATTTGATGGAATTGTTATTACACTAAGTACAAGTTTCCTTAGCTGTCGCAGCTTGTGTGCACTAACTTAGAAACGGAAACGTTCCCATTTTATGACTAGAACAAATAAAGTTAATTGGGGCATTTAGGGTAGGTTGTGAATTATACCCTGACTGACTTAAATTTTGACTAAGCTGACTGACAGTGAAAACATATTTTCCTTTCTTTCTGGGACAATTGGGGCTGAATTGTTTCCTTGTATTTTGGGGTTTGTTATAAGAAAGTAATAAATCTTAGATCTGTGAAAATTAACTAAAGTAACTTGGACCTTTACAGTAACACTGCTTAGATTTCGCCACAGCTGTGAAGGACAAATTTTTTATCAGCTTGCAAGGCGCTAATGTAAACAATCGCGAGACTAAAAAAATAAGACCGTGCTGTGAGAAGCAACAGTAAAACAACATTGTTTAGGCTATAATTTGAACACAACTGGAAAAAAAAAACCTTTAGGTTTCTGCTGGGTAACATTAAAATAAAGATGACTGGTCCTTAGGCTACTTAGGCCTTAAATAAAAAAAGGTAAATACTAATGTTATCTGGGGAACATTCAAGCGTCAGAGCAGTTAGTGGGCCGTTTTAGAAATTATGCTTGGAAAATTACTGAATTGATCTCGAGCTGTGAAGTATTCTGTGTCTCCTTCCAGGATAAGGGGCAAGAGGTCAGGAAAGGTTTGATCCTAGAAATCTGATGGTTTCGTCACACTCTGGTGGGTAGACACAGGAAGTTATATAAGTGGGTCTTAATATAAGGCATCTGATTTTTTAATAAAGGGAAGACGTCTCACTGTTTTAAGTAAATATTAATATACCTCAAATGCTTTTTAGGGGCCATCAATTATAACAATACAGTGGTCCTGTGAGTTTGGAATTTTCCTTATGACAACCAATGCAATTTTCAATTTCAACTGAACCAGAATGCAAATCAGGCTGGTTCTCATTCTTTTTTGTTTTTTTTTCTAGAATGGACTGACCACTTTGTCCACAGGGGAGGAGTCATGTTCGAGGTTCGGCCCAAAAAGGTATGGACAAGTGGCTTGGGAGGTTACCTGTGCGTACCTGAGTTTGGGGGCTGCTTATATATTTTGGCTTATTTGGGGCTATGGTGAAGGGAATTCAAATTCTAACATTTTTTCTTAGACCTTACAAGGGAGGCTAAGAAGTGTGATCCCCTGTAGCTGCAAAAACACTCTGGGGATCCCTTTTCTTTAAAATAGTAATAAATAATGAAACGTAATAAAAACATGAAATGTTGGAATTTAATTGCTCGTTTCCAAATGAATGAGCATACTGAATTACTAATATTGGACACTGTTTAGCCAATTGTTTTACTTTCTTGTAGTAAAAGCAAATCCAACAAAACGTAATTGTTCGTCAACAGTGACGTATCACTTTTCAAATTAAGAAAGCAAATAATATATAAACACTTGGTGTTTATGGGTAAAAATCTAATCCTGAACTATAGATTTCACATTAATTTTGTTGTAGCTCTCTTGGCTTTTATCAAAGCCTAAATTATTTGAGGCCTGTTGTGAGAATTTTTCTGCGTAGCATTTTTTATAAAAGAATATTTGAATGACTTAATGTGGAAAAAAATATATTGATCATGTTAAAGGTTAAGTCTCTGTGCTAACTGAGATATGTATTGTTATGTTGAACCAACATGTGAGAAGCTCAAGGATACTCTCTGTGTCTTGGGTCACCAATTGTGAGATGTGTCTGCATGCTGACTGAAGGACGTGGAAACACTCCGGTATCTCTTCTCATCCTTGTTAAATATTATTTCCATAATAGGCTTTTTAATGCATTTGACATGCATTTAGTATCAGTGGTTTGCTCGGGATCTCAGGATTATAAATATGTCATCGCTCTATCTGAAAAACTAAACGCAACAGATCTAGGAAACTGCAATCTTAACATCAAGTGATCTTGGACAAAAATAGATCAAATAAAACAGAGAATATTCCAATTTAAAGCAAAATGAATGATGGATGATTAGTATGATCTAGATTGGTGCATACGAGTCAGATTTAATGTTTAAACTAAACTATATTATCTTGAAAACTTGCTGTAGTTTTAATGGTGATAATATAATAATGATTAATTATCTAAACGTGACTCAGTGATTTACTGGAGAATAGATTCCTACATCAGGTTTGAAAACATATTTGCTGGAACACATTTCCAACAATCATTAATAATTAATAATCATTCAGTCAGGTTTTAGAGCTCATCTTAGCACTGAAACAGCACTGGTGAAGGTTACTAATGATATTCTCATGGCCTCAGATAATGGACTTGTGTCTGTTCTGGTTTTGTTAGATCTCAGTGCTGCTTTTGACACAGTCGATCATAATATTCTCTTAGAAAGGCTTGAACATGTTGCAGGGATCAAAGGAACAGCACTAGGCTGGTTTAAATCATATTTGTCTGATAGATTCCAGTTTGTTCATCTAAATGATAAATCTTCTTCACTCTCAAGAGTTACTTGTGGAGTTCCACAGGGTTCTGTGCTTGGACCAATTCTGTTCACCATATATATATGCTCCCAATTGGTAGAATCATTAGACAGCATGGGATACATTTCCACAGCTATGCAGATGATACACAACTATATTTATCCATAAATCCTGATGAACCCAGTCAGTTAGGTAGATTACAGGCATGTCTGGAAGACATAAAAACATGGATGACCCTAAACTTTTTGCTTTTAAATTCTGACAAAACAGAAGTTGCCGTCTTTGGACCAGAAGTTCTTAAACAGAAACTGATTAGTCAATCACTTCATCTGGATGGCATTAAATTGGCCCCCAGTAATAACGTAAAGAACCTCTGCGTTATTTTTGACCGAGACTTGACATTTAAATCCCATATTAAACAGGTTTCTAGGATTTCTTTCTTTCACCTCCGGAATATTGCTAAAATTAGAAACATCCTGTCCAGGAGTGATGCTGAGAAACTAGTCCATGCATTTGTTACCTCAAGGCTGGACTACTGTAATTCTTTACTATCATGTAGTCCACAAAATGCCATTAAAAGCCTTCAGTTGATCCAAAATGTGGCAGCAAGAGTTCTGATGAATATTAAAAAGAGAGATCACATTTCTCCTGTTATAGCTTCCCTTCATTGGCCCCCTTTTTAAATCCAGAATAGAATTTAAGATCCTTCTTCTTACATACAAAGCCCTTAATAATCAGCTCCATCATACATCAGAGATCTAATTGTTCCTTATGTTCCTAACAGAGCCCTTCGCTCTCAGACTGCAGGTTTACTTGTAGTTCATAGGATTTCTAAAAGTAGAATGGGAGGCAGATCTTTTAGTTATCAGGCTCCTCTCCTGTGGAACCAGCTCCCAGCTTTAGTCCGTGAGGCAGACACTCTGTTTACTTTTAAGGCCAGGCTTAAAACTTTCCTTTTTGATTAAGCTTATAGTTAGAGTGGCTTAGGTCATCCTGAGCTATCTCTGTAGTTATGCTGCTATAGGCTTAGACTGCTGGAGGACAGACTTACCAATTTTCTTCACTCTGCTACTTCCTTTTCTCCTACTACTCTCCAGTTCTATTACAGTACATTCTGTTATTTCGACTGTTAACTTTGTTTTCTCTCAGTGTTTTTCTCTCCATAGAAGATATACCTGGTCTGGTATCCTGCTTGGCTGCAATGCCCTGTTGGACGGGGGGCATCGACTGGGATGATCCCCCCAGTAACTGAACATCCACTGTGTCCTGTTATTAACTTTTTACTTTCTGTAACATAGAAAGTTCTTATATCAGATCTTCTGTTCCTTCTGTGTCTCGGCTCTGTCTTCTCAAACCCCCAGGCGGTCGTGGGAGATGGCCGCTCCTACTGAGCCTGGTTCTGTTGGAGGTTTCTTCCTGTTAAAGGGGAGTTTTTCCTCTCCACCGTCGCTACATGCTTGCTCAGTATGAGGGATTGCTGAAGGATTGCTGTGGTTGGAAAGTCTGCATCAACGGGGCCCAACCTCACGCCAATGACTGACGCAATCTGCTGGGATTCCTTAAATAGGAAACTTTTTAACTGATTGGAATGTTTGTATAAATGTATTGAAATGACTTCTTGTTAAGTGCCTTGAGATGACATCTGTTGTGAATTGGCGCTATATAAATAAACTGAATTGAATTGAATTAATAATGATATTTTTCTGCAAGGTGCAAATATGAATAAACATTCTTTAGTCTATTTTATGTATTATGCTGGTTTTTCCAAAGCAATGCTTCAAATTAATGTGAGATGGAAATTACATTTACCTCATCAATCTAATATTGGAGTATTTTCTAACCTGAATCCATATTAATTTTATAGCCTATTAAATGGGTGAGCTGTACTCAGTGAGTTACAGCTGTTAGATTTGCACTAATCAATAAAAGCCTCGGGGGAAATAATGCACAAAGGTAAATGGTAATATAAAATTTGAACTATTGTAACTGATTCGACCTAAAACTATAACACTCTGTTCATGAGATAAGGGGCGGCCGCATTTGGCCCGGGAACCTTAGCTTGGAAACTTTCTTTTAAAATCCTATGTGAAACGATGCCATTCAGTAATAAACTAGATGAACGATGGTTTCTATGTTTAACTAATACTTTTGATAAACGTAGCCTACTCCGCAGTAAATAGAAATAACACTGAAAACGCACCGTTAGAATCGGATATATTGAAAACCAACTCCAGTTAATACAGATGCGAGTAGCAGTATGAAAGTAATTCAGTCTTTTGAGTAATTTACAGAAAACGAATAGAAAACAACGCGAGTAAAAACTCTAAGGTTAATCTTAGCCAGCGAGTTATTAACTACAATGTGGTAAAAATGATCTGAAATAAAGTCCGTTGCAGATTTAATATGATTCTCTAGTCGTTAATCAGCTAATGGAGCAACAAGCTTCTTTCTTACGACCGATGTGCTGCGATTCTCTGGTTGTAAACAATCACAGATCCCGACACTGATGAAGAATTAATAGCGCTCTGCAGCTGGAAGTCTAAAAATAGGAACTTAAACACTTGTTTTTGATGAAAAGTTTAGTCTTGAGTTTTCAGTTACTTCCTGGATGTTAACGAGTCCCGGGTTAGTCAAACTGTTTGTTTTTTGCGCAAAACCACTTCCTGTTTCAAACATGAGCTTTCCAAATTAAAATATGGTAATGCTGAACTTCATGAATCATGCTTTTATTTTCCCAAGAAGGGGAACTTCTGCTGTACCGGCAGCAAAGTGACAGAAAATAGAAGCATTTAGATCATAGACCGTATATACATTTAGATTCACACAAAGGAGGTAGAAAGCATGAAACAAAGTTAGAATTAAAACATTAAATGATAAAGAAGAAAGCTTTAGCCATACCTCGACCAAAACGAACTTTTACTTAATGATAGTAATGTTTCATAAAAATGTTAAATAATAATGACACATTTGGGATACACTAGGCTACCTGTGTCAGCTGAATATGATGTTCTTCTGTACAGCACCTTGGTCGGCCTCGGCTGTGTATAAACGTGCTATATAAATAAAGTGGTATGGTATATGTGAAAATTATGCATTTAGTGCAATCTTTAAGCCAACAGGTGTGACCTACACACACAGTGGGGTTTAACTTGGTTTCTATTTTCTAAATTTTAGTTTGCTTCATTAAGACAAATGATGATAAAAATAGATTCAGAATTTCGGTCACTGTTCTAAAGACGGGAAAAATGTGGAAAATATTCAGTTAACACCTGTGTGCATTATATGCTATAGATCGCATAAAAAAAACAGGGTGTCAGTATAAAAAATGTGAGACCTACTATCAAACCGCAGTAAATTCTAATCAGTTGTAACACTTTTTGATGTTTAAGGGTTTTTGTGTGTTCCTTTTAATAAAAGATTAAATGAGACAGGAGTAACAAGGCTAATTTTAAAATATAAGCTGTCTAAAATACTGAGTAGAGGTAAAAGTGGGCAAATAGATAATTACTCCGGTAAAGTATAAAGTATAACTCAAGTCCTACACAGAAACTGCAATGAAGAAAAGTTTCTTTCTTAAGCAAGAGTATCAGGTACAGGTAAAAAGGTTACTTGACATCGTTGTTATTAAAATAGAAGTGGCATACTCAAATCTGAATGTGCAACTGAGTTAGATAAATTGAATTAGAGATGTTTTACAGTTGTACAGGTTTTAAAATTGTGCATTTAGAATAAATGGTTTTTTTTCAAGGAGTTAACAGAGAATAAACTGTAAGAAACAGATGAGCAAATAACAGCAGCAGAAATATTAATTAGGTAGATAAACTGTGTCCTGAGTAAAACAATTTTAACTAAGGTGGTTGCAAAGATAATCCTTACTGTAACATCAATTAGATTCTGGAAAAGCAGGGTCTGAAGAAGTTGTCTAATTCAATTCAAAATACTTTATTGATCCCAGAGGGAAATGAAGTGTTTTGTAGCTAATGCAAGTAGGACTAAAATTCTTAAATACATTAGGTAACTATGTGGGGAACTTATTAGTTTGTTTTGTTTTTGCAAGGCAAGGCAAGGCAAGGCAATTTTATTTGTATAGCACACTTTCAACAACAAGGTAATTCAAATATAAGAACCTAATTGCAAACCTAAATGATTGGGATATGATCATCTGGGGGTTGAAGATGCCTCAGCGGTGACAGCAGCAGGATGTACAGGTTCTGAGGTTATGTCTTATGCATGACCTTTAACCTACTATGTTTCTTTTCTTGACACTGGAGAAACGGTTGAAGTTATTGTTTCTTTGTTTCTTGATTTTTAAGGCATGTGCAAGATGCCTTAAAAAAAGGGGGGAATTGGATTTGATAGCAATTGGAACAGATTTTTAAGGGATTATGAAGAGAACTGTAACGTGCAGGTAATTGAGTTTCTTGTGAATCATAACTCTGTCATAAATTAATGAGGGTTTTTACTACCTGGACTTGACATCTGACTTCATATTCCATTTCGCTTCGGGTTCAGACTTGTAGTACATATTGTGTCTGGAAACTTTACAAAGTTTTAATTTGATCTGAAAACCTACTTTACTTCTTGCTGGCAGTAGTTGGTTCTTGGGATTTTTTGCTCTCACAAGTTGGAATGGTTGGTCGTCTTTTTCTTGGCATGGATTTAGTAAAGATTGATTTGGAGACATTTATCTTAATTATAATCTAGCTTCAGTTGATGAGGTTTGGCTCATTAACCAGGTTGTGAGTTGTTTAGAATTGCTTTTGCACACAGTTGCATCAGGTTGATCTGAAACCATACTCCGAGGGTGTGGGTTCCACTTAATCACTTGTCATAATCATCCTATTCATCTTTTGTGAATTGGCTCACCTGTGTTTGAACATCAATGCTCTAATACCTAATTAGCTCAGCTCCCAAGGGTCGCATTGGGAGGTTCTCACTGAAGGACCTTCTGAGGGGTGACCACTCTCTCCTTTCTGAGGAAGGACTGATCTGTGGCTAGGGGTCACTGGATACTGGCGGAGGCTGACTTTATGGCAACAGACAACAAACAGCGCAAGGGAAGAGTATACATTTCAACACCTAGTGTTGATGTAATACCCTCTGAAGTGTACTGGAACATGCTACATAATTTCTCCTTTGTTCTGTGTTTTATCTAGAACATCCTGACCGATGACGAGACCTGTGGATGGCCGCCTCTGGGGCGAGGGGCTGTTGAGATGACATTTTGCCCACAAGAAAATGGCGTAAGAAGACCCCGTGGGTTTTCGGTCTCAATACACAGGAGTCTCAGCAAAGTCATCTGGAAGGATCTAATATTTGTCACTGTGAGCTAATTCCATGGCCAAGCATGTCTCATGTCTGATTGTAATTTGTGTTTTGAACATTGTCTTTTTTTGATCAACCTACCAACCTTTTTAGGGAGATTTGTGATAGCACTTTTGAATTTTCCTTTATATTTATGGTATTATTTAAGTTTATAAAAGCAGGGAATTGTGGTGGAAAATTGTTATGCAATTAGGAATTAAGTGTATATTATCTGTTTAGTGAATGCATCTAGGGTAAAATGACAAGGTTATTGATCCAACTTAATGTTATGAGAAAGATATATGTGTCAGGTCACCAGAGAGACAGACGCCGGGGCAGTAAGATAACAGTCTGGCCTTCGGATGAGCTGCTTTATGCGTTGCTATGACTCGCGTGAAGCAGTTACTCCAGAGGCGGGGCGTGAAGGATGGAGAAGACATCTACAGAGATAAACAATGATTGCAGAATACTATTTAAGCGGTTAGTTAGAAAGGTTGGTTAGGGTGATGCACGAGTAACTCTGTCCCCTCCATGGTCTGGCCAGACATGTTTGAATTAAATACTTAAACGCCTTCTGGGACTCAAGTCTTCTTTATAATGGAAACCCTGAGATACTATTTATTGCCATTACAACTGATTGGACTGTATGTGTGATTGAATTTAAATTACTTGTAAAGTGCTTTGAGATGATGTGTTGTGAACTGATGCTATATAAAGAAATTGAATTGAATTAAATAACTATCTGTGAACTAATCAGGGACAATAACACAGGGTAAAAAAGTCTTTTAAGTAGAAAGTCTGTAGAGAAATCTAAAGAAACATTTTTTTAAGGTCAGCACACAGATGTTAACTCAGGGTAGGAGTAGGGTCTGAAATTATGAACAATCAGTGGAAATTAAAATTAGACAAATTCAATAACCTTTAATAAAATCCAAACTAAATCCTAACATGTTTAGAGGAGTGTTTTATCTATAACTCTGTCTTGTTTCCACTGTAGAATAATCAGACGTGTAGAGTATTATAATTTTTGCTTCATCAGTTCCATTTTGAACCAGATACAAAAAAGCAGTAATGACCCTTTATTTAACTTTCTTATATCAAAAACCAGGTTACAAAGATTCTTCTATTAGTTTAGAACAATATAGTCCATGTTTAAAGAGTATTAATTTTGTAATTTTCAGATCAGAGCAGATTAAAGACGCTGAGATGGTAAATATTAGGAGGTATCGACCTTTGGCCGTTTCTGGTAGCAGAGGCTGCAATCAGAACCCAACTTTAACTTTGTTGACTTTTTTTTCTCCACGAATGAAGCTTCCTAAATAAACGCCTTAAAATCTTAATCAGCATCGACATCATTAAACGTTAGTATCGCCAGGTCTTCATACCTATCCGGTGTAAGATGATCTGGGGTGTCCGGGTTAAATCCAGCAGTCTGCGCTGATCATCCATCTCTTCCTCGGACTTGAAGACTTCTTTAAACTCTGTGAATGTTTCGTCAGCAAGAGTTAACTGTTTGTTGAAGCTGGATTGCAGATATTCTTACCGCAAACACTCACACGTTCAGCCACAGATGATCAAACTCTCTAGAGTGACTCCATGCGGAAGGGAAGCTAACGCTGCTAGCATCACGTCTTTCTTCTTGTTGCTAAACAAGTCATTACCGCCACCAACTGGTCTGGAGGTGAACCTGCATTATCATTTTAGGACGAGATTTTTTTTTTTTTACTTTATTGAAAATTATCAGCAATACAATCAAACGAACAAACGATATAGACATACACAAAACTAATATATAAAGGAAAAATAAAATAAAAAATACATTACAAAAAAGAAATAAGTAAACACAAGATTATTAATCAAATAAACACATTAAACATAGTGCAAATATCAACTGTTTTAACAGCTTTTTGTTTTGTACGTAAGAGATAGTATAGATATAGTGTTCCATTTCAATCTTTAGCTCCGAAAAAAGTGTTTTTTTATTAGTGAATTTGCATTGATGAATGTGATATTTAGCAACAAAATAAATAAGATTTACTAGAAAGAGTGCATCATTTTCCTTCCTAGAGTCATTAAAACATCCAAAAATAACACTTTTGTAGTACAGGGAGAAATCAGCGAGAATATTATCAACTACAAATGAATTAATGTCTTTCCATAGCTTATATGTGAATTCACAAGACCAGAACAGATGTGAGTTTCAGGATGCAAACCACAAAAAGAGCATTTTGCGTCAATGTCACTCTTAAACTTATTTAAGCGTACATTTGTGGGGTAAAACCTGTGCAGCAACTTGGACGATACTTCTTTTATCTTATTAGTTAAAAGGAACTTCTGTGGTAGGGACCAGACTTTTAATCCCAGTCTATGTTAAAGTCAAACTTATTCCAATAGAAAGATGCAGTAGAAGTAGAGACTAGGTCAGCCTGAAACAAGGATCTAATTTTACAGTTGGAGGCTTTATATGTAGAGAAACAGACTTTACCTAACGGAAGTTGAGTTGGATCTGGGGGTGACATTGATAGTGGCGATGAGATATCGAATGTCCTGAATAGCATACGAAGACCCGAGGGCACTGTGTCAAAAACTATAGAAAATTCTTTTGGGCTTACTGGAATCTTATACTTGACAAGAAATTCTGAATAACTGTATAGCAGTCCATTCGTATTAAAGAGCTGACTGACTGATAAAATACCATTGCTGAACCAATTATCATAAAAAAGTGACTTGTTCTTATAGACAATTTTATAGTTATTCCATATATAACATCTCTGTGGAGAGAAGTTGTGCTTGTAAAGCAAAGCCCATGCCAAAAGAGACTGTTTGTCATGGTTCCTGGGTGTTTGTGTTTTGTTAATTTTCCTTATTTAATTCTATTATGTTCTAGTTATTCTTTGTCTCCCTCTGGTGGTCTTGTGTTTGGTTGCAGTTGTTTGTGTTAATCTCTATTTTCCCCAAGTTCATATTAATACTTATCCTTCATTAGTCCCAGTGGTTATATTTTATTCCTCCTTGTTTTCCAGTGTTTCATTAGATTCCCTTCCAGACTTATTATCTTTAGTTTCTTAAGAGTCTTCTGTCTCCCAGCCTTTTTACCTCCTATCCCAGTTGATTACTTCCACCTGCTCTCTCCCTCCCACTTGCATCTGCTCCCACTAATTGATCATTGGTCTTCTCAGTCACTTCCTCATTTCCTCCTCAGTATAAATTCGGTCCTCTCTCAGTCACTACTCGCTGGTCCGTTGTCGTTCTTCCCTTGCCGGTTCCTGCCCTCGTTGTTGCCCATCCTGGTTCCTGTTTTTCCCTGTTTGCTGCCTGTATCCTCCTGAGTTTTGTAAGTTCCCCTTCCTTGTGTTTTTTCATTAAATCCTTTTTTTTTTTACGTTACTCTGCTGCATTTGGGTCCTCCCTAACCTTGCAACATGACACTGTTGGTGAAAGCTGGAGAGTTTAAGTGGGATTTTCTGTATTTTATAATTACAGAACAGAGTAAATTTTAGGCCACCTAACTGTGAAAAGACATTATGAGAAATAAAATTCCAGATGGAAGTAGGGTTTTTGAGATATTGCTTAATCCAGTTTATTTTGAATGTGTTGTTAAGAGAGGTAAAGTCTATGAAATTTAAGCCTCCTTTGTTGTATGAATTCAGAACTACAGACTTATGTATATTATGAGTTTTATTTTTCCATAAAAAATTAAATAGCATCTTATCGACAGATTTACAAAAGGAGTTATCTACGTGTAATGACTGAGCAGCATAGGTTAAACGAGAAATACCTTCTGCCTTGGTAATCAAAACTCTGCCCTTTAAAGAAAGATCTCTTTGTAACCACTGGTTAAAAACCTTTTGAGTTTTTTCAATGAGGGGAGAAAAGTTAAATTTACCTCTGGCTTCTCTATCTTTAGTAATATGAACATCAAGATATGTGACTGAGTCTCTTACAGGGTTATTGTACAACACAGAAGCAGAGCAGTTATTCACTGGTAGCAGTTCACTTCTATTAAGATTTAAGGTGAGGCCAGAAGCTTTGGAGAATGAACAAATAGTGTTAATCGCGAGACCTGTGAAGCATCTGCCAGAAACAGGGCTGTATCATCCGCCAGTTGACTGATTAAAATATGGCTATTTTTAACGTGTAAATTAAGAAGTTGGGCAGCAAGAAGCAACAAGTAAACAGAAAGAAGACACCCTTGGCGTACTCCATGCTTTAAAGGAAACCTTGGGGAAGTACCATTGCTTAATTTAATAGAACTGTTTCCATTAGTATACAGAGTTTGGACCGACCTACAAAAGAACTGTCCAAAACCAAACCTGTTTAGGGTTTCCATTATGAAATCATGCTCTAAAGAATTGAAGGCTTTATAAAAGTCTAAGAAAAGAATAAAACTGTCTTCATGAACAAGCTCAGAGTAGTCTAATAAATCCAGAATCAATCTCACATTATATGAAATATGCCTATTTTGCATAAACCCAGATTGGCTCTCATCAATAATAGTCTAGTACTGATTTCAGTCTTTTGGCAAGTCTGAAAGCAAAAGTTTTATAGGCATTATTTAATAAGGAAATGGGGCGCCAATTGTCTAACAAGAGAGAATCATTCTTGGGCTTAGGGATAAGTGCAATTAGACCCTGACTTAAAGTAGGGGGCAAGGAACCTCTGCCAACACTCTCAACGAAAACTTCTTTTAAGAAAGGGGCGAGGCTCAAAGAAAAATGCTTATAAAATTCAGCAGTAAAGCCATCCGTTCCAGGTGATTTATTAATTTTTAGTCGATTAATGGCATTGGTAATTTCATCCAGTGAAATAGAGGCATCGCAAAAGTCAAAATCAGCTTCAGAAATTTGATTGATATTAGGAATAGATAGAAAAAAACTGGAGGCATCTTGAGGACAATATCTTGAGGTGTAGAGATCACTGTAAAATCCAGCACAATACTTGGAAATTTTCTTTGGATCATCAGTAACTGAACCATCAATTCTTAACTGTTGAATGGTTTTGTTTTTTTTGATTGCTGCTTTTCTAATCTAAAAAAATAAGCAGAATTCTGCTCGCCCTCTTCAAGCCACTTACGGCGAGATCTAACAAAAGCACCTTCCGCCCTACGTTTATATATCTCGTCCGACCTATGCTGCTGGTTAGTGAGCTCTAACTGTTCTGACTCTGTAAGTACATCTGAAGGCTTAGAAGCTAAAAATGCAATTTTAAGTATAGTGTCGTTTTCATTAGTTCTTCTTTTTTTTAGCTAAATCAATACTATATTTCCTAAGAAATTTAGCAGTTTCGTATTTTAACAACTCCCAGTTACTGCTATAAAGATTTTCACTTTGAGCTTTGTCCCAGTAAAGCTGAATTAAACTCTCAATCTTAGAAGTCACCTCTTTGTGTTTAAGGACTGTGCTATTAAGTTTCCAATAGGAGGTTTTCGCAGAGCTGGAAGAGAATAAAGGAATGATAATTTGAATAGTTATATGGTCAGATAACAGCGATGGTAGAATGTCTGCAACTCCATTTTTCAGATCCTTGGATTTAAGCCAGAAATCAATGCGAGACTTCCTTGATAGTGTTTTATTGCTCCATGTATATGATTTCTGTAGTGGGTGAGGATCTCTCCATATATTAGTTAAATTAAAACTATGTAGAAGCGTATTCACATAAATATTAGAGTCCAAATTCCTTGCAGGTACCCTGTCCAGGCGATTATCTAATACAGTATTAAAATCTCCGCCAAAAACAATGAAAGAGTTTGGGAATTTAGACAACCAGTAAAAAAGTCGTTCTTCCAATTGATCCAAAAAACTATTGTTCTCTATTTGTGAATTGAAGCCATAAACATTAACTATGATGTAATTTACGCTAGCAATTTCTAGAACCAAAAATATGTAATGACCACTTTTGTCACAGTCAGAATTTAAAACTCAATGAACTTTAAAAAAGGTATCCCTGGGCAGATTTGATTCTTTTGAATACCTAGCCACCCAGATAACCGGGCCTAACAGAGCTCTATTTCTAAGTTTATATAAACCCCCAAAACTTAACTCTAACTTCTTTAATGATTTCAATGACCTTCTTTCTGTAATATGTATCAACTATGACCAATTAATCATTGTGGGGGATTTTAACATCCATACCGACAACCCCCAAATTAGACAAGCAAAAACATTATATGATACTCTCCACAACTTCGTCAAACAACCAACACACAAAGGACACAATCTGGACTTAATTATCAGGAAAGGTTTAAATATTTCCAACATCTCGGTAATTAATATTGCATTATCTGACCATTTCTGTATTTCTTTGAAAGTACCATCTCTGCTAAATAATCCAGCCACAAAAAGACCACTATAAAAAAGCGTCTTCTGGGGGACAGTTCAGTTGAAAATTAAAAAAATTTTAACCCTTCCACCGCATCCCCCTCATCTCCCAACTCAAACTCAGTAAACAAGCTGGTAGATAATTTCCTTGCGAAAATCTCAGACATCATGGATTCCATTGGTCCAACTAAAGTGAAAGTAGTCTCAGGTAGAAACAAGTGTCAGTGGACAAGTAATCCACTGGTACGTAGTGAAAAAAGAGTGTCGACGAGCCGAGAGAAAATGGCGGAAAACTCGATTCCAGGTTCACTGTGAAATCTACAAAGACAGACTGAATAGATATCAGTTAACTTTAAAAGATGCTAGGGAATCTTTCTTTTGTGAAATTATCAACAAAAGCATTAAAAATGCACAGACTCTATTTGCAACAGTGGAAGGAGTAACTAATCCTTTAGTGACGGTAGCCCCTGAACTAAATTCTAGCAGGGCCTGCAATGAATTTGCCAGCTTTTTCACTGAAAAGATTCTGACAATTAGACGGTCAATCTGTACCTCAATACCGAACCCACAACCAGTGCCATCCCCAATCAACAACAATGTGGAGAAAATGTCTGAATTCCACGAATTAAAGGATTCATAACCTAGTATTACCTTGGATATCCACGCTCTATTATAGTCTTTCAGGCCCTTCTAAAAAAGAAAAGTTGGAAAAAAGTGAAAAAAATTAACACAGAGCTCTTCTCACCCTTATTTCTGAAGGAATTATTGTCTCGCGAGATCTGATGCAATATTTTGGCTGTCGTGGACAAGCAGTGTAATAATGCAAATGAGGGGCGCGTTGATTGGTGGCAGGAAGGAGGGGGGTTGACACCGCAGGTAACGCTTCAGCATATCTAACCCATATCTACTTCTCCCAGTAGCATACAATAGCCACATTAGCAGTTAGCTGTTGTTTGTTACACACAGCAGAACAATAAAAACACAGCCTTACCGTTTCAATTGCAGGCAAGTCTCTGATTGTTGGAATTGCCCTTTTTTTCAAACGGAGCTTCGATGCCAACTTTGCCTGATATTGTCCCAAGTTCGTAAAGGATTGCGACGTAAAAAAAAAAAAGAAAAAATATTTCCATGTTGATTCTGGCAGTCGACAACAGAGCAACTCATGTGTGCACTACGTTTCTGCATCTTTCACGGCCGAGTTTGTACTTCGAATCGGTGATGTGTCGGTTGCGAACGAACCGGCTCTAAGAGCTAACTCTTTGAAGTGAACGATAAGAGCCAGCTTGTCATTGGGAGGCGTTTTTTTTATTTTTTCATTCCCCCCCCACTTGTTTTGGTACATTTGGTACACATCATTTTGCATTAATATTGGTATTAAATACACTTTAAGAAACAGAAAATCTGAGGAGCCACTTGGGAGCCGAAAGAGCGGGGTCTTTATGGTGAGCCAAGCCAAAAGAACTGGCTCTCCAAAAAGAGCTGGAATTCCCATCCCTAGAATTCAGTAATGGCGGCTCTCGACTGAATGTGAGGGGCAAGGGGGAGGACGGGCTTCCTGCAGCATAGGTCTGCGATGTCTATATATGGTATATCCTGCGCCGACTTGACGTCAAGTCAGGTGCTCTAATTCCAGTCTACTCAACATCCCTAGAATTATAACCAAACATGGAGAAGCAGCTTTCAGTTTCTATGCTCCTCTAATCTGGAACAAACTTCCAGAAAACTGCAAAGCTGCTGAAACACTGAGTCTCTTAAATTATGGCTAAAAGCCATCTGTTTAGAGCTGCCTTTGAGTAATGTTTTCATATATCATATTGTGACAGTGTGGATTCCTGTCACTGTGTCTCCGATTGATCATGCGCCCTGGCTATTTGGCCACAGCGATATCCTTTTGGCTGACTGGCAAGCGCGTGTGAGTTTCAGCTGGGACTCTGGGGATCAAATCCCACCCGGGCCCTCGTCGTGCACCTTGCCACAATATGTTTTGGGTGTGCTTCCTGCTTAATTATGTACTTTACGTGTCATTTGTTCTGTGTATTGTCGGCTTTTCTCACAATGTGCTCTGCAACTCACTTCCTGCTCAGAGAGGTGGGGGCGCCGAACTCCAAAACCCCAACGGGAACTGTTTCAAAATAAGACCCAAAGCTGAGAGACAAAGAATTACAAAAATCACACAAAATCAGATCTGTTTTGGAAAAGACGCACCTGCAGATGGGAATCAGACAAGACCCGACTGTCTGACTCGTTCTCTTACAGGGCTGTACCACTTTTATTTCAAGAAGAACAAAGAACATATCACGTGACTCCTCTCTCCTCCTTCTACATCTTGACAGGTCATTTATTTTCTCCAGGTCTCTTGACCTTACCATGAACTGTGTTATAACATGACTTAAGAGTTATAGCTGATCCTCCCTGCTTTCAGTTCATATCTTTACTCAAGAGTTTGTTTACTTAAAACCTTCAACCCTATAAAATACTGGTAACAGAGTCATGTTTTACTACCCTGAATAATATAAACAGGCCTATTACTTCTAAAGCTTAAAAAAGATATAATTAACACATATGTACTGCATAATAAAAATAGCCTCAAAAAAGTAGAATACAACAAATCCCTCTTTCAATCTATTTTTCAAATAGATTGATCACTCCTCTGTACTTCCCCATCAGGCTCCATGTGAGGTATTAACAGATATTGACCTTGCACATTATCACCAACAGCTTTTTCAATACACTTTGTGAGCAAAGAACGTATACAAGGAATACAACAACATCCACATATCACCATAGTTGACACAAATACTGCTAAAGAAACCATTATAGACATTGCCAGAGTCTTCCCTTTACCAAACATATTATTTAACAAATTTGTCCCTCTTTCTAACCTGATTATTCAAAATGAGAAGAGTGTCTGTTTTTTTTTTTTTTATCCTTACCTTTAAGCAATATTTATATATATATATTTTTTTATTATTATTGTTTTTTATGTTTTAACCTAATTCTCAATATTCTTTTAGTAAAAGCAAACTCTAGCAATTGTCACCAACCCTAAAAACATCCTACAAAAACCACATCATAATGAAAAAAGAATAAGTAAAACAAGAATTAGTAGTCAGTGAACCTGATTATACTTTAAACACTCCTTAAAATGTTTTATCTCATTACTAAAAAAGTTTTATAAAACCGTAAATACTAAATATTAAGAAAAAAATCTTACAAATAGACTACTTAAAATTATTTGACACCCTCTTAGGCAGTGTCTAGCAATCTGCACCTGTAAATAAAAATTGGTTAAACAACCTGTAAAATACAAGAAAAATGATTAATAAGTGTTCAGTCTTTATTATTTTGTTCTCTAGTCTTCGCTCTTGTTGTTTTCTGGCAGCAGGTGGCTACCAGAGTGATGAAATGATTCAGTACAGTGGAGTCTTTATTTTCCCAAAGTTACTGTCTTTTCTGCAGATCGCCCTCACTGAAATGACAGTTACTTCATTAACTGAACATTTCCCCCAGTAAACACAAATGCACAGACAGGCCCCGCCTCCAATAGCTTCCCTCACCGATTGTGAGGTGGTCAAAACCTGCTGTGAAATGTGTTTGATTTCTTGCGATCTTTTCTCTTCGGTATAATCCCTCTTCGAGAAAAGCAAGTCCAAATTGCTTATCTCGCCCAATTTTGTTGCACATATAGATTACACTGGATGATCACAGCAACTTCAACCAATCTTCTGGGTGGGTCAGGCCCCGCCTCCTGGCTTCGGCAGTCGACACCGCCTAGTCAGAACCGACACCACCCGCTGCAAAGAGATTTTCCCAGGTCAGCAGAGAGCTGCTGCAGCGTGAGGGACAGGAGAGGGGTCGTAAGGAAAAAGGAGACCAGGCCCTTCAGATGCTGATGATCACTGCGAGGGTCCGGGTCAGGATGCGATGACACCTGAGGTTCTCTGCCAGCTGTAAATTTAAAGTTGAATTAGACCGCTCGATGACGCCCTATTTCCCCACGCGTCAACAGTGTCAGCCTCGCTGTGACCCCAATAGCAGTAACAAAACTGCTCTCTTCCACTGTGGTAATTCATAATGTATAACAGAAAACCCGTAGTTCGAATCAGTGTAAATCATGACGTCTTTATCCCTTCTCCATTTGCATGCTTCAATAAGAGCCCTTATCTCAGCACGCTGTGCGCTCTGCTTGCCGTCCAGCTTCCCTGACACGACAGTATGTAGTGAATCTCCATTCTGCTCAACAACTGCAAAACCTGATTTTAACTGGCCCTGTCCATCTCTAAAAACAACACCCATCTGTAGAGCACAAAACCTGTAGATAAGTATCAGACCGTAAATCAGAACGTATTTTTTGAGCAACAGAATTCAGCCTGACACAGTCACGCTGTTCCCCAGAGGCGGTGATTTGGTCAGCCATGTTTATTCCTTCATGCGTAAAAATAATGTTTGGTGCCTCCAAAACTCTGCTAATCCGCTGCTGACGCAAAGTAACAATGTGTGAAGTTTTCTCCACTAGGTGTGCAATTCCTGCTGCATGTCTCGTGCAAGGTGGCTGTCTCATTTCAATAGCTTGCAGCTTTATGCTAAGATACATAAGAATGTATCTCTGACCACCTTTTTTCTGAAACAAAATCCCATTAAGCACCCCATCTGTTACTGATGTGTTAAGAAAAAATGGACATGTATAGTCAGGAGTGGCTAAATCAGCTGCTTGTGCTAGAGCCTGTTTTAACTTAATAAATGCCTCCTCAGCCGGTATGTCCCATTCTAATTTAGCATGCAGATTTTTCATACCATGAGCATTTACAAGAGCCCTGAGTGGTGTGGTAAGGTTTGTGTAATTAGGCACATAATGTCTGGAAAAATTTGTCAGTCCCAGAAATGACAGCATTGATTTAACAGTGAGAGGTTTAGAATGGGCCAAAATAGCATTCTTGTGGGTGTCCGTCAGTCCAGCGCCTTGAGCGGTCACCCTTCGCCCCAGGAACTGGACTTCCTGCCTGACCAACTGAAGCTTATCGCGGGAGACTTTAAATCCCTCTTTTCCCAAATGTTGCAACACAACTAGAGTCGCTGTTATGCACTTTTCAACGGTGGGGGATGCTAAAAGTAAATCGTCCACATATTGGGTCAGTACACAGTCTGGAGGGAGCTGTACAGTGCTTAATGACTGCTCTAACACCTGATTAAAAATACCTGGGGATAAAGCAAAACCCTGCGGAAGCCTACTATAACGTAGCTTCCTGCCCCTGAATGTAAATGAAAAAATATCCCTGACAGAAGGATGGAGCGGTAAACAGAAAAATGCATTAGCCAAATCTATGCAGGTAAACCATTTTAAATCAGGAGTCAGTGATGCCAGAGCTGTATACAGATTCGGTGTAGAAATGGGAGGGGTTCTAAGGGCCTCATTAATAGCACGCAAGTCATGTGCCATTCTGTATTTACCAGTACCTTGTTTTTCCACAGGAAGAATAGGGGTGTTATATGAAGAGTTTGATGGTTCTAAAACTCCAACTTAAAGTAAGCCTGCAATAGTGTCTGCAATACCTTCCTCAGCCTGAGGTTTATGTGGGTACTGAGAACGCCAGATTGGATCAGAATGTTTCATCTCAAATGTGATGGGTGTGGTTTGCACTATACCAACATCAGTGGGACCATCTGACCACAAAGAGTCAGGCACGACCTTTAAGGCCTCCACTGCATCAGGATGATCTGTTTTTTCTCTGCCATGATTTCTAGACAGCTGCAAATGTTCCAGAATGGTAGTATCAGAGAGCTGCGTGTCTATTTTGTACATCTGAGTAGAAGGAGAAAAAGAGACTGAAGGTGGGTGTGAACCCAATCCTTTAATTCAACTCCCCTTTTAACCATTCCCCCCAAATCTTTAGCTTGATGTTTCGGATGCAACAAAAGTGATATGTGTGGAAGTGCTTCAGCTCCCATCACATACCATTTATGCTGCTCTGAAGTCAGACGAGCAAACAGTGCAATACCCTTCCTCCCCATAAAGCATGGACCCGAAGCCACAGACCAACTTTGGCCTTCAAGTTCTGTTTCAAATTGTTCCTGACATAAAGTAGGATCGCCCCTCTCATAAAGGAAGGTCACATGGAACAGTTCAGGCGGTGGAACAAAAGGCTGGAGTTCAAGCAGCCAAGGCTTCCAGCATCTCAGAAAGTCAGCCGCAGAAGATTCATGTGCAGACATCGTAGTCAATCTGGCCCAGAAAATATCAGCCACTTGTGAAGTGTCATCCTTCAGCAAAAATTGACCACTCATGGTGTCACAGCAATGCGTACGTCCATTCGGAAAAGTCACCATAAGTCCATCAGGGATACATAGAATAGTAGCACCAAGTTTGATAAGCAGATCTCTGCCTAACAAATTGACAGGCGTCTTTTGAGCAATGACAAAAAGATGTGATAGTCTTTGATCACCCACTGAAACAGGCAATGGTTGAGTTATAGGGAAAGTCATTGGAGCCATATGTAGAGGTGGCTGACCGGGAGGTATAGCGCCCCCTTGTGGGTGTGGGCACTCCCTCACCCAGTGTTCATTGGAGCCACACCTGTGACAACCGTTAGCACCCGGCTGCCCTCTCCCCATGCCTCCAAAATCCCCAAACCTGGCCCCGCCACGTGACCTGCCACGAGGCTGCCATGTCCTATAAGGAGGAGTAAATGGCTTATTCGGTGCAGCTCCAGCATACATCACAGGAAAAGAAGGCAGCACTGTCGCTGATCCAACAGTAGGTGCTGCTTCAGCCACCATCTGTATCACTTTTTTTAGACTGATACAAGTCAGTCAATTTATTCTGAGCCTCTTTTAACTGTAGTTTTAACAAAGCAGTCTCCATTTTCTTATTCTCCTCAGCGTCCTTTAACGCAGATGCTCTCCCTAAAGGAAGCATTAAATCAGGGCCTCCACTCGCCCCCAGTGACACCTGAGATCTGGTATTCTTAAATGGTCCTTCACTCCCCTTGTCTCCCAACGTCTGCATATTTTTGACCTGTAAAACTGTCGTACATTCATCACGTTGACTGGGGCTGGGACCTCTTGAAAGGTCTGTAGCTTGACCCCTTATCACAGATGCCAAAAAAAAAAAAAACAATTTATCTGTGCCTTCTAATTTGTTGCTAACTAAATTTAGTAGGTGTCACTTTTCCTCCCCAGAACACATTCTGTGAGAGACTTCTCTTATAATCCCCTCGGGCACCATGACGAGCCCCCCTGGCCGTCATAAGGCCCTGAAACTAGTTTTTATCTTCTTTTTATTTTTTACCGGGCTTATCAACTAAAACAGAATATAATTTAGAAATGTATATTAACAATTGGGCATCTAAAGTACGGCAGTTTCGTCCCTGTGGAGCAGGAAGTAACCTATATTTAGCTGCCATTGAATATTCGTAACAAAAATCCCAAATGGATTAAAATTTAATAATAAAAAAAATAGGTTATTTATATTAACTATAAATTATTTATTTTAATTGATAAACTATCAATTTTTAGGCCCAAATTTATCCCAATATTAATGCAATTAACAGTAAAGGCAGGCACAGTTTTTATTTAATCTATTTATTTCTTTTTATAGTGAAGGAGTTTATATATTATTTATCCATGCAACATTAACCTTAATAATGTTTTAGGCAAAGCCGAAACGAAGGAAAGCTAAAAAGGTTTATAACGCACTGTTTATCTTATTAATTTATTTATATATATACGGAGATTATTGCCGTTTCATCTAAAAATCAAAGAATTCCTAATAGAGTCCGGCCTGCGCCAAAACTCGGGATGCACTTTTTGGTGAAACACACGAAAAAATAGAATTCTCCCAATATAAGGCAATTTTTATTTAACATTAAAACATATACCGAAAGAAATACGTTTAAAACTCGCTTTGCAACACGAAATCGTCAACAGTTTGCTCCAAAAAAAAAAAAACTCCGCCGGACTGACAGATCAAAGTCCGGCCCAATAAAACTTCCGTGTCACACCGCGGAATGAATACGCCGGTGCACATATGGCTAATTCTGCACTACGATGCTAAACCGTACTCATAAGTAAACCAACCAAGAACAAAATGCCTCCAACAAAACCACACTTCGCCATCAATACTCGAATGACTGTTTAACCGAGCCAAATAAATCCAGTTCGGAAGCTAAGCTACCAAAGATTAGCTGTCATCATGAGCAACCTAGCTCAACCGGAAGCCAAACGTGACCGCTCCGTTATCATAAAAAGTTATTTTATATATATTCTATGGAGTTTATTACCAGTTATCCATAATAACAGTCCTATATATATGTGTTCGACAATGCTTTAGACGTGTTTACGTAGTTGCACAAGGTTGAACGCCTTTATTTCCAGGCGAAAAACTCATCCAAACTGTGCGTTAGCCGTAAGCTAACTTATGGTGGTACTTTAGCTGACTGAAAATGATATTCCCTTATTCCTCTACAATGTCAAGCTTCTACGCTTATTGTCTGTACAAGAAGCGCGGACATTGTCTAGGCGTTTAAGATTCGCAGAGGAATTATGGTTTTAGATTCAGTCGGTTAGTTCCCCTAAATGAGGAGTTTATATACGGCCGGAGTGCAGGAAGCTACCTGGTAGCTACTTTTCCGTCACCGCGACTTCTCCAATCACACACACAAACATCCGAGAGAAAGAAAGCACAACAATTTTCACCGTCTCATCAAACACTAACCTCTACCTGAGCCACCTAAAGCCGGACCTTTAAACACAATCCAATTCACGTGGCTCAATCGTGCGTTTGGAAGATACGCCGGCCTCTCCAAGGTAATCCGTCTAGACAACAGAGAGCGCCCAGGCCCTGCTGACGTCCCTTCCGCTTGCCAGCCGAGGAAAATTTTCCGACAGCGTCCCATCGGAAATGAGCGGCCAACTCTCAAGCCCCCTGGTCCGTACTTTGGTCGACCCTCAACCGAAAAAACAACACGTCAACATTAAATGGAGAACGTTTAAATCGATCAATACCTATTAATTTGGTGTTAGCGCTTTTCCAGATTGATACAAAACCACCCGGGTGTTGATTAGCAAGGATCAATCCAGTCGCTCTCCGATTCTCTGTTGAACTCAAAGAAAAAACACAAAATCACTACAATTGCCACAAACACCTGTATCAATCAGTTATGCCACACTCATTACTCACACTCAATCTCTCCCAGCCCTGAGAAAACTCAAAACCAAATCAAATGCCCGCATCCTCCACCATATTGTCGGCTTTTCTCACAATGTGCTCTGCAACTCACTTCCTGCTCAGAGAGGTGGGGGCGCCGAACTCCAAAACCCCAACGGGAACTGTTTCAAAATAAGACCCAAAGCTGAGAGACAAAGAATTACAAAAATCACACAAAATCAGATCTGTTTTGGAAAAGACGCACCTGCAGATGGGAATCAGACAAGACCCGACTGTCTGACTCGTTCTCTTACAGGGCTGTACCACTTTTATTTCAAGAAGAACAAAGAACATATCACGTGACTCCTCTCTCCTCCTTCTACATCTTGACAGGTCATTTATTTTCTCCAGGTCTCTTGACCTTACCATGAACTGTGTTATAACATGACTTAAGAGTTATAGCTGATCCTCCCTGCTTTCAGTTCATATCTTTACTCAAGAGTTTGTTTACTTAAAACCTTCAACCCTATAAAATACTGGTAACAGAGTCATGTTTTACTACCCTGAATAATATAAACAGGCCTATTACTTCTAAAGCTTAAAAAAGATATAATTAACACATATGTACTGCATAATAAAAATAGCCTTAAAAAAGTAGAATACAACAGTATGCTTTATGCTGTTTTTACTTTATCACCTAATCATGTAAAGCACCTTGAATTACCTTGTGGTTGAAACTGTTGCTATACAAATACAATTGCCTTGCCTTTATGATTGCCTGGAATTCATGATTTAATCAGTTACAGCAAGTTATCCAGATACCGAAGCAGCAGAGCAGTCCCAGGCCATGACACAGCCACCACCATGTTCGACATATTCAAAGGGACGCATACCTTCAAAAAAGTCAATTTTTGCTTTGTCAATCTAGAATATATTTTTCCATAAAATCGTTATTCAGAGTAATCTTACAAGGTTTTCTTTAATGTTAGACGAGCCTTTGTGTTATTTTTGCTAGAGGTCAACCTTCTGTGAAGGTAAATATGTGCCAAAATGTATGTAGTTGTAACTTGTAATGTGAATACTTGTAGAATACCATTTGAGAACTTGAGAAACATAAATCTGATGTTATATGTCAAACAATTCAGCGGAAAACAGAAAATCACACACGTACACAAACTGAATTTCAAATTGTACTAAAACACAAACAAACATATAAGACCCTATGTGAAACAAATGCACTTTCACATTAACCTGTTCTGAATGTGAAGTAACATAAAAATATCCACGTCTCCATTAATTTACATTCACAACTCATGAATTGTTTACAACTGTAAGTCATTTTCTGAAATTTTAAACTTTTGTTTACAACTTCAATGTATTTGTAGGAGACGCCTCTGTGATGGGTGCATGGCTTGCGTGTGTGTGTGTGTCGCTGAGGTGGGGACGCACCGGGGCATGGATGTGTGTATGCGGAAGTATGAATGTGTTAAAATTGAGCACTCACCTGGGGTGAGAGAGGGCTGGTCTGGGTAGCCACAATTTTTGTTGACCGCACCGCACCCTTTAAATTTATCATTTGTGTCCGATTATCTTTTTGGTTTAAGTTGTCATAGTCATCCTACTGCGCCATCATAGCTCTGTACTTTTTTAAATGCACAGAAATGCAACTTTGGATCTCAGCGAAGTATTTGTAACCATAACTTTATTGCGCATCACAAAACTTAGCCACAGGACCCAGCCTCAGCCTCATCCTCTCTGCAGCTAAGGTCTATTTGGAAGCCGCAACATTTGTCAACAAAAAAGGCACTGAATGAAAATCATCAAGCCGGCCACAAGTGTCAAGGATCCAAGTCATCGACAGCAATGAAACGGGGACAAGGGCACCGCAGCTAAGTGCCACATAGCCTACACCACGCTATCCACTCACCTGGAAACAGGTAGGACTGAACCTGTTGTTGTAACTATTAATAATTAAAGTTGTCTGGTCTTCTGAGCATCAATAATTCAATATTAATATAATTATTGATTACGTTCGAGTTTAACCTGTTTATTAAAGATATAGGGGCACCAATCTCATAAATGAGATAATTTTAATTAAACCAGACTGTCAGTCTCTCAAAAAAGTCGTAATACGACCGCGGGGTTAAAACAAACTTTACAGCACACACTGAAATAGCACAGGAAACTTCTCGTTACTTAAGGGAATTTATTAATGAAATAGGTCAACCTTACAGATTACATTTCATTCATAATTTCCATCTATTCTAACGCATACAAAAATATAGAACAAAGTTAACGTCGAGGGAAGGGGGCGTGTGTGTGTGTGCGGCTGTGTGTGTGTGTGCGGCTGTGTGTGTGTGGGAGACAGCGAGCGAATAAGGGGGGGCGGGTTCAGCTTCCACCCTCAATACGATCAATCAAACTCGAGCCTTATCAATTGGCGCGAACGGCTCACAAAGGGAGACAAAGGAAGACCGCGTGGCAACTCAAAGGCTAGTTTCATTAGCAATGGTGGCTTGGAAACGGGGGCGACGGAGAACAGGCCACGGGACCTGTCTAAACAGACACGCGCCGACCGCAGCAGACAAGAAACAAACAAGGAAATAATACAATATAATATACTGCTTCTGGTTGCAACCAAAGTCAAATATTTAAACACAAAAATCATGCACATTCAGGGTCGTTGTTTAGCGACAGACGACCAAGAATACCAGTGGTTAACAAGTTGACAGACTTATTTTAACCACAGAAAACGGATATTAACCGTCAACACCTCTCCTCTACCCAGACCAAAGATATGAACCAGTTTAATCCTACTTGGTGGGGACAGCGCTCCACAGTCCACAACGAAGAACGTAAAAAGTGTCCAGTTTAAAGGAGCAGTTTGCGCAAAACCGAGGTCGGAAAAGCGGACGTCCGAGTTTAGGCGCTGAGGGACTCCGCGCCGATCTCAATAGAGCTCAGATGGCCAGCGGACTACCTGGTACAGGAAAGTCTGTTTGCTCGGCCGATTCACTTCGAAGTTTAAAAGGGAAGTTCTTCCTGGTCCAGCAGGTTTGAATGGAAAAAGGGAAAATGCTAGCAGTGGATTTAAGTGTCTCCTAACCAAAACCAAAAGACGACGATTTCAATATTCGCGCTGCTTTTATCAACTCTGTGATGTCATCACTGGCCACAGACCAATGAGAATGTGTCGAGGGCAGCGCAATGGGTGCTGGGAGATGCAGTTCGTTCATTGAAAGGATGCTGGGAGATCCAGTTCGTCCAGTAAAGGCCATAGCCTCAACACTGTTATGGATGTTAAGCTGGCTGTATTGGTGAATCGATGGTGGCGCACAATCTCCGTGCATTATCTGATCGAGATGTCTGGATCAGGTGGCAAATGCAGTGCGGCCAGTGTTGTTTAAAGGCATAAACTGGTTGAATTGTTTGGATTGAATCCGCTTTGTCATAGATAACGACGGGTGAAATCCGTGCTCATTCGACGGGGGTAAGCCGTA
Source organism: Valencia hispanica (assembly GCA_963556495.2). NCBI lineage: Eukaryota > Metazoa > Chordata > Actinopteri > Cyprinodontiformes > Valenciidae > Valencia > Valencia hispanica. The sequence continues at coordinate 2,776,417 of OY747707.1, forward strand.
TTGCGTCATTTCCTGTAGTCACTGTTGTGCTCCCTGTAATCTGTTTGGTGTTCAGACTCTCTTGAATTGATCTTTTTTTTCTCTGTGCTGAGGCCTTTCTAAGTTATTTTAACACACAAGAACACTAAAACACACGTTTTGTGGTGGTGTACTTTATGTTTTGGGAACTCCTTGTGTTTTCACACAGCTTTTCTTGGGGTGGTAAGGTCTCGCTAGCTCAGTTAGCTTAGCTTCTTTGCGGCTATGGCTACTCTTCTCTCTCCTGTCTCTAACTCTTCTCTTCTCTCTTGCTTTCTCTGTCAGCTTTTTAGTTACTTCCCTGCCTCCTTTAGTGATAATGGTAACTGTAATAAATGTAATATTTTTGTAGCTTTGGAGGCGAGGGTATCATAATTAGAAGCACGGCTCCGTGCTGTTGAAAAATCAGCTGATAGCCGAAGCCCATTAGCCAGCGCGGAGCCAACAAGGATAGAACCCCCTAGCTGTCCTCCGCAAGAGCCCGCGCAGCCGGGACCTCAGGCCGGCTGGGTGACTGTATGTAGGAAGCATAGTTCTAGGACCCAGCCCCCGGGCCACCACCAACCGGTCCGCGTTTCTAACAGATTTTCCCCGCTCAGCGACACACCTGCTGAGAAGCCGACCCTGGTTATTGGCAGCTCCATAGTCAGGAACGTGGCATTAGAGACACCATTGACCATGGTCAAATGCTTGCCAGGGGCCAGAACGGGAGACATCAAATCCTACCTGAAACGGTAGGCCAAAGATAAGCGTAAATACAGGAAGATTGTTATTCACGCTGGCGGTAATGACACCCGGTTACGCCAATCGGAGGTCACTAAAATTTGTGTTGGATGGATTAAAAGTTAAGCCAACAAAAGCAAATTATGGAAATCTCATAAAAATAAATACAACTTTGACTGAACAGAAAAATAAATCTATTAAATGTGGTTTATTAAACATAAGATCTCTCTCCTCAAAGACTTTGTTAGTAGATGACTTGATTTGTGATAATCACATTGATTTCCTTTGTCTCACAGAAACCTGGTTGCAGCAGGAGGATTATGTCAGTATAAATGAGTCCACTCCTTCCAGTCATTTAAATTTTCACATTCCTAGAAGTACTGGGCGAGGGGGGGAGTTGCAACCATTTTTCATTCTGATTTACTAATTAGTCCCAGACCAATTGATAGCTACAATTCTTTTGAACATCTAACCCTTAATTTTCCTCATCGAAGTTGCAAAACATTAAAACCCTTTTTGTTTGTGGTTTTGTATCGTCCACCAGGCCCTTACACTCAATTCTTGGATCAGATCTCAAATTTTTTATCTGATTTAGTATGAAATACTGATAGGGTTATTATAGTGGGGGATATATTCATGTGGATACTGAAAGTGATAGCCTAAATGCAGCCTTTAGTGCTATTTTAGACTCAATTGGCTTTACTCAAAAAGTACAGGGATCGACCCACTCGGGTAAACACACTTTGGACCTTGTACTGACATACGGTATTGAGTGTGAGGAAATAACAGTCCACCCACATAACCCGGTCCTGTCTGACCACTTCTTAATAACTTTTTGATTTACTTTAACTGACCATCTTAAATCTGAAAGAAAATTTCATTATAGTAGAGCTTTATCAGACAATGCTGTAACAATTTTTAATGAATCTGTTCCATTCTTACTTTCCTCAGTGTCTCAGAGTAACACAGTGGATGGCAGCAATTCTATCTCTAACCCTTCAGAAATTGATGATCTGGTTCACAGCGTTACGTCCTCATTGCGTTTGGACAAGTTAGAACAGGATTTTTTCATCATTAATAGAGGCGAATAAAAACAATCCTAGGTTTCTGTTTAGTACAGTTGTCAAACTTACACAGAGTCATAGCTCTGTTGAGCCAACTATTCCCCCAGCTCTTAGCAGTGATGATTTTATGGGATTCTTCATAAATAAAATTAATTCTATTAAAAATAAAATCATTTGCATCCTCCCAAACATGATTACTTCTTCCTCAGGCAATGAGGCAGCATCGGAAAGAACTGTAGAACCTCATTTGTGCTTAGGCTGTTTTGATTCAGTCGAGCTTTCAGAATTATCAAAAATATTAGCCTCATCTAAATCTTCAACTTGTATTTTGGACCCAATCTCAACCAAATTATTTAAAGAAGTGTTCCATTTGGTTCCTGGCCCCATTTTGGATATGATGAATCTATCCTTAGTAAACGGATACGTACCACAGGAATTTAAAATAGCTGTAATTAAACCTTTACTCAAGAAACCTTCCCTTGATCAAGATGTCTTAGTGAATTACAGACCTATATCTAACCTTCCTTTCTTATACAAAGTCCTTGAGAAAATAGTTGCTAATCAAGTCTGTGAACATCTAAACAGTAACGAGCTGTTTGAAGAGTTTCAGTCAGGTTTTAGAGCTCATCATAGCACTGAAACAGCACTGGTGAAGGTTACTAATGATATTCTCATGGCCTCAGATAATGGACTGGTGTCTGTTCTGGTTTTGTTAGATCTCAGTGCTGCTTTTGACACAGTCGATCATAATATTCTCTTAGAAAGGCTTGAACATGTTGCAGGGATCAAAGGAACAGCACTAGGCTGGTTTAAATCATATTTGTCTGATAGATTCCAGTTTGTTCATCTAAATGATAAATCATCTTCACTCTCAAGGGTTACTTGTGGCGTTCCACAGGGTTCTGTCCTTGGACCAATTCTTTTCACCATATATATGCTTCCAATTGGTAGAATCATTAGACAGCATGGGATAAATTTCCACAGCTATGCCGATGATACACAACTATATTTATCCATAAATCCTGATGAACCCAGTCAGTTAGGTAGATTACAGGCATGTCTGGAAGACATAAAAACATAGATGACCCTAAATTTTGAACTTTCAAATTCTGACAAAACAGAAGTTGCTGTCTTTGGACCAGAAGTTCTTAAACAGAAACTGATTAGTCAGTCACTTCATCTGGATGGCATTAAATTGGCCCCCAGTAATAACGTAAAGAACCTCGGCGTTATTTTTGACCGAGACTTGACATTTAAATCCCACATTAAACAGGTTTCTAGGATTTCTTTCTTTCACCTCCGGAATATTTCTAAAATTAGAAACATCCTGCCAAGAAGTGATGCTGAGAAACTAGTCCATGCATTTGTTACCTCAAGGCTGGACTACTGTAATTCTTTACTATCAGGAAGTCCACAAAATGCCATTAAAAGCCTTCAGTTGATCCAAAATGCGGCAGCAAGAGTTCTGATGAATATTAAAAAGAGAGATCACATTTCTCCTGTTTTAGCTTCCCTTCATTGGCTCCCTGTTAAATCCAGAATAGAATTTAAGATCCTTCTGTTTACATACAAAGTCCTTAATAATCAAGCTCCATCATACATCAGAGATCTAATTGTTTCATATGTTCCCAACAGAGCACTTTGCTCTCAGACTGCAGGTTTACTTGTAGTTCCTAGGATTTCTAAAAGTAGAATTGGAGGCAGATCTTTTAGTTATCAGGCTCCTCTCCTGTGGAACCAGCTCCCAGCTTTAGTCCGTGAGGCAGACACTCTGTTTACTTTTAGGCCAGGCTTAAAACTTTCCTTTTTGATAAAGCTTATAGTTAGTGGCTAAGGTCATCCTGAGCTAGCTCTGTAGTTATGCTGCTATAGGCTTAGACTGCTGGAGGACAGACTTACCAATTTTCTTCACTCTGCTACTTCCTTTTCTCCTACGACTCTCCAGTTGTATTACAGTACATTCTGTTATTTCGACTGTTAACTTTGTTTTCTCTCAGTGTTTTTCTCTCCATAGAAGATATACCTGGTCTGGTATCCTGCTTGGCGGCAATGCCCTGTTGGACGGGGGGCATCGACTGGGATGATCCTCCCAGTAACTGAACATCCACTGTGTCCTGTTATCAACTTTTTACTTTCTGTAACATAGAAAGTTCTCTTATATCAGATCTTCTGTTCCTTCTGTGTTTCTGCTCTGTCTTCTCAAACCCCCAGACGGTCGTGGCAGATGGCCGCTCCTACTGAGCCTGGTTCTGTTGGAGGTTTCTTCCTGTTAAAGGGGAGTTTTTCCTCTCCACCGTCGCTACATGCTTGCTCGGTATGAGGGATTGCTGAAGGATTGCTGTGGTTGGAAAGTCTGCATCAACGGGGCCCAACCTCACGCCAATGACTGACGCAATCTGCTGGGATTCCTTAAATAGGAAACTTTTTAACTGATTGGAATGTTTGTATAAATGTATTGAAATGACTTCTTGTTAAGTGCCTTGAGATGACATCTGTTGTTAATTGGCGCTATATAAATAAACTAAATTGAATTCAAAGCAATGTCTATGGATGGATTTTGAATGCGCTCTTGACGAATTGTGATTGTGTTGCGTCAAGCAAACGAAGACATCAAGGAAATGAGTCAAATAAACGCTGATGTTGAATGTACAACCATGGAAACTGAAAAAAGAGAAATAAAACTGACCGCCAAAGCTTCGAAAAATAAGATTGAACGGCTCCAGCATGAGCGCAAAGATGCTGTTAACAAAATCAAAGCGCTTATCCCCCAAATAAAAGCGCAAATGAAATCAAAAGAAAATGTAATTGAAATCCCCTCCCAGCTGGATAATATGAACGAACTGTGTAAAAAGGCAACTGACCTGCACAATGAATTACTGCCACTGCTTCCTGATGACGAAAATGAAAAACAAAAAGTGGTTTTCCAGCATAAAGGATTATAGTTGCGCATTTAAACACAAAGTGGAAAAATGGATACAGAAAAATCTCCATGGAAACTCAAATAAATCACAATTTGAAACAAATATTTCTGAACAAATACAAAACGAAACTGATTATGCAGAGCGAGCTCCTGTTGAAAAAGGCAATGATTTGCAAGCTGGAGATCCTTCAGTACAAGACCCCCAGGACGAACTTCATCCTTGTGACAGCGTCTCAAGTACAAGCAAGAAATCATGCTCGTATCATTCCGTTTCTTCAGCTTCACGCTCATCTGCTCGCTTAAAAAGTGAAACAAATCTTGCAATTTTGGCTGTAAAACAAAATGCATTAAAGGAAAAACATGCATTGGAGGAAGAGGAGCTAAAACTGCGTAAAAGAAAGGAGCAATTTGCAGGGGAAGAAGGAGAGTTAAAGCTGCGCCACAGGAAAGAGCAGTTTTTACTAGAGAATGAAATCACTGAAGAAAAGGCAAAATTAAGCTCTAAAAAATCACAAGGCATTGTTGGTGGGAAAACAAAGTCAAATGTTTCAGATGGCATGAACTCGTACTATACAAAGACACGTTTAAAGAAACTTAATGTCAATGCCACTGAATTTGTACCCTGCCAGCCAGTTAAATCAAAATACAATGCAGCTGAAACCACACATCCAGCTGTGAGGCCTGTGGAGGAAAATAAGCAATTACAGGCATGTTTAACTTTGTTTAACTTGTGAAAGAAACTTAATTTAAGGATGTTCTCTGGAATGGACACTTATGGGCACGTTCACACCGGTCAGCACGTCCAGGCGTCAAATTGCTGAAACGAACGAAAGTCAACGCTTTAAAATTAAAACCCAGCTGCTTGCACACTTTGTAGCCTGCGTCGGCGAGTCAGCGTGTCACGTCATTACGTCAGCGTGCGGGCGTGGATTTGTCTGTTGCTAGTTGTTTACAACATGGCGGATTAATGAAGCCACACAAGCCAGACAACGTGGTCGTTTGCGACGTGTTTGGGTACACCCCATTCTTCAGAGGCGTTCGGACTTTGGAGAGTTTCACCATTTGCTCCAAGAGTTGCGAATGGATGTTTCAGCGCTATTTTTGTCTGTCCCGCGCCCAATTTGATGACCTCCTGACCCGCATTGGTGCTCACATCACCTACCAGGACACCAACTGCAGGCGCTCTATTCCTGCTGAAGAGCGCCTGTCCATCTGTCTTCGGTTAGTGGGTACATTGTGATTCTGGAAATGGTTTTTTTTGCTAACCTACTTAAGCCCAGACATATGTTCAAGCGACATGTAGGTACACTGTATGATAGGAAAAGGAAAAAGGAACATTGAGAAAACAAACCCAACATCGTGAACTAAGAACTACACAACCACATCACACAAGAATGGATATAAAAATACAACAACAACAAAACTCATGGTACCAATAAATCAAGCTCTAGTAATGATAAACTCAGCCAAAGAATATATCTGTAAACACCAGAGACCCCACATCTATGTGTGTGTGTTAGCATGCTGGTGCATATAAGGTTTCTCCATAAGAGTGTTCGATAGCTGGTGTGAGCAGGCATCAATCCGTCTCCCAGGAATCGATGCAGACATGAAGGAGACCGGAGCCAAGACGTCCAAAGGACCCCCAGAGCCCCAGGCAGACCCGAGCGGGGCCAACTGCATCCCCCAAGAGAGGAGCAAAGGAGAACCCCAGGGGAACATCCAGCGGCTACTATGCAGGGGCCCGGGGGGCAGCAGTGACGAGCCCACGGGCGTCGCCGGCAACCAGCCGCGCCAGGGCGGGCCGGTCCATGGACCGGGAGAGCCGGGGCCCAGGGGCGCCCCACCCCCCAGCAGAGACCCGACAAGGGACCGCCCGACGAGGGGCCCCCGGCACCGCAGGGGCCGCAGCCGGCCACCACGCGCCACCACCACCCTGGGCCAATCCCCACCGCCAACTTCCCAGCGCCCCAACCCTGCCCCACGTCGGGGCGCCCCACCAGTAGCCGCAGCGGATGGATAGCATCCCCAGGCCAAGCTCAGCCAGCCCCTGGACACCAAGATGTACCAGCTCCCGAGTCCTGATCCCGCGCAACGCAGAGCGCAGAGACCAGGCATCCAACAAAGGCCAGGGCCGGTCCAACCCGCCAATGAACCGACCACGCACGGTGCGCACAGAACAGGTGATCGAACGAGCAGAGACGCTGGATTTGTTTCCCGCCGAGCCACCGAGCAGGCACCACCCAACAATCCCAAACCTGGCACCCCTAAAAGAGGTGCCCCAACCAACCAAAGGAAGATATCGGCCAAGCGCATCGGCCGACCGACCGACACACCGGCCCCCCCAGACCCGCACCAGGTCCGAACCGGATTGACCACCGACGCACCAGTAGGCAGGGGCATCCGTCACCGGCGGGGAGTGACGGAGGGGAAATAGGCCCCCCATTAAATGTAAGGCCTGAGGTGCGCCAGGCGAGAGGGCAGCCTAAGACCCAACCTGACAGGCAGACAAAGACATACAGACAGTCATACGTTCCCTCCCTCTTAAACACATACATTCTAACTAACTCACCAAGACACCCAAGAAATGACGCTGTACCTTCACTCACACACCCCATACACACTTCAAGCTCCTGGGTCCAGGTACCGATGCCCCAGTAGAGCCACCAGCCCCCGGACCCAGGACACCCCCTACATTCTAGGACGGAGACAAGCAGACCGCCAAGGGCCCCACAGTGGCGAGGCAGCCCGACAGCCCAGGACCCCGACCAGACCACCTGTTCCTCCTCCGGACCCCAACCCCTGATGGCCGGTAGCGAACAGGGGTGTAAGAAGACCCCTAGCCTCCATCCTCCCGCTCAAGTATGGTGTTGATGCGTGTTGTAATAATGTGCATTTAAAACCGAGGGGTGGGATGTGGGGAAGGCAGCCACACATCCCCCAACCCCCACCCCGAGCCCTCAGTGTCTGTATGTGGTTTAACAGTGGGCACCGGCACCAGAGGTGAAGCTGATTGAACCGTTCCCCCTCTGGATGCCGAATACTGTGCCCACCCCAAAGTCCCTACATGTGTGTCGCGGGTGGACAGAGGTGTCCAGGGATGGGGAGGGAAGGACTGGGAGACAAAATGTCTTCCCAGGGAGCCAGCTACCCCACTGACCCAAATAGGCACCGCTGTTCACCGGGATCCACCAGGGGAGGGAGGCCATGGCACGTTCAACCCGGGGCCCACTGCCACAGCACCACCAAGCCCCACGGACCCCAAGGCAGTCCCCCCAGCCCCATCCCAGAAGGAGAACTAACCCCACCCTCACATTCGCTCTACTATCAGAACACAAGACACTAGACACCCAGGTTGAGTTTGCACCACAACCCCCCTCCAGCACACCCCTCCCCCCGTCCAAGTGTCCTCGTAGGGGGAGAGCACCTGTCGCTAGTTAGCAATAGCCTCCCCAACATAAAGGAGGCCCCCGCAGCCCAAACCCCGGCGACGTACCCGGCCAGACCAGGAGCAAACCGATGAACCGGGCGGCCGACCCACCAGGCCGACATCCAACATCCCCATTCCCTTGTGGAGCGACCACTGCTGCTCAATGGCCCGGCAGGCAACCAAACCCAGCGCCCCACCCACCTGCCCTGCACGCCCACTACCCGGCCAGTCCACCCGCAGGTCCGACCGAACCTGGGCAAACGCCCGACCCCAGCGCCCCGCAGCGCACAGAGACCAAGACCCAGGAGCTAAGTCCAGTGCGAAAAAGGACTGATCAGGCCCAGTAAAATGCCACCCAGCCGCTGAGACCAGCAGCCAGGCACCCCAACCAGCAAACAAGGCGAGACGCCATACAGGGACCGGTGATGACAATCGGCCCAGAGAAAAAGAGAGAGGCAGCTGCACATGCCGCCACCGGCCGGCCCCGACCCCCACAGGCAACAGAGACCCCACGCCGGCCGACCCCCGGCCAGGACCACAGCTAAGGGGCGCGGCGCCCCAGAGCCCCAAATCCCCAAATCCCCAGGCCCACCCCAGACCCTACCCAGGCGCAGCATGGCCACCAGGCCATTAACCCATGTCCGCCAGTGCAACCCCCCTAAGGCACAGCATGCAGCCATCAGGAGTTACCACCCAAAGCCACCAAAGCCCAACCCCAGCTTGGGGCCACGACGTCCAGCACCCTGTCCGCCCAGTGATCCCACCCCCAGGGATCCCCCCCAGACGCCTCCAACCCCAAAAACCCCCACATCAGCAACAATATCCTAAACGACAAAACCAAGTGCCCCCCACCCCTACTAGGTGATGGAGCCGATCAAAGGAGCCCAGAGAGATTGATCAGATATGGAGCCAGAGGCCGTCTCAAGACCAATATGGTCCAAAAAGAGATTTCTATACTGATTAATATTAAGAGCCTTTATATTTTTCCAGTTCAGGAGGATAGTTTTCTTAGCGATGCATAAGGCAATGTGAACCATTAGAACTGACTTTATGTCCATGGTGACATCATTTAAATCTCCTAACAGGCAAACTGAGGGAGATGGTAGAATGTTACATTTCAGAAACTTTGATAAATCCTCTCATATCTGGCACAAAAATTTCTTAACGGGTGGACAGAACCAAAGCGCATGAATATAAGTATCTGGTATATTGCTTGTGCATCGTAAGCAGGTAATAGATGATGTAAAACCCATCCTAAACATCCGTTGACCTGTATAGTGTACTCTATGAAGGATTTTGTATTGTATTAATTGCAAATTAGGATTTTTTGTTATTTTAAAGGTTCTTAAACATATCTGAGACCAGACTTTTTGGTCAAAGCTGGCTGATAAATCCACCTCCCATTTGAAATAGGGATGGCTATTGATTCATCTAATGTAGATAAAGTTTTGTATATTTTAGACAGCTATTTGGGGGGGTTGAGATTAAGAAAATGGGATAAAGTCTGTTCCTTCAAATATGTGTTCCAGGTATTCAATTCCATTACACCTCCAGTCTGGAAAACTTATCATACATTTTTTTTGCAAGATGTCGGGGTTATTCCAGATGGGTGTACGTCTGCATGGGATTATTGTGGACTCTGTCATTTTTAGAAACTCCCACCATGCTGTCAGAGAGGAGCTGATATTTATGCTTTTAAACCATTCATGTCGTTTTATATTTGAGCTAATAAATGGTAGGTCTGAAAGTTTTATCTTATTGCATAGTGTCTGTTCTACGTCTATCCAGGACTCATCTAGGTAGCTATGTTTTAACCATCTTGAGATGTATTGGAGCCTGTTGGCTAAGAAATAATGATGGAAGTTTGGTAGATCTAGACCTCCTTTTTCTTTGGTCTTCTGCAGTGTTTTTAAGGTCATACGTGGGGGTTTATCTTTCCAAAGAAATTTAGAGACAGAGGAGTCCAGAGATCTAAACCAGTCTAGTGATGGTTTACTTGGGATCATTGAGAATAAGTAGTTGATTCTGGGCAAAACCATCATTTTTATTTAAGCAACCCTTCCCATAAGTTATATGGGTAGGGATTTCCATCTAGCAAGATCATCTTCCACTTTTGTTAAAAGTGGGATGTAGTTTAGCTTTATTAAATCTGCCAGTCTTGGTGAGACATTGATACCTAAATAAGTAATATTCCCTGACTGCAGTTGTGTATTAGTTGGATTTTGGACAGAACAATTGATTGGAAGAACTGTAGATTTTACCCAATTTAGAGAATAATCTGAAACGTTTGAGTAAGAGTTTATCAACCCGATTACCTGAGAGAAAGAGGTTTGTGAATGCTGGAGAAAAAGTAATACATCATCTGCATAAAGACTGATTTTATGTTCTATGTTATTGCATTTTATGCCTTTAATATTGTGAGTTTGCCTGATTGCTGCAGCTAGTGGTTCAATAAAAACAGCAAACAAGGAGGGAGAGAGAGGACATCCCTGCCTGGTACCTCTCTGAAGATAAAACCTAGATGATGTTTGGTTATTAGTCCTGATACATGCTGTTGGTGAACTGTATAATATTGTCAACCAGTTTATAAAAGAATTTCCAAAGCCAAATTTATGTAAGGTTACAAATAAGAATTTCCAGTTAACTCTATCAAATGCTTTTTCTGCATCTAGAGATAATATATTAGTTTTTATGTTTTTACAGTAAGAAAAATCTATTAAATCTATTAATCTACGTGAATTTGTGGATGAATGTCTCCCTTTAATAAAACCAGTTAGATCAGGATGTGTTATAAGAGGAGTTACTTTCTCAATCCTTTTTGCGAGGGCTTTGCAGATTATTTTAAGATCAACATTAATAAGGGATATGGGACGATAGCTGGTAGGAAACAAAGGGTCTTTATCTGATTTTAGTAGAAGACTAATGTAGGCGGAATTCATATTTGGTGGAAGTCGGCCATTTTCCTTGGTTTCCTGCAGCATTCTTTGGAATGTTGGTGCCAGAATATTCCAGAATTCTTTATAGAACTCTGCTGGAAATCCATCTGGGCCTGGAGCTTTTTTATTGGGCATGCTTTGGAGGGCCTCCTGGAGTTCAGCCGCTGTTAGTGGTAAATCCAGGGCCATCGCTTGACTTTCAGATAATTTAGGTAGTGTTATGTTATCCAAAAATTTTTCAATTTCATGATCTGATGGGTTTATCTCTGGTGAGTATAAACCCTTGTAAAATTCATTAAAGGTGTTGTTTATTCTTCCGGGATCATATACTGTATTCCCGGTCTGATCTTTAATAGCAGATATAATTGTTTTTTCTTTATTAATTTGGCTAACCGTGCCCTGGTTAGCCAAACATCTACCTGATTTATTACCTTGTTTAAAGTTTTCTATCCTAAGTCTTTGAATTAAGAACTGGGTCTGTTTATTAATAATTTCATTTAATTCTACCTTTGCTTTACGGATTTTGCCTAGTCTCTCCTCATCTAGAGAAGCTTCTAATGAATTAATAGTTTCTTCTAATTCCTGAATACGTTTTTTTCTATTTTCTTTTTATTTGATGAGAATGAGATTATTTTACCTCTAATAACAGCTTTCCCTGCCTCCCAAAGAATGGATGGTGACGTACCATGTATATCATTATATTCCAAATAAGAAGCCTACTCTTTTTCAAAATATTTAATAAATTCTTTATCCTTAAGTAATGACATATTAAATCTCCAATTTTTGCTTTGAGGCGTTTCTATTTTATTTACTAAAGTTAGAGAAACAGGAGCATGATCGCTAACAGCTATTGGGTGTATCTCAGTGTCTGAAATGTCAGTCAACAGTGAGCTGCTGACTAACAAATAATCCAGTCGAGAATACGAATGGTGGACATATGAGAAGAAAGTATATTTTTTTGTCATTGGGGTGAAGAGATCGCCATGCATCACAAAGTCCATAATCGCTCATGTACTGTTTGACTATATCTATAGATATCCAGCTGCGCTGAGTCCCTGCTGTGCTGAGCCTGTCTATTTCTTCATTTAAACCAAAGTTGAGGTCGCCCCCAAGAAGAAGCGAGCAATCCATGTGTTCAAGGAGGACAGAGAAGAAGGAATGAAAGAATGAGGGGTCATCAACATTTGGACCATATATACTGAATACATAACTTTTGGTTATGTATAGATAGTTTTACTATAATAAATCTACCCTCTGGATCTGTAGCTGTATCTATTACTGTAAAATTTACATTTTTATTTATTAATATTGCTACTCCCCTTTGTCTAGAGTTATAGCATGCAGAAAACACATTAGGAAACTCAGGGGATTTAAGATCAACTGCAGCTGAGGTAGATTTATGGGTTTCTTGTAATAAGACGACATCTGCCTTCAATCTTTTAAGCTGGTTAAAAATCTTAACTCTTTTCTCTCTGGTGCCAGCTCCATGAACATTCCACGTGACAAACCTTAGAGTAGTCATAGTTTTGAGATAAAAGTTTTAAAGGCCATATCACCATAGAAACAGATAAACACAGGTGTATTATTAGTTTGTGCTTGGGGTTGCCTGATTGAAAATCCAAAAGCCGAGATATAAGAAAGAGAGAAATAGAAGAAAGTTGTGAAGGGTGAGGGGGAGAGAGAAAGAAAGAAATAGTTATGTTATGAAACAATTCTGTGTGTGTGTGTGAGTGATAAAAGAAGGAAAAATGAGTGACAAAGACATTTGGTGATAGACATGTGAAGATGAAAAAAGAAAAAGAGCCAGTATCCCAGTGCTTAGCCCTGGCCCCGCCCACATTGAGTAATGTAAACAACTTTACAGAGCTGTGCTAACATTAGATTATGGTTGACTGATAAAACAACTCTTATCTGACCAGTGTTACATGACTAATAAAGCCAAGGAGTAAGCTGGGGGTCCCTGAACAGCTGCCCATTAACATAGTTTATCTACCACTACTGTAGCTCTGGTGCCTTCACTGATATATTTCTTTCTGATTGGGAACAAAACGCGCCTTCTATCCAGGATTTCCTTCGGATATTGATCATTAACACTGTAATTCGTTCCCCGCAGCTCTCTGCCCTGGCTTCTGACCTGCTCTTTTTGCTTGTAATGCTCGAATTTAGCAACAAATGGTCGCGGCCGGCTGTTGTTGGGCTTCTTACCTCCTAGGCGGTGGACGCGGTGAAAAAGTGATGTTTTTTACCGTGTCGATTGGGAGCTTTAACTGATGTTGGAGAAAATCTCGGACGTCGTCGTCCTCAGCCTGTTCTGGGATCCCGGAAAAAACAAGATTGTCCCGCATTCCCCTGGCCTGTATATCCAAGATAGTTTCTTTCATCCTCTTACTTTCTCCGGAAAGCTGCGTCATCCCCTCGGTGAGTTTCTTTACACTCTCCCTAAGCGTTTGGTTTTCTGCAGCGAGCGATGCTACCTGTTGTTGGCTGAACTCCAGGGATTCCCTTAGAGCTTGAAAGTCTTTATGGAGAACCTCAACCAGGGCCAGACGGGCGTCTAGGCTGGTTAGCTTCTTATCTATTGAGTCCAGGACATCGCTGTAGCTTTTCTCTGGAGAGATGGTGGAGGTGCTGGCCTCAGAACGGGTGCGTTTTTGTGATTGTGTGCTTGTCGGCATAGCAGAGGTGGATTTCTGTGGCTTGCCCATAACAATGTTGTCAAAGCACTCGTCCAAGTAGCTTTCCAGGCTGTGCAAGGTTTCCTCGTCCAGTTTGTTTATGGAGAAATACAAAATAATGGTTATTATTATTAAAAGTTTGCTATATTTGGCTCAAATGTTATGGTTTGTTTTTACCCGAGTTTGTTTGTTTTACCAGTTTACCGCCATATTACTTATGCACAGCTCTCGCGAGACCTCAGCAGCAGCTCATCCGTCTTCTCTGCCTTAGTTCGATTATTGGAGTTCGATTATTGAACAAGGGAGTACTTCTGCGTCTCTGCGTCGTGTCGCCGGGCTGCACGTCAGGTCCGAGGAGGTGCGCGTCAAGCATCTGCGGACCTACGCAGAGGCTACGGGGGTTACGGCGTACCCTACGCGAGGGACACGACGCAGAAGTATAAACCGGCCTTTAAGCTCTTTGGGGTCCTCAGGACAAGATTAGGCAAAGCAAGGCAATTTTATTTGTATAGCACACTTTCAACAACAGGGTAATTCAAGGTGCTTTACATGATTAAGTGGTCAAAAAAATAGCAGTAAAACACAGGCAAAGCATTTAAAGTAAAAACAGTAATAAAGCAAGAAGTACACACAGATTCATCAAAGTATTACAAAGTAGAAAATGTAAAAACATCAGTAAAACAAGGAGAATACACAAAACATACAACAAATCATTACTGAAAGGCAACTCTAAACGGGTACGTTTTTAGTTGATATTTGAAGTGTTTCAGCAGCTTTGCAGTTTTCTGGAATGTTGTTCCAGACTAGAGCATAGAAACTGAAAGCTGCTTCTTAATACTGCTATGGGTTGTGGGTTCTTTCACTTCTTGTTCCTGGGAGCAGAGAAAGCAGGTGTAGATTCAGTGCGCTTTAAAGCTGTCTAGTCTACGTCGAAATGGGAATGGGGTGTTCTACCCGTTAAAATGCCTTTCGGCTGGAGTAGTAGCGTTGTTCTGTGGCTTCTGTGCGAGACTGTTGGACCGAGATAAAACCGGGCTGCCAAGTTCTTCCTTCCTGCGTGTAGTCATCTGTAAAGTTGTCTCATTTCCACATCCAGTGTTTAGATCAAAATTAATCTGAAGATGGTGTAGCTTCCTCTCGATTGTTTAAATTCTCTGGAGCAGTTCCTCAAAGTCCTCAGCTGAGCAAAAAGCGGATAAAGTGCTCTACAAGCACATTTACCATTTATTGAATTCAGGTGAGAATCCTTAAGTAAAGAACAGTGTCTGTATGAAAAGTAGGGAGTTTCAGCTTCCCTCACTGATTCCACACCCTTCATCTCCCAGAATACATCTGGCCACCCAGTAGGATCCTGGTGCTTATGGCAGGAGAAAATCCATATATAAAACCAAATCAAAAATTGATCACCTATCAGAAGGATCTGTTATCCACCATCAAAAGCACTTAAATTATCTTTATTAAACATTAGGACATCGTATCGAATTGATGAATTCATCAATGAGAGCAATTTACACGTTTTCTGCATGTTTGCATCATCCTCAGCTCTGTATTTACAGCCATCACCGTGCACTCTAATGGCACTGGGTTCAATTCCAGTAAGGTGTGTTGTCCAAATGTGTTCCTCTATTGAATTTTTACATAGCAATAGTAATTAACAGTAGCTGGTGGGTGTTTTCCTGATCTACAACTCCGCTTCAAAAATTGGAGAGTGAGACTGGGGTCCAACTGACCCCACAAGAACAGCAGGAGGGATAAACAAACTAGTTACCTCAAAAAGCTACAAAGTTTTAACTTTTAGGGGTATATTTTTTTAAATACAGTTATATTCTTATTTAAAAAATACGTTTAACTAAGTCAAAGTATCTTCAAACTCATCAGCAGTGTCAACTTTAAATAAAATAGCAGAAACAACTGTGATTTAGTTTTCTTTTGATCTTCCTTTCCTTCATACATTTTCAAGTTAACTGTTGGATTAGGATCATTAATAAAGCCTTAGATGGAACATTTTTTATGAGTCTGTAATGGATAAAGACTTTTCAACTGTGTGAATTCTCATTTAATGACAGTTTTGATCTGAAAGGTTTTTCACTGGTATTACAGGGAAAAGGCCTTTCATCTGTATGATGTGTCATGTGACTAGTCAAATTATGTTTCTGAGTAAAACTTTTGCCACAAATTGTACAAGTGAAAGGCTTCTCACCTGTGTGCACCCTCATGTGACTAGTCAAACAATCATTCTGAGTAAAACATTTGCGACAAATCGTACAAGAGTAAGGCTTCTCACCCGTGTGCAGCCTCATGTGACTAGTCAAACTGGAGTTTTTAGTAAAACTTTTGCCACAAATTGTACAAGAAAAAGGCTTCTCACCTGTGTGCACCCTCTTGTGAATAGTCAAACTGGATTTATGACTAAAATCTTTGCCACAAATTGTACAAGAAAAAGGCTTCTCACCTGTGTGAATTCTGATGTGCCTACCAAAAATAGATTTGTGAGTGAAGCTTTTTCCACAGGACAGACATGTAAAACACTTCATACCTGTGTGACTTTTCAAGTGTGATATTAAGTTACTATATTGAGTAAAAAAATCACCACAAATCTGACAACAATACAAATAGTTTTCTGTTTGAGTTTTCTTTTTCCTTTTGGGTTCTAAAATGTTGCACTTCATGGTTTTCTGACATCTCTTATTTTGTTTGGGCCCTTTATCTCGCTTTGATCCTGAGTCTTTATGATGGTTTCCTTCTTGATCCTGGTTCTAAGTTTCATTAGACTCCTGAGAGTTGACTTGGTTCCTGATTGGTTCTGGTTTAATGATACACTTTTCCACAAGAGTAGGGGTCACCATGAATGTATCTTCACTCTCCTGCTTCAATACAAGCAGGTCTTGTTGTTCATTTATGCAGAGCTCCAATGCTTCCTTATTTATCCAGGGATGTTCTGGATCTTGGTGCTCTTCTTTCATGTGAGGAGGTTCTGGTTCCTTCTGGTCCAAACTGGAATCGCACTCCTGTTTACAGAGCTGCTGGTCAGAGAAAACTTCTTCTTTCCAAACATAATCGAGTAGGTGGTCTAGAAAAGCAAAAACAGGAGAAAAGCTTTCTATTCAATGTTAAAGGTCTCATTCACTCAGTTTTTCAATTAATATCCTGTGGTCTCTAGCCCAATTATATGCCTTTTTGTGACGTTTTATGTGGAAAAAGTCTTCACCCCTACAATTGGCTAAATAGAAAAATTTGAAAGTTTAAACCAAGTTTTAAACGTCAAACCTGTATTACAGTCTATGAAGGAAAATCTCTATTCTGCATTCTGATTAAATTTTCAATCTCTTCAAACAAAATGTAAAAACATTATTTTCTATGACAATTAGGTTGAGCTCTTGAAGCAATCTGGGCTTCCTTTAAACCTCAGCAGTAATACAGACTGATCTCCACCATGTCACACTGGAGCAATAACTGAAGAAAAGTGTGCTTCTACCAAGTACAAATACTGTACGCTGTAACACTAATGTTTTAGTCCATAAATCTTGTTGAATGAGTTATCTTAATTGCAGCCCTAGTTTACACCTATCAAATATTTGGTCTATGTTCAAAAATATTTATTTTTAGCTTCCCTTCATTGGCTCCCTGTTAAATCCAGAATAGAATCTAAGATCCTCCTCCTTCCATATAAAGCCCTAAATATTCAGCTCCATCATCCATCAGAGATCTGATTGTTCCATATGTTCTGTAGTGGGAACATTCTTATGTAATTAGGATTTAAGCACATATTCTCTGTCTAGTGAATGTATCTTGGGAAAGATGAGAAAGGTAGGGGCAAGCTTATTGTTCCAGCTTAATGTTCCTTATAAAGATGTGTCAGATCACCAGAGAGACAGACGCCAGGGCAGCAAAATAAGTACGGGACAGTCTGACCTAGGATGTGCTGCTTCATGCCTTGCCATCAGACTGGCATGAACCAATTCTCCAGAAGCTGGACATGAAGGTTGGAGAAGACATGCTGCAGAGATAACCAGAGATAGCTTAATACTATTTAAACTGTTAGTCAGAAAGGTTGGGGAGGGTGATGAAAGAGTATTCTCTGTCCCCTCCATGTTCTGGCCAGACATGTCGGTATTAAATACTAAAACGCCTTCTGGGACTCAGTCTCCTTTTATTATGGACACCCTGAAGTATTTTCTTCCATTACAGTTCCTAACAGAGCACTTTGCTCTCAGACTGCAGGTTTACTGGTGGTTCCTAGAATTTCTAAAAGTAGAATGGGAGGCAGATCTTTTAGTTATCAGGCTCCTCTCCTGTGGAACCAGCTCCCAGCTTTAGTCCATGAGGCAGACACTCTGTTTACTTTAAAGGCCAGGCATAAAACGTTGCTTTTTAATCAAGTTTATAGATATAGTGGCTTAGGTCATCCTGAGCTATCTCTGTAGTTATGCTGCTATAGGCTTAGACTGCTGGAGGAAAGACTGACCACTTTTCTTCACTCTTTTCTCTTCTACTACTCTTCAGTTGTATTATTTGCTGTTATTTCAACTATTAATTTTATGTTTTCTCTCAGTGTTTTTCTCTCCATAGAAGCTAAACCTGGTCTGGTATCCTGCTTAGCTGCAATGTCCTGTTGGACGGGGGACATCGACTGGGATGATGCTCCCAGTAACTGAACATGTGGTGTGCCTCAGGGTTAAATTTTAGGCCCAGTGCTTTTTACTCTTTATATGCTCCCTCTTGGCAGTTTAATCAGAAGACATGGAGTTAACCTTCACAGTTATGCTGATGATACACAGTTATACATCTCCATGTCTCCCGATGACACACGGCCAATGGATGCACTTTTTAACTGCATTTTAGACATCAAATCCTGGAAAGCAGAAAACTTTCTCCAGCTCAACCAGGACAAAACGGAAGTTTTAGTCATCGGTCCTGAGGCTCAGAGAGAGAAACTTTTACCAAAACTACAATCACTGTCTTTTAATCCCTCTTTACAAGTAAAGAACTTGGGCGTGATTTTTGACTCTGACCTAACTTTTATTCCTCACATAAAAAACATAACTAAAATAGGTTTTTATCACCTTAAGAACATTTCCAGAGTCCACCCCATACTCTCTCTGGCCAACACAGAGACACTGATGCATGCTTTTGTAGGATTAATTACTGTAATGCCCTGCTATCTGGTCTTCCCAAAAAGAGTATATTCAATTCAGTTTATTTATATAGCGCCAATTCACAACAGATGTCATCTCAAGGCACTTAACAAGAAGTCATTTCAATACATTTATACAAACATTCCAATCAGTTAAAGTTTCCTATCTAAGTAGGCTCAATTTTCACCTTTTTAGCCGAGCTTTTAATTAATCGATTACTATTTACTGCCCGTCTATTTGCTTTTAATGTTTTACTTGCTTTTATTGATTAATGTTTTACTACTTGGTCTTGTATTTATCTCGTTAATTTTATTTCATTTATTTATTAATTTAGCTACCTATCAATCTACTTATTTATTTATTTGTGTATTTTAAAATGTTAGCCTGTTGTTTTACACGGATAATAAAAACAGACACATCATTCCAGTGCTAACTCGATGGGAGCCCTCTGCCTCGGGAGCAGTGGTCAGCTGTGGCTGCCTGAGCGCTCGCCAGGTGGTGCCTGGGTGGAGGTCAGCATCCTGGCCTCTCCTCTGGACGCCCTGGGTCAGTGCCTCAGCTGATGCTGTTGATCCGCTGCTGCCGGTGCAGATGGCTCCCTTGATGGCGTTTCCTTACCTAACCTGGCTCATCCGTGCTCGGCCCAGTGTCCATTTTATTTTCTATTTTAATGTCCTTTTATTGTTGCTCCTGAGTGTGTCTGCACATGGGGATAGGATTGGGGGGAGAGGGGTATAGTTGTGCTCATGCTTAAACTTATGGGGGGTGGGTGTGGGGGGGTTATTTTTATTCTGTAAAGCACTTTGAACTGCATTTTTTTGTATGAAAAGCACTTTATAAATAAAGTTTTTTATTATTAACAACCCCCATGTCCTGTTATCAATTTTTTGTTATTTTATTATCTTCATTAACACAGCAAAAACTCAAACATCAGTTCTTTTGTTTCTTTTTGTGACTTCTAGAGCCCCCAGTCGGTCGTGGCAGATGCCTGTTCGTACTGAGCCAGGTTCTGATTCTACTGGTCGGGGCCGGATATAGGCATGGGCAAGGTGGGGCAATGCCCCCCTAAATGCTATGTCTGCCCCCCCAAACGTGATGGCATGCAGAAATCCAAAATTTCAAAGATACTTCAAGAAAAATGGTCAGAGTGCTCTCTGCTCTCATTCAAAGTAGCTACTGACTGGTAGATGCATGGGGGAAACTGTCGCTGCACTTGCTTGTCATTCCACGTCTCACTTACTCACAGTCACAGCCAGTGTTGCCAACTTAGCGACTTTGTCGCTATTTCTAACGACTTCTCAGACCCCCTTAAGGAACTTTTTTTCCCAAAAAGCACCTAGCGACAAATCTAGCGACATTTCTGACCACCCTTAGCTACTTTCTGTGAAGCTTTGATGCCGATATTCTCTACAGATTAGACCCGGCGTGTTCTGCATCCAGACACTGAGAATGAGAATGATCTGCGCATGTCCATGCAGCATAACCGCGGTACATCTGACCAATAATAAACTTTTCTCTGTTCATTTCACCCATTTACAAAAGTATATAATCACACAAATATATAAGATCGATCTTTCTTTTATAATCCACACACAAACATGACGCAGAAGCTTGTCCGTACTACGCTGCATCCAACACCTGTGGTGCATTCAAGGAGCGTTTGAAATGCATGGTGAGTTCAAAAACGTAGGACATTTAAAACTTAACAAAAAACACAGAAAATACCATAAGCCACAAGCTTCTGTTTAATAGCGGTTGGCAAGCAACATTCGATGCCTACTAAATATGCAAAATTATTTTTACTAAAATAAGTACAAAAAAACAAAAACTACATTCACTCTATTAATCTCGTCTTCTTGAGATATCTCAGCAATTTTTTTTTTGCAATTTGATATATTTTTTGTACCAGTTCTCTCAACAGTATACTTCAGACAAAATAATATAACATGTTCCACATCCTCTTCTTGAAGACAAAAGTCACATTTCCCCAGTTTAAATAATGTAATGTTTAAACCTATATGACCAAATCCTAATCTAGATATAATTATTTCCTCCTTTCTTTTTCGTTCGGTTATCCTCATTATACCAACTTTCCTTTGAATACATGAACCACCTACCAATTCTTTCTTCTTCTCATTGTTTCTGCCATCTTTCCTTGACCTTTTGAGGCGGCCCTTTTCCGTCTTATGGGTTCTTATATTTTGACATATCTGAGCACACTGGTTTTGCACAGTTTTTATTGCAAACTGGTTTAATTCGTATTGGATGTTTTGGAGAAAAAAATGAAGACCACCAGAACAGTGATGATGTCATCACGTTGACATGAGGAGCCGTGTAAAAACCTTTTTTGATCCATCAGGATCATTTTCGGATCATCATTTTCATTGTCAGTATGTGTCACAGAACTATGACGTTCCCTCCCTTAAACGACTGTTGGAGATCAGGTGGACAAGCCACCATGATGTGACCAAGTGCCTTGTGGAGAATTAGGATGCTGTTATGAGTATCCTGTCAGAAGTTAAAGAAGACAGAGCTGCTGCTGTTGATATCTCTATCAAACCATTTTAGCACCCTGGATGTGGATTTCCCTCCTCTGACAGCCCCTGGTCGCCGTAGCTCCGTAGGAGCGCCGCCTAATCCCTCCCAGCAGCAGGAGCAACAGCCAGACTCCCGCAGCCCTCCACGTCGCGCCAAACCCCGGGCTGCAGCCAGAACTCGCCGAGGAGTGCTCCACTTCACCCCGAACCCACGAAACGAGCCCTCGGCACCGATTAAACATCGCTGCAGTCCTGGGGAAGCTTCTCCACCTGCCATGCAGCAAGTCCTGGATGGTGAGCGATCCTCTGCCCAGCGCAAACATCCGCCTGCAGACCCGCCGCCCACCACACTCATAATCGGGGACTCTGTCATCACAAACGTGAGGATGAGAGGAGCCCTCACACTGTGTTTCCCTGGAGCCACTATCACAGACATGACCGCAGCTCATTGATCAACACAAATCTGTGAGTAAAGTTGTGATTCATGCTGGCACCAACGACATTTATAAACAGCAGTCTGAGCTCCTGAAGCGTGATTTTATTCACCTTTTTAATCTTTTAGAAAACACATGTCTCTGTTTTTATCTCTGGCCCCACTCCCACTGTCGGCAGAGGAATTGGCCGTTTTAGCAGACCTTTATCCCTTAATACTTGGCTCTCCTCTATCATCGCCGTTCACAATATTGGTTTTATAGATAATTTTAACATTTTTTGGGGCAGGAAGCACCTGTTTGGACCAGATGGGCTCCATCTAAATAGACAAGGCACTCGTACACTGACATTGAGCCTGGCATGTCCATGCTCTCCCCCCCCCGTCAACTACACTGGCCACAGCTGCTCCTGCCCTCTCTGATTCCTCCGCCACATCCTGATGTGCAAATGGTCCCTGCTCCTATGAACTCACTCCTGATTTTAACAGTAACTCACATACTGGACTTGGACCTTGTTCTACCTCATTCATACTTGTTATTATCAGCAGAGAGCGGACTAAAAATCATAAACCGGACAAATGCAACCCAAATTTCAAAAAGTTGCCAAAAGCCCCACTTTCAGTAAATCATACAGTCACTCCATCTCCAATCACTATTAATATGGCACTTTTTAATGTTCGCTCTCTGCTGAACAAAACTTTTATAATAAATGATCTGATTTTAGACCATAACCTTCATTGTTTATTTTTAACACAAACTTGGCTGAGTGCAGATGCCCCTGTTGTTCTTACAGAGGCTTCCCCACCTAATTTTAACTTCACTTATTCTACGAGGAGTAGCAAAAGGGGAGGCGGAACTGCTTTTATAAGTTCAACAACACTTTACGCCAAACCTGTTTTATTTGATAACTATTTTACTTTTGAATATAATGCAACTGTTTTTAGCACTCCTCAGATTTTATGTGTCACAATTTATAGGCCTCCTAAAAAGGGTGCACTTTTTATTCAAGAATTTTCAGAGTTTTTATCAATTTTGCACAACTCCTTTGAAAGGATCATTTTAGCCGGTGATTTTAATCTACATATGGATAACATTTTAGACCCTTTATCAACAGATTTTTTTAAACATTCTGACTTATATGGATTTAGGCCAACATGTCATGCAGCTGACTCACACCCTGGACTTGGTCATCACGTTTGGCCTGTCCACCAGCGTGTCATCTGTTGTTGACTTGGCTGTCTCTGACCTCAACTGTGTGTTTTTTAACATCACCAGTTTTATTCAGCAGGAGACCTCTGTGAGAACTGTCAGGAAGCGCCATCTAACCCTGAAGTGGCTGCAGGTTTTCTGGAAATGTAAAAAAAGAATCCGATTGTTTTACCTGCCCCCTGTGATTTTATTGTCAATGATTTTAAAAGAAGGCTTCAGTCCACTCTTGACCGGCTTGCTCCAATACAAGTTAAAAGTTTGAAATCTAAAGCTGCACCGCCGTGGAAAAATGAAAACCTCCGAAAAATGAAGAGAAATTGTAGGGCGGCAGAGAGAAAATTCAGGAAAAGGAAAACCACAATAAACCATCAAATATACACAGATCTTCTCAAATTATACAACAATGCAGTAAGAAATTCAAGAAATTCATACTTCTCCAAAATCATCTCGGAACATAAAAATAATTCCAAAATCCTTTTTTCCACCATTGATAAACTTTTTAACAGAGCTACTACTGCATTTCCTAAAACCCCCTCAAACACTCTTTGTGAGGAGTTCGCAGACCACTTCAGAGGGAAGGTAGACACCATCAGATGTAAGATTTTATCTTCTCGGAGTAACATGGTTTTAGACAAATCTGAGCGTGTCTCTTTACCAGAGGAAATGCTGGACAGTTTTGTCCTAGTAGAAGCTGGGACTCTTGATAAAGTTTTCTCCTCAGTGAGGCCCACCACATGTGTTTATGACCCGATTCCCACTTCATTTTTTAAGCCATTTAATGGATCTTTTAGAGATGAGATTTAATCCATGATGAATTGTTCTCTTCAGACGGGGGTCTTTCCTGCCACCTTTTAAAGGGGCGGTAGTGAGGCCCCCGTTGAAGAAGAACAATTTAGATTTTAATGATTTTAACAATTTTAGACCGGTATCTAACTTACCTTTTTTAAGCAAAATTTTAGAATTTTTTTTTTTAAATTCAAATTAATAATTTTATTAATGAGCACAATGCCCTGGAGAAATTTCAGTCTGGTTTTAGGGTGAACCATAGCACAGAGACGGCCCTTTTGAATATTTTAAATGATTTTTAGATTAAACTATGATGCACAGAGGGTGACAGTGTTGGTTCTACTGGATCTAAGTGCTGCCTTCGATACAGTAGACCACACTATTCTTTTAACCCTTTTAAAACAGATTGGTCTCTCTGGTGATGTTCACAAATGGTTCACATCCTTTCTCACAGACAGGACTTTTATGGTAAGTTTAGATACCTGCTCTTCTAGGGTCCATAGGATTACATGTGGTGTGCCTCAGGGTTCGATTTGAGGCCCAGTGCTTTTTAACCTGTATATGCTCCCTCTTGGCAGTGTCATCAGAAGACATGGAGTCCACTTTCACAGTTATGCTGATGATACACAGTTATACATCTCTGTCTCCTGATGACACGCGGCCAGTGGATGCAGTTTTTAACTGCATTTTAGACATCAAATCCTGGATGGAAGAAAACTTTCTCCAGCTCAACCAGGACAAAACTGAAGTTTTAGTCATCGGTCCTGAGGCTCAGAGAGATAAACTTTTACCAAAACTACAATCACTATCTTTTAATCTCTCTTTACAAGTAAAGAACCTGGGCGTGATTTTTGACTCTGAGCTGACTTTTATTCCTCACATAAAAATATTACTAAAAAAGGTTTTTATCAACTAAAGAACATCGCGAGAGTCCGCCCCATTCTCTCTTGGGCCAACACGGAGACACTGATGTATGCTTTTATCTCCAGTAGAATTGATTACTGTAATGCCCTGCTTTCTGGTCTTCCCAAAAAGAGTATATCAGGTTTACAACTACTACAAAATTCAGCAGCATGTGTCCTGACCTTGAGCCGGGAGCACATTACACCAGTCTTAAAATCATTGCATTGGCTCCCCGTACATTTCAGGATAGATTTTAAGGTTCTTTAAATGGTTTTAAGGGTCTTAATGGTGTTGGGCCTTCTTATCTCTCTGAACTGCTTTAACCATATAAACCTTCGCGGTCTCTGCGCTCCTCTGGCAGCCGTCTCCTTGTCATCCCAAAAGTCAGGACACACACACATGGCGAGGCATCTTTCCAGTTTTATGGCCCTCACCTCTGGAACAGCCTGCCGGAGGACCTCAGGGCCGTGGAGAACGTTCATGTTTTTAAGAGCAGGCTCAAGACTCACCTTTTTAGCCTAGCTTTTAACTGATTATTTTTTATTACTGTTTGTTTACTTGCTCTGCATGTTTTATATGATTATATTTTTATCCGTGTCTTACTATTTAATCTTAGCACATTAATTTACTTTTTATTTTTTTTAACTTTAATTTATCTTATTCCCCGTTCCAGTGTTTCCTCTATGGGAGCCCTCTGCCCCGGGAGTGGTGGTCGGCTGTGGCTGCCTGGGTGCTCTCCAGGTGGAGCTTGGGTGGAGGTGGGGGTCTTGGCCTTGCCTCCACTGGGTGTCAGCGCCTCGGCTGCTGCTGTTGATGTACTGCTGCCGGGGCAGATGGCTCCTCTGATGGCGTTTCCTTGCATGGTTCATCTGCACTCGGCCCAATGTCCTTTTTTACTTTTAAATGTGTGTGTGCATGGGAGTTGGGGGCAGGGGGGTATAACTGTGACCATGCTTTTAAATCTGTGGGGGAGGGAAGGAAAGGTGGTTTTATGTGAGGTCATTTTAATCTGTAAAGCACTTTGTGATGCACCTTCTTGTATGAAAAGCGCTTTATAAATGAAGTTTGATTTGATCTGTACAGAGGCATCGGGGCTATTAATGATGTTAAGGAGGCATAATTTCTTTGAAATAGGAAAATTCCCCCTAAAAGTTCTGGGTTCCTTGAAGTCTGCAAATGCTATGCTGCAGGCTCATTCTGTTGACCTGTGCTGTGCTTCAGAAGTAGTCAGTGCGTCTCTGCAGGCTTTGAAGCAGATGAGAGATGAGGAAAGGGAGACAATAACTAGCATGCCTGTACCAGCTACTAAAAGAAAGAGAACAATGAGCTCACTGCTCACAGGTAGTGTTGAAAAGTGGTTAATTGCCTTTAACCTCAATCTCCCTGTTTTCTGGATGTTGCCATGTTAAGTCCTCTGCACAAAAGGAAAGGAGGTGACAGTGACAAACTTTCCAATGAGATTCTTGTCGCAAAAATAATGTTAGAAAAAGAATTCAAAAACACTGATGATGATGGCAATGTAGAGTTTGAGGACCTCTCCAATGTTTGCAAATATCTACACAGGTATAAGAACTGATGCTATAATGACTGATATAAGCTATGCTGTGTACAGAAATAAATGAATAAAAACAAACAAATACACAAAAAAGAAAAAAAAAGATATAAATAAAATAAAAGTCAAAAAACTGAAAGGACAAACAGATTTAAAAAGTTGAAAAAACCCACAAAAACAAAAAGATAAATGCAGCCTCAACAGGGCACAAGCCAGTGTCCTATTTGCCCAAGCCCGGGTAAATGCAGAGGGAAGTGTCAGGAATGGATCAAAGCAGAAGATAGATTTATGGAAAGATGAATTTATATGATGATAGCATGGTTTTTTATGCATTTTAGGGGTTTGGGGGGATGTGACACCCCAAACATTTTCAGTATACCCAGACTCGCCCCCCTGATATTTTACTTGCACCCCTTAGTGGGGCTGGCTAAATCCAGCCCTGCTGCTGGAAGTTTCATCCAGTCAAAGGGTGGTTGTCCTCTCCCCTGTCGCTACATGCTTGCTCAATATGAAAGATTACTGTGAAGTCAACAATAAAGCAAGCAACTGTCTATTGTCACTACATGTCCGTCCAGGAGCAGTGAATGCAGCAAGCTGGGCGATAATCCAAAAAATTTACTAATACCAAAATGTATTTGTTACTTTATACACTCAGCCACTGGAGTTACCGTATTATACCAGGAGGAAGAACCTGGCAGCCTGGTGTTATCTCGGTCCAACAGTCTCGCACAGAAGCCACAGAACAATGCCACTCCTTCAGCCGAAAGGCGTTTAACGGGTAGAACACCCCATTTACAGTTTGAGGAACACTGGCCTGCACACTGAATTTACACCTGCTTTTTCTGTTCCGAGGAAGAAAAAACAAAAGAAATTCCAACCCAAAACAAGAGATCCCACTCCTCCTGGAATTACGCTGAGAAACAGACTCGTAGCACCCAGTTCCCAGAAAGGCGACGCAACCCCTAGGACCAGTCAAGGTTACCAGGAGAAATCCATCCACATGAAGCGGACACATAAGAAAGTTATAACACCCCAGTTCTCATCATACATGACGGATCAACAAATTGTATCAAAGGGTTTTGTACCCAGAACACTAGAGTTTATAGTTTCTCTAAAAATACAGTGAGAGAAAAATCAGACAAAATCCTGACAATCTTAGATCATTACCAGAAACTGGAAAAGTTAGTTATTCACGCAGAATCAACTGATGTAGGCAAGAAATGGTCAGAGATCCTGACAATCATAGTTCAATATCCGAAACTGTAAAGGTTTGTAATCCACATAGGATTAATTTATGTAGCCAAGAAACAGTCAGAGATCTTGAAGAGAGACTTCTCTGATCTGCTACAGAGACTTGATGGACTTGACTTTTTGTTTTGTTTTTTGAATCACAAAATCATGTAAAGCACCTTGAATTACGCTGTAGTTGAAAGTGTGCTATACAAATAAAATTGCCTTGCCTGGCTTCCCTTAACATAAACATCTTTACTAGCGGACCAGTCCCTGAAGGAAATGATGAAAGGTACAGTAGACTTCGCATGCTCCATAAATGGTTAAGGAGACAATCCGTAGAAAATCAAACTCATTATTTTATAATTTTAAAATATTTGGATATGCCAAGCACTTGTTCAAGGAAAAACCATGTTATCTAAACAGAGCTGGAGTGAGACTGCTGACCTCAAATGTTCTTTTATCTGAATCAGAAAGCTAAACACGTGATAAAGCATCCGAGAGCTGACGAAGCACGGCCCGTGGATACTATCAGAGAACAAACATTTCCCCAAGCACTCCTAGTTAAGATGATGCCACCAGCCGAAACAGATGCACAACCCGCAGAGAATGACAGAACAAACACGTACACTGATGCACGTCTGCACTGATAGAATCTACTCCTCCAAATTACAATTCTTTAAGCGAGAGCAGAAAACACAGACGAGGTAGAGGCGTAGCCACAATTTTCCATTATTCAATTCACTTTAGAAAGGTATCCGTGGGCACATTTGACTTTTATGAATACCTAGCCACCCAGATAAATGAGCCCAAAAGTGTTTTATTCCTTAATATGTATCGATTATGACCAATTAATTATTGTGGGGTACTTCAACATCCATAACGACAACCCCCAAGATAGACTAGCAAAAACATGAGGTGACATTCTTCATAAATTCAGCCTGACCCAGTATGTAAAACAACCAACACACAATCAAGGACACACTCTGGACTAGATATGGGCATTCGATTAAACTGTCCCTGCGACTGCTGAAGGAGGAGCAGCTGCTCTCTGTCTCTCTCCAGATCCATTCACTTTATTTTATTTTCTGTTTGCTTTTCTTATTTTCTTTTCTTAACTTTTTCTTAGTTACTTTATCTACCCAGCCCCTGGAGTTTCTGTATTAGACCAGATCTCTTCTTGGATTACTTTTTTATGGACTTATCAACATGGTTTTTTGCTCAGCTGAGGATTTTGAAAAACTGCTCCACAGAAGTGAGGGCATTGAAACGAAGCTACGTCGTCTGGAAATTAATTTTGATCTTCACGCTGATTATGGACAAAACGACACAACTTTACCGTTGAATACAAACAGGGAACAGCCTATCAGCCCGGTGTTACATCGGTCTAACCGTGTCACAGAGACTCCCTACAGGCGTCTGAGCGGCAGAACTCCGCACTATAATGAAAACTGGCCAGCTTTAAAACGCATTAAATCAACCCCAGCCTGTTCTCCGAGGAAGAAAAAACAAAAGAAACTCCGGCACAGAGAAACCTCTGAACCCAGAACTGCCGCTTCTGCTAAAAGTAAACAAAAGAGGTTTCAGCCAAAAACAAGAGATATTTCTCCACCTGGAATCCCGCTGAAAAACAGATTCGCAGCCTTGAGTTCCCCTAAAGATGACGCAGCCCCTGGGACCAGTCAAAGCCACCAGGAGAAACCCAGCCGCATCAAACGGACACATAACAAAGTAAGAGCCCCCCCAGCAAAGATTGTTATCATACAAGATGGATCAATTAATGGAACTGAGACTTTTTGTAGCAAGAATACCAAATTTTATAGCTGCTACAAAAATACAGTGAGAGAAATATCAGAAAAAATCCCTAAAATCTTGGACCAACATCCTGCTTTGGAAAAGCTCGTCATTCACGCTGGATCAGCAGATATCGCGATGAGACAATCAGAGATTCTGAAGAGAGACTTTTCTGATCTCCTACAGAGACTTGATGGACTTAACGTAAACATCCTCATCAGCGGACCAGTCCCTAAAGGGAATGATGAAAGATTTAGCAGACTCCGCATGCTCCATAAATGGTTGAAGAAACAATCAGCTGAGAAGTCGTTCACATTTATTAATAATTTCAAAGTATTTGGAAGTGCCAATCATCTGTTCAAAGAAGGGATGCGCTATTTGAACAAGGCCGGAGTAAGGCTCTTAGCAGCAAACATTCTTTCTTATCAAAATCAGAAAGCAAAACACTTGCTCCCAAAAGCTGACCTTGAGGCGCCCATGGATATCAGAGAACAAAAACAGCAAGTCATGATGACACCACAGGACCGAACAGATAAACAACCATCAGAGATTAAGTCTTCATCTTCCTGTGACTCAGCCACATCAAATGAGTCTCCATTTAGAAACTTTACAGACAGACTGAACGAGCAAATCAAATTTGGGACACAATTAACACCTAAACTTAGACTACACCAAACGCCTGGGACTAGTGTCAATAAGCCTGGTAGCATCCCCCCACTGATTATTACAGATATTTGATATTTGAGGGAACCGGGCAACAAATCCACCCCTACCGTCTCCAAGAATTCACCCGGCACCCCTGAGGCTATATCAGTGATTATCAGCAGCAGGAAACATAAACCGTTAACCACACGCTCTCATATTAAACAAAATCTCAAATTGATAACCTGTCAGAAGGTTCAGCTGCCCATCATCACAATACTTAAGTTAGCTTTATTAAACATTAGATCTCTATCCGGGAAGTCTTTTCTTATCAATGACTTCATCACTGACCATAATTTACACGCCCTTTTTTTATCAGAAACTTGGCTAGATGAAAATAACGAAACAACTTCATTAATAGAATCTAGTCCTCCAAATTACCATTTCTTAAGCGAGAACAGAAAACACAAACGAGGCGAAGGTGTAGCCACCATCTTTCACAACTCAATGAACTTTAAAAAAGGTGACTCTGGGCACGTTTGATTCTTTTGAATACCTAGCCACCCAGATAAATGAGCCTAACAAAGCGTTATTTCTAAGTTTATATAAACCACCAAAACTTAACTCTAACTTCTTTAATGATTTCAATGACCTTCTTTCTGTAATATGTATCGACTATGACCAACTAATCATCGTGGGGGACTTTAACATCCATACCGACAACCCCCAAGATAGACAAGCAAAAACATTAGATGATACTCTCCACAACTTCGGACTGATCCAGCATGTCAAACAACCAACACACAATAAAGGACACACTCTGGACTTAATTATCAGCAAAGGTTTAAATATTTCTGACATCTCTGTAATTAATATTGCATTATCTGACCATTTCTGTATTTTCTTTGAAAGTACCATCTCTGCTAAATTATCCAGCCACAGTAAGACCACTATAAAAAAGCGTTTTCTAGGGGACAGTTCAGTAGAAACCTTTAAACGTATTTATCCTTCCACCACATCCCCCTCATCTCCCAACTCAAACTCAGTAAATAAGTTGGTAGATAATTTCCTTGCGAAAATCTCAGACATCATGGATTCCATTGCTCCAACTAAAGTGAAAGTAGTCTCAGGTAGAAAGAAGTCTCAGTGGACAAGTAATCCACTCGTACGTAGTGAAAAAAGAGTGTCAACGAGCCGAGAGAAAATGGCGGAAAACTCGACTCCAGGTTCACTGTGAGATCTACAAAGAGAGACTGAATAGATATCAGCTAACTATAAAAGATGCTAGGGAATCGTTCTTTGCTGAAATCATCAACAGAAACATTAATAATGCACGGACTCTTATTTGCAACAGTGGAAAGACTAACTAATCCTTTAGTGACAGTAGCCCCTGAACTAAATTCTACCAGGGCCTGCAATGAATTTGCCAGCTTTTTCACTGAAAAGATTCTAACAATTAGACGGTCAATCTGTACCTCAATATCGAACCCACAACCAGTGCTATCCCCAATCAACAACAATGTAGAGATAATGTCTGAATTCCACGAATTAAACCAGAACAGCCTTGAAAAAATCATTCTCCAATTAAGCTCCTCCTCCTGCTGTCTTGATATCCTACCCACAGCTTTTCTAAAGAAGGTTCTTCCTGTTATCGGTTCCGATCTTGTTCAAATAGTGAACTCATCACTGCTATCAGGTGTCTTCCCTCAGGCTTTAAAAACAGCAGTTATTAAACCACTGCTAAAGAAGAAAAATCTGGACAACACGTTAATGCAGAACTATAGGCCAATCTCTAATCTCCCATTCATCAGTAAGATTATTGAAAAAGCTGTGTTTCAGCAGTTAAATGGCTTCATAACAATGACAAACCGTTTTGATGCTTTTCAGTCTAGTTTCCGCGCTCACCACAGCACCGAGACTGTCCTCGTCAAAGTATTTAATGACATCCGCATAAATACAGACTGTGGAAGAACCACAGTGCTGGTTCTGTTGGACCTCAGTGCAGCATTTGACACTGTTGATCATGATATTTTATTGGAACGACTGGAGAGCTGGGTCGGACTCTCTGGTACAGTACTTGGCTGGTTCGAGTCTTACCTAAAGAACAGGGACTTCTATGTTTCAATAGGAAACTTTTCATCAGAACGAACAGAAATCACATGTGGGGTGCCCCAGGGCTCCATCCTGGGGCCCCTCTTATTTAATATCTACATGCTCCCACTAGGCAAGATTATAGCAACCAATAACATTAGCTACCATAACTACGCAGATGACACTCAGCTCTACATTACAATGTCACCAGGTGACTCTGAACCCATTCAAACCCTAAATCAATGCATTGACCAAATAAATGGATGGATGTGCCATAACTTTCTCAAGCTAAATAGAAACAAAACTGAAGTGATTATTTTTGGACCCAAGGAGGAACGATCAAGAGTCAGCACAAAGCTTCAATTAATACAGCTAGAAACCTGATCAGGTTCGAAACCTAGGTGTAGTAATGGACTCAGACCTGAACCTCCAGGGTCACATAAAGGCAATAACAAGGTCAGCGTTCTATCACCTGAAGAACATCTCTAGGATTAAAGGACTGATTTTGCAACACGACCTAGATAAACTCATCCATGCGTTTATCTTTAGTCGGATTGATTACTGCAACAGCATCTTCACAGGTCTGCCTAAAAAGTCAATCAGACAGCTGCAGCTGATCCAGAACGCTGCCGCTCGCGCCCTCACTAGAACCAGGAAAGTAGAGCACATCACCCCAGTTCTAAAGTCCTTACACTGGCTCCCTGTAGCTCAGAGAATAGACTTTAAAATACTTTTACTAGTTTATAAATCATTACATGGCTTAGCACCAAAATATGTTGAAGACCTGTTGTCATGGTACCAACCACCAAGACCACTCAGGTCCTCCAACTCTAGCCTACTAAACATCCCTAGACTCAGAACTAAACATGGAGAAGCAGCTTTCACTTTTTATGCTCCCCTTATCTGGAAAGGACTTCCTGACGAGTGTAGAGCTGCTGAAACTCTGAACTGCTTTAAATCGAGACTAAAAACCATCTGTTTAGAATTGCCTTTGAGTAAATGCTTGATGTCATATGTATGAAATGTGTTCATGCTCTCTTGCTTTTTTTATTTTTCTCTTATGTTTTTTTTTTTAAATCACCAAATCATGTAAAGCACCTTGAATTACCCTGCTGTTGAAAGTGTGCTATACAAATAAAATTGCCTTGCCTTGCCTTGCCTTGCCTAAACAGTCTTCATCGATCATCGGGAGAATTGACGATTGATTTTCGATTAATCGTTGATATTTTTATATTAAAATTCAATGTTCTATATTAAAAGGCAGTGAGAATAGAAAAATGTTTCCTCATTGAGATTGTTAGGTTATTTTAACTCACAGGTTTACCTAGAAAGAAAAGCACGCACAGAGAAGATGTGAAATGTGTTTGCTCCTGAGGGAGAATCATGCAGTAAAAGAAACTGACACACCAGTCGTTGTTCTGATCCAGCAGAGTCTCAAAGATGTTGAGAATCACAGCTTCTATTTATTCACACAAATGAACAGTTTCACCACACCCCCATTGTCCATTGTCTTATCTTATCACCATACAACACACAGCAGAACTGTTTCTAACACAATGGCACTTTGTAGGTTTGTTTGTTTGTTTGTAGGTGCATCCTGTTTGGACAGCATATTTTTACAAAGTCAGCTCCTTATAAGCACATTTCCTTAAGAAGGTTCTTACCCCCACACTAAAAGTTACTTCCCCTAGTCTTGTCACACAAAGTTAAACAAAAGAACAGACTGCATTTATCACATTCTCCAACAGAGATCTTCATTACAACTGGGACACCTCTTGTGGAAGTTAAACGGAATTAATCCATTAATTCTGGAATCTGGTTTCATTCAATTTCCACCAGTCTGTAGGGGAGCAATCCAGGGGTGGCGGAGCATCCCTCAGAAAGTAATCGGTGAGGAAGTTTCTTTGCTCATTGTGCATCTCGGCTCCTCCGTGCTAAACACAGACTTTATGCTAGGTTTAGACCAAGGGCTGGATGCTCCGCTTCTAACCAGGGTTGGAAGTGTGTTCAAGTACTTATACACAGCTTCGCAGTGTTGGCAGTGAACCGAGACTTTTTTTAATTAGTTTTTTTAGTCAAAGTGGTCCCATGCCACACTTTGCTGCGACCTCTTCATGACAATGCTACTTTTGAAATACACAGAAACTGGCAAGAAACTGAGTCGGCCTGTGGGTTTTTCAGACATCACCCTCGTGTGGTACAGTGTTTAATTACTGCCACATAGCAAAATTAATTGCATTCCTTCAAAACTCACACTACGCAACAGAACATGCATTAATTGATCGGTTAAAAAAATGCCATCGATGAATTTCTTAATGGTCAATTAATCGATCGTCGATTAATTAGGCCCATCCTTACTCTGGACTTAATTATCAGCAAAGGTTTAAATATATATCTCACATCTCGGTAATTGATATTGTGCTATCTGACCATTTCTATGTTTTCTTTGAAAGTACCCTCTCTGCTAAGCCATATAGCCACAGTGAGTCCACTGTAAAAAAGCGTTTTCTCACAGACAGTTAAGTTGAAACCTTTAAACGTATTTACCCTCCCACATCTCCCAACTCCAACTCAGTAAACAAGCTGGAGATAATTTCCTTGTTAAAATCTCAGACATCACTGATTCCTTTGCTCCAACTAAAGTTAAAGTAGTCTATGGTAGAAAGAAGTCTGCGTGGACAAACGAGCCACTGGTACGTAGTGAAAAAAGGGAGCATCGACGAGCACAGAGAAAATTGCGGAAAACTCGACTGTAGGTTCACAGATATCTACAAAGAGAGTGTACAGATATTAGTTAAGTTTAAAAGATGCTAGGGAAACTTTCTTCTCCGAAATCATTAACAGAAACAGTACCAATGCACGGACTCTATTTTCAACAGTGGACAGACTAACTCCAGCAACTGAACTAAATTCTACTAGGGCCTGCAATGAATTAGCAGCTTTTTTCACTGAAAAGACTAACATGTCAGTTTGTACCTCAGTACCCAATCCACTACCAGTGTCATCCCCAATTATCACCTTTGTAGAGAAAATGTCTGAATTCCATTAATTAAACAAAAAACCTTGAATAAATCATTAACTAATTAAGCTCCTCCTCTTGCTGTCTTGATATCCTACCCACAGTTTTCCTTTAGAAAGTTTTCCCTGTCATTGGGTCTGATCTGATTTAAATAGTGAACTCATCCCTCCTGTCAGGTGTCTTCCCCCAGGCATTAAAAACAGCAGTTATTAAACCACTGTTAAAGAAATATAATCTGAACAACATGTTAATGCAGAACTACAGCCCAATCTCTTCCATTCATCAGTAAGATTATTGAAAAAGCTTTATCAAGTTAGTAGTTAAATAGCTTCCTAACAATGACCAACCGCATTGATGTTTTTCAGTCTGGTTCCCGTGCTCACCACAGCACTGAGACTCTCCTTGTCAAAGTTTTAATGACATCTGCAAGATGTGGCAGAACCACAGTGCTGGTTTTGTGCGACCTCAGTGCAGCATTAGACACTGTTGATCATGATATAATATTGAAACGACTGGAGAGCTGGGTCAGAATCTCTGGTACAGAATTTAGCTGGTTCGAGTCTAAAGCCGCGTTCACACCGGTCAGCGCGTCCAGGCAGCAGGGCAGCTAGATTACATGCAAGTCTATGGGATCTACGCATCTAGTGGGCGCCAAGCTGCCAAGCAGCAAGTCGCGCGCGTCGGCGCAGCTGGCATCAGCGCGTCCACGCAGCTGATGCCCGGACGCCCCGACGGACCGTCGGGGCGTCTGCTGCTCAAGTTGGGAAAACTGAACTTTCGGGCAGCAGACGCGTGGCGTCAACCAATCAGAGCGACTCGTTGTACTGACGTGGTAACTCCTTCCATGGGGGAATCGGCAAATTTTTTATTCAAGATGGAGGACAAACTGATCGTCGCTGTATGTAATGTCTGTGAACTGTATGACCCGTCTTCGTCTTTTTACAAAGACAGGAAGAGATCGGATCTGATTTGGAGGAAGATATCGGAGGATATTGGAGTGCCAGGTAAGCAGTTAAACATAGAAAAAAATATTTTTTCTTTTAACTTTCTTGTTATGTTAGCTAACGCTACGCTAGCCAAAAGCGGTTAGGGCAACTACGGTACTAAATACGCATTACCAGTTTCCCATTGTGTATTTAGACGAGATCTGCAAAAAACGGTGGAAGACATTGAGGGACACATATGTCAGGCAGAGCAGAAAGGAGAAAGAGAGAAGGAAGAGCGGAGCAGAAGGAGGGAAAGTGCAGAAATGGAAGTACCTCTCTGTCCTGTCCTTCCTCGAACCCTTCATCGCCCCCCGCGAAACATCGAGCAACATGGGGGTCGAGGAGGAG
Source organism: Valencia hispanica (assembly GCA_963556495.2). Lineage (NCBI taxonomy): Eukaryota > Metazoa > Chordata > Actinopteri > Cyprinodontiformes > Valenciidae > Valencia > Valencia hispanica. Next base: position 2,812,846 of record OY747707.1, read on the forward strand.
CAGGCGGAGGGGTATGACCACCCAGAGGAGCCAGAAGAAGAAGCAGCAGGGCGGTTAGAGGCAGAAGGTTGGTGATTTTGAGAAGAAAACCCAGACATAGTGGCACACAAACACACACAAAAACGTGCTCAGAAACATGAAAATAATTATTGTAAAGCTGAAACCTACATCATTTTGCTACTACAAAGTTTTGCTATTTATTATTAGTGCTAGCAGTAGAAGTATTTGTGATCTTGGTATAAAGCATAATAAACAGGAGGGTCAATAATATTCCTTTCTGTCTTGACAGATCCAGCTAACATGGAGGCAGGTGACATGGCTGAACCAGAGTCCCCTGGCCCTTCCTTTTCTGCTTCTGACCAGCCTGGCCCTTCCTCTGCTGCTGCTTCTTTTTCTGACCAGCCTGGCCCTTCCTCTGCTGCTGCTTCTTTTTCTGACCAGCCTGGCCCTTCCTCTGCTCCAGCACCTGCAGGTGTGTAGTGCTGTTTGGAAAGGTTGGGAATGTAGGTTTTATTCAAAGATGTCAATCTGTTTCTTTGGGTTCCCAGACACTTGGCGAATTACTTTTTGTACTTTCTGAAATGTCTGTGTATACCCTGGAATTCACACTCAGCCTTTCATACAGACTTAAAATGTTGCTTATAATTTTATCTAATTTGTATATTTGTTCAACATAATTGTAAGCATTTTTAACACATTTTTCTACTGTGTTTTTTCACAGGCCCTCCAAGAAAACGAAGGCGGAGGCAGCAGGACTTGTCAGTGCCAACAGAGTTCCAGCAAAAGCTGCTTGATGCGCTCAAGGCCCGGCCTGAACCAGCTCCTGCTCCTCCTGCAGATGATGAAATGCACTTCCTTCTCTCTCTTCATCCTCTCCTGAAAAGGGTGTCACCTCTAGAAAGAGACATCCTAAAATTTGACATTCATAGACTGATTTTTGAAAGAATGAACAATTTGACCCATTTGGACAATACTCAGTAGTTTTACTGATCGGGCTGACACCTTTTTCAGGGGAGGAAGGAGACTCCTTTCTGTGTCCCTCCTGTCTTCCACCGCACTTCCTCCAAATAAGGTCCTTTCTCTTCCTGTTCTTCATTTTATTGTTTGTTTATTATATGTATATATGTTATGTATTTTTTTATATTAAATATTTTTATATGTAACATTTTGGTCAGCTACTTTCCTTAATTTAATTCTACTGTCCTATGTAATGCCATTTGGGTGAAAATATTGTTTTTAATAACAGCTAATAATTACCTTAATGAAATGTACCTTTTTATTGACTATATAAAATACCACAGAAGTACAAAAGCAAGAACTATTTGAGTTTATTTGATTGATTTCACCATATCCATAGACGAGTTTGTGGGAGAAAGCAGAGCAGTCTGTCAGTCATTACCTGGAAACGAGAGGTACAGGTGAACAGGTCAAAAGTATATAGGTACAGAACAAACAATAATCCATAAATGAAAGGGATTTGTGAATGTATATATGAATGTATAGAGAAAAACAAATTAATAAATATAATATAGTAAATATAGATGTGGAAATTTTCAGAAAGTTTTGCTCTTAATTTTTTTATTGGGTGGCTCTTAAAAGAGCCGTTTTGGGTCAGTCCTGTATGGACATGACTATTCTGCCGGCTGCCATGGCACTGCCCCCTCCTCACTGAGGTGGGCCATGAAAACTTCTCTGGTCTCCACGGCCTCTCTGGTTGCGTTGTTGGCTCCGAATCGCCCCACAGCTGGAAGTGGTCTTTCTCCATGAGCAGCGGCAGCTCCCCTCACTGCAGGTACCTGGCCATCTCCAGAAACCCTCATGAAGTTGTGGAGAACACACGTCGCCTTCACACACTTCTCCACAACTTCGGGGTTGACTTCCAGTCTGCGGTGAAACATTCTCCGCTGTGCAGACCAGATCCCGAATGCATCTTCCACCACCAGCCGGGCCCGGGAGAGCCGGTATTTGAAGACGCGCTGCTGATCCGACAAGATCCGCCATGTTGTAAACAACTAGCAACAGACAAATCCACGCCCGCACGCTGACGTAATGACGTGACGCGCTGATGCCCCGACGCGCCGACGCAGACCACAAGTGTGCAAGCAGCTGGGTTTAAATTTTAAAGCGTCGACTTTCGTCCGTTTGAGCGATTTGGCGCCTGGACGCGCTGACCGGTGTGAACGCGGCTTTAAAGAACAGGGACTTCTTTGTTTCAATAGGAAACTTTTCATCAGCACAAACCGAAATCACACGTGGGGTGCCCCAGGGCTCCACCCTGGGGCCCCTCATTTAATATCTATATGCTCCCACCAGCCCAGATTATAACAGCCAATAAGATTAGTAACCATAACTAGTGTTGGGCATCGAGAATCAACCATCGATTGGAACCGGGACTCAAATGTCGATTCTCCCGGAAACGTTCAATATTAAAAATTACGATTCCCAGTTTTGATTCCCGGTCCGCCAACCAGAAGAAGAACCCTCCGAATACCAACGAAGAAGAATCCGTCAGAAGTGTTAGCGTTACTGCCATTGGAAGGTGTGTGGAGACACTCTAAGATTTGTCTTCACTTTAGCAAACAAAACAACAGAGCTCAGTGCTATACCTGTAAGAAATAACAGACCGTTCTGTGTTTGACGTGCTGCGCTGGCTTACCTCATTAGCTCTTCCTGCCGGATCCAGCCCAGCCCACCGCCGCACTGCAGTCCAAATCCGGTCAGTAAAATACGTCTGATGTCAACATTGCGGCAGCTAACAAGTTATACTCGAACCGTTGTTCAACTCAAGTGCAAATATCCAGCTAACGTTAGCTCATGTATTTGTTTTCATAGACAAACTGTCTGAGATTGCTAAGATAACGTTAGCCAGGCAGCTGACAATACTTCGATGTGCTCCGCTACCTCCGTTCACCATAGCAACCGAGCAACACGCAACAACTAGATTTTATAATGTTCCTGCAGCTAATGTGAACAGGATTGTTAAAGGTGTATTTTTTGTTCAATATTCTGCAGACAGACATGCAGGATGTTTGGAAATCGGTTTCTATGACATTTTCAAAAAATAAAGCTCTCCTGTAGAAATTTGACCACTGTGAAAAAATTAATTGTAATATTTATCCCCAAGTCCATAGATCATAGATAACAGCCTTGTGAGAAATTCATTGAAAGTAAAAAGTTAATAGAATTAAAATCTATGTTCCAATTCTATAGTTCAATTCAAATTCAATTGAAAAATACTTAATTGATCCCAGAAGTAAATTAAATTAAGGGAAATTAAGTAATTAAATTAAGTAAAGTTTAGACTATTTCATCAAGTAAGACTACCTATGGGTGGGTAGGTAGGTAGATAGAAATACTTTATTAATCCCATAAGGGAAATTTTCTTGTTGCAACAGCAGCACTCAAAAACACAAATGAAAACAAGACACACACATAACAAAAAAAGAAACTGTGCAAGTAAATAAATAAGCTCAATATACACACGTGTAGGACCAACACACAATGATTAAGAAGAAATAGCAGTGTAAATAAGCAGTGTATTTTAAAGTAGGTCATTTAAAATATGCAAAAAAAATAAAAAATAAAAAAAATAAAAGACCCTGTTCCTCCAAAGAATTGGAATCGGGAATTGTTTGGAACCGGAATCAAAACAAGGAATCGGAATTGGAATCGTCCAAATTCAAACGATGCCCAACCCTAACCATAACTATGCAGATGATACTCAGCTCTACATTACGATGTCACCAGGTGAATTTGAACCCATCCAAACCTTAAGCAAATGCATCGCGCAAATCAATGGATGGATGTGCCATGACTTTCTCCAGCTGAACAGAAACAAAACAGAAATAATTACTTTTAAACCAAAAGAGGAATGATCAAGAGTCAGCACACAGCTTCAGTTAATATGATTGGGTTAACTCTGTGGAGCAGTTGTTCAGACTCTCTTCAATTGATCTAGTTTTCTCTGTGCTGAGGCCTTTCCAAGTTATTTTAACACACAAGCACACTAAAACAATACGATTTCTGGTGGCGCACTTTAGCCCATTAGCCAGCGCGGAGCCAACGAGGGCAGAACCCCCTAGCCGTCCTCCAGTAGAACTCGTGGAGCCAGGACCTGAGGACGGCAGGGTGACGGTACGTAGGAAACATAGTTATAGAACCCAGCCCACGGGTCACCACCAACCCGTCCTAACAGATTTTCCACACTCAGCGACAAACCCGCTGAGAAGCCGACCCTGGTAACCGGCAGCTCCACAGACAAAAACATGGTATTAGAGACACCATAGTTTTTGACCATAGTCAAAAGCTCGCATGGGGCCAGAATGGGCGACATTAAATCCCACTTGAAACTGCTGGCCAGGGATAAGCGTAAATACAGTAGGATTGTTATTCTCGCTGGCAGTAATGACACCCGTTTACGCCAATCGGAGGTCACTAAAATGAGTTTTGCTTCGGTGTGCAAGTTTGCCAAAACAATGTTGAACTATGTAATCTTTTCTGGTCCCCTGTTACCCACCCATTACCCTATAGAAACAGGGTCTTCCCCATAGACAAAATCAAACGGATTAAAATTGAACCTAACGAAAGCAAATCATGAAAATCTCATGAAGATAAAAATGACTTTGACTAAACATAAAAATAAAACTATTAAATGTGGTTTACTGAACATAACATCTCTCTCCTCAAAGACTCTGTTAGTAAATTACCTGATTTGTGATAATCAGATTAATCTGTTTTGTCTTACAGAAACCTGGTTGCAGCAGGAGGATTATGTCAGTATAAATGAATCAACTCCTTCCAATTATTTACAATTTCACATTCCTAGAAGTAGTGGACGACGAGGAGGAGTTGCAACCTTTTTTCATTCTGATTTACTAATTAATCCCAGACCAAATTGATAGCTACAGTTCTTTTGAACATCTAATCCTTATTTCTCCTCATCCAATTTGCAAAACATTAAGACCACTTTTGTTTGTGGTTTTGTATCGTCCACCGGGCCCTTACTCTCAATTCCTGGATCAGATCTCACATTTGTTATCGGATTTAGTATTAAATACTGATAAGGTCGTTATAGTGGGAGATTTCAATAATCATGTGGACACTGAAAGTGATGGTCTAAATGCAGCCTTTAAAGCTATCTTAGACTGAGTTGGCTTTACTCAAAAAGTAGAGGAACCCACCCCCTCGGGTAAACACACTTTGGACCTTGTACTGATATAGAGAGTTGAGTGTGAGGAAATAACAGTCCACTCACATAACCCGGTTCTGCCTGACCACTTTTGAATTTACTTTAACTGACCATCTTAAATCTGAAAGAAAATTTCATTATAGTAGAGCTTTATCAGACAATGCTGTAACAATTTTTAAAGAATGTGTTCCATTCTTACTTTCCTTAGTGTCTCAGGGTAACACAATAAAGGGCAGCAATTCTATCTCTAACCCCTCAGAAACTGATGGCCTGGTTCACAGCGTTACGTCCTCATTGTGTTTGGCATTAGATAGTGTAGCCCCCTTAAAAAAGAAAGTGACTAGCCATAGGAGGCTGACTCCTTGGTTTAATGCAGAGTTGAGTACTTTAAAGCAGATCATGAGGAAATTGGATAGAAAATGGCGCTCCTCACAACTAGAGGATTCCTATTTAACCTGGAATAACAGTCTACTGCTGTATAAAAAGACCCTTCAACAAGCTAGAACAGCATATTTTCCATCATTAATAGAGGCCAATAAAAACAATCCTAGGTTTCTTTTTAGTACAGTTGCCAAACTTACACAGAGTCATAGTTCTGTTGAGCCAACTATTCCCCCAGCTCTTAGCAGTGATGACTTTATGGGGTTCTCTATAAATAAAATTAATTCCGTTAAAATAAAATCATGTGATGTTTTTGCTGACACTACACCTGTCCTACGTGAAGGAACTGAATATTTCTTTGTCGTATTTTTTCGGTGTTGCAATTTGTAGACGGTCCCTGCGCATTTGCGCACCAGCAGGCTCTGCATAGAGGCCAATGCAAGCCTCCCCGCTCTGAGGACGGCTCATTTTGAGGAAGATACGATCGTAGCTTGCAGTCTACCTTGCTGTGATGATGTGTCGGTTTCGTAAAAGCTATGCTCCGATGATAGGTTATTGATCCGCAAAAGCCGAATCTGTGAATATTTTTCTAACTTTACCGAAGTCAATCACTTGCCAACTTTAGCTTTGTTGAGTTTTTTTACTCCACGAATGAAGCTTCCTAAATAAACGCCTTAAAATCTTAATCTGCATTGACATCATTAAACGTTAGTATCGCCAGGTCTTCATACCTATCCGGTGTAAGATGATCTGGGGTGTCCGGGTTAAATCCAGCAGTCTGCGCTGATCATCCATCTCTTCCTCGGACTTGAAGACTTCTTTAAACTCTGTGAATGTTTCGTCAGCAAGAGTTAACTGTTACCCCTTTTGCCTCCCCCCCCACTTGTCTGTCTTCAAAAGTCAGGTGAAGAGGCAGCTGGAGAAACCGAACTGTAACAAGGCTGCAGGTCCAGATGGTGTCAGCCCCAGAGTCCTGAAGGCCTGTGCAGTGCAGCTCTATGGGATTCTGCAGCACCTCTTCAACCTTAGCCTATCCCAGGAGAAGGTTCCAGTGTTGTGGAAGACATCCTGCCTTGTTCCAGTACCAAAGAGAACTCATCCATCAGTCATCAATGACTATAGACCTGTTGCCCTGACATCCCACATCATGAAGGTCCTGGAGAGACCCCTGTTGGCACCCCTGAGTAAGCAAACAAAAACATATCAGGACCCGCTGCAGTTTGCTTATCGCTGAGGAGTTGGAGTTGAAGATGCCATCATCCACCTGCTTTAACCAACCCACTGTCATCTGGACAAAGCAGGCAGCACTGTGGGGGCCATTTTCTTTGATTTCTCCAGTGCACACAATTCAGCTTGATTTGCTTTGTCAGAAACTTCTGAAGACACAGGTGGAGCCCTCAACAATTGCCTGGATCAACGACTACCTGACCAACAGACCACAGTATGTGAGACTGAAGGATTGTGTGTCAAACCAGGTGGTCAGCAGCACAGGAGCACCACAGGGGACCGTACTCTCACCAATCCTTTTCACTCTGTACACCTCAGACTTCCAGTACAAATCAGAGACATGTCATCTGCAGAAATACTCAGATGACTCTGCCATTGTCGGGTGTATCAGAGATGGACAAGAAGCTGAATGCAGAGAGCTGGTGGACCGCTTTGTGACAAGGTGTGGAAACAATCATCTTACCTTGAATGTGAACAAGACAAAGGAGATGACTGTAGATTTTAGAAGAAACCGTAATAAGCCAAACACTGTTTCCATCATGGGAGAAGAAGTGGAGGTGGTTGAGGATTATAAATACCACGGAGTTCACCTTGACAACAGACTGGACTGGAGACTGAACAGTGAAACAGTCTACAAGAAGGGACAGAGCAGACTGTACTTCTAGAGGAAGCTTAGGTCCTTCAAGGTTTGCAGCAAGATGCTACAAATCTTCTACAAGTCTGTTGTGGAGAGTTTAATATCTTCAGCCATAATCTGCTGGGGTAGCAGCATCAGAGCCAGGGATTTAAAAAGGCTCAACAACCTGATGAAGAAGGCCGGTTCTGTTCTGGGGACGACTGTGGAACATCTGGAGCTGATGATGCAAAGAAGGATTCTTCACAAAATCAAAAAAATTATGGACAACCCTGAGCATCCTCTTCATAAAACTGTTATACAAAAACAGAGTGTCTTGAGTCGGAGAATTCTTCAGTTTCGCTGCAACACAGACCGCTACAGGAAATCCTTCCTGCCCACAGCCATCATTATCTACAACAACTCATTAAAGAATTTATTATATATGAGCTACACCAAAGTTAGTTTCCCTCTGGGATCAAAAAAGTATTTTTTAATTGAATTGAATTATATGATGTATTACAGTTATTTAGGTCACACCACATACACGTCTACATCTTCACTGAACAAGGGTTGATTTTACTGTGAGATTTCTTTAGAGACACATGGCAGTGAGTCATCTGCTTAACCAGGATACTTAAATAAATTTGATGAGTGTGTATCTATGATACCTGGTTTCCTTTTTGCAAAACAATTATAAATTGATTTGAACAATAAGGACATTTCCACAGGTGCCTTATGATCTTTTTAGTAAAATATAATATACATTTTTTTTTCTGAAACAGTTTGATGGGATCATTCTATTACAACAAAGGTCAGATAGAAAATCACAATAAAACAAATAAGAGGTCTGACTTTAACATAGCTGTAGCAGTGTGTCTTCGTCTGGTACACTTTTGGTTCAAACAGGCTTGTTTTTCGGTCAGTGAAAAGCCCAAAGCCTCCAGGCTCCAGGCTCCTTCTTTGCCGGCTGCCGGAATCCAAGGCTCATTGCCGCTGAAAAACACTTGAAAACATTACTCAAAGGCAGCTCTAAACAGAACAGAAGCGTTCTGGATCAGCTGCAGCTGTCTGACTTTTTAGGCAGACCTGTGAGGACACTGTTGCAGTAATCAATTCGACTAAAGATAAATGAATGGTGTAGTTTCTTTTGGTCCTGTTGCGACATCAGTCCTTTAATCCTAGAAATGTTCTTCAGGTCATACAAAGCGGACCAGTAGTTTCTAGATGTATTAACTGAAGCTGTGTGCTGACTGTTGATTGTTCCTCTTAAGGTCCAAAAATAATAACTTCTTCTTGTTTCTGTTCAGCTGGAGAAAGTTATGGCACATCCATCGATTTGCTCGATGTATTTACTTACTTCAGGGTTCCTCGTCTTCATCCGCTTACTTCAGGGTTTATGTTTGCCGGCCACCAAACTCTAAGGTTCCGTGTCGCTGGCCACACGATTCCGAGCTCCTGTATTGCCGGACCTTTCTTTCTTCCTGTCTCTCTCGAATTTCCCCAGTGTGGGACAATGAAAGGCTTCTCCATTATTTTTGTTTAGTTTTATTTTCAATCATGAGACCAAAAAAAATAGCAATTCATAATTGATACAATATGAACAATATATCACTGTTAGAACATGCAGTGTAGGAGTGAGATTAAATAAGTAGGCTATGCTTCTTCTCACTCCTTTTTGACATTAAAGAATTCTCTGTTGCCATTTATTCGTAGCCTTTAATAATATTGTATGCAAAAATGATATGTAAAATAAATGTAATACATTGTTTACATAAAGTTTCAAATTATTTTAGAATGTTTTCTCCTCGGAGTAGACCAATATTTACAGTTTTCAGGAATTCTTTTTATAGGCATACGGTTCATTCATTTTCCCTTGCAATATATCTCATAAAACCAGTTTCTTAATAATTCTTTTTGAAGTGTTTTAAACACGGACATTGCTTCATCTCCATACTTAAACTGTCCCACAGCTTCATTTCACACACAGAAACACAAAAGCATCTTTTGGTGTTACACACATTGACAACTTGTACTCTGTTGTATTGTATTCTATATAAATAATCCAAACAATTGAAGGTCATACAAATACAGGTTATTATTACAGAAATGTGGTCTGTCTACTTTGATGCTGGATTCAGTCTGGATCAAATAAAGTCCATCAATTAGGACTCCATCTTCAGATCTCCTTTTTTTAGAGCAAATCTGCACAGGCACATTTAGACAACAGTCTTCTCAATATTCAATTAAAATTCTATTCAAAAATATGGTGTGCCTAAAATGCAGAGACAGGGGACACACAAAAAATTAAGTGATGTCATAACAAAAACATAACGTTATGAGCAAATTCTGGTAATTTAAAGACTTTTCCATACAGATTTTTTTCAACATCAAAATTATAAAAGCAATACTTAAACTTGGTATTGTATAAATGTTAGAACAGGATAAAGTACTTCCAGGGACAATATCTAACATTCAATGAATGATCCCATGACCTCCTTATGACTCATCAGATAGAAAATAACATTAAATCAAGTCAGTGTTGGGTCTACATTTAATTTAGCAAATGGTATATATAGCATCTGTTTTACACATCTATTACTGTATAAATTTGTTTATGGTATTTCACTTTTGTTGTTACAAGTCTGAAGCTAAATTATATTTTCTAACAGTTGAAGATCATGTATGCAGCTTAACAATTATAACGCAGATAGTTGCTTTCTGGAACTTAGTCGCACAATGTGAGTTCATATAGTAACTTGTGAGAGTTAAGATATAAACTAACAAAGTTGGTGGCTCAGGAGGTAGGAGTTCATCCTGTACCTGGAGGGTTGCTGGTTCAAGGGCCTCGGGGTAGCAGTGGCTACAATGTAGCTCACCACCACCAGCCTGGGGATTACTGAATGTAGTGTTAAGCTCTTTGGAGTCCTCAGGACAAGATAAAGTGCTCTACAAGCACATTTACCATTTACTGAATTCAGGCTTTACTAATAAAGTAAAGAACAGTGTATGCATGAAAAGTAGGGAGTTACAGCTTCCCTCACTGATTCTACACCCTTCGTCTCCCAGAATGCATCTGGCCACCCAGTAGGATCCCAGTGCTTATGGCAGGAGAAAATCCATATATAAAACCAAATCTAAAATTGATCACCTATAAGAAGGATCCGTTATCCACCATCAAAACCACTTAAATTATCTTTATTAAAAATTAGGACATCATATCTAATCGTTGAATTCATCCCAGAGAGCAATTTACACATTTTGTTTTTAACTGAAACCTAGTTAGACAGAAATAAGGGGACATTGAAGAGTCTACGACTCCAAATGATAATATTCTAAGAGAGCAGCAAACACAGACGAGGTCGAGGTGCAGCCAACAATTTTTCATCTCAAGAAAATTTTGAGAGATATTTCTGGGCACATTTGACTATTTTGAGAATCTAGGTCCAGATAAAGGACACTATAAAAGCTTTATTTCTAACTTTATATAAACCCACAAAACTAAACGCTAATTTCTTATTTTTCTAATTTAGGTCATCCTGAGCTATCTGTAGTTATGCTGCTATAGGCTTAGACTGCTGGAAGACAGACGGACCACTTTTCTTCACTCTGCTACTTTTCTCTTCTACTACTCTCCAGTTGCATTATTTGCTGTTATTTCAACTGTTAACTTTGTTTTCTCTGTGTTTTCCTCTCCATAGAAGGTACACCTGGTCTGGTATCCTGCTTAGCTACAATATCCTGTTGGACGGGGGGCATCCAAGTAACTGAGCATTCCCTGCTTCCCGCTAATAACATTTTACTTTTTTAAAACCTTCCCGCTGTTCTCGTAGGGTCAGATGTTTCCGGTCTCTGCCGTACGTCTCTCGCAAGGGTTCCTGGGACACCACACAGTGTTTGCATCATCCTCGGCTCTGTAACAGCCATCACCGTGCACTCTCATGGCCCTGGGTTCAATTCCAGTAAAGTGTGATGGCCAAATGTGTTCCTCTATTGAATTTTTGTATAGCAATAGTAAATAACGGTAGTTGGTGGGTGATTTCCCGAACTGCAAAACCGCTTCAAAAAAATGGAGAGAGAGGCTGGGGTCCATCTGGACCCATGAAAACAGCAGGAGGGATAAACAAACCAGTTATTTCAAAAAACTAAAACGTTTTAACTTCTAGGAGTGTAAGATTTCTTTAAATACATTTATATTCTTAATTAAAAAATACTTTTTACCAAGTCAAAGTATCTTCAAACTCATCATCAGTTTCAACTTTAAATTAAATAGCATAAACAGCTTTGATCTAGTTTTCTTTTGATCTTCCTTTCCTTCATACGTTTTCAAGTTAACTGTTGGATTAGCACCATTAATAAAACCTTAGATGGAAAAAATTTTATGAGTCTGTAATGGATAAAGACTTTTCAACTGTGTGAATTCTCATGTCATTTAATGACCGTTTTGATCTGAAAGTTTTTTCACGGGCATTACACGGAAAAGGCCTTTCATCTGTATGATGTTTCATGTGACTAGTCAAATTAGTTTTATGACTAAAATCTTTGCCACAAATTGCACAAGAGAAAGGCTTCTCACCTGTGTGCACCCTCATGTGACTATTCAAACTGGGTTTCTGAGTAAAACCTTTGCCACAAATTGTACAAGAGAAAGGCTTCTCACCTGTGTGCACCCTCATGTGAATAGTCAAATTGGGTTTCTGAGTAAAACATTTGCCACAACTTGCACAAGAGAAAGGCTTCTCACCTGTGTGCACCCTCATGTGAATAGTCAAATTGGGTTTCTGAGTAAAACCTTGGCCACAAATTGTACAAGGGAAAGGCTTCTCACCTGTGTGCAGCCTCATGTGATGAGTCAAACTGGGTTTCAGAGTAAAACCGTTGCCACAAATTGTACAAGAGAAAGGCTTCTCACCTGTGTGCACCCTCATGTGACTAGTCAAACTGGATTTCAGAATAAAACCTTTGCCACAAATTGTACAAGAGAAAGGCTTCTCACCTGTGTGCACCCTCATGTGATGAGTCAAACTGGGTTTCTGAGTAAAAGTTTTGCCACAAATTGTACAAGAAAAAGGCTTCTCACCTGTGTGCACCCTCATGTGATTAGTCAAACTGGGTTTCAGAGTAAAACCTTTGCCACAAATTGTACAGCAGAAAGGCTTCTCACCTGTGTGCACCCTCATGTGACTAGTCAAACTGGGTTTCAGAGTAAAACCTTTGCCACAAATTGTACAAGAGAAAGGCTTCTCACCTGTGTGCACCCTCATGTGATGAGTCAAACTGGGTTTCAGAGTAAAACCTTTGCCACAAATTGTACAAGAGAAAGGCTTCTCACCTGTGTGCACCCTCATGTGACTAGTCAAACTGGATTTCAGAATAAAACCTTTGCCACAAATTGTACAAGAGAAAGGCTTCTCACCTGTGTGCACCCTCACGTGACTTGTCAAACTGTGTTTCTGAGTAAATGTTTTGCCACAAATTGTACAAAAGAAAGGCTTATCACCTGTGTGCACCATCATGTGACGAGTCAAAGTAGATTTCAGAATAAAACCTTTGCTACAAATTGTACAAGAGAAAGGCTTCTCACCTGTGTGCACCCTCATGTGACTTGTCAAACTGGGTTTCTGAGTAAAACTTTTGCCACAAATTGTACAAAAGAAAGGCTTATCACCTGAGTGTACCCTCATGTGACTTGTCAAACTAGATTTCAGAGTAAAACTTTTGCAACAAATTGTACAAGAGAAAGGCTTCTCACCTGTGTGCACCCTCATGTGACTAGTCAAATTGGATTTGCAATAAAAACATTTGTCACAAATTGTACAAGAGAAAGGCTTCTCATCTGTGTGAATTCTGACGTGTCTATCAAAAATAGATTTTTTAGTGAAGCTTTTTCCACAGGACAGACATGTAAAATGCTTCATACCTGTGTGACTTTTCAAGTGTGACATTAAGTTACTATATTGAGTAAAAAAATCACCACAAATCTGACAACAATACAAATAGTTTTCTGTTTTAGTTTTCTTTTTCCTTTTGGGTTCTGAATTGTTACACTTCATGGTTTTCTGACATCTCTTATTTTGTTTGGGCCCTTTATCTCGCTTTGATCCTGAGTCTTTATGATGGTTTCCTTCTTGATCCTGGTTCTCAGTTTCATTAGACTCCTGAGAGTTGACTTGGTTCCTGATTGGTTCTTGTTTAATGAGACACTTTTCCACAAGAGTAGGGGTCACCATGAATGTATCTTCAGTCTCCTGCTTCAATACAAGCAGGTCTTTTTGTTCATTTATGCAGAGCTCCAATGCTTCCTTATTTATCCAGGGATGTTCTGGATCTTGGTGCTCTTCTTTCATCTGAGGAGGTTCTGGTTCCTTCTGGTCCAAACTGGAATCACACTCCTGTTTACAGAGCTGCTGGTCAGAGAAAACTTCTTCTTTCCAAACATAATCGAGTAGGTGGTCTAGAAAAGCAAAAACAGGAGAAAAGCTTTCTATTCAATGTTAAATTCAACCAGTTTTTCAATGAATATCCTGTGGTCTCTAGCCCAATTATATGCCTTTGTGTGACGTTTTATGTGGAAAAAGTCTTCATCCCTACAATTGGCTAAATAGAAAAATTTACAAGAGTTTGAACAAAGTTTTAAACGTAAGTATTACAGTCTATGAAGGAAAATCTCTATTCTGGATTCTGATAACATTTCTAATATCTTCAAACAAAATGGACAAACATGTTTTATTTTCTATGACAATTAGGTTGAGCTCTTGAAGCAATCTGGGCTTCCTTTAAACCTCAGCAGTAATACAGACTGATCTCCACCATGTCACACTGGAGCAATAACTGAAGAAAAGTGTGCTTCTACCAAGTACAAATACTGTACATTGTAACGCTAATGTTTTAGTTCATAAATGTTGTTGAATGAGTTATCTTAATTGCAGCCCTAGTTTACACCTATCACATAATTGGTCTATGTTCAAAAATAATAATTTTCAGCTTCCCTTCATTGGCTCCCTGTTAAATCCAGAATAGAATCTAAGATCCTCCTTCTTCCATATAAAGCCCTTAATAATCAGCTCCATCATCCATCAGAGATCTGATTGTTCCATATGTTCTGTAGTGGGAACATTCTTATGTAATTCGGATTTAAGCACATATTCTCTGTCTAGTGAATGTATCTAGGGAAAGATGACAAAGTTAGGGGCAAGCTTATTGTTCCAGCTTAATGTTCCTTATAAAGATGTGTCAGATCACCAGAGAGACAGACGCCAGGGCAGCAAAATAAGTACGGGACAGTTTGACCTAGGATGTCCTTCTTCATGCCTTGCTATCAGACTGGCATAAACCGGTTCTCCAGAAGCTGGACATAAAGACTGGAGAAGACGTGCTGCAGAGATAACCAGAGATAGCTGAATACTATTTAAACTGTTAGTCAGAAAGGTTGGGGAGGGTGATGTAAGAGTATTCTCTGTCCCCTCCATGTTCTGGCAAGACATGTTTGTATTAAATACTAAAACGCCTTCTGGGACTCAGTCTCCTTTTATTATGGACACCCTGAAGTATTTTCTTCCATTACAGTTCCTAACAGAGCACTTTGCTCTCAGACTGCAGGTTTACTGGTGGTTCTTAGAATTTCTAATAGAATGGGAGGCACATCTTTTAGTTATCAGGCTCCTCTCCTGTGGAACCAGCTCCCAGCTTTAGTCCATGAGGCAGACACTCTGTTTACTTTTAAGGCCAGGCTTAAAACTTTCCTATTTGATCAAGTTTATAGTTAGAGTGGCTAAGGTCATCCTGAGCTATCTCTGTAGTTATGCTGCTATAGGCTTAGACTGTTGGAAGACAGACTTATCACTTTTCTTCACTCTTTTCTCTTCTACTACTCTCTAGTTGCATTATTTGCTGTTATTTCAACCATTAACATTATGTTTTCTCTCAGTGTTTTCCCCCCATAGAAGCTACACCTGGCCTGGTATGCTGCTTGGCTATAATGCCCTGTTGGACGGGGGGCATCGACTGGGATGATGCTCCCAGTAACTGAACATCCCCCATGTCCTGTTAACTTTTTACCTTCATTAACATAGCAAGTACTCCTACATCAGTACTTTTGTTTCTTTTTGTGACTTCTAGAGCCCCCAGTTGGTCGTGGCAAATTGCCACTTGTACTGAGCCAGGTTCTGGTTCTGCTGGAGGTTTCATCCAGGCAAAGGGTGGTTTTTCCTCTCCACTGTCGCTAAATGCTTGCTCAGTATGGAGGTTTACAGTGAAGTCAACGATAACGTCTACTGTCGGCAACTGTCTATTGTCGCTACATGTTCGTCCAGGAGGAGTGAATGCAGCAAGCAGGGCTGGGCGATAATCCGAAAATTTACCGATACCGAAATGTATTACTGTAACCAACGTCATTTTGCCCATGTCTGTATATTCTGTGTTTTTGTTGGTGTGCATGTCCCTTTAAGATGCTGACTGTACCACTACTACATGGAGTCATGTGACTTCACTCCGAAACAATGTTGCCAACAAAGTAACATTTAGCTAATTTTTAGATCCCTCCAGCAACTCCTCTTCAAAAAAGCGACTAGCGACAAATCTAGCGACTTTTTTGCTGTTATTGGAGACCTTTGGAAACTCAAGTAAAGCACGTTTCCTGGTTACACTTTTCACTGCTCAGCAGTGCTGCAGCAGCGGCCTCCTCTACCAGCGCAGCCTCCTATAATGCGCTCGCAACATGTACTTTATACACCCAGCTACTGGAGTTACTGTATTAGACCAGATCTCTTTTTTGGATTACTTTCTGAAGGACTGTGGATTACCAAAATGGCGTATTGCTCAGCCGAGGACTTTGAGAAACTGTTCCAGAGAATTGAAACAATAGAGGCGAAGTTACGCCGTCTTGAGGTTAACATGGAATTAAACACTGGATATGGAAATCAGACAACTTTACCGATGACTACAAGCAGGGAGGAAGAACCCGGCAGCCCGGTGTTATCTCGGTCCAACAGTCTCGCACAGAAGCCACAGAACAACGCTACTCACTCAGCCAAAAGGCGCTTTAAGGGTAGGATCAACTGATGTAGCCAAGAAACAGTCAGAGATTCTGAAGAGAGACTCCTCTGATCTGCTACAGAGACTTGATAGACTTAACATAAACATCTTTATTAGTTAGCAGACTAGTCCCTGAAAGAAAGGATGAAAGGTACAGTAGACTGCACATGGTCCATAAATCTGTTGAAAATCGATCCCATTTATTAAAGGAGTCATAACCTAGTATTACCTTGGATATCCACGCTCTATTATAGTCTTTCAGGCCCTTCTACAAAAGAAAAGTTTAAAAAAATATAAAAAAATATAAACAAAGAGCTCCTCTGACCCTTATTTCTGAAGGCATTATTGTCTCGCGAGATCTGATGCAATACTTTGGCTGTCCTGGACGGTCATTGTAATAATGCAAATGAGGGACGCGTTGATGGGTGGCAGGAAGGAGGGGGGTTGACACCGCAGGTAACGCTTCAGCATATCTAACCCATATCTACTACTCCCGCTAGCATACAATAGCCACATTAGAAGTTAGCTGCTGTTTGTTACACACAGTAGAGCAATAAAAACACAGCCTTACCGTTTCAATTGCAGGCAAGTCTCTGATTGTTGGAATTGCCCCTTTTTCCAAACGGAGCTTCGATGCCAACTTTGCCTGATATTGTACCAAATTCTGACACAGAGCTTAGGTGTTGTGAGATTACTGAATGTTCACAACAGGCTTCCGTACCTAGCATGCGGGCAGTGCGTGATGACGTATGGGTCGGATGTTCTGTGTGAGGATATTGTCATTCTCATCACATTAGGGTAACGGAAAGGTTTGTGCAAATTCCTCATATGGGTTCGGTTGATAAATCCTCTAGATAAGAGTTGCTTGACAGGGTTGTTTGGAATGCCTAATTTTCATGTACTTTGTTGTTCCTCTTTGATTAGTTCAAACAGTTTTCAACACCCACACATGTTTAGTGTGGGTGTGTTTAGCATACGCCCTGTTTTATGACCTTCTGAAGAAATAAAACTGCATGAGGAGAGACAGCCCTTCGGAGAACTCATCAACCTTAGTGGGTGTCTGTTCATCCCATGCATGCTTGAATTTTGATTCTCGTCTGTGACTGGTTTCTTCCTCAGGGGTTTGCTCTTTTATGTTGCAGAAATATTTCCAACAGAAACAGTAACAATGCATAGACTGTTTGCAAAAGTGGACAGACTAACTGATCCCCCAGTGACATTACCCCCTGAACTAAATTCTACCAGGGCCTGCAATGAATTTGCAGCTTTTTCACTGAAAAGACTAAAAAGTTAGTCTGTACCTCAGTACAGAACCCACTACCAGTGTCATCCGCAATTAACACCAATGTAGAGAAAATGTCTGAATTCCATTAATTAAACAAAAAAACCTTGAGGAAACCATTAACCAATTAAGCTCCTCCTCTTGCTGTCTTGATATCCTACCCACAGTTTTCCTGAATAAAGTTTTCCCTGTCATTGGATCTGATCTGATTCAAATAGTGAACTCATCCCTCCTGTCAGGTGTCGTCCCCCAGGCATTATAAACAGCAGTTGTTGAACCACTGCTAAAGAAGAATAATCTGAAAAACATGTTAATGCAGAACTACAGGCCAATCTGTAATCTTCCATTCATCAGTAAAATGATTGAAAAAGCTGTTTCAGCAGTTAAATGTCAGTCTGGTTTTCGCGCTCACCACAGCACAGAGACTGACCTTGTCAAAGTTTTCAAGGACATCCGCATAAATACAGACTGTGGTAGAACCAAAGTGCTGGTTCTATTGGATCTCAGTGCAGCATTTGACACTGTTGATCATGATATACAGTCGTGGCCAAAACTTTTGAGAATTACATAAATATTGGAAATTGGAAAAGTTGCTGCTTAAGTTTTTTAACTCAGGTGAGAATGTTGACGAGCACAAGGCTGGAGATCATTATGTCAGGGACAGGGTCAAGGGAGTTGCTAGCGTCCTGGGACATTTTCTCCCAGCCTCTTACCTCCAGTAGCTGTTTGGGAGATGGAGGCCTTGAAGCGTCTCTGTCGGCCCTGCTGTCGCCTGAGACAGAACCTGGTAAGACTGAGTCCTTTAAATAAATATTGATAACAGAATTTTATTTGCACTCTGAGGAGGTGAAATATTTGCTAGCGGTTTCGTGTTTATTTACTTACACGCGGTTGATTGATTGATTAATTAATATAATATATATATACTTATATATAAATGTATGGTTAATTATTTAATCAATGTTAAAGAAAGTAATGGTTTTGCTCCGGGTTTTACCTGGGAACACGGCAGTTGGACAAGTGGTCAATTAAATAAATTGATTGATGATTTTCCGACGAGGTTTTTTTTAAGCTTTTGTTTCACTCAAGGAAACTAGAAAGCGATGGGGGAGACGTCCTTCATTGGAACTGGGTACCCAGGCAGACAATCGGGTCTGTAATCTAGCAACACTTCACCTCCAGACAGTCCAATATGTCGACAGAAAGAAAAAAATAAAATAATTAATGGGCCCAGGGGAGGAATTTGGACAATCTGAAATAAAATCTAAAAGTGATGTTATTTTATATGTGGTTTATTTATGTGATTTTGTTTATTTCTCTTTTATTTACTCTTGTTTGCTTCTTCCAGAACTGGAGTGTTTGAGCATTAAGATCATTTGTTTGATGGCTTGGTATAATGCAGAATGTCACACACACGCACTGTTGTTACACATTCCATTGTAGAACTGCGATGAGTTTCGCTGAGTTGTCCTGTGTTTTTCTTCAGGCTGGTTGGGACCCCTGCCTTCGGTCCAGCGGCGCCTGGGGAGGGCCACAAGGAGCCCTAGTACCTCCCCCACCCTTGGAATAAGGGGTTTGGCAGCCATAACAAAGGCGGAGGCTGGACTCCGGCCTGAATGTGGGCTGACCAGTGGGCAGAGGGGAAAACTCTTGCTCAGGTGAGATGAGTTTATTTAGGGGCTGTGGTCCCGGGAACATGGCGATTAGCTGGATCGAGAGAAGGGGGGGCCCTGGGCCGGCCAGCCTGCAGATGACCCAGTGAAATTCAGGCAGGACAAAACACACACAGCTCAAATGCAATTAAGAAATGCTTGCCGACTGATGTAGCTGTATTTTATCTCTGTGACACCTGCTTATGTAACACACACACATACACACTCCCTTAGGAAAGTAAATCTTGTTTTGTTTTTGTTTTGTTTCTGCCAGAGGACCCTTAGAGCGAAAGGGGTCTCGATGGAAGCAGGCCATAATTTCTGATTCTTTCTATTTTATATGTTGATCTAATTTGTTTTGTTATTGTGTTGTAATTTGTAAGGGAAAGTTGATGTGCAACTAAACTTAATTTGTTTGTTTTAGACGGAGTAAAGCAGACAACAAAACTGCTACGTCTCTGATAAGGTGATGATTCGTAATCCGGTGAGTTTAGTCTAATCAGAGCTTAAAGACTGTGTTGCACATCTATTTTTTTAGGGCAAAATAGTAATCTTCTCTCCTAATGCTCTCTGTCAGGAGAGTCCACATTTATTTCATTTTGGTTCAAAGTTATTTGATGGAATTGTTATTACACCAAGTACAAGTTTCCTTAGCTGTCGCAGCTTGTGTGCACTAACTTAGAAACGGAAACGTTCCCATTTTACGACTAGAACAAATAGCAGAGTTGATTGGGGCATTTAGAGTAGGTTGTGTATTATACCCTGACTGACTTAAATTTTGACTAAGCTGACTGACAGTGAAAACATATTTTCCTTTCTTTCTGGGACAATTGGGGTTAATTTTTTTCTTGTATTTTGGCGTTTTATGTTATAAGAAAGTAATAAATCATAGAACTGTGAACATTAACTAAAGTAAATAGGACCTTTCACAGTAACAGTGCTTAGATTTCGCCACAGCTGTGAAGGATGAATTTTTTATCAGCTTGCAAGGCGCTAATGTAAACAATCTCTTATTGACATCAGAAAATGGCGAGATTAAAAAATAACAAGACTTTGCTGTGAGAAGAAACAGTAAAACAACATTGTTTAGGCTATAATTTGAACACAACTAAAAAAAATTAACCTTTAGGTTTCTGCTGGGTAACATTAAAATAAAGATGACTGGTCCTTAGGATACTTAGGTCTTAAATAAATGAAATAAAGGTAAATACTAATCTTATCTGGGAAACATTCAAGCGTCAGAGCAGTTAGTGGGCCTTTTTAGAAATTATGCTTGAAAAAATGACTGAATTGATCTCAAGCTGTGAAGTGTTCTGTGTCTCGTTCCAGGATAAGGGGCAAGAGGTCATGAGAGAAGGTTTGATCCTAGAAATCTGATGGTTTTGTCACACTCTGGTGGGTAAACACAGGAAGTTATATAAGTGGGTTTTAATATAAGGCACCTGACTTTGTAATTAAAGGGAAGACGTCTCACTGTTTTAAGTAAATATTAATATACCTGAAATGTTTTTTAGGGGCCATCAACTATAACAATACAGTGGTCCTGTGAGTTTGGAATTTTCCTTATGACAACCAATGCAATTTTCAATTTCAACTGAACCAGAATGCAAATCAGGCTGGTTCTCATTCTTTTTTTTTCTAGAATAGACTGACCACTTTGTCCAGTTTGGGAGGTTACCTGTGCGTACCCGAGTTTGGGGGATGCTTATATATTTTAGCTTATTTGGGGCTATGGTGAAGGGAATTCAAATTCTAACATTTTCTCTTAGACCTTACAAGGGAGGCTCAGAAGTGTGATCCCCTGTAGCTGCAAAAACACTCTGGGGACCCGTTTTCTTTAAAATAGTAATAAATAATAAAACGTAATTGTTCGTCTACGGTGACATATAACTTTTCAAATTAAGAAAGCAAATAATATATAATCACTTGGTATTTAGGGGTAAAAATCAAATCCTGAACTATAGATTTCACAGTTAGTTTTGTTGTAGCTCTCTTGGCTTTTATCAAAGCCTAGATTATTTTAGGCCTGCTGTGAGAATTTTTCTGCGTAGAATTTTTTATAAAAGAAGATTTGAATGGCTTAATGTAGGAAAAAAATATGTTGATCATGTTAAAGGTTAAGTCTCTGTGTTAACTGAGATATGTATTGTTATATTGAACCAACATGTGAGAGCTCAAGGATACGCTCTGTGTCTTGGGTCACCAACTTGTGAGATGTGTCTGCATGCTGACTGAAGGACGTGGGAACCACTCCATTATCTCTTCTCATCCTTGTTAAATATTATTTCCATAATAAGCTTTTGAGTAATTTACAGAAAACGCATGAGAAAACAACGCGGGTAAACACTCTAAGGTTAATCTTAGCCAGCGAGTTATTAACTAAAATGTGGTAAAAATTATCTGAAATAAAGTCCGTTGCAGATTTAATGCGACTCTCTTGTACCTAATCAGCTAATTGAGCCACAAACTTCTTTCTTACGACCGATGTGCTGCGATTCTCTGGTTGTAAACAATCATAGATCCCGACACTGATGAAGAATTAATAGCGCTATTAGACTGCGGCTGGAAGTCAAAAAATAAGAACTTAAACACTTGTTTTTGATGAAGTTTAGTCTTGAGTTTTCAGTTACTTCCTGGATGTTAACGAGTCTGGGTTACTCAAACTGTTTATTTTTTGCAAAAAAACACTTCCTGTTTCAAGCTTGAGCTTTCCAAATTGAAATACGGTAATGTTTAACTTCAGGAATAATCCTTTTATTTTCCCAAGAAGGGGAACTTCTGCTGTAGCGGCCGCAAAGTGACAAGTAATAGAAGCATTTAGATCATAGACTGTATATAAATTTAGATTCACACAAAGGAGGTAGAAAGCATAAAACAAATTTAGGATTAGAACATTAAATGATAAAGAATAAAGCTTTAGCCATACCTCGACCAAAACTAACTTTTCCTTAATGATGGTAATGTTTAATAAAAATGTTAAATAATAAGGACGCATTTGGGATACACTAGGCTACCTGTTTCAGCTGCATATGTGAAAATAATGCATTTAGTGTAATCTTTAAGCCAACAGATCTGACCTACACACACAGTGGGGTTTAAAATTACTTGGTTTCTATTTTTTAAATTTAGTTTACTTCATTAAGACAAATGATGACAAAAATAGATTCAGAATTTAGGTCACTGTTCTAAAGACGGGACAAATGTGGAAAATATTCAGTTAACACCTGTACACATTATATACTTTAGATCGCATTAAAAAACAGGGTGTTAGTATGATAAATGTTAGACCTACTATCAAACCGCAGTAAATTATTTTCAGTTGTAGCATTCTTTAATTTTTAATGAGGTTTTTTGTGTGTTCCTTTTAATAAAAAACTAAATGAAACAGGAGTAACGAGGCTAATTTTAAAATATAAGCAGTCTAAAGTACTGAGTAGAGGAAAAAAGTTGGCAAATAGATAATTACTTCGGTAAAGTCTAAAGTATAACTCAAGTCCTACACAGAAACTGCAAGAGTATCAGGTACAGGTAAAAAGGTTACTTGACATCGTTGTTATTAAAATAGAGTGGCATACTCAAATCTGAATGTGCAACTGAGTTAGATAAATTGAATTAGAGATGTTTTACAGTTGTACAGGTTTTAAAATTGTGCATTTAGAATAAATGTTTTTTTTTCAAGGAGTTAACAGAGAATAAACTGTAATAAACAGATGAGCAAATAACAGCAGCAGAGATATTAATTAGGTAGATAAACCGTGTCCTGAGTAAAACATTTTTAACTAAGGTGGTTGCAAAGATAATCCTTACTGTAACATCAATTAGATTCTGGAAAAGCAGGGTCTGAAGAAGTTGTCTAATTCAATTCAAAATACTTTATTGATCCCAGAGGGAAATGAAGTGTTTTGTAGCCAATGCAAGTAGGACTAAAATTCTGTAATACATTAGGTAACTATGTGGGGAACTTTTTAGTTTGTTTTGTTTTTGCAAGGCCAGGCAATTTTATTTGTATAGCACACTTTCAACAACAAGGTAATTCAAATATAAGAACCTAATTGCAAACCTAAATGATTGGGATATGATCATCTGGGGGTTGAAGAGGACTCAGCGGCGACAGCAGCAGGATACACAGGTTCTGAGGTTATGTCTCATGCATGACCTTTAACCTACTATGTTTCTTTTCTTGACACCGGAGAAGCAGTTGAAGTTATTGTTTCCTTGTTTCTTGGTTTTTTAAGGCATGTGCAAGATGCCTTAAAAAAGGGGGGGGAATTGGATTTGATAGTAATTGTAACAGATTTTTAAGGGATTATGAAGAGAACTGTAACGTGCAGGTAATTGAGTTTCTTGTGAATCATAACTCTGTCATAAATTAATGGTTTTTTTACTACCTGGACTTGACGTCTGATTTAATATTCCATTTCGGGTTCAGACTTGTAGTTCATATTGTGTCTAGGAACTTTACAAAGTTTTAATTTGATCTGAAAACCTTCTTTACTTCTTGCTGGCAGTAGTTGGTTCTTGGGATTTTTTGCTCTCACAAGTTGGAATGGTTGGTTGTCTTTTTCTTGGTATGGATTTAGTACAGAGTGATTTGGAGACATTTATCTTAATTATAATCTAGCTTCAGTTGATGAGGTTTGGCTCATTAACCAGGTTGTGAGTTGTTTAGAATTGCTTTTGCACACAGTTGCATCAGGTTGATCTGAAACCATACTCCAAGGGTGTGGGTTCCACTTAATCACTTGTCATAATCATCCTATTCATCTTTTGTGAATTGGCTCACCTGTGTTTGAACATCAATGCTCTAATACCTAATTAGCTCAGCTCCCAAGGGTCGCATTGGGAGGTTCTCACTGAAGGACCTTCTGAGGGGTGACCACTCTCTCCTTTCTGAGGAAGGACTGATCTGTGGCTAGGGGTCACTGGATACTGGCGGAGGCTGACTTTATGGCAACAGACAACAAACAGCGCAAGGGAAGAGTACACATTTCAACATCTAGTATTGATGTAATACCCTCTGAAGTGTACTGGAAGATGCTACATAATTTCTCCTTTGTTCTGTGTTTTATCTAGAACATCCTGACCGATGACGAGACCTGTGGATGGCCGCCTCTGGGGCGAGGGGCTGTTGAGATGACATTTTGCCCACAAGAAAATGGCGTAAGAAGACCCCATGGGTTTTCGGTCTCAATACACAGGAGTCTCAGCAAAGGGAAGGATCTAATATTTGTCACTGTGAGCTAATTCCATGGCCATGCATGTCTCATGTCTGATTGTAATTTGTGTTTTGAACATTGTCTTGTTTTTTGATCAACCTACCAACCTTTTAGGGAGTTTGTGATAGCACTTTTGAATTTTCCCTTTATATGTATGATATTAAATTAATAAAAGCAGGGAATTGTGGTGGAAAATTGTTATGCAATTAGGAGTTAAGTGTATATTCTCTGTTTAGTGAATGCATCTAGTGTAAAATGACAAGGTTATTGCTCCAAGTTAATGTTTATGATATATATGTGTCAGGTCACCAAAGAGACAGACGCCGGGGCAGTGAGATAACAGTCTGGCCTTCGGATGAGCTGCTTTATGTCTTGCTATGACTCGCATGAAGCAGTTACTCTGGAGGCGGGGCATGAAGGATGGAGAAGACATCTACAGAGATAAACAATGATTGCTGAATACTATTTCAGCGGTTAGTTAGAAAGGTTGGTTAGGGTGATGCACGAGTAACTCTGTCCCCTCCGTGTCTGGCCAGACATGTTTGAATTAAATACTTAAACGCCTTCTGGGACTCAAGTCTTCTTTATAATGGAAACCCTGAGATACTTTTTTGCCATAACAAGCCGTTTTGGTTTTCTGACTCTCTTGAATTGATCTAGTTATCTCTATGCTGTGGACTTTCTAAGTTATTTTAACACACAACGACAGAACCCTCTAGCCGTCCTCCAGTAGAGCCTCCGCAGCCGAGACCTCAGGCCGGCTGGGTGACTGTACGTAGGAAGCGTAGTTCTAGAACCCAGCCCATGGGTCACCACCAACCTGTCCGCGTTTCTAACAGATTTTCCCTGCTCAGCGACACACCTGCTGAGAAGTTGACTCTGGTAATTTGCACCGCCATAATCAGAAACGTGGCATTAGAGACACCCTTGACCATACTCAAATGCTTGCCACATTACAGTAAGATTGTTATTCACGCTGCCGGTAATGACACCCGGTTACGCCAATGGGAGGTCACTCAAATGAGTGTTGCTTCGGTGTGTATGCTTGCCAAAACAATGTCGGACTCTAATCATTTTTGATCCCCTGCCCGATCGGACCAGTGACGACATGTTTAGCTGCATGCTGTCACTGCACCAATGGTTGTCTGGGTCATGTCCTGCAAACGATGTGGGCTACATTGATAACTGGCGAACAAATTGAGGAAAACCTGGTCTGATCCAGAGAGATGGCATCCATCCCACTTTGGATGGAGCAGCTCTTCTTTCTAGAAATCTGGCCAGATTTATTAGGCCTCCAAAACACAGAAAAACACAGGTTCCAGACCAGGAAGCAGAGTCGTAGTTTAACCCACCTCTCACCCTAACCCTCTACTGTTACACACCCATTACCCCATAGAAACAGGGTCTTGCCCTTAGACAAAATCAAAAGGATTAAAATTTTACCTAAAAACTGCAAATCATGAAAATCTCATAAAGATAAATAAAATTTTAATTAAATAGAAAAAAAACTATTAAATGTGGTTTATTGAACATAAGATCTCTCTCTAGTAAATTACCGGATTTATGATAATCAAATTAATCTGTTTTGTCTCACAGAAACCTGGTTGCAACAGGAGGATTATGTCAGTATAAATGAGTCAAGTCCTTCCAATTATTTACATTTTTACATTCCTAGAAGTACTGGGGGAGGAGGAGGAGTTGCAACCATTTTTCATTCTGATTTACAAATTATTCCCAGACCAATTAATAGCTACAGTTCTTTTCAACATCTAATCCTTATTTTTCCTCATCCAAGTTGCAAAACATTAAGACCATTTTTGTTAGTGGTTTTGTATCGTCCACCAGGCCCTTACTCTCAATTCATGGATCAGATCTCAAATTTTTTATCAGGTTTAGTATTAAACACTGATAAGGTCATTATAGTGGGGAATTTCAATTATGTGGACATTGAAAGTGATGGCCTAAATGCAGCCTTTAATTCTTTCTTGGACTCAATTGGCTTTACTCAAAAATTACAAGAACCCACCCCCTCGGGTCAACACACTTTGCACCTTGTACTGACGATACAGAATTGAGTGTGAGGAAATAAAGGTCCACCCACATAACCCGGTCCTGTCTGACCACTTTTTGGATAACTTTTGAATTTACTTTAACTGACCATCTTAGATCTGAAAGAATATTTCATTATAGTATAGCTTTATCAGACAATGCTGTAACAAGTTTTAAAGAATCTGTTCCATTCTTACTTTCCTCAGTGTCTCAGAGTAACACAGTGGAGGGCAGCAATTCCATCTCTAACCCCTCAGAAATTAATGGTCTGGTTCATAGCGTTACGTCCTCATTGTGTTTGGCATTAGATAGTGTAGCCCCCTTAAAAAAGAAAGTGGCTAGCCATAGGAGGCTCAGTTCTTTGTGCAATGCAGAGTTGCGTACTTTAAAGCAGAATACTAGGAAATTGGAGAGAAAATGGCGCTCTACACATCTAGAGGATTCCTATTTAACCTGGAATAACAGTCTACTGCTGTATAAAAAGACCCTTCGACAAGCTAGAACAGCATATTTTGCATCATTAATAGAGGCCAATAAGAACAATCCTAGGTTTCTTTTTAGTACAGTTGCCAAACTTACACTGAGTCATAGCTCTGTTGAGCCAACTATTCCCCCAGCTCTTAGCAGTGATGATTTTATGGGATTCTTTATAAATAAAATTAATTCTATTAAAATAAAATCATGTGATGTATAATATGCTTTCTCTGTGTTTTATTGCTTTTTTTACTTTATCCTTTTAATCATGTAAAGCATGTTGAATTACTTTGTTGTTCAAAGTGTGCTATACAAATAAAATTGCCTTGCTGGCTGATCCTACCCACGTTTGGATGTAAATGTAAACATTTCTTTGTCTAAAATAAACAACAGCACACTAAACAAATCACTGTTTTCACTTACAGTTCAGTCACCTCGTCAGTACACCTCTGTGTACGCCTCTCTGTGACAGATGTTAAACAGTCATCATGTCTCAGTCTAAACTGGACTCTCAGAAATACAGAAAGTGAGAATCAAACCCTGTTGCAGCTGTTTTTTGGAGATGTTACACGGGCCTACTGACTATAATGTTAGGCTGATTCATATGTCAAAATTAGTGATATAAAAAACACATTCAAAAGACAAAACTTTAAAACAGCTCCACCCCAACCATGCAGAAAAAAAGCATTATTAAAACAATTATTACCCTCCCCTTCAGCATCTGTTACAATTACATGCATGTTATATGAATGAGGCAACATGGGGGGGTCAATTTAAATATCGTGATATTGATTTGAGGCCATATCGCCCAGCCCTAGCTGCAAGTCAATCACTCGATACAATCTGCTTAGATAGAAAACATTTGGACTGATTGGACTGTGTCTGTGATTGAATTTAAATTACTTGTAAAGTGCTTTGAGATGATGTGTTGTGAACTGATGCTATATAAAGAAACTGAATTGAATTAAATAACTATCTGTGAACTAATCAGGGACAATAACACAGGGTAAAAAAGTATTTTCAGTAGAAAGTCTGTAGAGGAATCTAAAGAAACCTTTTTTAAAGGTCAGGGTTTTCTGTCAGCACACAGATGTTAACTCAGGGTAGGAGTACGGTCTGAAATTATGAACAATCTTAGTGGAAATTAAAATTAGACAAATTCAATAACTTTTAATTAAATACATACTAAATCCTAACATGTTTGGAGGAGTGTTTTATCTATAACTCTGTCTTGTTTCCACTGTAGAATAATCAGACGTGTAGAGTATTATAATTTTTGCTTCATCAGTTCCATTTTGAACCAGATACAAAAAAGCAGTAATGACCCTTTATTTAACTTTCTTATATCAAAAACCAGGTTGCAAAGATTCTTCTATTAGTTTAGAACAATATAGTCCAGGTTTAAAGAGTATTCTTCATTTTGTAATTTTCAGATCAGAGCAGATTAAAGACGCTGAGATAGTAAATATTAGGAGGTATCGACCTTTGGCCGTTTCTGGAAGCAGATGCTGCAATCAGAAGCCAACTTTAACTTTGTTGAGTTTTTTTACTCCACGAATGAACCTTCCTAAATAAACGCCTTAAAATCTTAATCAGCATCGACATCATTAAACGTTAGTATCGCCAGTTTTTCATACCTATCCGGTGTGAGATGATCTGGGGTGTCCGGGTTAAATCCAGCAGTCTGCGCTGATCATCCATCTCTTCCTCGGACTTGAAGACTTCTTTAAACTCTGTGACTGTTTCGTCAGCAAGAGTTAACTGTTTGTTGAAGCTGGATTGCAGATATTCTTACCGCAAACACTCACACGTTCAGCCACAGATGATCAAACTCTCTAGAGTGACTCCATGCGGAAGGGAAGCTAACGCTGCTAGCATCACGTCTTTCTTCTTGTTGCTAAACAAGTCATTACCGCCACCAACTGGTCTGGAGGTGAACCTGCATTATCATTTTAAGACGAGATCGTTTAATAAAAATGTTTTAGTCTAAGATAATTAAATATTAACTGATACATTTTACTTTGTTTTATTTCTGGATTTCTTATGCCAGTTTTACTTAAGCTGATAATTCCGCTGATGTTTTCATTTCCATTACCACTATAATGTTTTCCTACTCATAGTTAATCATTAAGTCCATCATGTTTACTGTGTACAGTGTTTGTTGACTTTCTATTAAGATGTCTGGTCTGCTTTCTGAATGCTTTCGTTGTAAACTTACTAATGTTGAACTGGAATCTGAACAAATTACTGATCTTAATGTATGAATAATCTTAATCTTAACTGATCTTAATGTATGAATCCACTGGAAAGCTGATAATAACACAAACATTTCTCCTATGATACTGAAAGTCCATCATCTATGCTTTTCCCTACCTTGATATTAAACTCTGATATAATCAACACATTTATCTTACAGGGAGGATGTCTGGAAGAATGCTAAGTTCTTTGGTGTCTTCTTCAGGAAAAGGGCTGCTAAAATATGCAGACCCCACACATCCTGGGTACAAATTCTTCAGATTTTTACCTTCAGGTCAGCACTACAGAGCGATTTTTCAAAAAATCAGCTTCCACAGAGACAGTTTCTCCCCTGTCTCTCTCATGAACACGATTAACACCTTACGGCCAGAGTGACAACTACTCTACTGCAAAACAATATAACCATTTATTCACTGTCACAACAATGCTCCTTTCTTTCTGAATAAAAATAAAATTGGCTGCAAATACATGTACATTATTTGTCGTTTTTTCCAGATTTCCTAAAAAAATCAATAGAGCTCCAGACGTCACGTGACTCTCAGAGGGTAAACGCCATGTTGGCAGGCATGAACCTCACCAAAATGAACGTCGCATGCTGTGATTTTACTCCATCTGAGTTTACTCCCCATTTTAAAACGGAAGATATTGTTGTCTATACCAGGAAATTAAAAACATTAAACATCTCCGACCCTTACCATGCCCCTGGGATACTTAAACGCATTAAATACGCATTAAATACGCATTAAATACGCATTAAATACTTAAACGCCAGAAGGCGTTTAAGTATTTAATTCAAACATGTCTGGCCAGACACGGAGGGGACAGAGTTACTCGTGCATCACCCTAACCAACCTTTCTAACTAACCGCTTAAACAGTATTCCGCAATCATTGTTAATCTCTGTAGATGTCTTCTCCAACCTTCACGCCCCGCCTCCAGAGTAACCGCTTCACGCGAGTCATAGCAACGCATAAAGCAGCTCATCCGAAGGCCAGACTGTTATCTTACTGCCCCGGCGCCTGTCTCTTTGGTGACCTGACACATATATCTTTCTCATAACATTAAGCTGGAACAATAAGCTTGTCATTTCCTTAGATGCATTCACTAAACAGAGAATATACACTTAATTCCTAATTGCATAACAATTTTCCACCACAATTCCCTGCTTTTATAAACTTAAATAATACCATAAATATAAAGGAAAATTCAAAAGTGCTATCACAACTCTCCCTAAAAGGTTGGTAGGTTGATCAAAAAAACAAGACAATGTTCAAAACACAAATTACAATCAGACATGAGACATGCTTGGCCATGGAATTAGCTCACAGTGACAAATATTAGATCCTTCCAGATGACTTTGCTGAGACTCCTGTGCATTGAGACCGAAAACCCACGGGGTCTTCTTACGCCATTTTCTTGTGGGCAAAATGTCATCTCAACAGCCCCTCGCCCCAGAGGCGGCCATCCACAGGTCTCGTCATCGGTCAGGATGTTCTAGATAAAACACAGAACAAAGGAGAAATTATGTAGCATCTTCCAGTACACTTCAGAGGGTATTACATCAACACTAGGTGTTGAAATGTATACTCTTCCCTTGCGCTGTTTGTTGTCTGTTGCCGTGAAGTCAGCCTCCGCCAGCATCCAGTGACCTGTAGCCACCGATCAGTCCTTCCTCAGAAAGGAGAGAGGTCACCCCTCAGAAGGTCCTCAGAAGCTAGATTACAATTAAGGTAAATGTCTCCAAATCACCTGTGGGAGGGGCCATAGGGGTCGGGTGCTGTGCAGGATGGGCGGCGGCCAAAGGCGGGGACCTTGGCGGTCCGATCCTTGGCTGCAGAAGCTGGCTCTCGGGACGTGGAACGTCACCTCTCTGGTGGGGAATGAGCCGGAGCTGGTGTGCGAGGTTGAGAGGTTCCGACTGGACATCGTCGGACTCACCTCGGCGCATGGCTCTGGCTCTGGAACCCGTCTCCTCGAGAGGGGTTGGACTCTCTTCCACTCTGGGGTTGCCCCCGCTGAGAGGCGCCGAGCTGGGGTGGGGATACTTGTTGCCCCCCATCTCGGCGCCTGTACGTTGGGGTTTACCCCGGTGAACGAGAGGGTAGCCTCCCTCCGCCTTCGGGTGGGGGGACGGGTCCTGACTGTTGTTTGTGCTTACGCGCCAAACAGCAGATTAGATTACCCACCCTTCTTGGAGTCTTTGGAGGGGGTGCTGGAGAGTGCTCCTCCTGGGGACTCCCTTGTTCTGCTGGGGGACTTCAACGCTCACGTGGGCAATGACAGTGAGACCTGGAGGGGTGTGGTTGGGCGGAATGGCCCCCCCGATCTAAACCCGAGTGGTGTCTTGTTATTGGACTTCTGTGCTCGTCATGGATTGTCCATAACAAACACCATGTTCAAGCATAAAGGTGTCCATATGTGGACTTGGCACCAGGACACCTTAGGCCGCAGCTCAATGATAGACTTGGTTGTCGTCTCATCTGATCTGCGGCCGCATGTTTTGGACACTCGGGTGAAGAGAGGGGCAGAGCTGTCCACTGACCACTACCTGGTGGTGAGTCGGCTCCGATGGTGGGGGAGGACGCCAGACAGACCTGGAAGGCCCAAACGTGTTGTGAGGGTCTGCTGGGAACGTCTGGCAGAGTCTCCTGTCAGAAGGAGCTTTAACTCACACCTCCGGCAGAACTTTGAACACGTCCCGGGGGAGGCGGGGGACATCGAGTCCGAGTGGACCATGTTCCGTGCCTCCATTGCCGAGGCGGCTGACCGAAGCTGTGGCCGCAAGGTGGTCGGTGCCTGTCGGGGCGGCAACCCCCGAACCCGCTGGTGGACACCGGCGGTAAGGGATGCTGTCAGGCTGAAGAAAGAGTCCTACCGGGTCTTTTTGGCTTGTGGGACCCCTGAAGCAGCTGATAGGTACCGACAGGCCAAGCGGGATGCGGCTCGGATGGTTGCTGAGGCAAAAACTCGGGCGTGGGAGGAGTTTGGAGAGACCATGGAAAACGACTTCCGTACGGCTTCGAAGCGATTCTGGTCCACCATCCGGCGTCTCAGGGGGGGAAAGCGGTCTGCCACCAACACTGTTTACAGTGGGGATGGTGTGC
The DNA here is from genome assembly GCA_963556495.2 of Valencia hispanica. Classification (NCBI taxonomy): domain Eukaryota; kingdom Metazoa; phylum Chordata; class Actinopteri; order Cyprinodontiformes; family Valenciidae; genus Valencia; species Valencia hispanica. Next base: position 2,845,320 of record OY747707.1, read on the forward strand.
TGCTGACCTCGACGCGGGACGTTTTGGGTCGGTGGATGGAATACTTCGAAGACCTCCTCAATCCTACCAGCACGCCTTCCAATCTGGAAGCAGGGTTTGGGGACTTGGGGACTTGGTCGGGCTCTCCAATCTCTGGTGCTGAGGTCACCGAGGTCGTTAAAAAGCTCCTGGGTGGCAAGGCTCCGGGGGTGGATGAGATTCGGCCGGAGTTCCTCAGGGCTCTGGATGTTGTGGGGCTGTGTTGGTTAACGCGGCTCTGCAATATTGCGTGGACATCGGGGGCAGTTCCCTTGGATTGGCAGACCGGGGTGGTGGTCCCCCTGTTTAAAAAGGGGGACCACAGAGTGTGTTCCAACTACAGGGGGATCACACTTCTGAGCCTCCCTGGTAAGGTCTATTCAGGGGTTCTGGAGAGGAGGGTCCGACGGATAGTCGAACCTCGGATCCAGGAGGAACAATGTGGTTTTCGTCCTGGCCGTGGAACACTGGACCAGCTCTACACCCTCAGCAGGGTCCTGGAGGGTGCGTGGGAGTTCGCCCAACCGGTCTACATGTGTTTTGTGGACTTGGAGAAGGCGTTCGACCGTGTCCCTCGGGGGGCCCTGTGGGGGGTGCTCCGGGAGTATGGGGTACCGGGCCCCTTGATACGGGCTGTTAGGTCCCTGTACGACCGGTGCCAGAGTTTGGTTCGCATTGCCGGCAGTAAGTCGGGCTTGTTTCCAGTGAGAGTTGGACTCCGCCAAGGTTGCCCTTTGTCACCGATCCTGTTCCTAACTTTTATGGACAGGATCTCTAGGCGCAGCCAAGGCGTTGAAGGGATCCGTTTTGGTGGCCTCAGGATCGGGTCTCTGCTTTTTGCAGATGATGTGGTCCTGTTGGCTTCATCGGAGCGTGATCTACAGCTTTCGCTGGAGCTGTTCGCAGCCGAGTGTGAAGCGGCTGGGATGAGAATCAGCACCTCCAAATCCGAGGCCATGGTCTTGAGCCGGAAAAGGGTGGGGTGCCTCCTCCGGGTCGGGGATGGGGTCCTTCCCCAAGTGGAGGAGTTTAAGTATCTGGGGGTCTTGTTCACGAATGAGGGAAAAATGGAGCGGGAGATCGATAGATGGATTGGTGGGGCATCTGCAGTTATGCGGGCGCTCTACCGGTCTGTCGTGGTGAAGAGAGAGCTGAGCCAAAAGGCGAAGCTCTCGATTTACCGGTCGATCTACGTTCCTACCCTCATCTATGGTCACGAACTCTGGGTGGTGACCGAAAGAACGAGATCACGGATACAAGCGGCTGAAATGAGTTTCCTCCGCAGAGTGTCTGGGCTCTCCCTTAGAGATAGGGTGAGAAGCTCAGTCATCCGGAGGGGGCTCAGAGTAGAGCCGCTGCTTCTCCACATCGAGTGGAGTCAGTTGAGGTGGCTCGGGCATCTGGTCAGGATGCCTCCTGGACGCCTCCCTGGTGAGGTGTTTCAGGCACGTCTCACCGGGAGGAGGCCCAGGGGAAGGCCCAGGACACGCTGGAGGGACTATGTTTCTCGGCTGGCCTGGGAGCGCCTTGGGGTTCCTCCCGAGGAGCTGGAACAAGTGGCTGGGGAGAGGGAAGTCTGGGTCTCTTTGCTTAGGCTGCTGCCCCCGCGACCCGACCCCGGATAAGTGGAAGAAAATGGATGGATGGATGGTCTCCAAATCACTCTGTACTAAATCCATGCCAAGAAAAAGACAACCAACCATTCCAACTTGAGAGTAAAAAATCCCAAGAACCAACTACTGCCAGCAAGATGTAAAGAAGGTTTTCAGATCAAATTAAAACTTTTTAAAGTTCCCAGACACAATATGTACTACAAGTCTGAACCCAAACCAAAATGGAATATGAAGTCAGATGTCAAGTCCAGGTAGTAAAAAAACCCATTAATTTATGACGGAGTTATGATTCACAAGAAACCCAATTACTTGCAAGTTACAATTCTCTTCATAATCCCTTAAAAATCTGTTCCAATTACTATCAAATCCAATTCCCCCCTTTTTTTAAGGCATCTTGCACATGCCTTAAAAATCAAGAAACAAAGAAACAATAGCTTCAACTGCTTCTCCAGTGTCAAGAAAAGAAACATAGTAGGTTAAAGGTCATGCATAAGGCATAACCTCAGAACCTGTGGATCCTGCTGCTGTCGCTGCTGAGGCATCTTCAACCCCCAGATGACCATATCCCAATCATTTAGGTTTGCAATCAGGTTCTTATATTTGAATTACCTTGTTGTTGAAAGTGTGCTATACAAATAAAATTGCCTGGCCTTGCAAAAACAAAACAAACTAATAAGTTCCCCACATAGTTACCTAATGTATTACAGAATTTTAGTCCTACTTGCATTAGCTACAACAACACGTAATTTCCCTCTGGCATCAATAAAGTATTTTGAATTGAATTAGACAACTTCTTCAGACCCTGCTTTTCCAGAATCTAATTGATGTTACAGTAAGGATTATCTTTGCAACCACCTTAGTTAAAATTGTTTTACTCAGGACACAGTTTATTTACCTAATTAATATCTCTGCTGCTGTTATTTGCTCATCTGTTTCTTACAGTTTATTCTCTGTTAACTCCTTGAAAAAAAATAATACATTTATTCTAAATGTACAATTTTAAAACCTGTACAACTGTAAAACATCTCTAATTCAATTTATCTAACTCAGTTGCACATTCGGATTTGAGTATGCCACTTCTATTTTAATAACAACAATGTCAAGTAACCTTTTTACCTGTACCTGATACTCTTGCTTAAGAAAGAAACTTTTCTTCATTGCAGTTTCTGTGTAGGACTTGAGTTATACTTTATACTTTACCAGAGTAATTATCTATTTGCCAACTTTTTACCTCTACTCAGTACTTTAGACCGCTTATATTTTAAAATTAGCCTCATTACTCCTGTTTCATTTAATCTTTTATTAAAAGGAACAAACAAAAACCCCCTCAAACATCAAAAAGTGTTGCAACTGAATAGAATTAACTGATAGAAGGTCTCACATTTATTATACTGACACCCTGTTGTTTTTTTTTATGCGATCTATAGCATTTAATGCACACAGGTGTTAACTGAATATTTTCCACATTTTTCCCGTCTTTAGAACAGTGACCGAAATTCTAAATCTATTTTTGTCATCATTTGTCTTAATGAAGTAAACTAAATTTTAAAAAATAGAAACCAAGTTAAACCCCACTGTGTGTGTAGGTCACACCTGTTGGCTTAAAGATTGCACTAAATGCATAATTTTCACATATACCATACCACTTTATTTATATAGCACGTTTATACACAGCCGAGGCCGACCAAGGTGCTGTACAGAAGAACATCATATTCAGCTGACACAGGTAGCCTAGTGTATCCCAAATGTGTTATTATTATTTAACATTTTTATTAAACATTACTATCATTAAGTAAAAGTTCGTTTTGGTCGAGGTATGGCTAAAGATTTATTCTTTATCATTTAATGTTCTAATCCTCCCTTTGTTTCATGCTTTCTACCTCCTTTGTGTGAATCTAAATGTATATACGGTCTATGATCTAAATGCTTCTATTATCTGTCACTTTGCTGCCGGTACAGCAGAAGTTCCCCTTCTTGGGAAAATAAAAGCATGATTCATGAAGTTAAGCATTACCGTATTTTATGTTGGAAAGCTCATGTTTGAAACAGGAAGTGGTTTTGCGCAAAAAACAAACAGTTTGAGTAACCCAGGCGTTTAAGTATTTAATTCAAACATGTCTGGCCAGAACACGGAGGAGACAGAGTTACTCGTGCATCACCCTAACCAACCTTTCTAACTAACCGCTTAAATAGTATTCCGCAATCATTGTTTATCTCTGTAGATGTTTTCTCCATCCTTCACGCCCCGCCTCCAGAGTAACTGCTTCACGCGAGTCATAGCAACGCATAGAGCAGCTCATCCGAAGGCCAGACTGTTATCTTACTGCCCCGGCGTCTGTCTCTCTGGTGACCTGACACATATATCTTTCTCATAACAATAAGCTTGTCATTTCCTTAGATGCATTCACTAAACAGAGAATATACACTTAATTTCTAATTGCATAACAATTTTCCACCACAGGACCTTTTACCGGACCTGAGATACTCTCACAACGGAGTCAGTTTGTTTTTAAAGTTGCTGGGGACAATAACCATAAACTTAAGTGTGGTTTGAAGATGGCTGGGGACAATTATTAATTATTCAACTAGTCTATAAAGATTAATCTGTTTCACGTTTATGCACTACACCGAATAACAAGGTGTTGAAAATCGTATCTTTATTCCATTAATAAAAGTTGAAAGCCATAAGATTATTTGTTTTGTTTTACCAACGGCACTGAAAACCATCATTAGGCTGTTTGCTTGCATGGCTTCATTAAAATCCACATTATAGCACATAGAACAATGCTGGCTTTATACTCGCCCCAGAAGAATATGTACAACAATAAAACGCGTTCCCTTTGCAACCCTTGCAGTTCTGTGCAGAGAAACTTCAACTTTAACTTACAATTCAGAGTCCTGCAACAGGGCGGATGACCCGCATAAGGTTTTTACATCATAAAGTTGTGAAATTAAATTTCACGGGTCCGGGAGGAAGATTCTTTAATGCGGGCGGGTTGAGAGTGAGAAAATATAATTGTTTATAATGTTTTGTTTAAGACTCCCAAAGAGAATTGTGTTGATATATAGTGATATGTGGAAAGAACATGCCAGAATATTCCTCCAATTTGTGCTGACAGTGGAATATTCTTGCTATCTAGACCTCCAGCGCTGCTAGAGAGACTTTACTGCAGCGGGATTTGCGATTCAGGAACTGAGAACACAGTTAAAGCTAGGAACTGTGGACAATTTTTCATTTCTGCACAGGGATCTCTGCATCAAATAAATTTAAGTTTTCAGAAATTTCAGAAAAATCTCTCTGGCAGCGCAAGATGCCTAGATAGCGGGAACATTCCGCTGTCAGTGCAAAGTTGGGGGAATATTCTGGCTCTCTCCACAAACACATTATGCTATATCAACACAATTCTCTTTGGGAGTCTTAAACAAACAAAAATATCCCATAAATATTTTTTCACTCGCAGTAAAGAAACTTTCGCCAGACCCTTGAAATATAATTTATGTATTTTTCCATCTTTAAACGAGTACTCGCAACATTGCAGGACTCTGAGCTCTGGGAATGTTTGCAGTGGACTATGAGTCTTTTAAAACCTCGACATATCCACTGCTGTATAATATGAAAACGAAAGAGGAATTAAGTTATTTAAATAATAGTCCGTTCAGACACTGGTTATGTGGAAATGTGGATGTTAGAGCTGGTAAGAAATTCCGCATCAAGTTTTTAAAAGGGGTGGGAAAAAAAAAATCATCAATCATAAATATCCCCGGTGTCACCGGCTAAAGTGACGCACGCCCATCCCCTGACATAGGCTATACAGTTTCCTGATTTACTTTCCCCCATCCTATTCTGGAGCATCGCTTAAAGCATGTAAAAGCCTGGAGGGATATAAATGGACACAATCGGGGTTTGTTATCGGGATCCAGATCTGGAATCTTCCTGCAAAGGATTGTGTTGAGTCCTGATTTTGGTTACCATGAACAACGGGCTGTTGCTAGGTTATTTCTTTGTGCAACATTTTGTATGTTGATCTCAGGAAATAAAGTATTTTTATTTCTAAATAATTTGCATCACTTAATGATACAAGAGCAGTAATCAAACAAACGGTATTACATCTGAATTACAGGTGAATCACTCAAAAAACTTATATGAAACGGCTTCATTTCTGCCTGATTGCTAGCGCTTTTCTTGGCAATGATCCATCGTTTTCTGCGTTCTGGATCCTTGGGAATCCTATAGAAAGCTCTTCCCTTATCTCGTCCGCGTCTGTTATGGCATCCTGGAGCACAACAAGTATCCACCATATTTACCGTTTTTAACTTTGGGTTAGCAGGAAATAAAAAACAACTGCGAGAGACCCGCGGGAGACTGCCTGCCACAATGGCGCCCATTCGATTTTAACTGTTGCATGCTGGGAGAAGTGATGTCAACTCCCGGAGCTCTATACATTTAAATTTAGCACACTGTGAGTAATGTTGTTCTGCATCTGCAAAGGGAGCCAGACTGTCTTCCGCACTATTATGATATTTTGTCTTTGGTGAAAAAAATGGTTTTGTGTCTCTTGCCTGGAAGTTGTTTTTCTTTTCTTTTCTTTTTTACAGATGTTGCTCTCATATGCAAATTATATTAATAGACATGACTAAGAGATTTCCACGTTAACAGTGCCTAGTATTTGATATTTGAGGGAACCGGGCAGTAAATCTACCCCTTCCGTCTCTCAGAACTTGCCCAGCATCCCTGAGTTTAGCATTCCAGTGCTTATCAGCAACAGGAAACCCTTAACCAAACGCTCTCATATTAAACAAAATCTCACATTGATAACCTGTCAGAAGGTTCAGCTGCTCATCATCACAATACTTAAGTTAGCTTTATTAAACATTAGATCTCTATCTGGGAAGTCTTTTCTTATCAATGACTTCATCACTGAGCATAATTTACACGCCCCTTTTTTTATCAGAAACTTGGCTAGATGAAAATAATGAAACATCTGCATTGATAGAATCTACTCCTCCAAATAACAATTTCTCAAGCGAGAGCAGAAAACACAGACGAGGCGGAGGTGTAGCCACAATTTTTCACAACTCAATGAACTTTAAAAAGGTAACTCTGGGCACGTTTGATTCTTTTGAATGCCTACCCACCCAGATAAATGAGCCTAACAAAGCTTTATTTCTAAGTTTATATAAACCCCCCAAACCTAACTCTAACTTCTTTAATTATTTCAATGACCTTCTTTCTGTAATATGTATCGACTATGACCAATTAATCATTGTGGGGGATTTTAACATCCATACCGACAACCCCCAAGATAGACAAGCAAAAACATTATATGATACTCTCCACAACTTCGTCAAACAACCAACACACAATAAAGGACACACTCTGGGCTTAATTATCAGCAAAGGTTAAATATTTCCAACATCTCGGGTAATCAATATTGCATTATGTGACCATTTCTGTATTTCTTTGAAAGTACCATCTCTGCTAAATTATCCAGCCACAGTAAAACCACAATAAAAAAGCGTTTTCTGGGGGACAGCTCAGTTGAAATTTTTAAACGTATTTACCCTTCCACCGCATCCCCCTTATCTCCCAACTCTATAGCTACATTAACAGTTATCTGCTGTTTGTTACACACAGCAGAGCAATAAAAACACAGCCTTACCGTTTCAATTGCAGGCAAGTCTCTGATTGTTGGAATTGCCCTTTTTTTCAAACGGAGCTTCGATGCCAACTTCGCCTGATATTGTCCCAAGTTCGTAAAAAAAATAGAAAAAATACTTCCAGGTTGATTCTGGCAGTCAACAACAGAGCAACTCACGTGTGCACTGCGTTTCTGCATTTTTCACGGTCGAGTTCGTACTTCGAATCGGTGATGTGTCGGTCGCGAACGAACCGGCTCTAAGAGCTAACTCTTTGAAGTGAACGATGGGAGCCGGCTCGTCATTGGGAGCCCCCCCGCTTGTTTTGGTACATTTGGTACACATCATTTTGCATTAATATTGGTATTAAATATCCTTTAAGCAACAGAAAATCTGAGGAGCCACTTGGGAGCCAAAAGAGCCGGCTCTTTATGGTGAGCCAAGCCAAAAGAACTGGCTCTCCAAAAAGAGCTGGAATTCCCATCACTAGAATTCAGTAATGGCGGCGCTCGACTGAATATGAGGGGGAGAGGGGCAAGGGGCAGGGCGGGCTTCCTGCAGCATAGGTCTGCAATGTCTATATATGGTATATCCTGCGCCGACTTGACGTCAAGTCGGCCAGAAATTAAAATCACGTATTTTAGTGCGTGTGCACGTGGGCTGGTTGACGAACCAAGGGGTAAACAAACGCTTCACTTTTAAATATCGGCTTCCCGGCCAGTGTATAATCGTTAGGCAATCATAACATACATTTTTTCTCGTGGAAAAGTGAAAATTACAGGTCATGACTCCTTTAAACCAAAAAAGCCTTGAAGAAATCATTATCCAATTAAGCTCCTCTCCTGCTGTCTTGATATCCTACCCACAGCTTTTCTCAAGAAAGTTCTTCCTGTTATTGGGTCTGATCTTGTTCAAATAGTATATAGTAAATACAGACTGTGGAAGAACCACAGAGCTGGTTCTGTTGGACCTGGTGCAGTCTGTCCAGTCTGGTTCCAACAGAACCAGACTAAAAAACATCAAAGGGGTTGGTAATTGTTTGGAAGCTATTTAAATGCAGAAACAGCTTATTTAATATCTACATGTTCCCACTAGCCAAGATTATAGCAACCAATAAGATTAGCTACCATAACTATGCAGATGATACTCATCTTTAGATTACAATGTCACCAGGTGACTCTGAACCCATTCAAACCCTAAATCAATGCATTGACCAAATAAATGGATGGCTGTGGCATAACTTTCTCCAGCTGAATAGAAACAAAACTGAAGTAATTATTTTTGGACACAAAGAGGAACGATCAAGAGTCAGCACACAGCTTCAATTAATACAGCTAGGAACTAATTATCAGGCATGAAATCTAGGTGTAGTGATGGACTCAGACCTGAACCTCCAGGGTCACATAAAGGTCAATAACAAGGTCAGCCTTCTATCTCCTGAAGAACATTTCTAGGATTAAAGGACTGATGTTACAACGGGACCTTGACCTTGTTTATCTTAAGCCGGATTGATTTCTGCAACAACGTATTCACAGGTCAGCCTAAAATGTGCTGATCCAGAATGCTGCTGCTCGTTTTCCTCACTAGAACAAGGACAGTAGAGCACATCAACCCAGTTCTAAAGTCCTTACACTGGTTTCCTGTTGCTCAGGGAATAGACATCAAAATACTTTTACTAGTTTATTAATCATTGAATGGCTTAGCACCAAAGTATATTGAAGATCTACTGTTACTATAGCAACCCCCCAAGACCACTCAGGTCCTCCAACTCTAGACTACTAAACATCCCTAGAGTCAGAGTAAATGATTGATGTCATATGTATGAAATGTGTTCATACTCTCTTGCCTTGTGAATACTTGTAGAATACCATTTGAGAACTTGAGAAACATAAATCTGATGTTATATGTCAAACAATTCAGCGGAAAACCGAAAATCACACACATACACAAACTGAATTTCAAATTGTACTAAAACACAAACAAACATATAAGACCCTATGTGAAACAAATGCACTTTCACATTAACCTGTTCTGAATGTGAAGTGACATAAAAATATCCACGTCTCCATTAATTTACATTTACAACTCATCATGATTTGTTTACAACTGTAAGTCATTTTCTGAAATTGTAAACTTTTGTTTACAACTTCAATGTATTTGTAGGAGACGCCTCTGTGATCGGGTGCACGGGTTGCATGTGTGTGTGTGTCGCTGAGGTGGGGACGCACCGGGGCATGGATGTGTGTATGCGGAAGTATGAATGTGTTAAAATTGAGCACTCACCTGGGGTGAGAGAGGGCTGGTCTGGGTAGCCACAATTTTTGTTGACCGCACCGCACCGCACCGCACCCTTTAAATTTATCATTTGTGTCCGATTATCTTTTTGGTTTAAGTTGTCATAGTCATCCTACTGCGCCATCATAGCTCTGTACTTTTTTAAATGCAATAAATGCACAGAAATGCAACTTTGGATCTCAGCGAAGTATTTGTAACCATAACTTTATTGCGCATCACAAAACTTAGCCACAGGACCCAGCCTCATCCTCTCTGCGGCTAAGGTCTATTCGGAAGCCGCAACATTTGTCAACAAAAAAGGCACTGAATGAAAATCATCAAGCCGGCCACAAGTGTCAAGGATCCAAGTCATCGACAGCAATGAAACGGGGACAAGGGCACCGCAGCTAAGTGCCACATAGCCTACACCACGCTATCCACTCACCTGGAAACAGGTAGGACTGAACCTGTTGTTGTAACTATTAATAATAAAAGTTGTTGTCTGGTTTTCTGAGCATCAATAATTATAATCAATAATTCGATAATAATATTAATTATTGATGACGTTCGAGTTTAACCTGTTTATTAAAGATTTAGGGGCACCAATCTCATAAATGAGATAATTTTAATTAAACCAGACTGTCAGTCTCTCTGAAAAGGCAGCTGGAGAAACTGAACCGGAACAAGGCTGCAGGTCCAGATGGTGTCAGACCCAGAGTCCTGAAGGCCTGTGCAGAGCAGCTCTGTGGGATTCTGCATCACCTCTTCAACCTTAGCCTATCCCAGGAGAACGTTCCAGTGTTGTGGAAGACATCCTGCCTTATTCCAGTACTAAAGAGAACTCACCCATCAGTTATCAACACCTGTTGCCCCGACACCCCACATCATGAAGGTCCTGGAGAGACTCCTGTTGGCACCCCTGAGTAAGCAAACAAAAACATATCAGGACCCGTGGCAGTATGCTTATCGCTGAGGAGTTGGAGTTGAAGATGCCATCATCCACCTGCTTCAACAAACTCACTGTCATCTGGACAAAGCAGGCAGCACTGTTAGGGTCATGTTCTTTGATTTCTCCAGTGCATTTAACACAATTCACCCGGATTTGCTTAGTCAGAAACTTCTGAAGACACAGGTGGAGCCATCAACAATCGCCTGGATCAACAACTACCTGACAGACAGACCACAGTATGTGAGACTGAAGGATTGTATGTCAAACAGGATGTCAGCAGCACAGGAACACCACAGGGGACCATACTCTCACCATTCCTTTTCACTCTGTACACCTCAGACTTCCAGTACAAATCAGAGACCTGTCAACTGCAGAAATACTCAGATGACTCTGCAATCGTCGAGTGTATCAGAGATGGACAAGAAGCTGAATACAGAGAGCTGGTGGACCGCTTTGTGACATGGTGTGGAAACAATCATCTTACCTTGAATGTGAACATGACAAAGGAGATGATTGTAGATTTCTGAAGAAACAGGGATAAGTCAAATACTGTTTCCATCATGGGAGAAGAAGTGGAGGTGGTTGAGGAGTATAAATACCATGGAGTTCACCTGAACAACAGACTGAACTGGAGACTGAACAGTGAAACCGTCTACAAAAGGACAGAACAGACTGTACTTCTTGAGGAAGCTTAGGTCCTTCAAGCTTTGTAGCAAGATGCTTCAAATCTTCTACAAGTCTGTTGTGGAGAGTGTAATCTCTTCAGTCGTAATCTACTGGGGTAGCAGTATCAGAGCCAATGATTTAAAAGGGCTCAACAACCTGATGAAGAAGGCTGATTCTGTTCTGGGGACGACTGTGGAACATCTGGAGGTGATGATGCAAAGGATTCTTCATAAAATCAAAAAAATTATGGACAACCCTGTGCATCCTCTCCTTGAGACTGTCATACAACAACAGATCAGGCTAAGGATTCTTCAGTTTCGCTGCAAAACAGGGTTTATACAGGGATCCTAGAGTTGAATTTACTACCTTTTACTACCTTTTTGAATACCTCTCCATAACTTTTACTACCATCACAACATTGTCCAGCAGCCTTTTATGTGGGAGTGATATTTACCCAGTTACGTTGATAGTCCATCCCTGACCCAAAACTAAATGTTATTCCACTCACTTCAAAGTATAAATGTGATGATGTCTTGACTAATATATAATTATTTCCAGAAGACTAGAATAAATAGAATATAAACAAAATGCAATGACCCTCATAAGAAAATGCTTTAAACGAAATGGGTAACTGCTCCTCCCGCGCGCGAATCCTCTGCTGATGAATGGTGGATGCTCTGTGAGACATGATCGCCGTAACACCATTCCAGGTCAGATTAATGTTTTTTCTGCATAGTTTGCAGTAAGCTTCCCGCTCATTCCCCATGACAGGCTTAAACCAGTCTTTAAACGCCGGGTCACTGGGCCACAGCGCGGAAAACTTACATTTACCCATTTTGTGAAAATTATGTTCAAGTTTCCGGCCGGTGTTCCGACTATCTGTGCTACCATAGGCATATATAAAGAATGGACCCCGCATTGGCTGTTCTGAGGCAAGAAATGCGGCCGCCATCTTGGGCCGGTATTCCCATCCGCAGACTTCCACCATAACAGCAGCAGTTATTACAAGATGCCTGAATACTGTGTGGCGTACTCCTGTTCAAATCAGCGGACTGTTGAGAGTAGGGCTCGGGGATAACTTCTCACAAGGAAGATTGAAAATTTTTATTGTTTGTATTTTGTAAATATAATATTACTGTACTGTATTTAAGTCCACCAGTGAAATCTTAGCTAACGTTAAGTACGGTAAGAAGGCTGAGGAACTGCAGACTTAGATTACTTAGATAAACCACAGACTTAGATTACATCTGACACAAGAATGATACTGTAGAAAAAAATTTTTTTACTGGTATAAAATCTCTCTTATTCACCCATACGAACGTTGAATAGATTGCAAACAAGCTTACTGATCATTTAGCAGCTTTGCATCATCAACAGAAATGCCTTCTTTAAAAAAAAAAGAAATGTTCTAAGACATCTGATAGAAGTAAATAGGAAAATATGAATAAAATGGGAAGATATAAATAGTAATAGAATTGAAGAATGTCATGATATAGTTATATATATAATATATATATATTAGATCTCTGCGATGGACTGGCAATCTGTCCAAGGTGTACCCCGCCTCTCGCCCCATGACCGCTGGAGATAGGCACCAGCCCCCCGCAACCCTGCATTAGGATGGACGGGTACAGAAAATGGATGGGTGGATATATTAGATCTGTATATTATATATTACCTATATCTTAATTTTATATATTTATAATCTGTATATTAGCCTATATATCATCTATATCTATTATATTATCTATATTATACATGTGTATATTACTCATCAATTATAATGTGTATATATTATTAAAATGGCTAGTAGTACTGTCTGCTTCTCTATCTTATAGGATTGTGTGTTTTGCATACATTTCAAGAGTAAATCAGAATAATCTAACGACACAGGTTTTATGATTTTGGCTAAAAACAGCATAATCATAATTTAAAGACCACTGAGAACACTTTAAAATAGCTCAAAAAGATTATCGGAGTGGGTCTTTAAACCAATGAATATAGAAACAGGCCGAACCATCTGTTCTGTATCAAAGCTATATGTTTGCCGTTAGCAGGCAAAAAACGGCATTAAAATCAGTTTAGTATGTAGCAAGTTATGATTTAATAAGAGCACTGACGCTTCATTGTGTCTGCCAAACAGATTACAAAGTGGAGCGGGGGATACTGGCCCAAGATGGCCGCCCCACGGCTAATCAGCGCCAATGGACAGTAGCGGTCAATGCGGTGTCTATTCTTTATATACCCTATGTCTATGTGTTCTACCAATAGACTGTATATAATGCAATAATTATTATACAGTCTATGATATAATGCTACCCTGTAGCAATGTGCGTACGTATTTCGATGTTACGTCACAATTCGCTTACTCAACAAGTCATCGAGAATTCCTTCCTGAAAGTTCCATTTCGTCTGTTTTATTTCTCTGAAATTTACAGTGAGTTTTATTCAAATTATTTTATTACTGGCTAATTTTGATTCTAAATATTTTAAGGCTTTCCTTAAGCTACTTTTTTCAAGTTTACATTAAAGCCCATATCGTTACTGCATACAAGTAGTCCCATTAATTAGAGTCGTAGAGTATATGCGGTGTATTCTGTGGGCTATTTGTGCTTATAATCATACTACATTTTAATATTTTGGACTAAAATACTGCTATCTGCTCTACGTCTTACTGGCTTGGTATATATTCATTAGCTGCTTTACAAACTAAAAACAGATTTCTTCTGACTTATCAGTCATCTACAGATCAGTACTCTCACCGTTTGTTTTTTTAGTAATTGACAGTCACTCTGTTGGCCCACAGTCATGAAGTACTGGGTTTTAATTGATGATTGGCGGATGGAAGCAGTTGTGATGTTATGCACGCTGTTCAACGCTGCTTTTAGGACACTGAATGGAAATAACTCCCACTTCGACGAGGTAATAGGAAAATAATATACATGCTTTATGTGCTAGTTTTAGCTTGATATTAAATGGGTAGCATGTTCTGTAGATTGACAGAAAGGTTTTCGTTATTCATATAAATTCTTGCTATGTTAGACATTACAGCTAAACTGCCACTACAATCCTGTCACTTGAAACATATTTACCGATGATTACATTTAACATCATAAGCCAACAGTTGTTTTCTGCATGTAAACATACATAGCACTTTCGAGAGGTAGCACCGACAGATAGACATAGCTATCTATGCGTGCTACGGTAAGACATTCTGAGGAGGTAGCACAGATCGTCAGAACACCCGTCCTGGGTTAAAAAAAGTATTTTTGAATTTAATTATATGATGTATTAGTTATTTAGGTCCCACCGCATACACGTCTACATCTTCACTGAACAAGGATCGATGTTATTGTGAGATTTCCTTAGAGACGCATGGCAGTGAGTCATCTGCCTAATCAGGATACTTAAAAAACCTTGATGAGTGCCTTTCTATGATACTCGGTTTCTGTTTTGCAAAACAATTATAAATTGATTTGACATATGAGGAAATTTCTACAGGTGCCTTATGGATCTTTTAGTAAAATATAATACAAATCATTTTGTCTGAAACAGTTTGATGGGCATATTCTATTGCAACAAAGGTCAGACAGAAAATGACATTAAAGCAAATAAGAGGTCTGACTTTAACATAACTGTAGCAGTGTGTCTTCGTCTGGTACACTTCTGGCTCAAACAGGCTTGTTTTTCAGTCAGTGAAAAGCCCAAAGGCTCCAGGCTCCTTCTTTGCTGGCTGCCGGAATCCAAGGCTCATTGCCGCTTAAAAACATATACTTAAAAACATTACTCAAAGGCAGCTCTAAACAGATTAGTTTTTAGCCGTAATTTGAAAGTCAGTATTTCAGCAGCTTTGCAGTTGTCTGGAAGTTTGTTCCAGATTAGGGTATATGTTCGCCGGCCGCCCGACTCCAAGCTCCTGCATCGCTGGCCCTTTTTTGTTTACTTTGTTCGTGCTCGCTCTCGCATTTCCACACTGTAGGAGAATGAAAGGCTTTTCCATTTTATTGGTTTTCGTTTCGTTTTTTATTTTGATCAAGTGACAATAAAAAAATAAACTAGCAATTCATAATTGATACAATATGTACAATATATCACTGTTAGGATTCCTTCATGTCAAAAAGGAGTGGGAATAAGCATAATTTTAAAAAAATCTCACTCCTACGCTGCATGTTCTCTGTTGCCATTTATTTGTAGCCTTTAATAATATTGTATGAAAAAATATGTAAAATAAATGTAATGCATTGTTTACATAAGGTTTCAAATTATTTTAGAATGTTTTCTGCTCGGGGTAGACCAATATTTACAGCTTTTAGGAATACTTTATATCGGTATAAGGTTAATTCATTTTTCCTTCCTATATATCTCATAAAACAAATTTCTTTATAACTCTTTTGTAGTGTTTTATACATGGACATTGCTTCATCTCCATTCTTAAAACTGTTACCCAGCCTTCATTCCACACAGAAACACAAAAGCATCTTCTGGTGTTACACACATTGACAACTTGTACTCTGTTGTATTGTATTCTATATAAATAATCCAAACAATTGAAGGTCATACAAATACAGGTTATTATTACAGAAATGTGGTCTGTCTACTTTGATGCTGGATTCAGTCTGGATTAAATAAAGTCCATCAATTAGGACTCCATCTTCAGATCTCCTTTTTAAATAGCAAATCTGCCCAGGCACATTTAGACAACCATCTTCTCAATATTCAATTTAAATTCTATTCAAAAATATGGTGTGCCTAAATTCTGAGACAAGACACAAAAAATTAAGTGGTCATCAGACAGACAAAAACATAACATTATGCGCAAATTCTGGTAATTTAAAGACTTTTCCATACAGATTTTTTCAACATCAAAGTTATGAAACCAATACTTAAAGTAGGTTTTGTACAGATGTTAGAGCAGGATGAAGTACTTCCAGGGGCAATACCTAGTATTCAATTTATGATCACTTTACCTCCTAATGACTCATCAGACAGAACTTTAAATCAAGCCAGTGTTGGGTCTAAATTTTATTTAGCAATTGGTATATATAGCATCTGGTTTACTCATCTATTACTGTATAAATTTGTTGATTGTATTTCACTTTTGTTGTTACAAGTCTAATGCATTATCATAATTTTAACAGTTGAAGATCATGTATGCAGCTTAATTATAATTCAGATAGTGGCTTTCTGGAACTTAGTCACACAGTATGAGTTTATATAGTAACTTGTGAGGGTTAAAAAAAGGTTTGTTAAAACTAAGAAAGTTGGTGGCTCAGGAGGTAGGAGTTCATCTTGTAGCCGGAGGGTTGCTGGTTCAAGGGCCTCAGGGTAGCTGTGGCTACAATGTAGCTCACCACCACCAGCCTGTGAATGACTGATTGTAGTGTAAAGCTCTTTGGGGTCCCCGGAACAAGACAAGGCAAGGCAATTTTATTTGTATAGCACACTTTCAACAACAAGGTAATTCAAGGTACTTTACATGATTAAGTGGTCAAATAAAAATAGCAGTAAAACACAGACAAAGCATTTAAAGTAAAAACAGCAATAAAGCAAGAAGCACACACAGATTCATCAAAGCCTTACAAAGTATAAAATGGAAAATCAACAGTAAAACAAGAATACACAAAACATGATACAACAAAGCATTACTCAAAGGCAACTCTAAACGAATACGTTTTTAGTTGTGATTTAAAAGAACTCAGTGTTTCAGCAGCTTTGCAGTTTTCTGGAAGTTTGTTCCAGATTAGAGGAGCATAGAAACTGAAAGTTGCTTCTCCATACTGCTCTGGGTTGTGGGTTTTTGTTTCTTATTCCTGGGAGTAGAGAAAGCAGGTGTAGATTCAGTGCGCTTTAAAGCCGTCCACGTCCAGTCTACGTCGAATTACCCGTTAAATGTCTTTCGGATGGAGAAGTAGCGTTGTTCTGTGCGAGACTGTTGAACCAAGATAACACCGGGCTGCCAGGTTCTTCCTTCCTGCGTGTAGTCATCTGTAAAGTTGTCTCATTTCCATGTCCAGTGTTTGGATCAAAATTAACCTGAAGATGGTGTAGCTTCCTCTAGATTGTTTCAATTCTCTGGAGCAGTTTCTCAAATTCCTCAGCTGAGCAAAAAGCTCTACAAGCACATTTACCATTTATTGAATTCAGGAATACTTAAAGAACAGTGTCTGTATAAAAAGTAGGGAGTTACAGTTTCCCTCACTGATTCTAGACCCTTCATCTCAAACCACTTAATCACCACCTTCATCAAAACCACTTAAATTATCTTTAATACATATTAGGACATAGTATCGAATTGATGAATTCATCACCGAGAGAGCAATTTACACATTTTCTGCACATCATCCTCGGCTCTGTATTTACAGCCATCACCGTGCACTCTCATGGCCCTGGGTTCAATTCCAGTGTAGTGTGTTGTCCAAACGTGTTTCTCTATTGAATTTTTACATAGCAATAGTAATTAACAGTAACTGGTGGGTGCTGGAGAGTGAGACTAGGGTCCATCTGACCCCACAAGAACAGCAGGAGGGAAAAACAAACTAGTTAGTTCAAAAAGCTACAAAGTTTTAACTTCTAGAGGTATAAGATTTATTTAAATACATTTATATTATTAATTAAACAATACTTTTTACCAAGTCAAAGTATCTTCAAACTCATCAGCAGTGTCAACTTTAAAATAAATAACAGAAACAGCTTTGATCTAGTTTTATTTAGATCTTCTTTTCCTTCATACGTTTTCAAGTTAACTGTTGGATTAGCACCATTAATCAAATCTTAGATGGACCATTTTTTATGAGTTTGTAATGGATAAAGACTTTTCAACTGTGTGAATTCTCATGTGTCATTTAATGACAGTTTTGATCTGAAAGGTTTTTCACGGGTATTACAGGGAAAAGGTCTTTCATCTGTATGACGTGTCATGTGACAAGTCAAATTACTTTTATGACTAAAATCTTTGCCACAAATTGTACAAGAGAAAGGCTTATCACCTGTGTGCACCCTGATGTGACTAGTCAAATGTGGTTTCTGAGTAAAACTTTTGCCACAAATTGTACAAGAGAAAGGCTTATCACCGGTGTGCACCCTCATGTGACTAGTCAAATTGGGTTTCTGAGTAAAGGTTTTGCCACAAATTGTACATGAGAAAGGCTTATCACCTGTGTGCACCCTCATGTGACTAGTCAAATGCTGTCTCTGAGTAAAACCTTTACCACAAATTGTACAAGAGAAAGGCATATCACCTGTGTGCACCCTCATGTGACGAGTCAAATGGGGTTTCTGAGTAAAACATTTGGCACAAATTGTACAAGAGAAAGGCTTATCACCTGTGTGCACCCTCATGTGACTAGTCATATGGGGTTTCTGAGTAAAACTTTTGCCACAAATTGTACAAGAGAAAGGCATATTACCTGTGTGCACCCTCATGTGACTAGTCAAACTGGGTTTCTGAGTAAAACCTTTGCCACAAATTGTACAAGAGAAAGGCTTCTCACCTTTGTGTAACCTCATGTGACGAGTCAAATTATCTTTCTGAGTAAAACTTTTACAGCAAATTGTACAAGAAAAAGGCTTGTCACCTGTGTGTAACCTCATGTGACGAGTCAAATTGGATTTCCAATAAAAACTTTTGCCACAAATTGTACAAGAGAAAGGCTTCTCACCTGTGTGTACCCTCATGTGACTAGTCAAATTGGATTTGCAATAAAAATATTTGCCACAAATCGTACAAGAAAAAGGCTTCTCACCTGTGTGTACCCTCATGTGACTAGTCAAATTGGATTTACAATAAAAACATTTGCCACAAATTGTACAAGAAAAAGGCTTCTCACCTCTGTGAATTCTGATGTGCCTATCAAAAATAGATTTTTTAGTGAAACCTTTTCCACAGGACAGACATGTAAAACACTTCATACCTGTGTGACTTTTCAAGTGTGATATTAAGTTACTATATTGAGTAAAACAATCACCACAAATCTGACAACAATACAAATAGTTTTCTGTTTGAGTTTTCTTTTTCCTTTTGAGTTCTGAATTATTACGCTTCATGGTTTTCTGACATCTCTTATTTTGTTTGGGCCCTTTATCTCGCTTTGATCCTGAGTATTTAAGATAGTGTCCTTCTTGATCCTGGTTCTCAGTTTCATTAGACTCCTGAGAGTTGACTTGGTTCCTGATTGGTTCCGGTTTAATGAGACACTTTTCCACAAGAGTGGGAGTCACTATGAATGTATCTTCAGTCTCCTGCTTCAATACAAGCAGGTCTTTTTGTTCATTTATGCAGAGCTCCAATGCTTCCTTATTTATCCAGGGATGTTCTGGATCTATGTGCTCTTCTTTCATCTGAGGAGGTTCTGGTTCCTTCTGGTCCAAACTGGAATCGCACTCCTGTTTACAGAGCTGCTGGTCAGAGACTTCTTCTTTCCAAACATAATCGAGTAGGTAGTCTAGAAAAGCAAAAACAGGAGAAAGGTTTTCTATTCAATGTTAAAGCGGGGGGATTATGCAAAATGGACTTTCTGAAGCTTAATATCCTGAGAACCTGTCTTTCCCTCATTAAAAACATGCCTTAAGTATTGCTCTGACCCATTCACTCATGTTAGAGTAATCTTTGAGTCTCTGCTGGTAGTTCTTGGGGTTGCTGAAAAGCCTGCTCCCACCTATCCCTGCCTTTTCCACCCATCTCCTCCTCCACCTTACGTACTCAGCCTAGAGCCTCGCCCCTGCAGAGCTCCCCTCACAACTCCGGCTGAGTCCCAGGTGCAGTAATAATAACACACCAGCTGCAGCTGCGCGTCTTTTGTGGGGATTCTTCTCATTGTTTAACAATTTAACATTTTTGGATGTGCCAAGCACATGTTCAAGGATAACCAATGTTATCTAAACAGAGCTGGAGTGAGACTACTGACCTCAAATATGTTCCGTTATCTGAATCAGAAAGCTAAACACTTGATAAAACAGCCGAGAGCTGACCTTGAAGCATGGTCCGTGGATACGATCAGAATAAATATTTTCCCAAACACATTAAGTTAATATCATGCCACCGGCCCAGACAGATGCACGACCCGCAGAGAATGACAGAGAACAAACACGTACAGCGCTCACCACAGCGTGCTTCAAGTATTCCAACGTCATCTGACTCAGCTGCTTCAATTGATTCCCCCTTTAGAAGTTTGATCAGATAAACTGAGGAACAAATTAGAAGTGGGACACAACTAACACCGAAACTTGGACTACATCAGGCCTCTGGGACTAACACTGGATGTATTCTGCCTATGCCCCAACTGGTAATAACAGACGTTTGATATAGAAGGGAACCGGACAGTAACTATACTCCAATACTCTCTCAGAGGTCGCCCGGCCTCCCAGAGTTTTCAAGTCCTTATAAGCAGCAAAAAATAAAAAACTTAAATCAAACGCTCAAATCTCAAATTGATCACCTGTCAGAAGGTTCAGCTACCATCATCAAATCACTTAAATTAGCTTTATTAAATATTAGGTCTTTATCAGGAAAGTCATTCCCAATCAACAAATTCATCACTGAACATAAAATACAAGCCCTTTATTAATCAGAAACCTGGCTAGATGTAAAAAATGAAACGTCTGCACTGATAGAAGTGAGAGCAGGAAACACAGACGAGGTGGAGGCGTAGCCACAATTTTCCATTACTCAATGAACTTTAAAAAAGGTATCCCTGGGCACATTTGACTCTTGTCAATACCTAGGCACCCAGATAAATCAGCCCAACAAAGTTTTATTCCTTTTTTTTTTTTTTTTACACGTGTCCTGTTTGGCAGTGTGGAGATCAGAATTGGTGTCTGAGTACCAAGTAGAAGCCCAACAGATTTACTTTCACAAGTGGAGCAGTAGAGCTTTTGCTATAGTACTCCACTTGATTTATGTGTGAAAAATCTTTATTATGAATTGTTGGGGTTTTTATTTCCTGATGTTATCGACACGGAGACGGAAAATTAAGGAGAAGAAAGAAGGAAGATGAAGAAGAGAGGTAGGAAACAAAATGTCTTGAGAGAGGGTGAGTTGAAAATACAAAATAGGAAGGGGAACAAAGAAAACACAGGAAAACATTGAAGTCTGTCTCCATACCCACAGGACGGCAGAGAGAGGGGGAAAAACAAAACACGAAAAAGGAACATCAACAAAACCAACCAAACATTGTGAACTAAGAACTACACAACCACATCACACAAAAATAGATATAAAAATACAACAACAATGTCACAGAAAAACTCATGGTACCGATTAATCAAGCTCTAGTAATGATAACCTCAGCCCAAGAATATATCCTTAAACACCAGAGACCCCACATCTATGTGTGTGTGTTAGCATGCTGGTGCATATAAGGTTTCTCCATAAGAGTGTTCGATAGTTGGTGTGAGAAGGCATCAATCCGTCCCCCAGGAATCGATGCAGACATGAAGGAGATCGGAGCAAAGACGTCCAAAGGACCGCCAGAGCCCCAGGCGGACCCGGGCGGGGCCGACCGCATCCCCCAAGAGAGGAGAACCGCGCCGGGGAGGGGCGGTCAACGGACCGGGGGAGCCGGGGCCCAGGGGCACCCCACCCCCCAGCAGGGACCCGATAAGGGACCGGCCGACGGGGGGCCCCCGGCACTGCAGGGGCCGCGGCCGGCCGCAGGCCGCCACGCGACGCCTCCACCCTAGGCCAATCCCCACCGCCAACATCCCAGCGCCCCACCAATAGCCGCAGGGGACGGACAGCATCCCCAGGCCGGGCTCAGTCAGCATCTGGACGCCAAGTTGTACCAGCTCCCGGGTCCTGATCCCGCGCAACGCCGGGCGCCGAGACCAAGCATCCAACAAAGGCCAGGGCCTGTCCAACCCGCCAATGAACCGGCCACGCACGGTGCGCACAGAACAGGTGATCAAACGAGCAGAGACGCCGGATCCGCATCCCGCCGAGCAGGCACCACCCAACAATCCCAAACCTGGCACCTCTAAAAGAGGTGCCCCAACCAACCAAAGGAAGATATCGTCCCAGCGCATCGGCCGACCGACACACCGGCCCTCCTTCATTGCTGCTATGGCTACTCCTCTTTTCTCTGTCATATCTCATTCTCAGCCTAAATCTTCTCATCTTTCTTGCTCTCTGTGTCAGAAGTTTAGTTAATTCCCTGCCTCCTTTAGTGATAATGGTAACTCTAATAAATGTAAAATTTTTGTAGCTTTGGAGGCGAGGGTGTCGGAGTTAAGAGGCCCAGCTCGGCGCTGTTGAAAAACCAGCAGATAGCCAAGGCCCATTAGCCAGCGTGGAGCCAACAAGGACAGAACCCCCTAGCCGTCTTCCGGTAGAGCCCGCGCAGCCGGGACTTCAGGCCGGCTGGGTGACGGTATGTAGGAAGCATAGTTCTAGAACCCAGCCCACGGGCCACCACCAACCGGGCCGCGTTTCTAACAGATTTCGCCCGCTCAGCGACACACCCACCGAGAAGCGGACCCTGGTGATCGGCAGCTCCATAGTCAGAAACGTGGCATTAGAGACACCATTGACCACAGTCAAATGCTTGCAAGGGGCCAGAATGGGCGACATCAAATCCTACCTGAAACTGCTGGCTAAAGATAAGCGTAAATACAGGAAGATTGTTATTCATGTTGGCGGTAATGACACCCGGTTGCGCCAATCGGAGGGCACTAAAATTAGTGTTGCTTCGGTGTAAGTTTGCCAAAACAATGTCAGACTTGGTAATCATTTCTGATCCCCTGCCCGATCGGACCAGTGACGACATGTTTAGCTGCATGCTGTCATTACACCAATGGTTGTCTGGGTCATGTCCTGCAAACGATGTGGGCTACATTGATAACTGGCGAACAATTTGGGGAAAATCTGGTCTGATCCGGAGAGACGGCATCCATCCCATTTTGGATGGAGCAGCTCCTCTTTCTAGGAATATGGCCGAATTTATTAGTCCTCCCAAACACTGACAACCCAGGGTCCAGACCAGGAAGCAGAGTACCCACCTCTCTGCTGCTTCTGTACTGTTACCCACCCATTACCCTATAGAAACAGTGTCTTGCCCACAGCCAAAATTAAATAGATTAAAAGTTAAGCCAACAAAAGCAAATCGTGGAAATCTCATAAAAACATATACGACTCTGACATTAAATGTGGTTTATTAAACATAAGATCTCTTTCCTCAAAGACCTTGTTAGTAAATGACTTGATTTGTGATAATCACATTGATTTGCTTTGTCTCACAGAAACCTGGTTGCAGCAGAAGGATTATGTCAGTATAAATGAGTCAACTCCTTCCAGTCATTTAAATGTTCACATTCCTAGAAGCACTGGGCGAGGAGGAGGCGTTGCAACCATTTTTCATTCTGATTCACCAATTAATCCCAGACCAAATTATAGCTACAGTTCTTTTGAGCATCTAACCCTTAATTTTCCTCATCCAAGTTGCAAAACATTAAGACCATTTTTGTTTGTGGTTTTGCCCTTACCCTCAATTCCTAGAACAGATCTCACATTTTTTATCTGATTTAGTATTAAATACTGATAGGGTCATTATAGTGGGGGACTTCAATATTCATGTGGACACTGAAAGTGATAGCCTAAATGCAGCCTTTAATACTATCTTAGACTCAATTGGCTTTACTCAAACAGTACAGGGGCCCACCCACTCGGGTAAACACACTTTGGACCTTGTACTGACATACGGTATTGAGTGTGAGGAAATACCAGTCCACATAACCCGGTCCTGTCTGACCACTTCTTGATAACTTTTGAATTTACTTCAACTGACGAACTTCAATCTGAAAGAAAATTTCATTATAGTAGGCTTTATCAGACTTTTACTTTCCTCAGAGTCTCAGAGTAACACAGTGGAGATCAGTAATTCCATCTCTAACCCCTTAAAAAATTTATGTTCTGGTTCATAGCGTTACTTCCTCATTGCGTTTGGCATTAGATAGTGTAGCCGCCTTAAAAAAGAAAGTGACTAGCCATAGGAGGTTGACTCCTTGGTTTAATGCAGAGTTGCGTACTTTAAAGCAGAATATTAAGAAATTGGAGAGAAAATGGCGCTCCTCACACCTAGAGGATTCCTATTTAACCTGGAAAAACAGTCTACTGCTGTATAAAAAGACCCTTCGACAAGCTAGAAACAGCATATTTTTCATCATTAATAGAGGCGAATAAGAACAATCCTAGGTTTCTTTTTAGTACAGTTTTTCGGAATTGCGCCGCTCAAGGTGGCAGCATCTTGGAGTAGCTTCTTTTACTTTGGTTCATATTTTTTTCTTTTTTAAAACTTTTATTCTTCCATTTCTGGTAGAAACATTATTTTTGTGGACAACTATTCTCTTGGTGGTTTTGAATGCTGTGCAGCTGGAAGGATTTTTGCTGATACTTTTTCGTTTTTGGACATTTGTTATGATGCATAACCATGGCAACAAGGTGGTTTACAACTGGCAGCAGCTGATTAACATCACAGAAGCTCAAATAATACCTCAACTACAGCCACAAAACCCTGATGAGTTGAAAAGAAGACGCCATAGATCCAGAGCATCCTTTACATCAGACTGTCATACAACTACAGAGCGTTTTCAGTCAGAGGCTTCTTCAGATCTGCAGAGAGCTACAGGAGATCGTCCCTGCCCACAGCCATCAGCATCTACACCAAATCTTTGAAGGAACTTGCATAATGAGTTACAACAACATTTAATTTCCCTTTGGAATTAATAAAGTAATTTTGAATTGAATTGAATTGAAAACTTACACTGAGTCATAGCCCTGTTGAGCCAACTATTCGCCCAGCTCTTAGCAGTGATGACTTTATGGGATTCTTCATAAATAAAATTAATTCTATTAAAAATAAAATAATGTGATGTTTTTAACTGTCATATGCTTTCTCTGTGTTTTATGGATTTTTTTTTTACTTTATCCCCCAATCATATAAAGCGCCTTGAATTACCTTGTTGTTGAAAGTGTGCTATACAAGTAAAATTGCCTTGCTGGCTGATCCTACTCACGTTTGGATGTAAATGTAAACATTTTTGTCTAAAATAAACAACATTCTAGATATCTACAAATCAATTCTTCCTAGTAAAAATTAACATTCAAGATATCCATACATCAATTTATCCAAGGACAAATGAACATTTCGACTATCTAAAATGTAATTCTTCCTAGGACAAATTTTCCCATTCACGTGTATGGGGTTTGCAGCTGCTCCTATCCACAAATACATTCTTCCTATCTAGAATGAACAATGTGGATAGGAGAAATTCAATTCTCACTAGGAAAAATTTGAATTTTAGATAGCAAGAATTCAATTGTTACTAGTACAAACTGTTATTTTAGATAGGAAAAATTTAAATACTATTCTACCTATCTATAATTTAATTGTGGATATCCAGAAATACATTTTAACTAGTAAGAATGATATTTTAAATATCCATAATTAATATTTTAACTAGTTAAAATACACTTTGAGATATCAGTAATTACATTTATTACTAGCAACAATGTCTTTTTAGATATCCATAAAGATATTAAGGATATCTGGTGACGTTTCGTTGGGTTGCCATTTTATCATGAGACATTAACTGACTATCTGTAATTACATTTGACATGTCAGAATTTCATTTTCACTATCAAGAATGCAATTTTGACTAGAAAGAATTACTTTATTGACAAGTCAAAATGTCATTCGGACTAGTAAGAATGTGATTTTTACTAGGAGGAATAAAATTTTAAGATATCATAAATAATTATACTAAGTAAGAAATAAAGAAACAGTTTAGGTGGCGATTTTGACCTTTATTTACAAGATCGGATATATATTCCAGATATCCAAAAATCTATTTGTACAAGGAGAAATGAACATTATAGATATCTAAAATCTAATTCTTCCTAGGACAAATGATATTTCCCATTCATGTGTATGGGGTTTGCAGCTGCTCCCATCCACAAATACATTCTTCCTATCAAGAATGAACATTGTGGATAGGAGGAATTAAATTTATACTTGGAGAAATTCGAATTTCAGATAGCAAGAATTCAACTGTTACTAGTACAAACTCTGCGCTGTGACGCTTTCGGACTTTTCAGCCAGCTGTAGTACTTCCGGAGCATAGTAACTTTAGCGTTAGCTTTGGCGTTTTTTACCCGATAGCTGCAGGACCTCCCGCGGGTAACTGAACAACGTACACCAGATTACCCAGACCACATCTAAGACGCCAGCATCACAAAAAGACAAAGGTTTTATTTTATGTGTCCAGCTACATAAACAAACTACGAAGGTAAGTTAAGCTTCTGCTTTGTGCTGCTGAATGTTGATACATGCTACCGCTGTAATAAGCAAAGTTAGCTCTGTGAGGAAGCAACGTTAACAGTGATAGGTTCACATTATGATTCTTTTGTGTTTCTGAAATAAAATAGCCTAACTTCTGTGTTAATCTCAGCTTTAAACAAGAGAGTCAGGAGAGGTCACAGTTAGGTCAGAGTTCTTCAGGTCCATGAGGAAAAGCCAGAAGTCATCTTGCAGGTACAGATACGGTTCAGAAAGAAGAAAGTTCATGCTTTTGAAAATGAAGTTTCTGCGGGTCATATCATTGCTGTGAATTTGATACAGATAAACGCCATCATTAAACTATATGTATCATATGGTACCAGAGAAAACATGTAAAATAACATGGTCAGTGCCAGGAAGAACATAAAAGTAATGGCTCTTGCAGAAGCATGACTTTGTGAAATGAGTGAAGTTAATCATGATCTATTATACATTGTCATCTATAAATACCATGTCAAAATCTCACTTTACACATTTCACTTCACTAAGAGAACAAAAGTTCCCAACTTTAGTGTGTTAAAGGTTGTCTCTCTTAAGCTGCTGTTGTAGTCTAATAAATATTTGGTGTTGTAACAGATTGTGCAAAGGGATTCAAAGGTGGTGGTGCTACTGTGATGGCCGTGTGGAAGGTACAGCCTTGTGCTGTCATGTTGCAGCTCTACTCTACCAGATGGGACATTACTCCCAGCTGAGGCCTACATCAGTTCCCCCAGTGATCAGCTGCAAAGAAACTGAACAAAAGTGGCATAAACCAAGGACCATGGTAGAGAGCCTTTTATTACCCTTTCATTTTATGTATGTTAATTTCTTGAATGATTCTTAAACATGTTTTTATTTGGATACAGGGTATTAAACCGTTTCAGGTTAATGATATGGTCATCATATCAGCCAGACCAAGGGAGAGGAGATTGACGGAAGGAATCAGGTATGTTGTTGTGTACGAAGCTCCCATGATCACAACAATGGCTGTCTCTGGGGATTTACCTCTGGTTGATTCCATGTTCGTTCCGGTGGAGGAGGGAAGTGTGCCGTCCTACCAGTAAAGATGGTCCCCAGAACCCGTCCACACACAGAAGCCCTGATCGACATCCATTCAGATAATTCCCCGTGATATGAAAGTCATGCAAACTATCAAAAAAAGTAACTATTTGGTTTTTTTTGCTTCTTCTTTAATGCCTTCTTGGGGAATTAATGACTTGACTATAGTACAACATAATTTAAGCTACTGTGTAGGAAATCAAATTTAAAAGTTGTTAGGGAAATGTTGCTGTATTATCCTGTTGTTAGTGATGTAGTGTTTGTTAAATTAATAATAAATGACTTCGATTAAAGCTTTTTGGTGTTTTAAATGCTTAAAGGAACAGGATTTGTAAATAAAATAAACATCCATGTCCAGTTTTTTAATGCTGTTGGGTGATGAAGCGTTATAAACCAAAAAGAATGAGCCCACCCACTCTATTCGCTCCATTTTCTTAAACTGGCTGTGTGCTGCAAAATGTGCTGCAGTTCGGGGCCTGAATTTCCCGCGCTGTCCTACGGATGTGACGTCAATTGACACGGCTTGCGAGTTCTCGACAGCTTTAAAAGAGGAAGAAAAATGGTCGAGGACCTCCATTGATTTAATTGTGAGAATGGATTCTTCTCTACTGCAACTGGGAAACGACCAAGGACGACTCACAGCCCACTAAAAAGTGGCACTAAGAAAAAGAAGTATGTCACTGTGAAGAGGTATGTTTTTCTGTGAATCGTTTGTGCGCGCTCCCATGCGGCTGGCTGCAGTTACTTGCAGCGCCGGCCGCGTTGCTCGTGAGTTTCGTTTCTTCATTCTGCCCCATGCTCCTTTAATTTTAAAAGACAAGAGACATGACTTAAAAATGAGAGACGAAACAAAAGCAGATTACAACTTTTACTGACCACAGAAGTATTTAAACAAGGTAAGTGAGCAAAGACATTAAAAAAAAATATATACAAAAACTCTAATGGACCAATGGGCAAAGTCATTTAAACAGGAAAAACTTGTCAAAGGGTTGCAGGGTATGAGCTGTAGAATGTGATTCCATGAGAGCTCCTCTTTCTGCTTGTTGAACACTGACCATGGATGGTAAAGAGCCCTGAAGCAAGGCCCAAAAACACATCAGTAGGTCATTTGATGGAAACCTAAGAAATGGAAAACAAATATTTAATAACACTAATAATTGTTCATAATTAACTAGACAACATAATACACACTTAACTTCAAACAAATGTATATGCAAAAAATAAAAACATTAAGGAGTTTTGGTACTAAAATAGAGGACGAACTTGCTTATGTCACGCACATGTGTACCATTCAAATAGCATTTCTGATAATGCATTTTAATCAGAATTATGTTACATGCAGTATTTGCTTCCATACTTGGTACTATTACACCACAATAGTTATTTTGATATAATACAAATACATTTCGGTCTCTCCCACTCTCACACACACGCCTGTGCACACGTTAACATAGGTGTCTAGACTCTAGACCTACCGTGTGAAGATAAAAACAGGAGCAGCTCCCTTTTCAATAGCCGTCGATCTGTTTCTGATGACGGTTCACGCATATCAGAGCCGACTACACCCGGGTATGAGGCGTTAAGGTGACAATCCACCTCACCGTTAGGAAAAGTAAAAAAATAAATAAAAGTACACTATTGTACTTTTAAGATGCCTGGCTCTGTGGCAAACAGCAGTGTTCGGCAGTTGTACCAGAAACTGGTATTTAAACTTTGACTGTTTCATCCTTATATATACAGCCAATGGTTTCATCACAACTAGTGTAGCATGTAACATGTAGCATAGGCTAACAGAAGTATCCGCTCTGACTGACAATTCAGCGGAAGTACGTAACTGTAGCTGTTGACGTTTAGGTAATGTCATTTACGTACGTCAGCAGTAAAAAAAAAAAAAACAAAGAAGGAATTATTGACCTCAACAATTAAGATACAGATAGCAACAGCTTAATTGTTCCTAGGAAGATTGCAGTTCTTCCTATCTAAAATAACAATCTTACTAGTTAAAATCTCTTTTTGGAAATTCAAAATTTAATTATAGATAGGAAAAATTAAAATTCTACCTATCTAAAATAAGAGTTTGTACTAGTAACAAATGAATTCTTGCTATCTGAAAGTCAAATTTCTCCTAGTAAGAATTCCATTTCTCCTATCCACAATGTTCATTCTAGATAGGAATAATGTATTTGTGGATAGAAGCAGCTGTAGACCCCATACACATGAATGGGAAAAAGTGATGTCATTTGTCATACGAAGAATTACATTTTGGATAGGCGAAATGTTCATTTGTTCTAGGACAAACTGAATTATGGATGTCTGGAAAGCTAATTCTTACTAGGAAGAATTGATTTAAAGATATGTGGAATACATATCCAGTTGACCTATTAAATGTTAAAAGAGCTACCTTAACTTTAAGAATTTAGAGATATCTCAAACTTAATTTTTACTAGTACAATTTTAATTATGAATATCCTAAAATACAATTTCTCCTAGTAACAATACAACTGTTGATATCTTTAATTTCAATTTTGACTAGGAAGAATGTATTTGTACTAGGATAAATTTAATTATTGTCATCTAAAATAGGAATTATAGATAGGAGTGGTCGTTGATTAAATGTTAAAACTGCTCTCAAATCATGTGTCAGTCTAAACTGGACTCTCAGAAATACAGAAAGAAGCTAGAATAAAGCCCCAAATTAAAAGGCTGTGTTAGAGAAATTGTATTATCATTGATAATTGTAATACTGTTTATGTTACTGTATTTTGGCTGTGTAAGTTTAAATGAGACCATTTGTATGCTTTACTGACAACACAGAGCCGAGGATAAGAAAAAGGTTTGTGCCAATTCCTTATATGGGTGATAAATCCTCTCTAAGAGTTGATTGAGAGAGTTGTCTGGAAGGCCTAATTTACATGTACTTTGTTATTCAGTTTCAACACCCACATGCCTAATGTGGGTGTTGAAGCTGTCATAAAAAGATATAGTTTTGTATATACATAACTCCTGAATAGAAATTTAAATGTATTTGGACTGATTTAAAAAAAAAAGTTTTGAACAAATTTGAGTGAGCGCAAATGCAGGTGACAGGCGGGTTTTATTAAGCAAGTCTACACTAAAGTTCGCTGGCTCTAAAGGGGCGCGGGTGTTACAGTTGTTGTATGAGCTGCAATAGGAGATGAAGTGGTTTTTGACAGAAATCAAATCAGATCTGGCGAAGCATTTGGATGACACTTTGTGGCTTGCGTCTCTGTCCTATTTGGTCGATATATTTGACCACTTGAATGGCCTTAACCTGTCCGCAAAACTCATAGGCTATCTTGCTCCTTGCAGACAAAGTGCACACCTTCACACAAAAACTAGACCTCTGGCATGGCCGCATTAGTCGAGGGAACTGCGACATGTTCCCCAGCCTTGTAGACTTTATCACTGATGCAGGGACGTCACACGATTTCTCCTCCCTGTTTCAATCAGCGTCTGAGCACCTGTCAGCAAAGAAAAAACTATTTGCGACGTACTTTAAAGAGGGTGACCAACCGTCCTATTTTCCCCTGACATGTCCACTTTTCATGCGCTGTCCGGGGCATCCTGGGGGATTTATAGGCTAATGAAATGTCCGGATATTTTTTTCTTCATAGGACCATAAAGCCTTTCTCTCATGCAACGTCCTCCCAGCTGCTGTCTAAGTGCCTGGTTCTCATCCGTTTATTGTTGGCACAGACAGCAGGCTGTGCGCCGAGTTGCGCCGCACCGCACCGCGTTATGCTGCATTGCGCAACGCAATTGCGCCGCGCCGCACCAAGTTACTGCTGTTTACAAGTCAAAGCACAAGCTTCATGCAAGAACCACAAAACATATACCGTCAAGTCGCAACAAATGGGTGGCGGAGTGCACCATTCACATAGCTGGCATGTGTGTTTCTGTGTGAGACAAAAGTGGCAAATGTCCCATAGATCACATGGACACAAAAACTATAAAAAGGCTTTGCAAAGTGAGAGTTCATCTATAAATTAACTGTGGAGGATGAAGATGCAAACTAAACAGAGTACACAGTTTTTTGTTGTGTTTTTGAGTCTGCAGCTATTTACTTTTATTACAGTGAAAAGAAAATACTAGTTTTCTCAGAAGATTATTTCAGATTTTTCTTCAGTTTTTGTCCAATGCAATTTAAAAAGTAAACTAATATAGTTGCTGGTAACTTTTTTAAATTCATTAGAGTAATTATTTCTATTATAATTTATTTCCAGATATTATGAAATAATTTTTTTTACTTGCGAAAGCCTTTTTGAAGTTTGTTATTTAAGGTGTAACTGAACCCCATGAAAAATCATAACCCTGCCCCCAGACAACATTTGAAAAATTCTACAAAGTGGGCGGTAGAAGGATGCACGGAGGGGTATGGCCAAGTGTGGAGGATGAGCGGAGGGGGGAATGTGGGGGTGTGTTCTGGAGGACAGTGACAGCTAGCTTAATCTGACACTGAAACATGGACAGTGACCAAAGCGACATTGGGAGTTTTGCGACTGATCGATCTGATCAACATTCATCTGTTTTGAACGTTAGCCTATGTTAGCATCACCACTCAGAGACCGGACTCCTCCTGTCTCCCTCTGCCTCAGCAGCGCCAGCAGTCAGTAGCGGAGCTAGACTTTTATACTTGGGGTGGCCAGAGAGTGGCCAAGGTTATTTCAGGGGGTCCATAGACTATGACAATAAATTAGTTTCTTGAACAATCAATTGCAATCGGAGTCTCTAAATGTGGAAATATATTTAACTACATAATAAGCACACAGAAGATGAGATGTGTGAATGTTATTTGGAGTTTATCTGAGAGGGAAAACAATTTTGAAAGGAAAATATATATATTTGACAGAAAAGAAACTCACACCGATAGCAGAAAAATTATGATAATTGACTGACTGTGATGCAAAGGCAGAGTCTGGTGCATTAGGCAGTGAAAAATGTCTACAGGCGAAGCAGTAGGAAGAGTATTGAAGGATAGAGTATTCAAGCCAAGAATTGTCTCTGTACCAGGATCAGTTGAATGACCTCTTCCTTGTCCCATGCTGTGTTCTGGGGAATTTTGTCAGACACGGCTGAACAGGACCCTCTTCTTTTGATCTTAAAATATCTGGAATACAAATAAAATGGCCATGGAAGTTAAAGGTCCAGAAGATTATTAGATGATAACTGCAACTAACTAGCAGGTTTTCAGGTAAGTAGACCTACCACTGGGTCCTCTTGGGAGAGCAAAGGCAGAGCTGGATAAGGTGGGCTCTGGCTCTTCTGGCTCACCATCATCCTCGCCAGAAGCAGAGGTCAATGTGTCCTCTCTCGATGGCACTGCATTGTATAAAAAAAATATTAGTGTAATCAAAATAAAAATGCAATCCCTGTTTAAAAAACAACAACATACATTACCAGTAACCAACCTATCAAAATATCTACTGCTACTACTACTACTACTACTGTCATTTAGCAGACGCTTTTATCCAAAGCGACTTACATTTGAGAGAACACCACAAGCAAGGAATCACATAGGAAGATACAGCATGGATAAGTGCCATAGTCCCGTTAATCAACAAGACTAAGTCTTAATTTCAACACCAGGATATCATTCTTGGCAAAAGTGCAACTATTTATAACTTTATTTAAAATGACTGAACTACTGCTTCTGTAGGTGCTCTGACCTGGTGATGATGGGCTGGGTTCTGCTCCATATTCACTTTCCTGACTAGTCTCAGGATGGGAGCTGCCAGGACTGCTGAATTCTGTCTGTCTGTCTGATCTTTTCCTGAGTTGCTTCTTTTGACAAAGAAGTCATATATCTTCTCCCCCTGTCTTTTTATTTTTATCTGAGCCTATGAAAAAAAATAAGCCAAAGCCAGTCTTGTTACTCCTACCACTTGTTTGATTGATTGATGTCTTTATTTCGAACACAAGCACAAAAAATAAAACAAAAAAACAATAAACCAATAAAAATAAATCAATAAATAATAAATATACCTTCGTAAACAAAACAAACAAAAGAAATAGATGAAAATTAATAAACATGAATGCCAAATGCATTCAACGTCATACTCGAAAAGGAGTAGGAAGAAATAAAAGACTTAACATCCCACCCCTTGCCTGCCTGCATCTATATATATATATATATATATATATATATATATATATATATATATATCTACATGCCTATTACTCAAAACACACATAGCCTACACAAAATAACTTTTTTTACAATCACACAATGATATTAAATTTAATATCTTCTCGTTACATTTAATTTAAGCCGACAGAGCATGAAACAGCTAGCTAGCTGATTGTCTGCTAGTTTAATTCCTCTAAATCATTGAAGAAACATGTAAATATATGCGGGCGCGGCAACCCGAATTAAATGTAGACGTTAATGTGGAGCAGCTTGTCATCTGCAGACATCACGAGATGTAACGTTAAATTCATACCCATAGAAAAACGATCTCCTATCTGAACACAAAAGTTATTCTAAACAGTCACTCATTAGGAAACCACCATGATACTTACTTTAGAATCAGGGTTTCACTGTCCATAAAGGTGTTTTATTCTTCTCCTCCTCTTCTTTCAATCTTGTTGTGTTCAGAGCAGTTCAGAGTTCAGGTTCTAAGTAAGATGGATTACAACTCTTTGTGGTACATAGCACCAACTACTGGACGGGAGGG
Source organism: Valencia hispanica (assembly GCA_963556495.2). Classification (NCBI taxonomy): domain Eukaryota; kingdom Metazoa; phylum Chordata; class Actinopteri; order Cyprinodontiformes; family Valenciidae; genus Valencia; species Valencia hispanica. The sequence continues at coordinate 2,879,536 of OY747707.1, forward strand.
ACTTAGCTGTCAATATGCGTCACCGATTTCAAAATGCAGCCGGCTCCTATCGACAAGACGTGTGCCAGTGTCGTGACATGTCAATCATCTGGGGTGGCACCTGGGGGGTCCAATCAGATTTCAGGGGGGTCCGGTGCTACCCCGGCCTCCCCTCTAGCTCCACCTCTGCCAGCAGTGCCGGTGTTCTGACGATCTTCACGGATTGAGGGGTAGCACAGAACACCAGCCTCATGCAGCGCTGACTCAGCGCCCTGAGCCAGCGGATCTCCTCCACCGTCACCGGGGTTAGAGGGAGGTTTTATGGAGCCCAGCGGCCACGAGCCCTATCAATTCGAGCCGCTGGCTCAAGGCGCTGAGTCAGCGCTGCATGATGCTGGCGCAGCTGCTGAGGCAGAGGGAGACAGGATGGGTCCGGTCTCTGAGTGGTAATGATAACATAGGCTAATGTTCAAAACAGTATGTTAGCTATGCTAACTAAGTGCTAATGTGATAATAATGGTAACCTGAAAAACGCAATCCAAACTCGCCACGGGGCGTGTCTGTGAGACCATGACTGTAACACAGTCAATGCCTGTGATGTAAAGATGTACCGCTCTCCACCAATCACAAAATTCAAATGCAGTAGCAACAGTTCAACCCTAAGAGGGCAGCACTAAGACATTTTTAGACTAAAAAGTGTAGCATTAAACAAGTTTACACAAAAATGTAAAAAAAATTCCCAGAAACTGAAAGATTGCATTGGTAAATACCCATTTATACAGTTTATAGGCAAAAAAAAAGTTGTTTTGGGGTTCGGTTACTCTTTAACTAATCTTTTCTAACCACATTGAGAATGCACACTTTAAATATGTTAAAATCAAAAGTCTTGGCCAAATCATGAAAGTGTTTCAGTACTGTGCCAGATGGCCTCTTTTTTCGAAATCCAAATATGTTCACCCTATTGATATGCAGGAGCAGTTTATTGAGCTGAAGAGTGACAGTAGACTGAAGGAACTCTTTGGCTCCTCCCCTCTTTCGTCATTCTGGGCAGCATTGATGCAGGAATAGCCTCAACTCTGTGGCGTCGCCTTGAAGATTCTCCTTCCTTTCACGTCGACATATTTGTGTGAGGCAGGATTCTCATAAATGACTGCACTCAAAACAAAAAAACCGCAATCGTGCACAAATGGAGGATGATTTGAGGCCATGTTTATCAAACATTGAGCCAAGAATTGAGGATCTTTGCAAGGCAAAGCAGGCTCAGGTCTCACATTAACATCACCTACCTGCAAGCTTCTGTAAAAAATGCAATGATGCCGAATATTAGGCCTAGTAATAATAACAATAATAAGGCATGAATTAATATCAGAGGTCTGGTGCCAAATCCCAATTATAGCAATAACCTAGTATTGATAATAGGCCTACTGATGATAATAACAACAATAAATTATGTAACCTCATATAATTATATAGCAATAGCCTAGTAATGATGATAGTACTAATAATAATAATATAGGCCTAAAAATAATAGCCTAGGGCGATCCATCCATCCATCCGGGAAGGGGGGGCTAGCTTGCAAAAGGTTGAGAACCCCTGGTGTAGAGTATTATAATTTTTGCATCATCTGTTCTATTTTGAACCAGATACAAAAAAGCAGTAATGATCCTTTATTTAACTTTCTCATCTCAAAAACCAGGTTACAAAGATTCTTCTATTAGTTTAGAACAATATAGTCCACGTTTAAAGAGTATTAATTTTGTAATTTTCAGATCAGAGCAGATTAAAGACGCTGAGGTGGTAAATATTAGGAGGTATCGACCTTTGGCCGTTTCTGGAAGCAGATGCTGCAATCAGAAGCCAACTTTAACTTTGTTGACTTTTTTTTTTTCTCCACGAATGAAGCTTCCTAAATAAACGCCTTAAAATCTTAATCAGCATCGACATCATTAAACGTTAGTATCGCCAGTTCTTCATACCTATCCGGTGTAAGATGATCTGGGGTGTCCGGGTTAAATCCAGCAGTCTGCGCTGATCATCCATCTCTTCCTCGGACTTGAAGACTTCTTTAAACTCTGTGAATGTTTCGTCAGCAAGAGTTAACTGTTTGTTGAAGCTGGATTGCAGATATTCTTACCGCAAACACTCACACGTTCAGCCCACAGATGATCAAACTCTCTAGAGTGACTCCATGCGGAAGTGAAGCTAACGCTGCTAGCATCACGTCTTTCTTCTTGTTGCCAAACAAGTCATTACCGCCACCAACTGGTCTGGAGGTGAACCTGCATTATCATTTTAGGACGAGATCATTTAATACAAATGTGTTAGTCTAAGATAATTAAATATTAACATACATTTACTTTATAATTGAATTCTGGATTTCTTATGTCAGTTTTACTGAAGCTGATAATTAATTCCGCTGATGTTTTCATTTCCATTAACACCATAATGTTTTCCTACTCATAGTTAATCATTAAGTCCATCATGTTTACTGTGTACAGTGTTTGTTGACCTTCTATTAAGATGTCTGGTCTGCTTTCTGAATGGTTTCCTTGTAAACTTACTAATGTTGAACTGGAATCTGAACAAATTACTGATCTTAATGGTTCTGTGTATGAACCCACTGGACAGCTGATAATATCACAAGCATTTCTCCTATTATACTGAAAGTCCATCATCTATGCTTTTCCCTACCTTGATATTAAACTCTGATATAATCAACACATTTATCTTACAGTGAGGATGTCTGAAAGAAAGCTTAGTTCTTCAGCGTCTTCTTCAGGAAAAGGGCTGCTAAAATATGCAGACCCCACACATCCTGGCTACAAATTCTTCAGATTTTTACTTTCAGGTCAGCACTACACAGCGATTTTTCCAAAAATCAGCTTCCACAGAGACAGTTTCTCCCCCCAAGCTGTCTCTGTGATGAACACAAATAACACTTTACGGCCAGAGTGACAACTACTCAACTGCAAAACAAAACAAGACAACCATTTATTCACTGTCACAACAATCCTCCTTCTTTCTTTCTAATTAAAAATAAATAAATAAAACTGGCTGCAAATACATGTACATTATTTGTGTTTTTTTTCCAGATTTCCTAAAAAAATCTATATATTTAAATTTTCCACAATGAGAAATGTTGTTCTGCATCTGCAAAGGGAGCCAGAATCATCAAAGACAAAAGATCACTTTGAGATGGACTGGCAGACCTGTGAAGACGCTGTTGCAGTAATCAATCCGACTAAAGATAAACACATGGATGAGTTTTTCTAGGTCCTGTTGCGACATCAGTCCTTTAATCCTAGAAATGTTCTTCAGGTGATAGAAGGCTGAGCTTGTTATTGCCTTTATGTGACCCTGGAGGTTCAGGTCTGAGTCCATTACTACACCTAGGTTTTAGGCCTTATCAGTAAAGACAAAAGATCACTTTTGTCTTTGGTGAAAAAACTTGTTTTGTGTCTCTTGCCTGGAAGTTTTTATTTTTTGTTTTATTTTTATTTCTTTTACAGATGTGGCTCTCATATAATACAAATGATGTTAATAAACATGACTAAGAGATTTCCACCTTAACAGTGCCTTGTAATTTCTTTTCCCATAACAGCAAATAAAGATGATTGTAATATTGTTATGCCATGTATGAATTCAGACATTATTGACAAATGATTTGCAATTCTTACTCTTTGTTTTAGTTATCAGCACTTTTTCAAACTTAGATTTCCTGATGTTTATTGTACAAATATATACTGTTCAAATCGCTAAAATCCCTCTGAAAAGTAAAGAGGAGGCAAAAAAGATTCTTGAAATAAAAATGCTTTTCCATAGTTATCAGGAGCGACTAAAAGCCAATTCCATACTTTTTTAGACTGCATGGGAACCCAGACTGTTTGAAACATTCTTAATCCAGTTCAGGGTTGCAGGAATACCAGTGAACATGTGTTTGGACAGTGGAAAGGAAACCAAAGCGATGGGATAAGACCCACCAACACACAGGGAGGACTTCCATCAAATGAGTTTTCTCTCCTTAGAAGTTACAACTGGCCTGCTGATTTTCTGTTTGCTTTCTGGAAAAAGCCACTAGAAAAGCTACATCCGCCTCCACGTGTACTCTGTTGTCTTTCAGCCTATTAAGTGATGTGAATTTTTTTTTTTCAAAAATAGCCTTAGTGAATAAAAAATGCAGCTTTCAAATAATCATTAAATTAAGTAGAAAACTTTTATCCAAACTAACCTGGGCTTCTGTAAAAAATAAAAAAGCTCCCTAAACCTAATAAGTGGAGATTTTTACGTCAATGTGGAGGGCTTCTGGCCCACTTTAATTAAGCCAGATTTCAGGGTTTTCAAGACAGATCAGCTTGTTTAGCAACAAAACCAAAGTAATTATTATTGGACCTAAAGAGGAAGGATTAACAGTCAGCACACAGCTTCAGTTAATCCAGCTAGAAACTACTGATAAGGCCTAAAATCTAGGTGTAGTGATGGACTCAGACCTGAACCTCCAGGGTCACATAAAGGCAATAACAAGCTCAGCCTTCTATCACCTGAAGAACATTTCTAGGATTAAAGGACTGATGTCGCAACAGGACCTAGAAAAACTCATCCATGTGTTTATCTTTAGTCGGATTGATTACTGCAACAGCGTCTTCACAGGTCTGCCAGTCCATCTCAATGCCCTGTGACAGACTGGCGACCTGTGCAGGGTGTCCCCCGCCTTTCGCCTGATGACCGCTGGAGACGGGCACCAGCCCCTCTGTAAAGATAAACGGTATAGAAGATGAATGGATGGATGGAAACTGGACATGTTTGGTTTCTCTTACTTAGCAAGGCTAGGCAAGGCAATTTTATTTGTATAGCACACTTTCAACAGCAGGGTAATTCAAGGTGCTTTACACGATTTGGTGATTTAAAAAAACACATAAAAGAAACACACATTACACATGATACACAATAAAGCAAGAGAAAAAAAAAAAAAGCAAGAGAGCATGAACACATTTCATACATATGACATCAAGCATTTACTCAAAGGCAATTCTAAACAGATGGGTTTTTAGTCTCGATTTAAAGCAGTTCAGTGTTTCAGCAGCTCTACACTCGTCCGGAAGTCTGTTCAGGTTAATAATGCCCTCACACATAGAACATAATTGCCCTGAAGACATGGTAGAAGCATTAGTTTAAAAAAAAATATTAACCCATTAATTCAGAAAAACAAATCTTTCACATTTTTACACAGATGTTATTATCCTGTTAATTCAATACAATACAATCAAAATATTGATCCTGTTTGTTCCTTTTGTCATCTGGAGAGTGACAACTTTTTGGGACTAAACTAGTAGTAAAACCTTTTGATGTGAACTTAATTTCTTTAACAGAAAATGAGATATCATTGTTAGACTGAATATTTTTTGGGACTTTAAAACTTGGCACTAACTCTAAAGCTTTATGTGAAAAATCAGAGTTGAAACCTTTTTGTTTTTTGTCTTTTGCATTTTTTATCTCACCTCGAGTATGTCATTGATTGTGACTGTAAAATGCTTATTTTTTTGAATAAAGAATAATAATAAAGGACAAAGCCTTTTTATTTTCACCTTATGTTTATTTTTGTATCTGGTGTTCCCTCACTACGAGTATGTTATTGACTGTGATTGTGTGATGTTCATTTCTAAATAAAGTTAATAAATATAAATGTTGAACAACTCAGGCAGATGAACATGGACTACTGGCCAAATAGCAAAGCACGTGTGGTGGTTCCGCTGATCTTTACAATCATTGACATAAGGGACAGCCAATCACACGTCAGCACAAACCTTTCCAGCCAATCAGTGAGCTTGTGGGCGGTCTAAATTGAGACGTGCCTGGACTTGAGTGGTAGATTTAAACAAACAGAAATGAATGAGAGCCAGATGAATCTTTGTTAACAGCTATAAAGGTTAAAGGCAGACAGGATGAAGCTCTGCTGGAGAGTTTTAGGAGATGATATCCGTCACTTTGGGCCCTCAGGCCGCTCCGTGTTCTAACGGTTCACCGCCCGTCGGAATGATAACATACAACAGAAATCACATTCCAGGATGCTATTCATGCCGGGTGTGTTACACCGCCTGAAACTTATTCCACCTGAACCGATTCGGATCCTAAAGTACATCCAGATTGGAACCGAGAGTCGGTTTGTTATCTGGGAACCTTATGGGTTGTACCAAATACATCAAACCCTTTCCCAGGGTAACATTATTTATTTAAGGTCCTGCAGCTTGGTGACACAGATAACAACCAAAACACAGTGTGATTTAAAAAAAATCACTTTCATTAAAATAAAATGAGGAAAAACTCCCATTGATGGTCAGTGATTATGCTGAGTGCTCTTCAAACTAAGACTAAGAGGGAAACTAAAGCAGATTCTACTTTAATCTGGAGAATCCAGGAAAGTCATATGGATGCTTTTGATTCTTACCAAATGACTCCTAAGTGGTCAACATCATAATTTTTTTCATTCATACCTGCAGTTTACTTTGGGCCAAATCAGTTTTCCCCTTTGCTTCCCCCTCCCACAATGTGAATTGTAACATGAATATTGATTTGTGATTTATAACAACTGAGACGTGGCTGCAGGATCATATCCCCAACTCAAACGTCTCTCTGTCAGGCTTCCTGACTGTACAAGCAGACAGAGATCTGAAGATGAGTAGGAAAAGAAAAGGAGGTGGAGTAGCAGTGCTCGTCAACAACAGATGGTGTCATCCAGGACATGTTACTGTGAGTATTGTCTCTGCAGCCCAGATATTGAACTCTTGGCAGTAAGTTTTCAGCCATATTATTTATCAAGAAAGTTCACCAGCGTTATTTTGGCAGTTGTTTACATTCCACCTTCAGCCATTGCTGACAATGCATGTAACGTCATCAGTGCCGTTTTTGCTAAGCTACAGACACAGCACCCCAATGCATTTGTGGCAATATCTGGTGATTTTAATCATGCCTCGCTCTCATCTACACTTCTAACATTTCGACTGTTTGTCAACTGCACCACAAGAGAAAACAAGACCTTGGATTTGTTTTATGCAAATCTAAAGGATGCATACATGTCCAAACCAAGACCTCCTCTGGGACAATCAGATCAAAATCTTGTTTTTCTCTGTTTAGAATATAAGCCATTTGTTCAGAGGCAAGCTGTTACAAAGAAAACTGTGAGAAAATGGTCACATGAAGCTGAAGAAGCCCTGCAGGGTTGTTTTGCGGCCACAGACTGGATGACTCTTTGCCAAGCACATGGAGAGGACATCAATGCCATGACTGAGTGTGTGACTGACTATATAAACTTCTGTGTGGACATCATCATCCCCACCAGAACAGTGAGATGCTTTCCTAATAACAAACCCTGGATCACCAGTGACCTGAAGGAACTGCTGAACAAGAATAAAGGAGGCTTCAGAGAGGGAGACAGGGAATTATTGAGGAGTATAAAAAACTAACTTAAGGTCAAGATCAGCAGAGGCGGAGCTAGAGGGGAGGCCGGGGTAGCACCAGACGCCCCTGAAATCTGATTGGACCCCCCAAGGGCCACCCCAGATGATTGACTTGTCACGGCACCGTTACACGTCTTGTCGATAGGAGCCAGCTGCATTTTGAAATTGGTGACGTATGTTGGAAGTCCCTCCTGTCCAGTAGTTGGTGCTATGTACCACAAAGAGTTGTAATCCACCTTACTTAGACAAGAAGAGAATAAGAGGCAGATTTGAACTTGACAGTTGATTTTTGTGGTTTTTGCTGGATCCTGGAGCCCGGTTTGAACCTCAACTCTGAACACGACAAGATTGAAAGAAGAAGAGGAGAAGAATAAATGCCTTTATGGACAGTGAAATCCTGATTCTAAAGTAAGTATCATGGTGGTTTTCTAATGAGTGACTGTTTAAAATCACTTTTGTGTTCAGATAGGAGATCGTTTTTCTATGGGTATGAAGTTAACGCTAACGTTACATCTCATGATGTCTACAGATGACAAGCTGCTCCACATTAACGTCTACATTTAATTCGGATTTCCGCGCCAGCGTATATTTAAATCTTTCTGCAGTGATTTTGAGGAATTAAACTAGCAGACAATCAGCTAGCTAGCTGTTTTCATGCTTTGTCGGCTTAAATTAAATGTAACGAGAAGATGATATTAAATCCCCACTTCCAGCCTGGAAGTGGGGATTTATCATTGTGTGATTGTAAAAAAGAAAAAAATATTCTTCTGTGTATGTGTCTTGAGTAATAGGCATGTAGATATATGTGTGTGTGTGTGAGTGTATATATATATATATAAAATTCAGTAAATGTTGAGCGTACATTTATTTTGTGTGTAAAATTAAGTTTCTTGTCTAACAGGGGGAAACGGAAAAGAAATCTGCGTGAGGAGACATGTGATCCTTGGGGTTGTGTTCAGGCTGATGACTTGCATTTGACCTTTACAAATTATGTTCCTGCTCAATATATGACTTGTCTAAGAGTTCATACAGAGTGCACAGGGTTGTTGTATGAGGTTTACTTCTGTAGTGCATGTGGAAACACTTAGAAACAGTGAACAATCAAGAAGAATGTAGTACATCATGCGTTCCCTTAAGTGAAGAAGCTTTGACCATTATTCTGTGAACAAGGATCGATGTGGGAGCGTTTTCATGCAACTCATGTTTCAATAAAAACTCTATGCTGACGTAGAACTGGGCTCAGTTAAGAGAACTGGGATCGGGGATGTTTGCGTAATGACGGGGATCTCACAATGAAAATCCATGGTAAAACAAAATATGACTGGGGTTGGACTCTAAAGTGCGCAGAGGTCTGGGATCTCAATTAGAAATAATAATAAATAGTATATAATAATAATAATAATAATACTAGTAATGAAAAAAAAAGTTAATAAATACATAATGATGTGTGATAAACCGGTTGTGTGACTGTGTGTGTGTGAATGGAGATTTCTTCCTTTTGAAGCAGCTGAAGTAGGCTGAGAAGAGTCTCATGGTTAGAAAATTGAGTAAATAACACTACGATAAGATAAATAGATCAGATAAAAGAGAAATAAAAGCTGAATTTACTTCATTAACATAGGAATGATAAATATTGAAAAATGAAAAATAAAAACAGCAAAATGTAACTTATCAAAATATGGGGAAAAATAGCAAAGAAGATTTAAAGATCTCATGACACCAAGCAGACTTCATGTAAATGTATTATGACATAATTCATCTTGTCAAAGTATGTGGTTGTGTAAATTGATGAGCCGAATAGACTTGATTTTACGCGATAATTAGATTTTCAAAAATTATAGCTTAACCGTGGCTTTAAAACTACGTCTCCATGTGACGTCAGCGACAGAACCACTCAGGCTGGACAGTCTGAAAACTCCACTGTCAGGCCTGATGGTGGCGCTCATATTTGAAGGCTCGGAAGATTCTTCCTCCAGTTTAGCCTTGAGATGGTTTTAGAGGTGGAAAATGCAGCCGGTTCTGGTGCTTCTTGAGGTGTTGGTGGCATCGAACCGTACAGGTACAAGCCGTACACAACGACTGAGATGGATAGAAGAAAGCTGGTCAGAGAAGCTAGCGGGAGAAGTGATGTCAGGGAAACACAGGTTAGTAAGGATTAGAAATAACTTTCAATCGTGGCTTCTTTTCTTTTCAAATAATTAACAAAATGATATGAGCATTATAATATTAACGTGTAGGGATTTAAGTAGTGACCTGAAAAATAAACATTAGCCTACATAATGTAAATATGGTAGCTAAATCAGTTTTAAAACTAAAAATAATAAACTAATCCAGACCTACTTATTTATAAGGTCTGAGACTGATATCGGAAAAATTAAATCATGTTGTAGGCAAACATTCAAGGCAAACAACAAAGCAAGTAGCCTAAGATTTACTTCATTACAATTCTTCTTTATGATTATCATAGCAATTTATTAGTTTCAGGTGAAACACGTTTGTTATTTTATTTCTTTGTCAGACTCACTAAATAGAGTGAATTATTCATAATTATAGCAAAACTGCTTTGAATATGTACTGTCTCTTCTGGACAAGGGCATCAGTTCGTTTTTAAAACTGCTGGGGACAATTATTGATTATTCATATAGCCTATAATTATTCAGCTGTTGGCGACATATTTGCACAGTAATAAAACGCGTTCCCTTTACAACCCTTGCCGTTCTGTGCAGGGAAACTTTAACAGTTCAGAGTCCTGCAATGGGGCCGGTACCCGTGGGTGGAATATTCCACAGAAATAAAAGAGAAATTATTAATTCTAATTTATATTTAATCAGGGATCCCGTTATTTTCTGTCTTTGACAGTTTTTACATTTTGAAAAAATCTGAAACATATTCAATATTATTTAATTCTTCATTCATTTTAGTTAATATTCAGCACAAACAATCTGAACAAAGAATCTCCATCGTGCCAACACACGTAGCAGATGAAAACATGTGCTATATATTAACATTTTACCTGCAGTCTCACAACTTTCTCATGGTCTATAGACATGAATTGTGCAACTGCTTGTGCGTAAAGGAGGCTGAATCCGCTTCGGTCGCCCACTGCACACTGGAAAAATAAGCCCCACTTCTTTCTCAACTTTCTTATTACCTCAGCAGGTGGAAATAGCGTTGCATTGAGTATGCTGTCCAGGTCTGATGATGATGCTCAGATGCTCTCATAAGAATAGTTTTTGATTGATTCAGTTTCCTAAACTCTGTGCGTAAAGTTAAAAATGACAGCGTCTGCATCAAGTGGTCAGTGGCGTTAATTGTAAACTTTCACAATGAAGGACGTCTGTTAGTTCGGGTCCACAGGTGTTTCTGATTATTGTACTGATTGATGAATAGAGGTTGCGCCATAATAAACTGACGGTAAAAGCTCATCCCACAAACACTCTTCAGATGCTGTCCCTTTTGTGAATGCACTCACTACCTGATGGAGTAATGTTGTGGTTGCCCGTCAGAAAGTGAACTTTTGAGTGATGTCCTGCTTCATTTTCTCACTCGATTTTCCTGCCGCACTTAACGGCCTTTACATTTTTCCATTAGGCTACAGTTTTAAAAAACCGATCAAAGACCGAAAATAACACAATCCTCAAGTGATTGTAAATTATATTACTATGAATCGTGTTCCTTTTATTTCTTTGAAACATTGTACATCTGAAATTAATTTAATGCAGAGATCTCTGTGCAGAAACAAAATATTGTCCACAGTTCCTGGCTTTATCTGTGCTCTCCGTTCCTGAATCGCAAATTCAATCGCAGAAAAATCTCTCTGGCAGCTGTTGGAAAGGTGTTTTCACTCTAATTTAAAGCCTCTCTTAAAGGAACAGACACCCATTTAATTTATGACCCTAGGCTCTCTGTGCTCTCATTTCACCTTCCCGCGTGCTCGTTCATTTCTGTAAAAAGGAGCAATAAGAACAACAAACAGCAATTATATATTTTAACAGCGAGACATCGTTCGCTGGACTCAGTTCTAGTAACTGAGCACAGCTCTACGTCAGCATTACGTTTTTATTTTAAACAAGAGTTTTCATGAAACTCCTCCCACATAGATATTCGTTCACAGAATGGTCAAAGTTTCTTCACAGGAGGAACACATGATGTACCACATTCTTCTTGATTGTTCACTGTTTCTAAATGTTTCCACATGCACTACAGAATTAAACCCTCATACAACATTGACAGAATTTCTATCTCTTCATGTCCCTCTTTTGATCTCTTAAAAATAAGAGATCACTATATATAAGGAAAAATGTCAGGCAGCACACTTATAGAATCATATCAATTTTGAGTATCTTCTCTGGAACTTTTCGGATCAGCAGTCAAGTCATCTTGTTCTGGCCAGGAATTGTGGTCGTCCGGCTCGCTCTTCTATGACCTAAGTTGAGAGGTTGCCAGCACATCACCTATATGCAGCTAAAGTGTATCTTTTCAGTAGCCCTGAGTTTGAAAACTCTAAGGACTGCACGCAGACCAGAGGATCGTTCTGCCCCTTTTGGCAGGGGTCTCAGCTTCTTTTCCTTCAAACCCTGCTGCCCCAGCTGGGCAGCTCTGTGCTCCAAGCCGCCCTGCCACCTGATGGTGCAGGTGTGCTGAAGTTGGAAACCTCTCAGCAGAGGGTTCAAGTAGGTTGTGTGGTCTGCTCCTTGCTGTACTTCTCCCGCTCTGGCTTGCTGCTCCTGGATGTCCTCTCAGGTGCGTCCTGACTCCTCAGTGGGAGTGCATTGGCTCCAGCCTTTTTTTTTTGTCTGATTACCTGAGAGATTGTGGTCTTGTTGGCTGCTGGTCTCTCACCTGGTCAACAAAGCCTAAAAGAACAGCTCACAACTAATTTGCTTTTCCCTGTTTGCTTTATCCATAATTGTATCCTTTTTTAGATTCATTTCTCATGCATTTGTCCCATTTTTTTTATCAAATCCCTCACTCACCTCATAGTCTTAAGTAGTGCCGCACTGATCGGCCGCACTAACACAAAATCAAACTATTATCCAGACTGCTTACAAACTAGGTCTATCTGTAGAAAAAGCTAATACTTTTGCTATATGTAAATCACAAAAATCATCATTCAAATGAAATCAAACTTTATTTATAAAGCGCTTTTCATACAAGAAGTTGCATCCCAAAGTGCTTTACAGTTTAAAATGACCCCACATAAAACCACCTTCCCTTCCCTCCCCCACAGATTTAAAAGCATGGTCACAGTTATACCCCCTCCCCCCAACCCATCTCCCATGCACACACACAGTTAAAAGAAAAAGTTAAAAGGACATTGGGCCGAGTGTAGATGAACCATGCAAGGAAACGCCATCCGAGGAGCCATCTGCCCCGGCAGCAGTAGATTAACCGCAGCAGCCGAGGTACCGACACAGGGCACCCAGTGGAGGCCAGGCCAAGACCCCCACCTCCACCCAAGCTCCACCTGGAGAGCACCCAGGCAGTTACAGCCGACTACCGCTCCCGGGGCAGAGGGCTCCCACAGAGGAAACACTGGAACGGGGATTAAGATAAATTAAAGTATAAAAAGAAACGGTAAATTAATGTGCTAAGATTGAAAAGTAAAACTGATAAAAATATAATCATATAAAACATCCAGAGCAATTAAACAAACAGTGATAAATAATAATCAGTTAAAAGCTAAGCTAAAAAGGTGAGTCTTGAGCCTGCTCTTAAAAACATGAACATTCTCTGCAGCCTGTTCCAGAGGTGAGGGCCATAAAACTGGAAAGACGCCTCACCATGAGTGTGTGTCCTTACTTTTGAGGTGACAAGGAGACGGCTGCCAGAGGAGCGCAGAGACCGCGAAGGTTTATATGGTAAAAGCAGTTCAGAGAGATAAGAAGGCCCAAGACCATTAAGACACTTAAAAACCATTAAAAGAACCTTAAAGTCGATCCTGAAATGTACAGGTAGCCAATGCAATGATTTTAAGACCGGTGTAATGTGCTCCCGCCTCCTGGTCTTCGTCAGGACACATGCTGCTGAATTTTGTAGTAGTTGTAAACCTGATATACTCTTTTTGGGGAGACCAGAAAGTTGGGCATTACAGTAATTCATTCTACTGGAGATAAAAGCATGCATCAGTGTCTCCGTATTGGCCCGAGAGAGAATGGGGTGGACTCTGGCAATGTTCTTTAGTTGATAAAAACCTATTTTAGTGATATTTTTTATGTGAGGAATAAAAGTCAGCTCAGAGTCAAAAATCACGCCCAGGTTCTTCACTTGTAAAGGGGGATTAAAAGACAGTGATTGTAGTTTTGGTAAAAGTTTCTCTGAGCCTCAGGACCGATGACTAAAACTTCAGTTTTGTCCTGGTGGAGCTGGAGAAAGTTTTCTGCCATCCAGGATTTAATGTCTAAAATGCAGTTAAAAAGTGCATCCATTGGCCGTGTGTCATCGGGAGACATGGAGATGTATAACTGTGTATCATCAGCATAACTGTGAAAGTTAACTCCATGTCTCCTGATGACGCTGCCAAGAGGGAGCATATAAAGGTTAAAAAGCACTGGGCCTAAAATTGAACCCTGGGGCACACCACATGTAATCCTGTGGACCCTAGAGGAGCAGGTATCTAAACTTACCATAAAAGTCCTGTCTGTGAGATAGGATGTAAACCATTTGTGAACATCACCAGAGAGGCCGATCTGTTTTAAACGGGTTAAAAGAATAGTGTGGTCTACTGTATCAAAGGCAGCGCTTAGATCCAGTAGAACCAACACTGTCACCTTCTGAGCGTCATAATTTATTCTAAAATCATTTAAAATCTTCAGAAGGGCCGTCTCTGTGCTGTGGTTCACCCTAAAACCAGACTGAAATTTCTCCAGGACATTGTGCTCATTAATAAAATCATTAAGTTGAATTAAAACAAGCTTTTCTAAAACCTTGCTTGAAAATGGTAAGTTAGATACTGGTCTAAAATTATTAAAATCATTAAAATCTAAATTGCTCTTCTTCAGCAGGGGCTTCACTTCCATCCCTTTAAAGGCGGCAGGAAAGACCCCCGTCTGAAGGGACCAATTCATCATCATCATTGACGCAAAGTGCACTCTAAAAATCCTGTGTCAAAAATGAGCAACACTGGAACAACCTAGACCATAAAGAATTTTTCTTCAAAATATATAGCAGGGGTTATAATGTAAATAAAAACTTCCAAACAAAGACTAAATGCATAAACATGCCACAAGGTAAGATGAATGGGTTGTGTGCTAAAACAACTAACCGCACAAAGGTGCCAAAACAGGGAGGAAAACAGGAAACATCTGGTCTTTTTGGATTGTGGAAGTGGCATCATGAGCATGAGAGACCGCTCAAAAGAAAAATGCTTTGCTGCTTTAAATCTCAACCCGCAGAAAAGGGTCATTCTAATTTTATTCATTTACACTGCTAACAGCCTAAGTTCATTAAACCTATAGTCTTATAAGATTTTACCACATCACCGACTTTTGTTATTCATTTTTCTGAGCTGATGAAGCCCAATACTTATTAAAAAAAACTCTAATTTTAACCTATTTAACCAAAAAACTGTTGAACCCTAAACACATGCTTTTTTTTATTTTGTTTTTTCATTTATCTGAAATGCTTTTAAAGCAACCAATTGAAAGGCTTTTTTCGGTAAAAAATAATTGAAATTTAAGTTCCCCTTGTGCCTAAGGATCTCCTCCCTTTTTCTGAAACAGAACTGTTTCAGAAACATCCAATTATATAAGTCTCCCGTTAAACAGGTGTGACTAGATTTGCAGCCTGTTGCGGAGAAATGTTATAGTTCAATAAACACCTGTATTGTAGATTAATCTCCATGTATATTTACAGTTGTTAAACTCAATTCCTAGATCTCAGGTGCGATACCTTTTAGAACTGTCAGGGAAGAATTAACAAAACCACTGAATCTATAATTTAATGTGTCCAATCATAACATGACCTTACCCACCCCGGTCCATGGGAAAAAAGATAATAGAACCTTATTTCAGTCACTCCATAATTTGTTTTCAGGGGGCATATCGGAGCCCAGATGGGACCATGAGGGGCTGAAATATCACGCCTCCTCCTTCTGTGTGTCGGATCTCCACTGCAAATACAAGAAAAGAATGCTCTTTAAGTCTCAACAGAAGCACATCCACCGTTCTCATTTTGAGGGTAATTGTGTCAGAGCCAAAATCCGCAGAGAATTAACAGGTCGTCCATAGAAAAGTTCCCATCAGATTTACGGTATGGAGCACATACTGTATATTTTGTCCCATGCACCCAGATCGGTATGAAAATGTGGTCAGATTTTTATCATTTTCAAAACAAATAAATCTTTGGTCAGTTCTTAAGTGTACTGGTCCAGCTTTAACTATTTAGATTAATCCCATGTCGTCCCAGTCTCCAATTTACCCTTACTTTTGTCATGGAAGTATACACATTATTACCCAAATAACTTCCTGTTTGTTCATGTACTTCAGGCTCAGAATTTGTCCAAATCCTGGAGGGGAGTGTAACATCTGGAAACAGATCATTGAGATTAGTGAAAGCTTCTACATATATGGGTAAATGTCCTACAGAATATGGCATCTGAGAACAAACAAAACAGTTAATAATGCTTCATTTATTTGCTAGATATCTTGCATATTGTCACCATACACTAGTTTCAAATGGGTTTCTGTGTGTCCTTCTCTTAGTGTACCAAGACAATAAATCAGCATGCTCATGTGCTATATGTCATTCTTCTGTGAGTCTTAACGTTCCTATGGAATAATACCACCAAAAAGCTGTAAAAATAAAAGTACTAAATAGCAGAAAAACCTTCATAGTTACTATCTCTCCCTTCAAGCAGTCTCTATAGAAAAGTGGATCTCCTGGTACTCTTCACTGAGGTTGAGACAAGTAGACCATATTGTATCCACCTCCCTTTGGAATCAGTCTTAAACACACTTTTCTTAGACTGCTTTCCCTATACCTAGTAATGGTCTCTGCTTTCCCTATATCTAGTAATGGTCTCTGCTTTTTATAATGGGTTAAGTGTATCCAACTCAGTCTCTACAGCCGTTGGTGTGGTCAAAAATACCTGGAATGGCCCCTTCTCACCTGGGTGATGCCCAGTTTTCTGTTTACAGATCCAGTCACCTACTTTCAGCTAACTTCTTCCTGTAGGAATATAGGATCATCAGGCATATGATTAGTTGGCATTTATAACTTATGTACTTATCAGTATTTTGATCATGAAAACCCACCAGATCTTAATCAAATTGTTCTTTAGAAGAGAGTATACCAAACTAAGGAATTCTATATCTTTGCCCATAAATTATTTCAAAGATAATGAGCCCAATATTCAACTTTGGTATTATATGCATGTATAGTTTACCAAATCAAGACAATGTCCAATTTTGTCCTGTTTCTTCCATCGCTTTTTTTTAAATTTGCAACATTTTATCATAAAATCATAAATCAATTTGCAATTGTTCCTCTTATACCCTCATATACCAAACTTTAGGAAGGTATAAGGTCTCGTCAAATCCGTTCAATTACTTGGTGTTATATTCATATATAACTTTATCATAACCAAACAGTATCTCCAATTCTGTTTAGTCTTATCCATGGCCTTTCTTAATCTGCTTTTAGATTCCAATTGTCTCTTAAAAATGATCTATAATCTTTGTCCCATTTTATCAATTATTTCATTCACAAAATGTGTTCCGTTACCACTATAGATCATTTGCGGATATCAAATCTAGGCATTACGTCTCTAAACAACATTTCTGCAACAGTTAGTGTATCTAAATGTTTCGCTGTTAACATTACAAATCCATTAAGAGAAATGATCTTTTCTTACTAAACCAAGCTTCTTCAGTACAGCCTTTGTTTGCTCAAAGCTGTTTCTTAATTTTATATGAGAAGCTTTTCTTTTTTTCATGTCTGACACACTTCTTGTCCACAAACTAATCAGTTTGAGAATTGAATTGTCCGTAAGAAATGCTTTAATTAGTTCGCCACTAGAGGTCGCCATGACCCTGTTCCCCTTTGTTGGCCAAAGGCCAAAAACATGCTAAGTTCAATTTGAATCTTCTGTTAGCAATAATATGATTACTTTATCTTCATCTGATTACAAACTTTAGTTAAAACTTTAATTTTTCTTTTTCCAAGTAGAACAATTCTTTGGTAGCTTTCTCCTTTCAAGTGTTTTATGAAAATCTACAATTTGGATTGTTAATTTATCCCCTACAGAGCATATACCCAACTTCAAATGAAATAGGAAATCTCTTCATAACAAATTAGAAAACAATCTGGAGGTAATATAATTACCACTACAGATTCTTCCTGTGGCAAAATCTATTATTTTTATTTGATTTTTCTAACAACTCAATCTCTTTTTTTTTGGTGGAAAACAAAATTCCTAATTTTTTTTCTCTCCATCTGGCTTCACTAACCTCCTACCATTTTGTCAATGAGATAATCAGCAACTGATATTTCCATAACAAAACATCACATCTCTATTCCTTGCTCTCTGCTTATCTGCTCCTTCAAAAAGATTCTACAAATTAGCTTATTATTATGATAATATGTGGAAGAGTCTGTTGCTAGGTGTCCAAAACGTGGTACCATTCTCAACTCAGATTGGGGCGAGGGGCGGCAACCTCTCCCAATCTCAGGTGTAGGTCCAGACATCTTTCCTTCTTAATCAGACCCTTAATTTTGTCCCATTAGCATCAACTCCATTGAGTTTAAATATTGAAGTGCGCTTATACTCAGTGTGCTACGGTAACTAAAGTTGCATTTTGGAGTGCGTTACTACATTCTGTACTACGGTAATCCCGTAATGAAAAATTCCTCTCTTTTTTTCAGTCTCTAACCCAGCGCATTACAAGATTGTTTCCTTTCAACAGGTATCTTATCTGTCATTAAAATGTTAGAAGCAAGCATCTGAAGCTGCCGCTTGTTACAAAGAATAAATTCACATAGCCACCCAGCTGTCGCTTCCCCACAGGACCTGTAGACATCCGCCTGAATTTCAAAATAAAATCACTCTGCTTATAATCCGTCATTGTTAAACCATTTCTTTGCTACTATACGAGAGATCTCACAGACATCCCATGAATATCATTAAAAATATTAGGTAAGTTTTTTTAAATTAATATTATAGAGTAAAAGTTGCCGCTGCACTTAAGAAATCCCAACCTTTTGTATCGAGAGAATTCAAATTCAATTCAATTCAAAAATACTTTATTGATCCCAGAGGGAAATTAAGTGTTGGTTGAGCTCATATGATTAATTCTTTAAGGAGTTGTTGTAGATACTGATGGCTGTGGGCAGGAAGGATTTCCTGTAGCGGTCTGTATTGCAGCGAAACTGAAGAAGCCTCCGACTGAAGACGCTCTGTTGTTGTATGACTGTCTCATGAAGAGGATGCTCAGGGTTGTCCATAATTTTTTTGATTTTATGAAGAATCCTTCTTTGCATTATCATCTCCAGATTTTCCACAGTTGTCCCAAGAACAGAACCAGCCTTCTTTATCAGGTTGTTTAGCCTTTTTAAATCCCTGGCTCTGATGCTGCTACCCCAACAGATGACGGCTGAAGAGATTACACTCTCCACAACAGACTTGTAGAAGATCTGCAGCATCTTGCTGCAAACCTTGAAGGACCTAAGCTTCCTCAAGAAGTACAGTCTGCTCTGTCCCTTCTTGTAGATGGCTTCACTGTTGCGCCGCCAGTCCAGTCTGTTGTCAAGGTGAACTCCGAGGTATTTATATTCCTCAACCACCTCCACTTCTTCTCCCATGATGGAAACAGTGTTTGATTTATCCCTGTTTCTTCTGAAATCTACAATCATCTCCTTTGTTTTGTTCACATTCAAGGTGAGACGATTGTTTCCACACCATGTCACAAAGCGGTCCACCAGCTCTCTGTATTCAGTTTCTTGTCCATCTCTGATACACCCGACAATTGCAGAGTCATCTGAGTATTTCTGCAGATGACAGGTCTCTGATTTGTACTGGAAGTCTGAGGTGTACAGAGTGAAAAGGAATGGTGAGAGTACGGTCCCTTGTGGTGCTCCTGTGCTGCTGACCACCTGGTTTGACACACAATTCTTCAGTCTCACAAACTGTGGTCTGTTGGTCAGGTAGTCATTGATCCAGGCGATTGTTGAGGGCTCCACCTGTGTCTTCAGAAGTTTCTGACAAAGCAAATCAGGCTGAATTGTGTTAAATGCACTAGAGAAATCAAAGAACATGATCCTCACAGTGCTGCCTGCTTTGTCCAGATGACAGTGGGTTGGTTGAAGTAGGTGGATGATGGCATCTTCAACTCCAACTCCACAGCGATAAGCAAACTGCAGTGGGTCCTGGTACGTTCTTGTTTGCTTACTCAGGGGTGCCAACAGGAGTCTCTCCAGGACCTTCATGATGTGGGATGTCAGGGCAACGGGTCTATAGTCATTGATGACTGATGGGTGAGTTCTTTTGGGTACTGGAACAAGGAAGGATGTCTTCCACAACACTGGAACCTTCTCCTGAGTTAGGCTAAGGTTGAAGATGTGCTGCAGAATCCCACAGAGCTGCTCTGCACACGCCTTCAGGACTCTGGGGCTGACACCATCTGGACCTGCAGCCTTGTTCCGGTTCAGTTTCTCCAGCTGCCTCTTCACCTGACTTTTGGAGACAGACAAGTGGGAGGGGGAGGCAAAGGGGGTAGCAGCATTTCCTGACTTGGTTGAAGTCAAACTTGTGGAATTAGAAAAGTCCATGGCTGAGGTGAAGGATAAAACATCCGAGGTGTAACAGGAAAGCTGTTGATCAGAGGAGAGTGGGATGTCTGTTTGGCTGGGAACAGGAGAGGGGGATGCTGAGCTAGTTCCTGAACTGAACCTGTTGAAGAATATGTTCAGTTCATTGGCTCTGTCCAGACTTCCATCTATCCAATCCTTCCTGTCCTTAAAACCTGTGATCTTTCTCATTCCTGACCAGACATCTCGGATATTGTTCCTCTGTAGTTTGTTCTCCAGCTTCTTCCTGTATGCCTCCTTGCTGTCTCTGATCTTGACCTTAAGTTGCTTCTGTATACTCCTCAATAATTCCCTGTCTCCCTCCCTGAAGGCTCTTTTTTTCTTGTTTAGCAGTTCCTTCAGGTCACTGGTGATCCAGGGTTTGTTATTCACGCAGCTCATAAAACATCCCCCTCATTATCAGCTAGCGGGGGGAGGTGTGTTCCTTCCCCTTCTGCCTTCCTGCAGTTGGATAACCTTTAACAATTTTGAAACGCATGATGAATCTGGTTTCAAACAAGTCTTTCTCAGGAAGTCCATTTTACCAGTTTCTGTCGCAACCCATCACAGTTGTTTTGTTTATTAAGAGAACAACTAACGACCCATTGTTGAGGGACAGAGGGGAGGTCTTGTTTATTATCAGAACGGCCCCCTTGAGGGGAAGGGGGTCGCTTGTTTAAAATAATTCATTTAGATCACAGTAAAGTTTACCTTACTCTTCATAGGATTTTTTAAAATATGGAAGTGAGTTTTCTCTTTTATTTTATTTTTCTTTCTGCGGAACTTTAGGAGAAAACAAAGTTTAAAACATTTTTCATCCTCCCAGGTGCTAAAAAACACATCAGCTTCATGCATGAACCCCTCCTTTTTCTCTTCTTCACTCCTTCAAGAAGAATTCCTTTGTTTGAGACGCCAAATGTCTATTCTTCAATTTTGATCTTTTTAATTTTATTTTATATCGCAACTACCAAGAAGTGCGCGAAATTACTCAGTCAATCGTCCTTCAAATTCATAATCTTTATTCTAAAGAAATGTATTGTCTTTTCTCTTACATAAATTTTGCATCTCCTTTAAATCTTATTTGCTATTTTTCCCCCATATTTCGATGAGTTACATTTTTCTGTTTTTATTTTTCATTTTTAAATATTTATCATTCTCATGTTAATTAAGTAAATTCAGCTTTTATTTCTCTTTTATCTTATCTATTCATCTTATCGCAGTGTTATTTACTTAATTTTCTAACCATGAGACTCCTTTCAGCCTACAGCTGTTTCACCATAGAAATCTCCATTCACACACACACACAGTCACACATCCGGTTTATCACACATTATTATCATTATGTATTTATTATCATGCTTTTTTCATTACTAGTATTATTATTTAGATATTATTTATCATTAGGCCTATTTCTAATTGAGATCCCAGACCTCTGGGCGCTTTGGAGTCCAACTCCTTTAACATGGATATTCATTGTGAGATCCGGATCATCACGCAAAGATCCCCGATCTTTATTTGCAAAACACAAACTTGCATTACAAAGGTCCCGGACCGAGTTATTGTTAATCTTATTTTCTATTCCTTCATGCATCAAATTTTTTACTCACTGGCTGTTGTCCCTGTGAAGGAAGACCCCGTCATCAACTGTTGCTCCGGGAGGGAACACCGGCCTCCTTTTTTACCTAATGGTGAGGTGAAAGGCTTTGATACTGGTTCCGAACCAGGACGTGCACGGGCTCTCAGCAGCCTGCGGTTCGTCCCGGAGATCCAGTCTGCTCAAAGGAACAAGAAATGCCAGGGTTAAAATCACTCTCTGATCTCTGAGATTCGTTTTTTGACATTCTGTGGTTTCTCAATCCACGAGCTGATCCCACTCGGCCTTCCTACGGTTCCGAACACGCAGGCTTTCAGTAAGAAGCGTCCTAGCTTACCTTAGGGCCCGGCCACACCCTGAGTTTACGACCCGGTCGGCATCTATTTACCTCAGCAGAAACAGAAATCAACATTTACTGGAGAACTACAGACAGAACATAATTTTAGATTAGTCAATTTTGTGCTTCGTGTGTCAGCGCTTACCAAATAACTTCAGACCTGTGTCACTTCCGTCCTCTGATCTCCAGTATCTGCTGATCACAACAATTTCAACAAAATCCTATTATTCCAAACTCACTTTTTTCCTTGCTCCTCCAGAAATCACGTCGGGGTCACCATATTGTTGAGAAGGCGTTTTTACTCTAATTTAAAGCCTCTCTTAAAGGAACAGACACACATTTAATTTATGACCCTGGGCTCTCTCTGAGCTCTCATTTCACTTCCCGCGTGCTCGTTCATTTCTGTAAAAAGGTGCAATTAGAACAACAAACAACAATTATATATTTTAACAGCGAGACGTCGTTCGCTGGACTCAGTTCTTGTAACTGAGCCCAGGTCTATGTCAGCTCAAAGTCTTTATTGAAAGTTTAGTTTCCATGAAACTCCTCCCACATAGATCTTCGTTCATAGAATGGTCACAGTTTCTTCACATAAGGAAAACATGATGTACCACATCCTTCTTGATTGTTCACTGTTTCTAAATGTTTCCACATGCACTACAGAATTAAACCCTCATACAACATTAACAGAATTTCTATCTCTTCAATGGGTAAATGTCCTACAGAATATGGCATTTGAGAACAAACAAAACAGTTAATAATGCTTTATTTATTTGCTAGATATCTTGCATATTGTCACCATACACTAGTTTCAAATGGGTTTCTGTGTGTCCTTCTCTGAGTGAACCAAGACAATAAATCAGCATTCTCATGTGCTATATTTCATTCTTCCATGAGTCTTAACGTTCCTATTGAAATAACACCACCAAAAAGTTGCAAAAATAAAAGTACTAGATAGCAGAAAAACTTTCATAGTTACTATCTCTCCCTTCAAGCAGTCTCTATAGAAAAGTGGCTCTCCTGGTTCTCTTCACTGAAGTTGAGACAAGTAAAACCTATTGTAATCACCTCCCTTTGTAATCAGTCTTAAACACCACTTTTCTTAGACTGCTTTCCCTATATCTAGTGATGGTCTCTGCTTTCTACAATGGGTTAAGTGTATCCAACTCAGGCTCTACAGCCGTTGGTGTGGTCAAAAATACCTGGAATGGCCCCTTCCACCTGGGTGTTGACCAATTTTCTGTTTACAGCTTTTAATCAGGATCCGGTCACCTACTTTCAGCTCACTTCTTCCTGTAGGAATAGAGAATCATCTGGCATATGATTAGTTTGCATTTATAACTTATGTACTTATCAGTATTTTGATCATGAAAACCCACCAGATCTTAATCACATTGTTCTTCAGAAGCGAGTATACCAAACTAAGGAATTCTATATCTACGCCCATAGATTATTTAAAATATAATGAGGCCAATATTCAAATGTGGTATTATATGCATGTATAGTTTACCAAATCAAGACAATATCCAATTTTGTCCTGTTTCTTCCATTGCCTTTTTTCAATTTGGAACACCTTTATCATGAAATCATAAATCAGTTTGTAATTGTTCCTCTTATTTTAATATATCAAACTGTAGGAGGGTATAAGTTCTTGTCAAATCCGTTCCATTACTTAGTGTTATATTAGTATATAACTTTATCATAACCAAACAGTATCTCCAATTCTGTTTAGTCTTATCCATGGCCTTTCTTAGTCTGCTTTTAGAATCCCATTGCCTCTTAAAAATAATCTATAATCTTTGTCCTATTTTATCAATTATTTCATTCACAAAATGTGTTCCGTTACCACTATAGATCATTTGTGGATCTCAAATCTAGGCATTATTACTCTAAACAGCATTTCTTCCAAATTTATTGTATCTAAATGTTTCACTGGTAACATTACAATCAGTTTGGAGAAAATATCTTATCTTACTAAACCGAGCTTCTTCAGTACAGCCTTTGTTTGCTCAAAGCTGTTTCTTTATATTTTTTATTTTCTTTATTCTTTTTAATGAATTGTTGGGGGTTTTATTTCCTGATGTTATGGACACGGAGACGGAAAATTAAGGAGAAGAAAGAAGGAAGATGAAGAAGAGAGGTAGGAAACAAAAAGTCAAGAGAGAGGGTGAGTTGAAAATACAAGAGAGGAAGGGGAACAAAGAAAACACAGGAAGACATTGAAGTCTGCCTCCATACCCACAGGACGGCAGAGAGAGGGGGAAAAACAAAACAAAACACGAAAAAGTTACATCGACAAAACAAACCAAACATTGTGAACTAAGAATTATACAACCACATCACACAAAAATAGATAAAAAAAATACAACAACAATGTCACAGAAAAACTCATGATACCGATTAATCAAGCTCTAGTAATGATAACCTCAGCCCAAGAATGTATCCTTAAACACCAGAGACTCCACATCTATGTGTGTGTGTTAGCATGCTGGTGCATATAAGGTTTCTCCATAAGAGTGTTCGATAGCTGGTGTGAGCAGGCATCAATCCGTCTCCCAGGAATCGATGCTGACATGAAGGAGATCGGAGTAAAGACGTCCAAAGGACCCCCAGAGCCCCAGGCGGACCCGGGGGGGGCCGACCGCATCCCCCAAGAGTGGAGCAAAGGAGAACCCCAGGGGAACATCCAGCGGCCCCACCGGCAACCGGCCGCGCCAGAGCGGGTCGGTCAATGGACCGGAAGAGCCGGGGCCCAGGGGCACCCCACCCCCCAGCAGGGACCCGACAAGGGACCGGCCGACGAGGGGCCCCCGGCACTGCAGGGGCCGCGACCGGCCGGCCGCCACGCGCCGCCTCCACCCTAAGCCAATCCCCACCCCCAACATCCCAGCGCCCCACCGATACGGACAGCATCCCCAGGCCGGGCTCAGCCAGCATCTGGACACCAAGCGGCTAAACTGATTCGATGGGGGTAAGCCGTATTGGGTAATTTCCTGTTGTCACTGTTGTGCTTCCTGTAAGCTGTTTGGTGTTCAGACTCTCTTGAATTGATCTTATTTTCTCTGTGCTGAGGCCTTTCTAAGTTATTTTAACACACAAGCACACTAAAACACATGTTTTGTGGTGGTGTACTTTACGTTTTGGGAACTCCTTGTGTTTCACACAGCTTTTCTTGGGTTGGTAAGGTCTCGCTAGCTCAGTTAGCTTAGCTTCATTGCGGCTATGGCTACTCTTCTCTCTCCTGTCTCTAACTCTTCTCTTCTCTCTTGCTCTCTCTGTCAGATGTTTAGTTACTTCCCTGCCTCCTTTAGTGATAATGGTAACTGTAATAAATGTAATATTTTTGTAGCTTTGGAGGCGAGGGTATCAGAATTAGAAGCACGGCTCCGCGCTGTTGAAAAACCAGCTGATAGCCGAAGCCCATTAGCCAGCGCGGGGCCAACAAGGATAGAACCCCCTAGCTGTCCTCTGGTAGAGCCCGCGCAGCCAGGACCTCAGGCCAGCTGGGTGACCGTACGTAGGAAGCATAGTTCTAGGACCCAGCCCCCAGGCCACCACCAACCGGTCCACGTTTTTAACAGATTTTCCCCGCTCAGCGACACACCCGCTGAGAAGCCGACCCTGGTAATTGGCAGCTCCATAGTCAGAAACGTGGCATTAGAGACACCATTGACCATAGTCAAATGTTTGCCAGGGGCCAGAAAGGGCGACATCAAATCCTACCTGAAACTGCTGGCTAAAGATAAGCGATAAGCGATGCCAGGAGAATTTCATCAACATGAAGCGGACACATAAGAAAATAAGAACACCCCAAGCAACAGTTCTCATCATACATGACGGATCAATCAACGGTATCAAAGGCTTTTGTACCCAGAACACTAGCATTTATAGCAACTCCAAAAATACAGTGAGAGAAATATCAGAAAAAATCCTGACAATCATAGATCAATACCCGAAACTGGAAAACGTTTGTTATCCACGCAGAATCAACTGATGTAGCTAAGAAATGGTCAGAGATCCTGACATCATAGATCAATCCCCAAAACTGGAAAGGTATTTAATCCACACAGGATCAACTGTTGTAGCCAAGAAACAGTCACAGATCCTGAAGAGAGACTTCTCTGATCTGCTACAGAGACTTAACATATACATCTTTATTAGCGGACCAGTCCCTGAAGGAAATGATGAAAAGTACAGTACACTTTGCATGCTCCATAAATGGTTAAAGAGACAATCTGTTGAAAATCAATCTCATTATTTTATCATTTTAAAATATTTGGATGTGCCAAGCACCTGTTCAAGGAAAACCAATCTTATCTAAACAGAGCTGGAGTGAGACTGCAGACCTCAAATATGTTCTTTTACCTGAATCAGAAAGCTAAACACTTGATAAAACACCCGAGAGCCGACCTTGAAGCACGGCCCGTGGATACTATCAGAGAATAAACATTTCCCCAAACACACCAAGATGCACGACCCGCAGAGAATGACATAGAAGAAAAACGTACAGCGCTCACCACAGCGTTCTTCAAGTATTCCAACATCATCCGACTAACCTGCATCATTAGACCCTTTAATTGTTTGTATACATTGTGACGTATTTTGATGGGCGGGGCTTAGCCTGGAGGCAAAAGCTGGAGTGAGAAGCCATGTTGACAAGCGGGAGCTAACAAGTTTGGTGTGGTATTTTTTGATAATGGATGAATTTGAAAAGAGTGGTTTGGTCTCGGATCAGTCGAACTATGTACGGACACTTTCTCTGTAGGACCGTGACAGTTGTTTGACTAAATTAACTAACAGATGGTAGCAGGCTGGCTGACCCATACACCTAGGCATGGATACTTTAAGGGGCTGCCGAGGTTGGAGTGGCCGGACATCTACATGTACCTAATCGAGACACCATGTGCATACAGAAAATAAAAACTCAAAGCATATAAATCGCTGGATCCCTACAACTATGTTATTAATGGTCATATTCAAACAATACTCTACAACAATTTGCGTCCGGATCTGTGTGTGCTGTGGCCCCAAGTTTTGCCTAGCCAACGCCAAGGCAAGAACAGTGTTATATACGATGCCTGGGCCATCATAAATCGGGACAACAATACAGTTTTGACAACAAACTGCACTTGCCTGGCTGGGTAAGTTTAAGCTAAGAAATACATGTTCTAGGTTAGTTGTATTGTAGTAACACTAGATGTAATGAGTGTAGCAATACTAGCTGTAACGGTCGGACTGTTATGTGTTGATATGACATTCTGTTGTTTTTAGGGAAACTGTCAAATTGTCATGTTGTAAGGTATAATTTAAAGACCCAAATGCAGCAGAGTACAAAATAAGGATGATTTAATCACAAAACATGGAACAAAGGAACTTACATGAACTAGGGAGGATCAAAATGGAGCACAGGGAGGATCAAAATGGAGCACAGGGAGGAACAGGAACCAGGCAGAGGATGACAACGAACCAGCGAGTTGTGACTGAGTGAGAACCGAATATATACTGAGGGGAGAGTGAGGATGTGAACAGAGAAGGAGCAGGAGACCAATTAGTGAAAGCAGATGCAGGTGAGGCCAATGAGTGAAACTGGGTAGGAGCAGAGTGGAAGGGAGACGAGAAAGGCAAGGAAAACAGAAAACTCTTAAGAAACTAGAAACTATCTAAAGATAAGACTAAGGAGAACTCTAAGGGAAACTTAAGGAAACACTGGAGAACAGAAGGAGGAATTAAATAAAGAGATAAACTAAGGAAACACAAATAGGAAGGTGGATATAGACAGAGGTGAAAACATCTAAGAGCCAGAAGAAATACAGAAACCAGGAAGTGCCAGAAATAAATACATAAAATATTTAAACTGAATAAGGAAAACTACTAACTTGAGACACAAACAGGAGGAACAAAACAAGAGGGCACCTTGGGGTAAAAAGGGGAAGAAAACAAAGTGGAATGAAAAACTACAAACTTGAAACACCAAATCACAAGACCATGACACAAATATTTGAATTAAATTAGCAATGTGGATGGGTTTTTTGTATGATCACAAAGAGAGCACGACAGATCCTCCATCAGCAAGACATTTCCCGGACATTTTCTTTCATAGGTTTGAGCCAGCTGTGTCCGAGTTGGGTCAGTTACAATTCAGTTAATTTGGACCAAATGTTTTATTTATCTCTTACCTGATATGAAGTGTGCGCGTCAAACCAGAGCATTTTTGATGATCATCCGTCTCCCTGGGGCTGGGGCTGGAGCCAGAGCTTTCACAAAACCTCCTTTGTTTTCCATAACAAGGAGCCAACTTGGAGCCACCGTGAGCTACGGCGTTGCACCATCGAAGCGTCACTTTAGAAATCATGCGGGAAGCCGCTCGCTGCAAATAAAGCAGACGCAGAAGAAGAAAAACCATAACAACAAAGATGGATGACCTCATCGGAGTGCAGATGCTAATCGTCGCTTTTCAAGCATTTGTTGCGATACAGCAGCAAAAGGCATCCCTGTTCCAGTTACTGTCGACAAGGCAACGTCATAGTAGTCGACGTAGTCTTGATGCTATCCATGTTTTCCGAGCAGTCTGGATTTAAATATTGCGGTCCTCTATTGTGTAGGCTGTAAATACCTCCCCCTTCCCCCATGAGATAGTGAGTGCTTGGATAGCTCCACTTTGGTCCCCGACAAGAGTGGTGCCAGAGTAGCACCCGTTTCTGGCTCTCGGAGCTGGTGCTCGCGGGAATCAAAAACGAAAACACCGGAACTTAGTCAGCACGGGAGCCACGGGAGCTCCAGCTCCGCCTCGGTGGAAAAGGGCTATTAGTTAACTTTAAAAGATGCTAGGGAAACTTTCTTCTCTGAAATCCTCAACAGGAACAGTACCAATGGACGGACTCCATTTTCAACAGTGGACCGACTGAATTGTATCGTCCACCAGGCCCTTACTTTCAATTCCTAAATCAGTTCTAACATTTTTTAGCGGATTTAGTATTAAATATTGATAAGGTCATTATAGTGGGGGATTTCAATAATCATGTGGACACTAAAAGTGATGGCCTAAATGCAGCCTTTAATGCTATTTTAGACTCCATTGGCTTTACTCAAAAAGTACAGGAACCCACCCCCTCGGGTCAACACACTTTGGACCTTGTACTGACATACAGAGTTGAGTGTGAGGAAATAACAGTCCACCCACATAACCCGGTTGTCTGACCACTTTTTAAATAACTTTTGAATTTACTTTAACTGACCATCTTAAATCTGAAAGAAGATTTAATTATAGTAGAGCTTTATCAGACAATGCTTTAACAACTTTTAAAGAATCTGTTCCATTCTTACTTCCACAATGGAGGGCAACACAATGGAGGGCAGCAATTCCATCTCAAACCCCTCAGAAATTGATGGTCTGGTTCATAGCGTTACTTCCTCATTGCGTTTGGCATTAGATAGTGTAGCCCCCTTAAAAAAGAAGGTGACTAGCCATAGGAGGCTCACTCCTTGGTTTAATGCAGACTTGCGTACTTTAAAGCAGAATATTAGGAAATTGGATAGAAAATGGCGCTCCTCACACCTAGAAGATTCCTATTTAACCTGGAAAAACAGTCTACTGCTGTATAAAAAGACCCTTCGACAAGCTAGAAACAGCATATTTTTCATCATTAATAGAGGCGAATAAGAACAATCCTAGGTTTCTT
Organism: Valencia hispanica; assembly: GCA_963556495.2. Taxonomy (NCBI): domain Eukaryota; kingdom Metazoa; phylum Chordata; class Actinopteri; order Cyprinodontiformes; family Valenciidae; genus Valencia; species Valencia hispanica. The sequence continues at coordinate 2,909,359 of OY747707.1, forward strand.
TTTAGTACAGTTGCAAAACTTACACAGAGTCATAGCTCTGTTGAGCCAACTATTCCCCCAGCTCTTAGTAGTGATGACTTTATGGGATTCTTCATAAATAAAATTAATTCTATTAAAAATAAAATCATGTGATGTTTTTAAGTGTCATATGCTTTCTCTGTGTTTTATTGCTTTTTTTTTACTTTATCCCCTAATCATGTAAAGCACCTTGAATTACCTCGTTGTTGAAAGTGTGCTATACAGATAAAATTATCTTGCTGGCTGATCCTACCCACATTTGGATGTAAATGTAAAAATGTCTTTGTCTAAAATAAACAACAACACACTAAACAAATCACTGTTTTCACTTACAGTTCAGTCACCTCGTCAGTACACCTCTGTGTACGCCTCTCTGTGACAGACGTTAAACAGTCATCATGTCTCAGTCTAAACTGGACTCTCAGAAATACAGAGAGAAGTGAGAATCAAACCCTGTTACAGCTGTTTATTGGAGATGTTACACGGGCCTACTGACTATAATGTAAGCCTGATTCATATGTCAAAATTAGTGATATAAAAAACACATTCAAAAGACAAAACTTAAAACAGCCCCACCCCAAGCATGTATAAAAAAAAGCATTATAAAAAAATTATTTTACCCTCCGCTTCAGCATCTGTTACAATTACATGCATGTTATATGGATGAGGCAACATGGGGGGATAAATTTAACATTATTGAGGTGAATATCATAGTGCTGCCGCGAGTGGTCGACCTAACCGATGAGGTCGAACATGAAATATTGTCGACGTCAGTTTTTGCCCCTGAGCATAAAGTTTCAAAGGACCAAAACAACATATTTCTCCCAAACCATTAGATGGCGCAGCGCTTTAGTCGCAGACTTCCTCTCAACTTCAGCTGAAAAGAAACAAAAGTAATTATTTTTGGACCTCAAGAGGAACGATCAACAGTCAGCACACAGCTTCAGTTAATAAAGCTAGAAACTACCGATCAGGCCAGAAATCTAGGTGTAGTTATGGACTCAGACCTGAACCTCCAGGGTCACATAAAGGCAATAACAAGGTCAGCCTTCTATCACCTGAAGAATATTTCTAGGATTAAAGGACTGATGTCGCAACAGGACCTCGAAAAACTTCTCCATGCGTTTATCTTTAGTGGGATTGATTACTGCAACAGTGTTACAATCTTTTGCTCAGGAGGATTATGGAGGATGAGCCCTTTGTAAAGTAGCATTGGTTGACAATGACAGAGGTCAAAGGTCACCTGTAGGTCTTCACCAGGTTTTCACACACTGTAGCTGGTATTTTGGCCCATTCTTCCATGCGGATCTTGTCCAGAGCTGTGATGTTTTGGGACTGTCGCTGGGCAATATGGACTTTCAATTCCCTCCACAGATTCTCTATTTGATTGAGGTCTGGAGACTGGCTAGGCCACTCCAGGACCTTGAAATGCTTATTACGTAGCCACTTCTTTGTTTCCCGGGCGATGTGTTAGGGATCATTGCCATGCTAGAAGATCCAGCCACGTTTAATCTTCAATGCTCTCACTGATGGAAGGACTTTTTGTCCAAAATCTCACAATACATGGCCCCATTCCTCCTTTCCTTAGTACGGATCAGTCGCCCTGTCCCCTTTGTAGAAAAGCAGCCCCAAAGCATAATGTTTCCACCCCCGTCCTTCACAGTGGGTATGGTGTTCTAGGGATGGAAGTAAGCATTCTTCCCCCTCCAAACATCGCGAGTGCTGTTTATGCCAAAGATTTCTATTTTGGTCTCATCTGACCACTTGACATTCTCCCAATCCTCCTCTGGATCATCCAGATGGTTTCTAGCAAACTTTAGACGGGCCTGGACATGTGCTGGCTTAAGCAAAACTGAAGTAATTATTTTTGGACCTGTTGGTCCAGGTTGACATGCAAGATATCGAGTCGAGTTAAACAAACAGTCAACACAACTTCAGTTCTGGAATACAGCCTCTGCCGGTTTATTAGTTTACATACCTTCTCTGAGCAGGACAAAGCACTGATGACATACAGTTCTGTCGTCCTCAAATACCCCAGAAAGAGTCCCCGGCAAGACCAAGACCCCTTCCATCATTAACACAGATTTTTATACCTAGTTTGTGCGTCATATTGATGCAAGAACTGTCCAACAGTATTCAGATGTTTCTTCTCAATAACAACTTAACACACATTCCTTTAAGTGAACATGTTCTCCTAGCCAAGTCTATAATTTATCGGGTCAGAGTGACCTCTCTCAGAATAAACACACAAATTCCTTCACGTAGCATTTTTGATAGGACCATCTTGGACATTCATCATTTACCACAACAGACCTACAGAGGAACGATCAAGACTCAGCACATAGCTTGAACCTCCAGGGTTACATAAAGGCAATAACAAGTTCAGTTTAACCTTTATTTTTACTTATCTTTAACTGTGCGCAGGATGTCTGTATAGGTCACAGGGGCAAACGTTGCAGAAACAGGAAATGGGCTAACCACAGAATATTAGAGCACATCTTAGAGCGTGCTGTGCAGAAGGAGGAAACGGCTAACAGACAGAGGTTTCAGTAGAGACAGGGTGCCCTGGAAAAGTTTGCACACCCTAGATTACATCTGTGTGTTAACTATTATGTTAAAACTGAAATGAAATATTATGTGCAATGCTTAGCAGACAAGTCTGTGCAGAGGGAACTGTGCACGTCCGGTGACAGGAAGAACCAACTAAAAGGGAACTAATTTAAACACAAGAGGCCTCCTGAAAGGTTACGAAGAGTGTCTGGTTTCATAGTAAGAGCAAGTGGAACTGTTATTCAAAGATCATTATGAAGGTTTCACAATTTAATCATGTAGGTTGGTGAGCAAAATGTTTTACTTTATTTAAGGGATATAGTAATGGAAAACAAGGGTTCTATTTTTGAAAGGTTATATTTTATTACAAGATTAAAATAACTGCTTGAAGATTATGATTTATTAGTATATGAGTGTTCCTAGTTGATTGTTATGGATATATTTTATATTTTAATATGTTTACCTTTTAAGTTTGCTTTTTACCTTTTAGTATTCAGTTATAGAGTGAAATGTATTAAGAAGAAAGATGTGTTTCTCTTTTGTGTCATCATCCGCAAAGCAAACAGGAAAAGAGCCCCTGACCACAAGAGCAGGTGTTGAGCTGCTCTAATGCAGAAGAACAAACTGTCATTCTGCTTCTTAGAAAATATACGTAAGCATGCATAATTAAGAGATAGTAGCCAATAGATTTCTGTGTGATTATGCATTCTATTGTGATTTGATGTAACCAATGGAGACCCGCCTCCTGAAGGATTCTGTACAACGACTTGTTTAATAAAAAGCCTACTCACTCAAAAGAATCCGGAACCAGTACCATCTGACTCCCTGGACACGTGGCCAATAATAACCAGCTGTGTTTTGTATTTTATTTCTCTAAGGCTTCTCCAGTTAAAAAGGTCCTGCTTAGCAGATCCAAGAAAATCTGGACAACAAGTTAATGCAGAACTACAGGCCAATCTCTAATCTCCCATTCATCAGTAAGATTATTGAAAAAGCTGTGTTTCAGCAGTTAAATGGCTTCATAACAATGACAAAACGTTTTGATGCTTTTCAGTCTGGTTTTCGTGCTCACCACAGCACCGAGACTGCCCTTGTCAAAGTATTTAATGACATCCGCATAAATACAGACTGTGGAAGAACCACAGTGCTGGTTCTGTTGGACCTCAGTGCAGCATTTGACACTGTTGATCATGATATTTTATTGGAACGACTGGAGAGCTGGGTCGGACTCTCTGGTACAGTACTTGGCTGGTTCGGGTCTTACCTAAAGAACAGGGACTTCTATGTTTCAGTAGGAAACTTTTCATCAGAACGAACAGAAATCACATGTGGGGTGCCCCAGGGCTCCATCCTGGGGCCCCTCTTATTTAATATCTACATGCTCCCACTAGGCAAGATTATAGCAACCAATAACATTAGCTACCATAATTACGCAGATGACACTCAGCTCTACATTACAATGTCACCAGGTGACTCTGAACCCATTCAAACCCTAAATCAATGCATTGACCAAATAAATGGATGGATGTGCCATAACTTTCTCCAGCTGAATAGAAACAAAACTGAAGTGATTATTTTTGGACCCAAGGAGGAACGATCAAGAGTCAGCACACAGCTTCAATTAATACAGCTAGAAACTACTGATCAGGTTCGTAACCTAGGTGTAGTAATGGATTCAGACCTGAACCTCCAGGGTCACATAAAGGCAATAACAAGGTCAGCGTTCTATCACCTGAAGAACATCTCTAGGATTAAAGGACTGATTTTGCAACACGACCTAGAAAAACTCATCCATGCGTTTATCTTTAGTCGGATTGATTACTGCAACAGCATCTTCACAGGTCTGCCTAAAAAGTCAATCAGACAGCTGCAGCTGATCCAGAACGCTGCCCTCGCATCCTCACTAGAACCAGGAAAGTAGAGCACATCACCCCAGTTCTAAAGTCCTTACACTGGCTCCCTGTAGCTCAGAGAATAGACTTTAAAATACTTTTACTAGTTTATAAATCATTACATGGCTTAGCACCAAAATATGTTGAAGACCTGTTGTCATGGTACCAACCACCAAGACCACTCAGGTCCTCCAACTCTAGCCTACTAAACATCCCTAGACTCAGAACTAAACATGGAGAAGCAGCTTTCACTTTTTATGCTCCCCTTATCTGGAAAAGACTTCCTGACGAGTGTAGAGCTGCTGAAACTCTGAACTGCTTTAAATCGGGACTAAAAACCCATCTGTTTAGAATTGCCTTTGAGTAAATGCTTGATGTCATATGTATGAAATGTGTTCATGCTCTCTTGCTTTTATTTATTTTTCTCTTGCTTTATTGTGTATCATGTATAATGTGTGTTTCTTTTATGTGTTTCTTTTAAATCACCAAATCATGTAAAGCACCTTGAATTACCCTGCTGTTGAAAGTGTGCTATACAAATAAAATTGCCTTGCCTTAGCAGAAATTGACAGAACATCAAAGGATCGGGTCGGAGAAGTGAGGAAGGTTTGAGGCCTTCTGGTGATCAGTCAGTTAGTGACTGGATCTTGGGTCTAGGTTTGAGGCCAAGCCAGTTTGGTTAGAGTCAAAACAAAGTACTAGAAAAACTTATCCAAGAACGGGCACCAGCCCCTCTAAAGATAAGCGGTATAGATGATGAATGGATGGATGGAAACTGGACATGTTTGATTTCTCTTATTTAGCAGGTTAATAATGCCCTCACACATAGAACATAATCACCCTAAAGACACTGTAGAAGCATTAGTTAAAAAAAAATATTAACTCATTAATTCAGAAAAACGAGTCTTTCACATTTTTACACAGATGTTATTATCCTGTTAATTCAATACTTGCTAAATATGATCAAATTATTGATCCTGTTTGTTCCTTTTGTCATCTGGAGACTGACAACTTTTTGGGACTAAACTAGTAGTAAAACCTTTTGATGTGAACTTAATAATTTCTTTAACAAAAATGTAGATATTATTGTTACACTGAATGTTTTGGGGGCCTATCTGAGCTGTTTATGCTTTTTGGGACTTTAAAACTTGGCACTCACACTAAAGCTTTATGTGAAGAATCAGAGTTGTAACCTTTTTGTTTTTTGCATTTTTTATCTGGTTCTCCCTCACCTCGAGAATGTCATTGATTGTGACTGTACAATGCTTATTTTTTGAATAAAGAATAATAATGAAGCCTATTTATTTTCATCTTGTTTGTTTTTGTATCTGGTGCTCCCTCACTAAGAGTATATTATTAACTGTGATTGTGTGACGTTCTTTTCTAAATTAATAAATATAAATCTTCAACAACTCAGGCAGATGAACATGTACTCCTCGCCAATTAGCACAGCACATGTGGTGGTTCAGCTGATGTTTACAATCATCGACATAAGGGGGCAGCCAGTCACACATCAGCACAAACCTTTCCAGCCAATCAGTGAGCTTGTGGGCGGTCTAATTTGAGACATGCCTGGACTTGAGTGGTGAATTTAAACGAACTGAGAAATGAATGAGAGCCAGATGAATCTTTGTTAACAGCTGTAAAGGTTAAAGGCAGACAGGATGAAGCTCTGCTGGAGAGTTTTAGGAGATAATATCAGTCACTTTGTGCCCTCAGGCCGCTCCGTGTTCTGACGGTTCACCGCCCGTCGGAATGATGACATACAACAGAAATCACATTCCAGGATGCTATTCATGCCGGGTGTGTTACACCGCCTGAAACTTACTCCACCTGGACTGATTCGGATCCTAAACTACATCCAGATCGTAACCGGGAGTCGGTTTGCTATCTGAGAACCTTATGGGTTGTAACACAAATACATCAAGCCGTTTCCCAGGGTAACATTATTTATTTAAGGTCCTGCAGCTTGGTGACACAGATAACAACCAAAATAGTGTGATAAAAAAAAAATCACGTTCATAGAAATAAAATGAGGAAAAAATCCCATTGATGGTCAGTGTTTATGCTGAGTTCTCTTCAAACTAAGAAGACTAAGAAGGAAACTAAAGCAGATTCTGCTTTAGAAGATTAACCACAGAGAGGAGAGGAACTCTGGAGAATCCAGGAAAGTCATATTGATGCTTTAGATTCTCACCAAATGACTCCTAAGTGGTCAACATCTTCATTTTTTCCATTCATACCTGCTGTTTACTTTGGGCCGAATCAGTTTTCCCCTTTGCCACCCCTCCCACTTGTCGGTCTCCAAAAGTCAGGTGAAGAGGCAGCTGGAGAACCTGCACGACTCCAACGTCTCTCTGCCAGGTTTCCTGACTGTACGAGCAGACAGAGATCTGAAGACGAGTAGGAAAAGAAAAGGAGGTGGAGTAGCAGTGTTTGTCAACAATAGATGGTGTCATCCAGGACATGTTACTGTGAAGTATCGTCTCTGCAGCCCAGATATTGAACTCTTGGCATTAAGTTTTCATCCATACTAATTATCAAGAGTGTTCACCAGTGTTATTTGGCAAATGTTTACATTCCAACTTCAGCCCTTGCTGACAATGCATGTGACGCCATCAGTTTTGTTGTTGCTAAGCTACAGACCCAGCACCCCAATGCATTTGTGGCAATATCTGGTGATTTTAATCATGCCTCGCTCTCGTCTACACTTCCAACATTTCAACAGTTTGTCAACAGTTTGAGCGTCGTCAGCGTCTGTCAGCCCGCCAAGACCGGCTCCCTAGCATGGTTTTTAACTGGTTTTAAACCTTTTTAAAGTTGGATTTTTAAACACCACTGACTTATTAAAAACCAGGACGTTTTTTACCAGATCGTTTTAATGGTGGTCCCCCACCATGCCTCCACTCACCTGCAGTCCTGGGTATGATGGCTGCGCAAAACTTAGCCAGAGGGTTCTGGAGCTGGAGCAGAGGATCTCAACACTCAGCCAAATCCAGGACCATGAGCGCGACGTGGACATCATCTTCGGCCGGACTTTCGCTGCCGCCAGCAGTGCACAGCTGGCGGACATCATTCCCTGCCAGCCCAGCGAAGCTGTGGGGGGAGGATCCATCGCTGGGCCTCCAGGCGGACTCGGGGTGCCAAACGCCCGCGTAACATCTGCAGCAGAGGAGGACCGCTGGTTCCAGCAGGGGGCTAAACCAAAAGCCCCAATCAGCTCCACTCCGGTGCTCCAGGGTGCCCGGTTAACGGTTGGGCCAGGCCGCGGTGGAGGCGCTTGGAGCAGCCAACCACCGCTCTCCTCCAACGTGCCTGCTTCTATCAAACCATTTCAGCGCCCTGGATGCGGATTTCCCTCCTCTGACAGCCCCTGGTCGCCGTAGCTCCGTAGGAGAGCAGCCTAATCCCTCCCAGCAGCAGGAGCAACAGCCGGACTCCCGCAGCCCCCCACGTCGCGCCAAACCCCGGGCTGCAGCCAGAACTCGCCGAGGAGTGCTCCACTTCACCCCGAACCCACGGAACGAGCCCTCGGCGCCGATTAAACATCGCTGCAGTCCTGGGGAAGCTTCTCCACCTGGCATTAAGCAAGTCCTGGATGGTGAACGATCCTCTGCTCAGCGCAAACATCCACCTGCAGACCTGCCGCCCACCACACTCATCATCGGGGACTCTATCATCAGAAACGTGAGGATGAGGAGCCCTTACACTGTGTTTCCCTGGAGCCACTGTCACAGACATTACCGAACAGATCCTGCAGCTCATTGATCACAAATCTGTGAGGAAAGTTGTGATTCATGCTGGCACCAATGACATTTATAAACAGCAGTCTGCCTGAAGCGTGATTTTATTCACCTTTTTAATCTTCTAGGAAACACACGTCTCTGATTTTATTTCTGGCCCCACTCCCACTATCGGAAGAGGAATTGGCTGTTTTAGCAGACTTTGATCCCTTAATACTTGGCTCTCCTCCATCACCGCCGTTCACAATATTTGCACATCCTGATGTGCAAATGGTCCCTGCTCCTATGAACTCACCCCTGATTTTAACAGTGACTCACATACTGGACTTGGACCTTGTTCTACCTCATTCATACTTGTTATTATCAGCAGAGAGCGGACTAAAAATCATAAACCGAACAAATGCAATCCAAACAATCTCAAAAAGTTGTCAAAAGCCCCACTTTCAGTAAATCATACAGTCCCTCCATCTCCAATCAGTATTAATATGGCACTTTTTAATGTTCGCTCTCTGCTGAAAAAAACTTTTATAATAAATGATCTGATTTTAGACCATAATCTTCATTGTTTATTTTTAACACAAACTTGGCTGAGTGCAGATGCCCCTGTTGTTCTTACAGAGGCCTCCCCACCTAATTTTAACTTCACTTATTCTACGAGGAGTAACAAAAGGGGAGGCGGAACTGCTTTTATAAGTTCATCAACACTTTCCGCCAAACCTGTTTTATTTGATAACTATTTTACTTTTGAATATAATGCAAATGTTTTTAGCACTCCTCAGATTTTATTTGTCACAATTTATAGGCTTCCTAAAAAGAGTGCACTTTTTATTCAAGAATTTTCAGAGTTTTTATCAATTTTGCACAACTCCTTTGAAAGGATCATTTTAGCTTGTGATTTTAATCTACATATAGATAACCTTTTAGATCCTTCATCAACAGATTTTTTAAACATCCTGACTTATATGGATTTTAGCCAACATGTCATGCAGCCAACTCACAACAAAGGACACACCCTGGACTTGGTCATCACGCATGGCCTGTCCACCCGTGTGTCCTCTGTTGTTGACTTGGCTGTCTCTGACCACTACTGTGTGTTTTTTAACATCACCAGTTTTATTCAGCAGGAGACCTCTGTGAGAACTGTCAGGAAGCGCCATCTAACCCCTGAAGTGGCTTCAGGTTTTCTGGAATTTTTTTAAAAGAATCCTCCTATTGTTTTAACTGCCCCCTGTGATTTTATTGTCAAGGATTTTAACAGAAGGCTTCAGTCCACTATTGACCGCCTTGCTCCACTACAAGTTAAAAGTTTTAAATCTAAAGCTGCAACGCCGTGGAAAAATGAAAACCTCCGAAAAATGAAGAGAAATTGTAGGGCGGCAGAGAGAAAATGGAGGAAAAGTAAAACCACAATAAACCATCAAATATACACAGATCTTCTCAAATTATACAACAATGCAGTAAGAAATTCATACTTCTCCAAAATCATCTCGGAACATAAAAATAATTTCAAAATCCTTTTTTCCACCATTGATAAACTTTTTAACCGTAATACTACTGCATTTCCTAAAACCCCCTCAAACACTCTTTGTGAGGAGTTCGCAGACCACTTCAGAGGGAAGGTAGACACCATCAGATGTAAGATTTTATCTTCTCAGAGTAACATGGTTTTAGACAAATCTGAGTGTGTGTCTTTACCAGAGGAAACGCTGGACAGTTTTATCCTGGTAGAAGCTGGGACTCTTGATAAAGTTTTCTCCTAAGTGAGGCCCACCACATGTTTTTTGGACCAGATTCCCACTTCCTTTTTTAAGCAATTTTATGGATCTTTTAGAGATGAGATTTTAACCATGATGAATTGCTCCCTTCAGACACACCACAGCACAGAGACGGCCCTTCTAAAGATTTTAAATGATTTTAGAATAAACTATGATGCACAGAGGGTGACAGTGTTGGTTCTACTGGATCTAAGCGCTGCCTTCGATACAGTAGACCACACTATTCTTTTAACCCGTTTAAAACAGATTGGCCTCTCTGGTGCTGTTCACAAATGGTTCACATCCTATCTCACAGACAGGACTTTTATGGTAAGTTTAGATACCTGCTCCTCTAGGGTCCATAGGATTACATGTGGTGTGCCCCAGGGTTTGATTTTAGGCCCAGTGCTTTTTAACCTGTATATGCTCCCTCTTGGCAGCGTCATCAGAAGACATGGAGTCAACTTTCACAGTTATGCTGATGATACACAGCTGTACATCTCCATGTCTCCCGATGACACACGGCCAATGGATGCACTTTTTAACTGCATTTTAGACATTAAATCCTGGATGGCAGAAAACTTTCTCCAGCTCAACCAGGACAAAACTGAAGTTTTAGTCATTGGTCCTGAGGCTCAGAGAGAGAAACTTTTACCAAAACTACAATCACTGTCTTTTAATCCCTCTTTACAATGAAAGAACCTGGGCGTGATTTTTGACTCTCAGCTGACCTTTATTCCTCACATATTTTTTTTACTAAAATAGGTTTTTATCAACTAAAGAACATCGCCAGAGTCCGCCCCATTCTCTCTCGGGCCAATACGGAGACACTGATGCCTGCTTTTATCTCCAGTAGAATTGATTACTGTAATGCCCTGCTTTCTGGTCTTCCCAAAAAGAGTATATCAGGTTTATGACTACTAAAAAATTCAGCAGCACGTGTCCTGATGAAGAACAAGAGGCGGGAGCACATTACACCGGTCTTAAAATCACTGCATTGGCTCCCCGTTCATTTCAGGATCAACTTTAATGTTCTTTTAATGCTTTTTAAGTGTCTTAATGGTCTTGGGCCTTCTTATCTCTCTGAACTGCTTTTACCATATAAACCTTCGCGGTCTCTGCGCTCCTCTGGCAGCCGTCTCCTTGTCACCCCAAAAGTCAGGACACACACGCATGGCGAGGCGTCTTTCCAGTTTTATGGCCCTCACCTCTGGAACAGGCTGCCAGAGGACCTCAGCGCTGAAGAGAACGTTCATATTTTTAAGAGCAGGCTCAAGACTCACCTTTTTAGCCTAGCTTTTAACTGATTATTATTTATTACTGTTTAATTGCTCTGCATGTTTTATATGATTATATTTTTATCAGTTTTACTATTTAATCTTAGCACATTAATTTACTGTTTATTTTTATACTTTAACTTATCTTAATCCCCGTTCCAGTGTTTCCTCTGTGGGAGCCCTCTGCCCGGGGAGCGGTGGTCGGCTGTGGCTCCCTGGGTGCTCTCCAGGTGGAGCTTGGGTGGAGGTGGAGGTGGGGGTCTTAGCCTTGCCTCCACTGGGTACCCTGTCTCGGTGCCTCGGCTGCTGCTGTTAATCTACCGCTGCCGGGGCAGATGGCTCCTCTGATGGCGTTTCCTTGCATGGTTCATCTACACTTGGCCCAATCTCCTTTTTTACTTTTTCTTTTAACTGTTGGTGTGCATGGGATATGGGTTGGGGGGAGGGGGGTATAACTGTGACCATGCTTTTAAATCTGTGGGGGAGGGAAGGGAAGGTGGTTTTATGTGGGGTCATTTTAAACTGTAAAGCACTTTGGGATGCAACTTCTTGTATGAAAAGCGCTTTATAAATAAAGTTTGATTTGATTTGGTTTGAACTGCGCTACAAGAGAAAACAAGACCTTGGATTTGTTTTATGCAAATGTAAAGGATGCATACATGTCCAAACCAAGACCTCCTCTGGGACAATCAGATCACAATCTTGTTTTTCTCTGTTCAGAATATAAGCCACTTGTTCAGAGGCAATCTGTTACAAAGAAAACTGTGAGAAAATGGTCACATGAAGCTGAAAAAACCCTGCAGGGTTATTTTACGACCACAGACTGGATGACACTTTGCCAAAAACATGGAGAGGACATTAATGCCATGACTGAGTGTGTGACTGCCTATATAAACTTCTGTGTGGACATCATCATCCCCACCAGAACAGTGAGATGGTTTCCTAATAACAAACCCTGGATCACCAGTGACCTGAAGGAACTGCTAAACATATAAAGAAAAAAGCCTTCGGAGAGGGAGACAGGGAATTATTGAGGAGTATACGGGATATGGGTTGGGGGGAGGGGGGTATAACTGTGACCATGCTTTTAAATCTGTGGGGGAGGGAAGGGAAGGTGGTTTTATGTGGGGTCATTTTAAACTGTAAAGCACTTTGTGATGCAACTTCTTGTATGAAAAGCGCTTTATAAATAAAGTTTGATTTGATTTGGTTTGAACTGCGCTACAAGAGAAAACAAGACCTTGGATTTGTTTTATGCAAATGTAAAGGACGCATACATGTCCAAACCAAGACCTCCTCTGGGACAATCAGATCACAATCTTGTTTTTCTCTGTTCAGAATATAAGCCACTTGTTCAGAGGCAATCTGTTACAAAGAAAACTGTGAGAAAATGGTCACATGAAGCTGAAAAAGCCCTGCAGGGTTATTTTACGACCACAGACTGGATGACACTTTGCCAAAAACATGGAGAGGACATTAATGCCATGACTGAGTGTGTGACTGCCTATATAAACTTCTGTGTGGACATCATCATCCCCACCAGAACAGTGAGATGGTTTCCTAATAACAAACCCTGGATCACCAGTGACCTGAAGGAACTGCTAAACATATTTAAAAAAAGCCTTCGGAGAGGGAGACAGGGAATTATTGAGGAGTATACAGAAGCAACTTAAGGTCAAGAGATCAGAGACAGCAAAGAGGCATACAGGAAGAAGCTGGAAAACAAACTACAGAGGAACATTATCATATGTCTAGTCAGGAATCAAAAAGATCACTGGCTTTAGCACCGGAAGGATTGGATAGATGAAAGTCTGGGCAGAGCCAATTAACTGAACACATTCTTCAACAGGTTCAGTTCATGAACTAGCTCAGCATCCTCCTCGCCTGTTCACAGCCAAAGAGACATCCCACTCTCCTATGACCAACAGCTTTCCTGTTAAACCTCGGATGTTTTTTCCTTCCCCTTAGTCATGGACTCTTCTTCTGATTCCAGAAGTTTGACTTCAACCAAGTCAGGAAATGCTGCTACCCCCTTTGCCTCCCCCTCCCACTTGTCTGTCTCCAAAAGTCAGGTGAAGAGGCAGCTGGAGAAACTGAACCGGAACAAGGCTGCAGGTCCAGATGGTGTCAGCCCCAGAGTCCTGAAGGCCTGTGCAGAGCAGCTCTGTGGGATTTTGCTCATCGCTGAGGAGTTGGAGTTGAAGATGCCATCATCCACCTGCTTCAACCAACCCACTGTCATCTGGACAAAGCAGGCAGCACTGTGAGGGTCATTTTCTTTGATTTCTCCAGTGCATTTAACACAATTCAGCCCGATTTGTTTCGTTAGAAACTTCTGAAGACACAGGTGGAGCCCTCAACAATCGCCTGGATAAACGACTACCTGACAAACAGGCCACAATATGAGACTGAAGGATTGTGTTTCAAACCAGGTGGTCAGCAGCACAGGAACACCTCAGGGGACCATACTCTCACCATTCCTTTTCACTCTGTACACCTCAGACTTCCAGTACAAATCAGAGACCTGTCATCTGCAGAATTACTCCGATGACTCTGCCATTGTCGGGTGTATCAGAGATGGACAAGAAGCTGAATACAGAGAGCTGGTGGACCGCTTTGTGACAAGGTGTGGAAACAATCATCTTACCTTGAATTTGAACAAGACAAAGGAGATGATTGTAGATTTCAGAAGAAACAGGGATAAGCCAAACACTGTCTCCATAGGAGAAGAAGTGGAGGTGGTTGAGGAGTATAAATACCACGGAGTTCACCTGGACAACAGACTGGACTGGAGACTGAACAGTGAAACCGTCTACAAGAAGGGACAGAGCAGACTCTACTTCTTGAGGAAGCTTAAGTCCTTCAAGGTTTGCAGCAAGATGCTACAAATCTTCTACAAGTCTGCTGTGGAGAGTCTGACCTCTTCAGCCGTAATCTGCTTGAGTAGCAGCATCAGAGCCAGGGATTTAAAAAGGCTCAACAACCTGATAAAGAAGGCTGGTTCTGTTCTTGGGACGACTGTGGAACATCTGGAGATGATGATGCAAAGGATTCTTCATAAAATCCCCCCAAAAATATGGACAACCCTGAGCATCCTCTTCATGAAACTGTCATACAACAACAGAATGTCTTCAGTCAGAGGCTTCTTCAGTTTCGCTTTAACACAGACCGCTACAGGAAATCCTTCCTGCCCACAGCCATCATTATCTACAACAACCCATTAAAGAAATAATTATATATAAGCTACATTTAATTTCAATCTGGGATCAACATGCTTCTCCATGTTTGGTTCGGATTCTATGGATGTTTAGTAGACTAGAATTAGAGGATCTGAGTGGTCTGGGGGGGGGGGGGGGGTGTTTGTATAGTAACAGTAGATCTTCAATATACAGGGTGGGCCATTTAAATGGATACACCGTAATAACATGAGAATGGTAGGTGATATCAAAGTCCTGTTTGTGGCACATTAGGATATGTGAGGGGGGAAACTCCTTAAGATGGGTGGTGACCATGGTGCCCATTTAGAAGTCGGCCATCTTGGATACAACTTTTGTTTTTTCAATAGGAAGAGGGCCATGTGACACATCAAACTTATTGGTAATGTCACAAGAAAAACAATGGTGTGCTTGGTTTCAATGTAACTTTATTCTTTCATGAGTTATTTACAAGTTTCTGACCACTTATAAAATGTGTTCAATGTGCTGCCCATTGTGTTGGATTGTCAATTCAACCCTCTTCTCCCACTCGTCACACACTGATTGCAACACCGCAGGAGAAATGCCAGCACAGGCATCCAGTATCCGTAGTTTCAGGTGCTGCACATCTCGTATCTTCACACCATAGACAATTGCTTTCAGATAACCCCAAAGATAAAAGTCTAAGGGGGTCAGATCGGGAGACCTTGGGGGCCATTCAACTGGCCCATGACGGCCAATCCACTTTCCAGGAAACTGTTCATCTAGGAATGCTCGGACCTGGCACCCATAATGTGGTGGTGCACCATCTTGCTGGAAAAACTCAGGGAACGTGCCAGCTTCAGTGCATAAAGAGGGAAACACATCATCATGTAGCAATTTCAAATATCCAGTGGCCTTGAGGTTTCCATTGATGAAGAATGGACCCACTATCGTTGTACCCCATATACCACACCAAACCATCACTTTTGTTGTTCCAACAGTCTTGGAGGGATCAATCCAATGTGGGTTAGTGTCAGACGGAAACTGAGGGTCCTGTTCCAATTTTTGTTTTGCCCATTCTGCAAATTCTGTGCGCCGATCTGGGTCATCCTCGTTGAGATGCTGCAGTAGCTGGAGTTTGTAAGGGTGCCATTTGTGAGTAGCTAATATCCGCCAAAGGGATGTTCGACTAATGCCACTCTCCAGTGACGTGCGGCGAGTGCTACGCTGTGGGCTCTTGCTGAATGAAGCTAGGACAGCCACTGATGTTTCTTCATTAGTGACAGTTTTCTTGCGTCCACATTTTGACAAATCCAACACTGAACCAGTTTCACGAAACTTAGCAAGCAGTTTGCTGACTGTAGCATGGGAGATGGGTGGTCTCGTAGGGTGTCTTGCATTGAAATCTGCTGCAATGACCCGGTTACTGCGTTCACCAGACATCAACACGATATCGATCCGCTCCTCACATGTTAACCTCTTCGACATGTCAATGGCTGTGAACAAAGAGAAACTTGTAAATAACTCATGAAAGAATAAAGTTACGTTGAAACCAAGCACACCATTGTTTTTCTTGTGACATTACCAATAAGTTTGATGTGTCACATGGCCCTCTTCCTATTGAAAAAACAAAAGTTGTATCCAAGATGGCCGACTTCTAAATGGCCACCATGGTCACCACCCATCTTAAGGAGTTTCCCCCCTCACATATCCTAATGTGCCACAAACAGGACTTTGATATCACCTACCATTCTCATGTTATTACGGTGTATCCATATAAATGGCCCACCCTGTACTTTGGTGCTAAGCTAATTAATTATTTATAAACTAGTAAAAGTATTTAGAAGTCTATTCTCTGAGCTACAGAGAGCCAGTGTAAGGACTTTAGAACTGGGGTGATGTTCTCTACTTTCCTGGTTCTAGTGAGGAACACGAACAGCAGCTGCAGCTGTCTGATTGACATTTTAGGCAGACCTGTGAAGACGCTGTTGCAGTAATCAATCCAACTAAAGACAAACACATGGAGTAGTTTCTTTTGGTCCTGTTATGACAGTCCTTTAATCCTAGAAATGTTCTTCAGGTGATAGAAGGCTGACCTTGTTATTGACTTTGTGACCCTGGAGGTTCAGACTCGAGTCCATTACGACACCTAGATATCAGGCCTGATCAGTAGTTTCTAGCTGTATTAACTGAAGCTGTGTGCTGACTATTGATCGTTCCTCTTAAGGTCCAAAAATAATAACTTCTGATTTGTTGCTGTTCAGCTGGGGAAAGTTATGGCCCATCCATTGATTTGCACGATGTATTTACTTACTTCATGGTTCCTCGTCTTTTGCCTCTGACTTCAGGATATATATTCGCTTGCCGTCCAACTCTAAGGTTCCATGTCACTGGCCACCAATTCCAAGCTCCTGCTTCGCTGGCCCGATGCCTACAAGCTTCTTTGCCGCCAGCCAGAACGGTCCAAGATTCTCCAAGGGTTTCTTTCATCTGGCATCAAACTTCAGGGTTTCCCTTAGCCGGCCACCAGACTGCCTCGCCGGCCCTTTCTTTCTTTCGTTCGTGCTCTCTCTCTCTCTCGAATTTCCCCAGTGTGGGACAATGAAAGGCTTTTCCATTGTATTGGTTTTTGTTAGATTTTTTATTTCCATCATGAGATAAAAAAAACTACAAAGTTTTAACTTCTAAGAGTGTAAGATTTCTTTAAATACATTTATATTCTTAATTAAAAAATACTTTTTACCAAGTCAAAATATCTTCAAACTCAGCAGTTTCAACTTTAAATAAAATAGCATAAACAGCTTTGTTCTTGTTTTCTTTAGATCTTCTTTTCCTTCATACGTTTTCAAGTTAACTGTTGGATTAGCACCATTAATAAAACCTTAGATGGACCATTTTTTGAGTTTGTAATGGATAAATACTTTTCAACTGTGTGAATTATGTCATTTAATAAGTTTTGCTCTGAAAGTTTTTTCACGGGTATTACAGGGGAAAGGCCTTTCATCTGTATGATGTGTCATGTGACTAGTCAAATTGGATTTATCACTAAAATCTTTACCACAAATTGTACAAGAGAAAGGCTTATCATCTTTGTGCACACGCATGTGACTAGTCAAATTGGGTTTTTGAGTAAAACTTTTGCCACAAATTGTACAAGAGAAAGGCTTCTCACCTGTGTGCACCCTCATGTGACTAGTCAAAATATCTTTCTTAGTAAAATCTTTGCCACAAATTGAACAAGAGAAAGGCTTCTCACCTGTGTGCACCCTCATGTGAATAGTCAATTTGGATTTTTGTGTAAAACTTTTGCCACAAATTGTACAAGAAAAAGGCTTCTCACCTGTGTGCACACTCATGTGACTAGTCAAACTATCTTTCTTAGTTAAACCTTTGCCACAAATTGTACAAGAGAAAGGCTTCTCACCTGTGTGCACCCTCATGTGACTAGTCAAATTGGAATTTTGGGTAAAATCTTTGCCACAAATTGTACAAGAAAAAGGCTTATCACCTGTGTGCACCCTCGTGTGACTAGTGAAATTGGATTTGCAGAAAAAACTGTTGCCACAAATCATGCAAGAAAAAGGCTTCTCACCTGTGTGCACCCTCATGTGACCAGTCATATTACCTTTCAGAGTAAAACGTTTGCCACAAATTGTACAAGAAAAAGGCTTCTCACCTGTGTGCACACTCATGTGGCTAGTCAAACTGAGTTTGTGAGTAAAATTTTTGCCACAAATCGTACAAGAAAAAGGCTTCTCACCTGTGTGAATTCTGACGTGTCTATCAAAAATAGATTTTCTAGTGAAACTTTTTCCACAGGACAGACATGTAAAACACTTCATACCTGTGTGATTTTTCAAGTGTGATATTAAGTCACTATATTGAGTAAAAAAATCACCACAAATCTGACAGCAATACAAATAGTTTTCTGTTTGAGTTTTCTTTTTGGGTTCTGAATTGTTACACTTCATGGCTTTCTGACATCTCTTATTTTGTTTGGGCCCTTTATCTCGCTTTGATCCTGAGTCTTTATGATGGTTTCCTTCTTGATCCTGGTTCTCAGTTTCATTAGACTCCTGAGAGTTGACTTGGTTCCTGATTGGTTCTGGTTTAATGAGACACTTTTCCACACGAGTAGGAGTCACCATGAATGTATCTTCAGTCTCCTGCTTCAATACAAGCAGGTCTTTTTGTTCATTTATGCAGAGCTCCAATGCTTCCTTATTTATCCAGGGATGTTCTGGATCTTGGTGCTCTTCTTTCATCTGAGGAGGTTCTGGTTCCTTCTGGTCCAAACTGGAATCGCACTCCTGTTTACAGAGCTGCTGGTCAGAGAAAACTTCTTCTTTCCAAACATAATCGAGTAGGTAGTCTAGAAAAGCAAAAACAGGAGAAAAGCTTTCTATTCAATATTAAAGGTCTCATTCACTCAGTTTTCAATGAATATCCTGTGGTCTCTAGCCTAATTATATGCCTTTGTGTGACGTTTTATGTGGATAAAGTCTTCTGCCCTACAATTGGCTAAATAGAAAAATTAAAAAGTTTAAACCAAGTTTAAACGTCAAAACTGTATTACAGTCTATGAAGGAAAATCTCTATTCTCCATTCTGATTACATTTTCAATCTCTTCAAACAAAATGTAAAAACATTAGGTTAAGCTCTTGAAGCAATCTGGGCTTCCTTTAAACCTCAGCAGTAATACAGACGGATCTCCACCATGTCACACTGGAGCAGTAACTGAAGCAAAGTGTGCTTCTACCAAGTACAAATACTGTACGCGGTAGCGCTAATGTTGCAGTTCATAAATCTTGGGGGGGGGGGGGGACATCGATGGGGAATGATGCTCCAAGTAACTGAACATCTGGTGTGCCCCCGGGTTCAATTTTAGGCCCAGTGCTTTTTACTCTTTACATGCTCCCTCTTGGTGGTGTCATAAGGAGACATGGAGTTAACTTTCACAGTTATGCTGATGATACACAGTTGTACATCTCCATGTCTCCCGATGACATACGGCCAATGGATGCACTTTTTAACTGCATTTTAGTCATTAAATCCTGGATGGCAGAAAACTTTCTCCAGCTCAACCAGGATAAAACTGAAGTTTTAGTCATCGGTCCTGAGGCTCAGAGAGATAAACTTTTACCAAAACCATAATCATTGTCTTTTAATCCTTCTTTACAAGTGAAGAACCTGGGCGTGATTTTTGACTGATCTAACTTTTATTCCTCCCATTAGAAACATAACAAAAATAGGTTATTATCACCTTAAGAACATTGCCAGAGTCCGCCCCATTCTCTCTCTGCCCAACACGGAGACACTGATGCTTTTATCTCCAGTAGGATTGATTACTGTAATGGCCTGCTTTCTGGTCTTTCCAAAAAGAGTATATCAGGTTTACAACTTCTTCAAAATTCAGCAGCACGTGTCCTGACGGAGACCAGGAGGCGGGAGCACATTACACCTGTTTTAAACTCACTGCATTGGCTCCCCGTATGTTTTAGGATCGATTTTAAGATTATTTTAATGGTCTTAATGGTCTTGAGCCTTCCTATCTTTCAGAACTGTTTTTACTACATGAACCTTTGCGGTCTCTGCGCTCCTCTGGCAGCTGTCTCCTTGTCATCCCTAAAGTCAGGACACACACTCATGGTGAGGAGTCTTTCCATTACTATGGCCCTCACCTCTAGAACAGGCTGCTGGAGAACCTCAGGGCCGCAGAGAACATTCATGTTTTTAAAAGTAGGCTCAATACTCACCTTTTTAGCCGAGCTTTTGATTAATTGATTACTATTTACTGACTGTCTATTTGCTCTTCATGTTTTACTTTCTTTTATTGATCAATGTTTTACTACTTGGTCTTGTATTTATCTTGTTAATTTTATTACATTTATTTATTAATTAATTTACCAAACCATCTATCAATCTACTTATTTATTTGTGTATTTTAAAGATTTTAGCCTGTTGTTTTACACGGATAACAAAAACATAGACACATCATTCCAGTGTTAACTCTATGGGTGCCCTCTGCCTCGGGACCGGTGGTCCGCTGTGGCTTTATTCTGTAAAGCACTTTGAACTGCAATTTTTTTGTATCAAAAGCACTTTATAAATACATTTTATTATTATTATTATTAATATCCCCCATGTCCTGTTATCAATTTTTGTTATCTTTTTATCTTCATTAACATCGCAAAACCTCATACATCAGTTCTTTTGTTTCTTTTTGTGAATTCTAGAATCCCCAGTCGGTCGTGGCAGATGCCCGCTCGTACTAAGCCAGGTTCTGATTCTGCTGGAGGTTTCATCCAGTCAAAGGGTGATTCGTCCTCTCCACTGTCGCTACATGCTTGCTCAGTATGAAGGATGACTGTGAAGTCAATGATAACGCAAGCAACTGTCTATTGTCGCTACATGTTCATCCAAGAGGAGTGAATGCAGCAAGCAGGGCTGGGCGATAATCAGAAAATTTACCGATACCAAAATGTATTACTGTAACCAATGTCATTTTGCCCATGTCGGTATATTCTGTGTTTAAAAAAACTGAAAAGATGTGTGTAGTTTGGTGGTGTGCATGTCCCTTTAAGATGCTGACTGTACTACTACTAGATGGAGTCACATGACTACGTACAGTCATGTGACTTCACCCCGGAACAGTGTTGCCAACGTAGCAACATTTAGGAAGTTTTTAGACCCCTCTAGCAACTCTTCAAGTAAAGCTAATCTCCTAGTTACTCTTTTCACTGTGCAGCAGCGGCCTCCTCTACTGCGCTCAAAGCATGTGGCCAGTCAGCGTGCTACAGCTCCGTCCGCTCTGGAGTCAGAGCAAATATTTACTCCAATGAGTCCAGAAAGCTAATAAATTACGCATGCTGGAAGCCGCCACTTGGTGGCTGCTGAAGGAGGAGCAGCCTCTCCTGATCTCTTCCAATGTCTTGCCTTATTCTCTCTTCTTATTTTCTTTTCCTAGCATTTTTCTTACTTACTTTATACACCCAGCCACTGGAGTTACTGTATTAGACCAGATCTCTTTTTTGGATTACTTTCTGAAGGACTGTGGATTACCAAAATGGCGTTTGGCTCACCTGAGGACTTTGAGAAACTTCTCCAGAGAATTGAAACAATAGAGGTGAAGTTACGCTGTCTTGAGGTTAACATGGAATAAAACGCTTGATATGGAAATCAGACCTTGCGGATGACTACATGCAGGGAGGAAGAACCTGGCAGCCCGGTGTTATCTCGGTCCAACAGTCTCGCACAGAAGCCACAGAACCATGCTACTCCCTCAGGAAAAAGGCATTTAACAGGTAGAACACCCCATTAACAGTTTGATTAACACTGGCCGGTTTTAAAGCGCACTGAATCTACACCTGCTTTTTCTGTTCTGAGGAAGAAAAAACAAAAGAAATTCCAACACAAAACAAGAGATATCACTCCCCCTGGAATAAAGCTGAGAAACAGACTCGTAGCACCCAGTTCCCCGAAAGGCGACGCAGCCCATGGGACCAGTCAAGGTCACCAGGAGAAATCCATCCACATGAAGCGGACACAAAGTTATAACACCCCAAGCAACAATTCTCATCATACATGACGGAACAGATTAGAAATGGTCAGAGATCCTGACAATCATAGTTCAATACCCGAAACTGGAAAGGTTTGTAATCCACACAGGATCAAGTGATGTAGGCAAGAAACTGTCAGAGATCCTGAAGAGAGACTTCTCTGATCTGCTAGAGACTTGATGGACTTAACTTTTTGTTTTGTTTTTTAAATCCCCAAATTATGTAAAGCACCTTGAATTATGCTGTTGTTGAAAGTGTGCTATACAAATAAAATTGCCCTGCCTGGCTTGCTTTAACAAACATCTTTATTAGCAGACCAGTCCCTGAAGGAAATGATGAAAGGTACAGTAGAATTCGCATGCTCCATAAATGGTTAAAGAGAATCTGTTGGAAATCGATATTTAATCATTTAAAAATATTTGGATGTGCCAAGCATCTGTTCAAGGAAAACCAATGTCATCTAAACAGAGCTGGAGTGAGACTGCTGACCTCAAATATGTTCTGTTATCTGAATCAGAAAGCCAAACACTTGATGAAGCACTTGAGAGATGACCTTGAAGCACGGCCCGTGGATTCTATCAGAGAACAAACATTTCCCCAAACACTCCAAGTTAGGATCATGCCACCCGGACAGATGCACAACCCGCAGAAAATGACAGAGAACAAACACGTACAACGCTCACCACAGCGTTATTCGAGTATTCCAACGTCATCCAACTCAGCGACATCAATTGATTCCCCCCTTTAGAATTTTTTCAGGTAAACCGAAGACACAAATTAGAATTAGGACACAACTAACACCGAAACTTGGACTACATCAGGCCTCTGGGACTAACACTGGATGTATTCTGCCCATGACCCAACTGGTAATAATAGACATTTGATATAGAAGGGAACCGGATATATACTCCCATTGTCTCCCAGAAGTCATCCGGCCTCCCTGAGAGTAGTATTCAATTCAATTCAATTCAGTTTATTTATATAGCGCCAATTCACAACAGATGTCATCTCAAGGCACTTAACAAGAAGTTATTTCAATACATTTATACGAACATTCTAATCAGTTAAAAAGTTTCCTATTTAAGGAATCCCAGCAGATTGCGTCAGTCATTGGCGTGAGGTTGGGCCCCGTTGATGCAGACTTTCCAACCACAGCAATCCTTCAGCAATCCCTCATACCGAGCAAGCATGTAGCAACGGTGGAGAGGAAAAACTCCCCTTTAACAGGAAGAAACCTCCAACAGGACCAGGCTCAGTAGGAGCGGCCATCTGCCACGACCGTCTGGGGTTTGAGAAGACAGAGCAGAAACACAGAAGGAACAGAAGATCTGATATAAGAGAACTTTCTATGTTACAGAAAGTAAAAAGTTGATAACAGGACACAGTGGATGTTCAGTTACTGGGAGGATCATCCCAGTCGATGATTCCGTCCAACAGGGCATTGCAGCAAAGCAGGATACCAGACCAGGTATATCTTCTATGGAGAGAAAATCACTGAGAGAAAAAGTTAACAGTCGAAATAACAGAATGTACTGTAATACAACTGGAGAGTCATAGGAGAAAAGGAAGTAGCAGAGTGAAGAAAATTGGTAAGTCTGTCCTCCAGCAGTCTAAGGCTATAGCAGCATAACTACAGAGATAGCTCAGGATGACCTTAGCCACTCGAACTATAAGCTTTATCAAAAAGGAAAGTTTTAAGCCTGGCCTTAAAAGTAAACCGAGTGTCTGCCTCACGGACTAAAGCTGGGAGCTGGTTCCACAGGAGAGGAGCCTGATAACTAAAAGATCTGCCTCCCATTCTACTTTTAGAAATCCTAGGAGCTACAAGTAAACCTGCAGTCTGAGAGCGAAGTGCTCTGTTAGGAACATATGAACAATCAGATCTCTGATGGATGATGGAGCTTGATTATTAAGGGCTTTATATGGAAGAAGAAGGATCTTAAATTCTATTCTGGATTTAACAGGGAGCCAATGAAGGGAAGCTAAAACAGGAGAAATGTGATCTCTCTTTTTAATATTCATCAGAACTCTTGCTGCCGCATTTTGGATCAACTGATGGCTTTTAATGGCATTTTGTGGACTACATGATAGTAAAGAATTACAGTAGTCCAGCCTTGAGGTAACAAATGCATGGACTAGTTTCTCAGCATCACTCCTGGACAGGATGTTTCTAATTTTAGCAATATTCCGGAGGTGAAAGAAAGAAATCCTAGAAACTTGTTTAATATGGGATTTAAATGTCAAGTCTCGGTCAAAAATAACGCCGAGGTTCTTTACGTTATTACTGGGGGCCAATTTAATGCCATCCAGATGAAGTGATTGACTAATCAGTTTCTGTTTAAGAACTTCTGGTCCAAAGACAGCAACTTCTGTTTTGTCAGAATTTAAAAGCAAAATGTTTAGGGTCATCCATGTTTTTATGTCTTCCAGACATGCCTGTAATCTACCTAACTGATTGGGTTCATCAAGATTTATGGATAAATATAGTTGTGTATCATCTGCATAGCTGTGGAAATTTATCCCATGCTGTCTAATGATTCTACCAATTGGGGGCATATATATGGTGAACAGAATTGGTACAAGCACAGAACTCTGTGGAACTCCACAAGTAACCCTTGAGAGTGAAGAAGATTTATCATTTAGATGAACAAACTGGAATCTATCAGACAAATATGATTTAAACCAGCCTAGTGCTGTTCCTTTGATCCCTGCAACATGTTCAAGCCTTTCTAGGAGAATATTATGATCGACTGTGTCAAAAGCAGCACTGAGATCTAACAAAACCAGTCCTTATAAGCAGCAGAAAACATATATTCAAAAAAAACATACTCAACCAAATCTCAAATTGATCACTTGTCAGAACGTTCAACTACCCATCATCACACCACTTAAATTAGCTTTATTAAATATTAGGTCTTTATCAGGAAAGTCATTCCTAATCAACAAATTCATCACTGAACATAAAATACACGCCCTTTTTAATCAGAAACCTGGCTAGACGTAAATAATGAAACGTCTGCACTGATAGAATCTACTCCTCCAAATTAAAATTTTTTTAGCGAGAGCAGGAAACACAGACAAGGTAGAGGCGTAGCCACAATTTTCCATTACTCAATTAACTTTAAAAAGGTATCCCTGGGCACATTTGACTCTTATGAATACCTAGCCACCCAGATAAATGAGCCCAAAAAAGTTTAATTCCTGAATATGTATCACTTATGACCAATTAATTATTGTGGGGGACTTCAATATCCATACCGACAACCCCCAAGATAGAATAGCAAAAACATGAGGTAACACTCTTCATAAATTCAACCTGACCCAGTACGTAAAACAACCAACACACAATCGAGGACACACTCTGGATTTAATTATCTGCAAAGGTTTAAATATCTCCCACATCTCGTTAATTGATATTGCGCTATCTGACCATTTCTGTGTTTTCGTTGAAAGTACCATCTCTGCTAAACCATCTAGCCACAGTGAGACCAATGTAAAAAAGCGTTTTCTCACAGACAGTTAAGTTGAAACCTTTAAACGCATTTACCCTGCCACCACATCCCCCTCATTTCCCAACTCCAACTCAGTAAACAAGCTGGTAGATAATTTCCTCGTGAAAATATCAGACATCACTGATTCCTTTGCTTTACTAAAGTGAAAGTAGTCTCAGGTAGAAAGAAGTCTCTGTGGACAAACAAGCCACTGGTACGTAGTGAAAAAAGGGAGTGTCGACGAGCAGAGACATTATGGCGGAAAACTTGACTGTAGGTTCACAGAGATCTACAAAGAGAGACTGAACAGATATTAGTTAACTTTAATTAGTTAACTTTAAAAGATGCTAGAGAAACTTTCTTCTCTGAAATCATTAACAGAAACAGTACCAATGGGATCAACAGTGGACAGACTAACTTATCCTCCAGTGACAGTAGCCAGGGAACTTAATTCTACCATACCAGGGCCTGCAATGAATTTGCAGCTTTTTCACTGAATAGACTCTACCATGTCAGTCTGAACCTCATTACCGAATCCACTACCAGTGTCATCCCCAATTATCACCTTTGTAGAGAAAATATCTGAATTCCAATAATTAAACAAAAAAAACTTGAATAAATCATTAACTAATTAAGCACAGATTTCCTTGAAGCAGTTTTCAGACATAAGTTCTGGAATATTTGCGGACATTTCCATCCGGTCTTTAACCGGAGTTGTGTTTTCAAACACACCACTTTTTTCCGGAACATTCCCTTTCGACTGCTTTCACACAGCAAGAAATGTACCGGAGGATCCTAATGAATGTCTGGGAGGCGCGGGGTGGGGGGTTGTATGTGGATATGACGTTAACTTAGTGCGGCGGGCGTACATGTCATTTCCCCAAACAAATGGATTATTGCAAAGATGGTTGACCAAACAGCAGATCTACTCGCAGTGCTCGTCTTTGTGATGTGTGCAATTTTGTGCACATGGAAACGCTTAAGAGACATCAATGAAAAGTCTGAAAGGAAAATAGTGACATTTATACGTCATCGTGTGCGCTCACAGCATTCCCTGCCCCTCTCCCCTTCTCCCCACTGCCCCACACCCCTCCAGCTTTCGCCGAACATACCTTATAGTCTGAACACAAACCCATACCATGAAAAGTCTGCTCCTGTTAATAGGTCTTCATCTGTACAATTACCGGTAAAGGTTATCCGGACAAAGTCCGGAAGATTGCTTTCAGACTCAAAAGCGAAACAGACTCAGTCCGGAAAATTTACGTTTTTCATGGCCTGTTTGAAATGGGCTTTAGAAAGTTTTCCCTGTCATTGGGTCTGATCTGATTCAAATAGTGAACTCATCCCTCCTGTCAGGTGTCTTCCCCCAGGCATTAAAAACAGCAGTTGTTAAACCACTGTTAAAGAAGAATAATCTGGACAACATGTTAATGCAGAACTACAGCCCAATCTCTTCCATTCATCAGTAAGATTATTGAAAAAGGTGTTTCAGCAGCTAAATAGCTTCCTAACAATGACAACCACTTTTATGTTTTTCAGTCTGGTTCCCGTGCTCACCACAGCACTGAGACTGCCCTCATCAAAGTTTTTAATGACATCCGCATAAATATAGACTGTGGTAGAACCACAGTGCTGGTTCTGTTGGATCTCAGTACAGCATTTGACACAGTTGATCATGATATAATATTGGAACGACTGGAGAGCTGGGTCAGAATCTCTGGTACAGAACTTGGGTGGTCTTACCTAAAGAACAGGGACTTCTTTGTTTCAATAGGAAAATTTTCATCAACACAAACCGAAATCACACGTGGGGTGCCCCAGGGCTCCATCCTGGGGCCCCTCATTTAATATCTACATGCTCCCACTAGCCCAGATTATAACAGCCAATAAGATTAGCTACCATAACTATGCAGATAATACTCAGCTCTACATTACGATGTCACCAGGTGACTTTGAACTCATCCAAACCCTAAGCAAATGCATCGAACAAATCAATGGAAGAATGTGCCATAACTTTCTCCAGCTGAACAGAAACAAAACAGAAGTAATTACTTTTGGACCTAAAGAGGAACGATCAAGAGTCAGCACACAGCTTCAGTTAATATGATTGGGTAAGCCGTAGTGTGTCATTTCCTGTTGTCGCTGTTGCACTCCGTGGAGCCATTTTGGTATTCAGACTCTCCTGAATTGATCTAGTTTTCTCTGTTTCAAGTTATTTTAACACACAAGCACACTAAAACATACGATTTCTGGTGGTGTACTTTACGTCTTGGGACCTCCTTGTGTTTCACACAGTTTTTCTTGCCGTGTTAAGGTCTCGCTAGCTTAGTTAGCTTAGCTTCATTGCCGCTATGGCTACTCCTCTTCTCTCTCTCATATCTCATTCTCAGCCTAAATCTTCTCTTCTTTCCCTAACCCTTTAGTGATAATGGTAACTGTAATAAATGTAACGTTTTTGTAGCTTTGGAGACGAGGGTGTCGGGAGTTAGAGGCCCAGCTCCACGTTGTTGAAAAACCAGCAGATAGCCGAGGCCCATTAGCCAGCGCGGAGCCAACAAGGACAGAACCCCCTGGGAAGCATAAGTCTAGAACCCAGCCCACGGGTCACCACCAACCCATCCGCGTTTCTAACAGAGTTTCCCCACTCAGCGACAAACCCGCTGAGAAGCCGACCATAGACAAAATCGGATTAACGGACTAAAATTGAACCTAACGAAAGCAAATCATGAAAATCTGATGGAAGATAAAAATGACTTTGACTAAAATAAAACTATTAAATGTGGTTTACTGAACATAAGATCTCTCTCCTCAGACTTTGTTAGTAAATTACCTGATTTGTGATATTCAAATTAATCTGTTTTGTCTCACAGAAACCTGGTTGCAGCAGGAGGATTTTGTTAGTATAAATGAAACATTTTCACATTCTTAGAAGTACTGGGGGAGGAGGAGGAGTTGCAATCATTTTTCATTATGATTTACTAAATAATCCCAGACCAATTTGATAGCTACAGTTCTTTTCAACATCTAATCCTTATTTCTCCTCATCCAAGTTGCAAAACATTAAGACCATTTTTGTTAGTGGTTTTCTATCGTCCACCAGGCCCTTACTCTCAATTTCTGGATCAGATCTCACATCTTTTATCGGATTTAGTATTAAATACTGATAAGGTCATTATAGTTGGGAATTTTAATATTTATGTGGACACTGAAAGTGATGGTTCAAATGCAGCCTTTAAAGCTATCTTAGACTGAATTGGCTTTGCTAAAAAAGTACAGGAACCCACCCCCTCGGGTAAACACACTATGGACCTTGTACTGACATAAGCCCCTTTCAAACAGGCCATGAAAAACTGTAATTTTCCGGACTTCGTCTGTTTTGTTTTTGTGTCTGAAAGCAATCTTCCGGACTTTGTCCGGATACCCTTTACCGGTAATTTTACGGCGGAAGACCGAGTAACAAGAGCGGACTTTTCGCGGTATGGTGTTTGCATTCAGACAGTCAGGTAATGTTCCGCTAAAGCTGGAGGGGTGTGGGGCGGTGGAGAATGGCTGTGAGCGCACACATTAATGATGTAAAAATGTCATTTTCCTTTCAGGTTTTTCCTCGATGTCTCTTAAGCGTTTCCATGTGCGCAAAATTGCGCAAATCACAAAGACGAGCAGTTTCGTCTACCATCTTTCCAATAATGCATTTGTTTGGGGAAATGATGTACGCCCGCCACACTAAGTTTACGTACTATCCACCTAGAATCCCCCCACCTCCCACCCCACAGATATTCATCAGGATGCCCCGGTACATTTCTTGCTGTGTGAAAGCAGCCGAAAGGCAATGTTCCGGGAAAAAGTGGCGTGTTTGAAAACACAACTCCGGTTAAAGACCGGATGGAATTTTCCTCAAATATTCCAGAACTTCTGTCTGAAAACGGCTATACAGAGTTGAGTGTGAGAAAATAACAGTCCACCCACATAACCCGGTTCTGACTGACCACTTTTTGGATAACTTTTGAATATACTTTAACTGATCATCTTAAATCTGAAATAAAATTTCATTATAGTAGAGCTTTATCAGACAATGCTGTAACAAGTTTTAAAGAATCTGTTCCATTCTTACTTTCCTCAGAGTCTCAGATTAACACAATGGATGGCAGCAATTCCATCTCTAACCCCTCAGAAATTGATGGTCTGGTTCAAAGCGTTACGTCCTCATTGCGTTGGGCATTAGATAGTGTAGCCCCCTTAAAATAGAAAGTGACTAGCCATAGGAGGCTCACTCCTTGGTTTAATGCAGACTTGAGGACATTAAAGCAGAATATTAGGAAATTGGAGAGAAAATGGCGCTCCTCACACGTAGAGGATTCCTATTTAACCTGGATAAACAGTCTACTGCTGTAGAAAAAGACCCTTCGACAAGCTAGAACAGCATTTTTTCATCATTAATAGAGGCAAATAAGAACAATCCTAGGTTTCTTTTAAGTACAGTTGCAAAACTTACAGTCATAGCTCTGTTGAGCCAACTATTCCCCCAGCTCTTAGTAGTGATGACTTTATGGGATTCTTCGTAAATAAAATTAATTCTATTAAAAATAAAATCATGTGATGTTTTTAAGTGTCATATGCTTTCTCTGTGTTTTATTGCTTTTTTGGGGGGCGACTGTGGGGGCTCAGGAGTGAGGAGTTCGTCTTGTAACCCGAGGGTTGCCGGTTCGAGCCCCCGCTCCGACTGTCTCAGTTGTTGTGTCCTTGGGCAAGACACTTCACCACCTACTGGTGGTGGTGGTCCTACTGGGAGGGCCAGGTGGCGCCAGTGTTCTGCAGCCTCGCTTCTGTCAGTGTGCCCCAGGGCAGCTGTGGCTACAATGTAGCTTGCCATCAACAGTGTGTGAATGTGTGCATGAATGGGTGAATGACTGAATGTAGTGTGAAGCGCTTTGGGGTCCTCAAGGACTAAATAAAGCGCTATACAAGTACAGGCCATTTACCATTTTTTACCTTATCCCCTAATCATGTAAAGCACCTTGAATTACCTTGTTGTTGAAAGTGTGCTATACAAATAAAATTGCCTTGCTGGCTGATCCTATCCACGTTTGGATGTAAATGTAAAAATGTCTGTCTAAAATAAACAACAACACACTAAACAAATCACTGTTTTCACTTACAGTTCAGTCACCTCGTCAGTACACCTCTGTGTACGCCTCTCTGTGACAGACGTTAAACAGTCATCATGTCTCAGTCTAAACTGGACTCTCAGAAATACAGAAAGTGAGAATCAAACCCTGTTACAGCTGTTTATTGGAGATGTTACACGTGCTTACTTACTATAATGTAAGGCTGATTCATATGTCAAAATTAGTGATATAAAAACAGCTCCACCCCAACTATGTATATAAAAAAAAAGCATTATTAAAAAAATTATTACCCTCCCCTTCAGCATCTGTTACAATTACATGCATGTTTCTCTTGAGAGAAAAATTTAATTTAGTGAATGTTTATGGACCAAATGATGACAATCCTACATTTTTTGAAAACCTGTTCTTGTTGTTAGCCAACCTCCCTGGTAGAATAATAATGGCAGGTGATTTCAATTGCACTTTGAATCCAAAGTTTGATCGCTCATCCGTAATAGATCCATCCCACTCCCCAACAAGAAAAAAAATCCATCAATATATGTAAGACTTAAATCTTTGTGACCCATGGAGGGTTTTAAATCCTATTAAAAGAGAGTATTCATGCTATTCGGCAGCATTAAAAACTCAGTCCAGAATTGACTATTTTCTAATTTCATCTTCTCTACTCTTTAATATAGAAAAGTGTAAATACAACAGTGTAGTTTTGTCAGATCATGCACCCCTTTCCAAAAGTTCTAAAAAAAACTAAATAAATATTCCAATAATTTGCGAAATCCTTAATGGCTATAAAACTCGGACTTCATGAATTTCATAGGGAAGTACATTGAGATCTACTTCTCTGTTAACACTAATCAAACTTCTGCATCCATGAGGTGGGAAGCTTTTAAAGTGCCCCTGGCATGAAATTTGCATTTTTTGGTCATATTTGTTAGTTTCCTCAGCCTGCCTATGTCCCCTGAGGGGTTAAAACTACTGATTAGTGTTTCCTTTGTCCCCGGGTATGTCTGCCTACATAGTGAAATTAGCACTCAGAAATGGGCTGTTTTGCAGTTCGGCATATGACCTCACGTTTCGGCATATGTCGTCACTGAGTTCCAGCCCTTCTCTGAACTACACTCTCCAAGTCCCTCCCCCCGCAGCGCGTATTACAACCAAAACAACGAGAGGTACGCTAAAAGGAAAACAACAAACCGACAGCATGGAGTCCAGACCGCATCGACACTGTCCTCCCCACTGAAAAGCTTGTGGATGGACTTTATTTATGCAGAGAATGTACCCGACCGACTCCCGAAGCGCCTGGTCATTTGTGGCAAACATTTCTGACGAATGTTTTATTAACTTTGGACAATACAGCAGTGGATTCGCAGATCGTCTTAAACTTTTATCAGGATCAATACCAACTCTCCGTGAACCAGCAAATATCCCTATACAAGTAAGTAGCCTATATTTCCGCAATAATCATCATCATCATAATCCTTTATTTATAAAGCACATTTAAACGGCGACAACGCCAACCAAAGTGCTGTACAAGACAATAAATCATCAAACAGATTTATTGTCTTGTACAGCACTTTGGTAATGTCCTTCAGCTGTTATATACCAGTGTTTCCCACACAGACGAATCTGTGGGTGCGCCACAGATTAAACTCTGACTGCCACAGATTCAACACCGACCCCCCAAAAAAATCAACACTGACTGTCAAATATTGCGTTTCGTTTTTCTTTTTTAAGTTATTTTAAACACGCAGCTCATTAATTTCCTGCTCTCTTTTCGTCTGTCACTCACGCGTCTCGCGCACACAGCCCCTTCCCTCTGTGCGCAGCACGTCTGTCTGGATCACCTGTGGAAGACGTCCTCTACCTTTCTGGTTCCTCCTCAGGTGCCTCGCCGTCCGGATCAGATTCCGGATCAAATTGAAATGCCATTACAGTAGCCGATAACCGAGCCATTACGGAGTGAAGCTAGAGACATAATGAGGACGGATGGATGTGTGGATGGATGATCAAATATTTTATTAGGCCTGTAATTTGTGAACAGATTATTGTTCAACACACAATATAATAAGGCCTAAACCTAATTCAAATTCAAAATTACTTTATTAATCCCAAAGGGAAATTAAATGTTATTGTAACTCATTATGCAAGTTCCTTCAAAGATTTGTTGTAGATGCTGATGGCTGTGGGTAGGGATGATCTCCTGTAGCAGTCTGCAGATCTGAAGAAGCCTCTGACTGAAGACGCTCTGTAGTTGTATGACAGTCTGATGTAGAGGATGCTCTGGATCTATGGCGTCTTCTTTTCAACTCATCAGGGTTTTGTGGCTGTAGTTGAGGTATTATTTGAGCTTTTGTGATGTTAATCAGCTGCTGCCAGTTGTAAACCACCTTGTTGCCATGGTTATGCATCATAACAAATGTCCAAAAATAAAAAGTATCAGCAAAAATCCTTCCAGCTGCACAGCATTCAAAACCAGAGAGAACAGTTGTCCACAAAAACCATGTTTCTACCAGAAATGGAAGAATTAAAGTTTTAAAAAATAAAAAAAAATATGAACCAAAGTAACAGAGCTACTCCAACATGCTGCCACCTTGAGCGGCGCAATTCCGGAAACATTACATTTCATACATAGGGTAATATTGGAATTTGGGCAATTTGTGGTGCGCAAATGCATGTCTGTCAATGTTTCATCAGATGCGGACGTTAGAGACTCAATTGACAATAGCGGCGTATGGTTTGGGCCATTCTCTGCTAATGCTAAAAGAAGGGCCACCTAGTAGGGACTGCAATTCTACAACAAGGCTGAGCTGCGGCTAACAATCCTTTGATACAGTTTTAAGGTACTTAGATTGTGACTAAATAGGGCCCAAACATGGCGGGGAATTTCATGCCAGGGGCACTTTAAAGCTTATATTAGAGGACAAATGATTAGTTTCACCAGCGCTAAAACTAATAAATCTAAACAAAAAATTAAAGAATTAGATTCTAAGATTAGAGATTTAGAAAGGAGGGTCACCGTAGACGATTCAACTCAAACAAAACAAGAGGTACTATCCCTTAAAGGGGCTATATGCAACTTTTTCCCCAAAATAAACGTAACAATAGCCTTTTTATTTGACCATTTATGACTCAAACATCTCCTGATGATCATACTGACACCTTGTCAGCTCACAGTGGGGGCACCTATAAGCCTGTAACCAATTTTTTCTATTTTCTGTCGGGTCGGATTTTCCCGCGCTGTCTGCGGATGTGACGTCAAGCGCGTTCATGTTAAACGCTTCAGATCACTCTGCCACCACCGCTAGTCAGCACTCGTAAGCAGTTCAATGGATTGTGCAAATACACAGAAGAGACCAACGTTGACACTAACAGTAACTCCACATAAGACTAAAAAAGTTTAACCCCTGACAAGTGCCTGAAAAATACAGAAGATTGAGAGCGACCGACGTAGGAGCGCGCTACAAGAACGAGCAGAAAGGAAGAGCAGTTCTGTTTTTTGGCCACAGGTGTCAGTAGTGAGTTAAAATTTCAGAAAATTGCATATAGCCCCTTTAAAGCCGAATGAGGAGCTTCCGTTATTTAAAGCTGAGGATACTCTAATAAGACTGAAACAACCTTTAATGAACATGTAGAAAAACCTGGTAAATTGTTATCCTGGAAAATAAAAAATAAAAAAAGAATCTGATTGAGCCATCAATTTAATTAGAAATGAACAAGGAGAACTAACTACAGATCCTACTGAAATCAATAATAGCTTTGTGGCATTTTTTAAACATCTGTACACCTCCGAGTCCCCCATGGACATAACAAATCAAAATAATTTTTTTTGATAGAATAGATATTCCCCTTATCTCTAATGAAGCCAAATGTAACTTAGATAAAGAATTACATTTAACTCAAGTTTCCATCGCTATAACATTTGAAAAGAGGTAAGGCATCAGGCCCAGATGGGCTGCCAATAGATAGATATAAGCTATTTAAGGATAAATTGGAAGCTCTTCTGTTAGATGCTTATTTAGAATCATTTCAAACCAATTCTCTTCCAACCACATTGCAGCCTGCAAATATCTCTCTTTCCTTAAAACCAAGTAAAGATCCAACTGAAAGAGGATCGTACAGGCCCATTGCACTTCTAAATTGAGATGCAAAAATCTTAGCTAAAGTATTGGCAATGAGATTAGAGAGAGTTTTGCCAAGTATTTTTCATGCTGACCAGAACGCTTTTATACCTCATCGTCAGGGCTTCCATAATATTAGGAGGGTTCTCAATTTAATCCATATTTGTGACGATCATCTGGATAAAGCTATTCTATCTCGCGATCCAGAAAAGGCATTCGATTGAATTGAATGGCCGTATTTATTTGAGGTACTTAAGGGAGCTGAATATAAAAAGCTATCCAGCGTTAGATCTTTTGATGATAATTTTTCAAGTTCTAGCCATGGGAGATTTACATAATTTGAAATCCAAAACATTATATTTTTCACCTGGGCTGCCCAGTAATACCTTTCCAAATTTGGGACCTGTAACCCTCCCCTATCATATGGTAAATATAGCAAAGAGAGTCTGAGCCTTGGTTTTCTATTATTCCAAATAAAATTGGTAAGAAGCTTTCTGATCTTGTAGAAAAATGCTGATGGTGGAGGCAGTGGGATTGATTGGAAAGCATATAAAAATCTAGGCCATATGGTCATTTTTATACAATTTATTCTTCCTAATAAAGCGAGAGGCATTGTAGTCCATCTGGAAATCTCTTCTAATAACTCATTAAACATTGGGTCA
The DNA here is from genome assembly GCA_963556495.2 of Valencia hispanica. Lineage (NCBI taxonomy): Eukaryota > Metazoa > Chordata > Actinopteri > Cyprinodontiformes > Valenciidae > Valencia > Valencia hispanica. Next base: position 2,944,722 of record OY747707.1, read on the forward strand.
TAATTATCCAAATAAGATTCCGTATATTGGGTGTTATTCTTATGCCTAAATATTTAAAACCTTCCTTGGCGTTTACAAATGGGTGAGATAACATTGGATTTATTCTTTCTTGTTCATTTAGAAACATAGAGGATTTTTCGTTATTCACACTAAATCCTGAGAAATTACCAAATTTAAAAATTATCTATTAGGGATGGTATTGATTCTGAAAGGTGTGATAAAAACAAAATAGTAATTGGCATACATTGCTATTTTGTGTTCCATCCCCCTTATTTTAATTCCATGAATTGATGAGTGAGACCTTATAGATATCGCCAGTGGTTCCATTGCAATTATAAATAGTAATGGGTAAATTGGTGATCCTTGTCTTGTACCTCGAGTTAGCTCAAAGGGTTGGGAAATAAGATCGTTTGTAGACACTGTTGCAGAGGAATTGATCAATAAGATTTTTATCCACCTTCTAAAATAGTCACCAAAGCCAAATGCTTAAAGAAATTGAGGAGGGATACTCTTAACCCCATTGTGAATAATACTATTATGATCTGGCAAGCGGTACAAAATCTTTTTGGCTTACATTCAGGTTTATTCTGTTTTTCCCCAATCTGGGGAAACATTTATTTTACACCAGCAACAAATGACTTGGGCTTTAAAATATGGCAGAACATAGGCTTAAAAAAGAAACAAGATATGTACAATGACAACATTATAATGTAATTCAATGAGATGAAGAACAATTATGATTTCCCGCAGAAACACTTTTTTTTTTTTTATATCTGCAACTTTGAAGTTTTATTTTAGCTCAATTGAAAAACTAAACTCAACAATCTTCTTTATCCATTGTGGAAAAATATGTAACTAAGAACTGCTTTGGTAAGAAATGTATCTCCCAATTTTAAATTCTGTTGGTTGATAATCACAAGGATAATTCAGAAAGTAAAACACAGGAGTGGATGTATGACTTAGGAGTAGATATTTCTTGTGATGATTGGGTTGAAATCTGTTCAAAAATGCATTCCCAAACTATCAACACTCGTTTGAGATTAATTCAATATAACTGGGTAATGCGAATTTATATCACCCCTGTAAAATTACATAAATTTAACTCAAATATTCCGGACCTGTGTTATAAATGCAAGGTTCAAAAGTATAAATCATCAAGGTTCTTTATTTCATTGTCTATGGAGTTGTGACAAGATTACAACATTCGGGAATGCTGTAATAAAGTATATTTCTCTAGTTACATCCTCTCCAATACCCTTATGTCCAAAATTATGTATATTAGACAATTGGTATCTTTCTACTAATGACAGAAAAATGACTGACCTCTGTTTATTACAGGCTAAACGCTCGATTGCATTGTGCTGGAACAATGTCTGTGGCCCATCTCCTGATCTATGGTTAAATAATCTTATCTAAAGCCTGGCGCTTGAGAAACTCACATATACAATTAGAAAGAGAACCCCGGAATTCTACAATATTTGGCAAACATTTCTATAATAAATTAAGAATGGAGAAATGGGAGGGTTGACTAAGTGGGAATGTACTGGTACGTGTCTATATGTGTTATCTTTGAAGTCTATCATAAATTCTTGCATTATTTGTATTTAAGTTTATTTGATTTTGTTGTTTATTTTTCTGTATATGTGGAATCTGCCCCGTTCAGGATGTTCATTTAACGTGTTTGTGTAAGTTTGAAAAGAAGAATAAATATATTAATATATATATATTTTTTTAAATCAATAACTTTTAATTAAATGCAAACTAAATCCTAACATCTTTGGAGGAGTGTTTTATTTCGTGTGTGAAGCATGAAATTCTGTCTTGTTTCCACTATAGAATAATCAGATATGTATGGCATTATAATTTTTGCTTCATCCGTTCTATCTTGAACAAGATAGGCCTAAAAAAAGCAGTAATGACCTTTTATTGAACTTTCTCATATCAAAGATTCCTCTATTAGTTTAGAACAATATAGTCCTGCAATCAGAAGCCAACTTTAACTTTGTTGACTTTTTTTTCTCCACGAATGAAGCTTCCTAAATAAACGCCTTAAAATCTTAATCAGCATCGACATCATTAAACGTTATTATCGCCAGTTCTTCATACCTATCCGGTGTAAGATGATCTGGGGTGTCCGGGTTAAATCCAGCAGTCTGCGCTGATCATCCATCTCTTCCTCGGACTTGAAGACTTCTTTAAACTCTGTGAATGTTTCGTCAGCAAGAGTTAACCGTTTGTTGAAGCTGGATTGCAGATATTCTTACCGCAAACACTCACACGTTCAGCCCACAGATGATCAAACTCTCTAGAGTGACTCCATGCGGAAGGGAAGCTAACGCTGCTAGCATCACGTCTTTCTTCTTGTTGCTAAACAAGTCATTACCGCCACCAACTGGTCTGGAGGTGAACCTGCATTATAATTTTAGGGCGAGATCGTTTAATACAAATGTGTTAGTCTAAGATAATTAAATATTAACTGATACCTTTTACTTTGTTTTATTTCTGGATTTCTTATGTCAGTTTCACTGAAGCTGATAATTAATTCCGCTGATGTTTTCATTTCCATTAACACTATAATGTTTTCCTACTCATAGTTAATCATTAAGTCCATCATGTTTACTGTGTACAGTGTTTGTTGACTTTCTATTAAGATGTCTGGTCTGCTTTCTGAATGGTTTCCTTGTAAACTTACTAATGATTAACTGGAATCTGAACAAATAGCTGATCTTAATGGTTCTGTGTATGAACCCACAGGACAGCTGATAATATCACAAACATTTCTCCTATTATACTGAAAGTCCATCATCTATGCTTTTCCCTACCTTGATATTAAACTCTGTTATAATCAACATATTTATCTTACAGTGAGGATGTCTGAAAGAAAGCTTAGTTCTTCTGTGTCTTCTTCAGGAAAATGGCTGCTAAAATATGCAGACCCCACACATCCTGGTACAAATTCTTCAGATGTTTACCTTCAGGTCAGCACTACACAGCGATTTTTCCAAAAATCAGCTTCCACAGAGATAGTTTCTCCCCCCAAGCTGTCTCTGTGATGAACACAATTAACACCTTACGGCCAGAGTGACAACTACTCTACTGCAAAACAATATGACCATCTCTTCACTGTCACATGTACATAATTTGTTGTTTATTCCAGATTTCCTAAAAAATCTATATATTTAAATTTTGCACACTGTGAGAAATGTTGTTCTGCATCTGCAAAGGGAGCCAGACTGTCTTCACCAATGTTATGATCTTTTGTCTTTGGTGAAAAAAAACTGGTCTAGTGTCTCTTGGCTGAAAGTTTGTTTTATTTTTATTTCTTTTACAGATGTGGCTCTCATATAATACAAATGATGTTAATAAACATGACTAAGAGATTTCCACCTTAACAGTGCCTTGTAATTTCTTTTCCCATAACAGGAAATAAAGATGATCCTAATATTGTTATGCCATGTATGAATTCAGACATTATTGACAAATGATTTAAAATTCTGTTTGTTTGTTTTAGTTATCACCACTCTTTTTCAAACTTAGATTTCCTGATGTTTATTGTACAAATATATACTGTTCAAATCGCTAAAATCCCTCTGAAAAGTAAAGAGGAGGCAAAAAAGATTCTTGAAATAAAAATGCTTTTCCATAGTTATCAGGAGCGACTAAAAGCCAATTCCATACTTTTTTAGACTGCATAGGAACCCAGACTGTTTGAAACATTCTTAATCCAGTTCAGGGTTGCAGGAATACCAGTGAACATGTGTTTGGACAGTGGAAAGGAAACCAAAGCGATGGGATAAGACCCACCAACACACAGGGAGGACTTCCATCAAATGAGTTTTCTCTCCTTAGAAGTTACAACTGGCCTGCTGATTTTCTGTTTGCTTTCTGGAAAAAGCCACTAGAAAAGCTACATCCGCCTCCATGTGTACTCTGTTTGTCTATCAGCCTATTAAGTGATGTGAATTTTTTTTTTTCAAAAATAGCCTTAGTGAATAAAAAATGCAGCTTTCAAATAATCATTTAAGTAAGTGGAAAACGTTTACCCAAACTAACCTGGGCTTCTGTAAAAAATAAAAAAGCTCCCTAAATCTAATAACTGGTCGTGCCACCCTTATCAAGGAGATTTTTACGTCAATGTGGAGGGCTTCTGGCCCACTTTAATTTAACCACATTTCAGGGTTTTCAAGTCAGATCAGCTTGTTTAGGGTGATGCCACAGCATAACAACTTGATTTATGTCCGGACTTTGTCTAGGCCACATCAAAGCCTTTTTTAGTCGCTCAGAGGCCGACAAGTTGGTGATCTTTGGGTAATGTTCCTGCTTTATAAACCAAGTGTAATTGTGCTTCAGCTTATAAAAGAATGGCTGGACGTTCTCCTTTATATTATATTTATATAAGATTAGCTACCATAACTATGCAGATTACACTCAGCTCTATTTTACGATGTCACCTGGTGACTTTGAACGCATCCAAATCCAAAGTACATGCATGGAGTAAATCAATGCATGGATGTGCTATAATTTTCTCCAGCTGAACAACAACAAAACCAAAGTAAATATGTTTGGACCTACAGAGGAACGATCAAGACTCAATACACAGCTTGAACTTCCAGGGTCACATAAAGGTCAATAACAAGGTCAGCCTTCTATCACCTAAAGAACATTTCATGGATTAAAGGGCTGATGTCGCAACAGGACCTTGAAAAACTCATCCATGTGTTCATCTTCAGTCAGATTGATTACTGCAACAGCGTCTTCACAGGTATCCCAGTCCATCTCAATGCCCTGTGACAGACTGGCAACCTGTGCAGGGTGTCCCCTGCCTTTCGCCTGATGACCGCTGGAGACGGGCACCAGCCCCTCTGTAAAGATAAACGCTATAGAAGATGAATGGATGGATGGATGGAAACTGGACATGTTTGGTTTCTCTTACTTAGCAGGTTAATAATGCCCTCACACATAGAACATAATTGCCCTGAAGACACAGTAGAAGCATTAGTTTAAAAAAAATAAAATTAACCCATTAATTCGGAAAAAAACAAATCTTTCACATTTTTACACAGATGTTATTATCCTGTTAATTCAATACTTGCTAAACATTATCAAAATATTGATCCTGTTTGTTCCTTTTGTCATCTGGAGAGTGACATCTTTTTGGGACTTTAAAACTTGGCAGTAACTCTAAAGCTTTATGTGAAAAATCAGAATTGAAACCTTTTTTTTTTGTCTTTTGCATTTTTTATCTAGTTCTTCCTCACCTCAAATATGTCATTGATTGTGACTGTAAAATGCTTATTTTTTGAATAAAGAATAATAATAAAGAACAAAGCCTGTTTATTTTCATCTTGTGTTTATTTTTGTATCTGGTGTTCCCTCACTACGATTATGTTATTGACTGTGACTGTGTGATGTTCATTTCTAAATAATGTTAATAAATATAAATGTTCAACAACTTAGGCAGATGAACATGGACTCCTGGCCCATTAGCAAAGCACGTGTGGTGGTTCAGCTGATGTTTACAATCATTGACATAAGGGGACAGCCAATCACGCGTCAGCCAATCAGTGAGCTTGTGGGCGGTCTAAACGTGCCTGGACTTGAGTGGTAGATTTAAACAAACAGAAATGAATGAGAGCCAGATGAATCTTTGTTAACAGCTGTAAAGGTTAAAGGCAGACAGGATGAACCTCTGCTGGAGAGTTTTAGGAGATGATATCCGTCACTTTGTGCTCTCAGGCCGCTCCGTGTTCTAACGGTTCACCGCCAGTCAGAATGATGACATACAAAAGAAATCACATTCCTGGATGCTATTCAAGCCGACTGTGTTACACCGAAAGAAACACCGGAGTAACATACTCCACCTGAACCGATTCGGATCCTAAACTACATCCAGATCGGAACCGGGAGTCGGTTTGTCATCTGGGAACCTTATGGGTTGTAAGTAATACATCAAACCTTTTCCCAGGGTAACATTCTTTATTTAAGTTCCTGCAGCTTGGTGACACAGATAACAACCAAAGCACAGTGTGATTTAAAAAAAATCTCTTTTATAGAAATAAAATGAGGATAAACTCCCATTGATGGTCAGTGTTGATGCTGAGTGCTCTTCAAACTAAGACCAAGAAGGAAACTAAATCAGATTCTACTTTAGAAGATTAACCACAGAGAGGCGAGGAAATCTGGAGAATCCAGGAGTCATATGGATGCTTTTAATTCTCACCGAATGACTCCTAAGTGGTGAACATCATCATTTTTTTTCCATTCATTCATGCCTGCAGTTTACTTCGGGCCGAATCAGTTTTCCCCTTTGCCTCCCCCTCCCACAATGTGAATTGTAACATGAATATTGATTTGTGATTTATAACAACTGAGACGTGGCTGCAGGATCATATCCCCAACTCAAACGTCTCTCTGCCAGGCTTCCTGACTGTACGAGCACAGAGATCTGAAGATGAGTAGGAAAAGAAAAGGAGGTGGAGTAGCAGTGCTTGTCATCAGCAGATGGTATCATCCAGGACATGTTACTGTGAAGTGTCGTCTCTGCAGCCCAGATATTGAACTTTTGGCAGTAGGTTTTCGGCCATATTATTTACCAAGAGAGTTCACCAGTGTTATTTTGGCAGTTGTTTACATTCCACCATCAGCTGTTGCTGACAATGCATGTGACGTCATCAGTTCTGTTGTTGGTAAGGTACAGATCCAGCACCCCAATGCATTTGTGGCTATGTCTGGTGATTTTAATAATTCCTCGCTCTCATCTACACTTCTAACATTTAAACTGTTTGTCAACTGCGCTACAAGAGAAAACAAGACCTTGGATTTGTTTTATGCAAATGTAAAAGATGCATAAATGTCCAAACCAAGACCTCCTCTGGGACAATCAGATCACAATCTTGTTTTTCTCTGTTCAGAATATAAGCCACTTGTTCAGAGGCAAGCTGTTACAAAGTAAACTGTGAGAAAATGGTCACATGAAGCTGAAGAAGCCCTGCAGTGTTGTTTTGCGACCACAGACTGGATGACTCTTTGCCAAGCACATGGAGAGGACACCAATGCCATGACTGAGTGTGTGACTGCCTATATAAACTTCTGTGTGGAAATCATCATCCCCACCAGAACAGTGAGATGCTTTCCTTATAGAAAACCCTGGATCACCAGTGACCTGAAGGAACTGCTGAACAAGAATAAAGGAGCCTTCGGAGAGGGAGACAGGGAATTATTGATGAGTATACAGAACCAACTTAAGGTCAAGATCAGAGACAGCAAGGAGGCATACAGGAAGCAGCTGGAAAACAAACCACAGAGGAACAATATCAGATATGTCTGGTCAGGAATGAAAAAGATCACAGGCTTTAGCACAGAGCCAATGAACTGAACACGTTTGACTTCAACCAAGTCAGGAAATGCTGCTACCCCTTTTGCCTCCCCCTCCCACTTGTCTGTCTTCAAAAGTCAGGTGAAGAGGCAGCTGGAGAAACCGCACTGTAACAAGACTGCAGGTCCAGATGGTGTCAGCCCCAGAGTCCTGAAGGCCTGTGCAGAGCAGTTCTGTTGGATTCTGCATCACCTCTTCAACCTTAGCCTATCCCAGGAAAGGGTTCCAGTGTTGTGGAAGACATCCTGCCTTGTTTCAGTACCAAAGAGAACTCACCCATCAGTCATCAATGACTATAGACCTGTTGCCCTGACATCCCATATCATGAAAGTCCTGGAGAGACTCCTGTTGGCACCCCTGAGAAAGCAAACAAAAACATATCAGGACCCACTGCAGTTTGCTTATCGCTGAGGAGTTGGAGTTGAAGATGCCATCATCCACCTGCTTCAACCAACCCACTGTCATCTGGACAAAGCAGGCAGCACTGTGAGGGTCATGTTCTTTGATTTATCCAGTCCATTTAACACAATTCAGCCTGATTTACTTTGTCAGAAACTTCTGAAGACACAGGTGGAGTATTTCAAACCAGGATGTCCGCAGCACAGGAAAACCACAGAGGACCATACTCTCACCGTTCCTTTTCACTCTATACATCTCTGACTTCCAGTACAAATCAGAGACCTGTCATCTGCAGAAATACTCAGATGGCTCTGCAATTGTCGGGTGTATCAGAGATGGACAAGAAGCTGAATACAGAGAGCTGGTGGACCGCTTTGTGACATGGTGTGGAAACAATCATCTTACCTCGAATGTGAACAAGACAAAGGAGATTATTGTAGATTTTAGAAGAAACAGGGATAAGTCAAACAATGTTTCCATCATGGGAGAAGAAGTGGAGGTGGTTGAGGAGTATAAATACCTCAGAGTTCACCTGGACAACAGACTGAAGACTGAACAGTGAAACCGTCTACTAGAAGGAACAGAGCAGACTGTACTTCTTGAGGAAGCTTAGGTCCTTCAAGGTTTGCAGCAAGATGCTGCAAGTCTTCTACAAGTCTGTTGTGGAGAGTGTAATCTCTTCAGCCGTAATCTGCTGGGGTGGCAGCATCAGAGCCAGGGATTTAAAAAGGCTCAACAACCGGATGAGGAAGGCTGGTTCTGTTCTTGGGACGACTGGGGAACATCTGGAGATGATGATACAAAGGATTCTTCATAAAAACAAAAAGATGATCGAAAACCCTGAGCATCCTCTTCATGAAACTGTCATACAAAAACAGAGTGTCTTCAATCGGAGGCTTCTTCAGTTTCGCTGCAACACAAACTGCTACAGGAAATCCTTCCTGCCCACAGCCATCATTATCTACAACTCATTAAATAATTAATTATATATGAGCTACAACATTTAATTTACCTCTGGGAGCAAAAAAGTGTTTTTGAATTAAATTGAATTATATGATGTATTACAGTTATTTAGGTCACACCACATACACGTCTACATCTTCACTGAACAAGGATCGATATTATTGAGATTTCCTTAGAGACACATGGCAGTGAGTTATCTGCCTAATAAGGATACTTAAATAAACTTGATGAGTGTCTTTCTATGATACTGTTTCCCTTTTGAAAACAATTATAAATTGATTTGAACAATAAGGACATTTCTACAGGTGCCTTATGGATCTTTTTAGTAAAATTTAATATATTTTGTCTGAAACAGTTTGATGGGCACATTCTATTACAAAAAAGGTCAGATAGAAAATGACATTAAAGCAAATAAGAGGTCTGACTTTAACATAGCTGTAGCAGTGCGTCTTCGTCTGGTACACTTTTGGTTCAAACAGGCTTGTTTTTCAGTCAGTGAAAAGCCCAAAGGCTCCAGGCTGCTTCTTTGTCGGCTGCCGGAATCCAAGGCTCATTGCCGCTGAAAAACATACTCTTGAAAACATTACTCAAAGGCAGCTCAAAACTGAACAGCAGCGTTCTGGATCACCTGCAGCTGTCTGACTTTTTAGGCAGATCTGTGAGGACCCTGTTGTAGTAATCAATCCGACTAAAGATAATCTAATGGTGTAGTAAATAATTACTTCTGATTTGTTTCTGTTCAGCTGGAGAAAGTTATGGCACATCGATCAATTTGCTCAATGTATTTACTTACTTCAGGATTTATGTTTGCCAGCCGCAAAACTCCAAGGTTCCTTGTCGCTGGCCACACGATTCCAAGCTCCTGTATTGCTGGACCTTTCTTTCTTTCTTTCTCTCTTGAATTTCCCCAGTGTGGGACAATGAAAGGCTTTTCCATTATATTGGTTTTCGTTTATTTTTTTATTTCGATCATGAGACAATAAAAAAAAAAAATAAAAATTGCAATTCATAATTGATACAATATGTACAATACGTCACTGTTAGGATTCCTTAATTTCAAAAAGGAGTGTGAAGAAGCATACTTATTTAATCTCACTCCTACACTGCATGTTCTCTGTTGCCTTTTATTCGTAGCCTTTAATAATATTTTATGCAAAAATGATATGTAAAATAAATGTAATACATTGTTTACATAAAGTTTCAAATTATTTTAGAATGTTTTCTGCTCAGGGTAGACCCATATTTACAGCTTTCAGGAATAATTTACAGCTTTCAGGAATACTTTATATAAGGTTAATACATTTTTCCTTGCTATATATCTCATAAAACCAATTTCTTCATAGTTTTTTCAAAGTGTTTTATACATGGACATTACTTAATCTCCATACTTAAACTGTCCCACAGCTTTATTCCACACACAGAAACACAAAAGCATCTTCTGGTGTTACACACATTGACAACTTGTACTCTGTTGTATTGTATTCGATATAAATAATCCAAACAATTGAAGGTCATACAAATACAGGTTATTATTACATAAATGTGGCCTGTCTACTTTGATGCTGGATTCAGTCTGGATCAAATAAAGTCCATCAATTAGGACTCCACCTTCAGATTTTTTTAGAGCAAATCTGCCCCGGCACATATAGACAACCGCCTTCTCAATATTCAATTTAAATTCTATTCAAAAATATGGTGTGCCTAAATTGCAGACAGGGGACACACAAAAAATTAAGTGATGTCAGACAGAAAAAAACATAACGTTATGCGCAAATACTGGTAATTTAAAGACTTTTCAATACAGATTTTTTTCAACATCAAAGTTATGAAACCAATACTTAAAGTTGGTATTGTATAAATGTTAGAACTGGATAAAATACTGCAGGGACAATATTTAATATTCAATTCATAAACACTTAACCTCCTAATGACTCATCAGATAGAAAATAACATTAAATCAAGCCAGTGTTGGGTCTAAATTTAATTTAGCCATTGGTATATATAGCATCTGGTTTACTCATCTATTATTGTATAAATTTGTTAATGGCATTTCACTTTTATTGTTACAAGTCTGATGCATTATTATAATTCTAACAGTTGAAGATCATGTATGCAGCTTAATTATAATTCAGATAGTGGCTTTCTGAAACACACAATGTGAGCTCATATAGTAACTTGTGATGGTAAAAAAAAAAGGTTTGTTGAAACTAACAAAGTTGGTGGCTCAGGAAGTAGGAGTTCGTCCTGTATCCGGAGGGTTGCTGGTTCAAGGGCCTTAGGGTAGCTGTGGCTACTATGTAGCTCACCAGCACAAGATTAAGTGCTCTTCAAGCACATTTACCGTTATTGAATTCAGGTTTAAATACTTAAGTAAAAAACAGTGTCTGTATGAAAAGTAGGGAGTTACAGCTTCCCTCACTGATTCTACACCCTTCATCTCCCAGAATGCATCTGGCCACGCGGTAGGATCCCGGTGCTTATGGCAGGAGAAAATCCATATATAAAACCAAACCTAAAATTGATCACCTATCAGAAGGATCCGTTATCCCCCATCAAAAGCACTTAAATTATCTTTATTAAACATTAGGACATTGTATCGAATTGATGAATTCATCACAGAGAACAATTTACACATTTTTTTGCATGTTTGCATCATCCTCGTCTCCGTATTTACAGCCATCACCGTGCACTCTAATGGCACTGGGTTCAATTCCAGTAAGGTGTGTTGACCAAACTTGTTCCTCTATTGAATTTTTACATAGTATTAGTAATTAACAGTAGCTGGTGGGTGTTTTCCTGAACTACAACTCCGCTTCAAAAACTGGAGTGAGACTAGGGTCCTACTGACCCCACAAGAACAGCAGGAGGAAAAAACAAACTAGTTAGTTCAAAAAGCTACAAAGTTTTAACTTTTAGGGGTATAAGATTTCTTTAAATACATTTATAATCTTAATTAAACAATACTTTTTACCAAGTCAAAGTATCTTCAAACTCATCAGCAGTGTCAACTTTAAATAAAATAGCAGAAACAGCTTTGATCTAGTTTTCTTTAGATCTTCTTTTCCTTCATACGTTTTCAAGTTACCTGTTGGATTAGCATCATTAATAAAACCTTAGATGGGCCATTTTTTATGAGTTTGTAATGGATAAAGACTTTTCAACTGTATGAATTCTCACGTGTCATTTAATAAGTTTTGATCCGAAAGTTTTTTCACGAGTATTACAGGGAAAAGGCCTTTCATCTGTATGACGTGTCATGTGACTAGTCAAATTAGTTTTATGACTAAAATCTTTGCCACAAATTGTACAGGAGAAAGGCTTTTCACCTGTGTGCACCCTCATGTGACTAGTTAAATAACCTTTCTGAATAAAACTTTTGCCACAAATTGTACAAGAGAAAGGCTTCTCACCTGTGTGCACCTTCATGTGTCTAGTCAAACTGGATTTTTGAGTAAGACTTTTGCCACAAATTGTACAAGAAAAATGCTTCTCACTTGTGTGCACCCTCATGTGAATAGTCAAACTAAGTTTGTGAGTAAAACTTTTGCCACAAATTGTGCAAGAAAAAGGCTTCTCACCTGTGTGTACCCTCATGTGAATTGTCACATTACTATTATGAATAAAATATTTGCCACAAATTGTACAAGAGAAAGGCATATCACCTGTGTGTACCTTCATGTGACCAGTCAAAATTGGTTTCTGAGTAAAACTTGTGCCACAAATTGTACAAGAGAAAAGGCTTCTCACCTGTGTGCACCCTCATGTGACTAGTCAAATTACTTTTATGAGTAAAATATTTGCCACAAATTGTAAAGGAGAAAGGCTTTTCACCTGTGTGCACCCCTCATGTGACTAGTCAAACTGGATTTTTGAGTAAAACTTTTGCCACAAATTGTACAAGAAAAATGCTTCTCACTTGTGTGCACCCTCATGTGACTAGTCAAATTACTTTTATGAGTAAAATATTTGCCACAAATTGTAAAGGAGAAAGGCTTTTCACCTGTGTGCACCCTCATGTGACTAGTCAAACTGGATTTTTGAGTAAAACTTTTGCCACAAATTGTACAAGAAAAATGCTTCTCACTTGTGTGCACCCACATGTGACTAGTCAAACCATCTTTCCGAGTAAAACTTTTGCCACAAATTGTACAAGGGCTTCTCACCTCTGTGAATTCTGACGTGTCTATCAAAAATAGATTTTTTAGTGAAGCTTTTTCCACAGGACAGACATGTAAAACGCTTCATACCTGTGTGGTTTTTCAAGTGTGATATTAAGTTACTATATTGAGTAAAAAAAATCACCACAAATCTGACAATACAAATATTTTTCAGTGAGTTTTCTTTTTCCTTTTGGGTTCTGAATTGTTACACTTCATGGCTTTCTGACATCTCTTATTGTGTTTGGGCCCTTTATCTCGCTTTGATTCTGAGTCTTTATGATGGTTTCCTTCCTGATCCTGGTTAGACTCCTGAGAGTTGACTTGGTTCCTGATTGGTTCTGGTTTAATGAGACACGTTTCCACAAGAGTAGGAGTTACCATGAATGTATCTTCAGTCTCCTGCTTCAATACAAGCAGGTCTTTTTGTTCATTTATGCAGAGCTCCAATGCTTCCTTATTTATCCAGGGATGTTCTGGCTCTTGGTGCTCTTCTTTCATCTGAGGAGGTTCTGGTTCCTTCTGGTCCAAACTGGAATCGCACTCCTGTTTAAATAACTGCTGGTCAGAGAAAACTTCTTCTTTCCAAACATAATCGAGTAGCTGGTCTAGAAAAGCAAAAACAGGAGAAAAGCTTTCTATTCAATGTTAAAGGTCTCATTCACTCAGTTTTTCAATGAATATCCTGTGGTCTCTAGCCCAATTATATGCCTTTGTGAGACGTTTTATGTGGAAAAAGTCGTTAGCCCTACAATTGGCTAAAAAGAAAAATTAAAGAGTTTAAACCAAGTTTTAAAAGTCAAAACTGTATTACAGTGTATGAAGGAAAATCTCTATTCTGCATTCTATATAGCTAGAATTGGGACTTTACGTTTACGTTTTGTAACTTGTAACTTATTTGTACTTGTAACTTACGTTTTGTACTTCAAGTTACAGATTTCAAGTTACAAGTTTCAGGTTTCAACTTTCAACTTACAGATCATTTTTTAAACCATATTTTGCTTGCCTGGAAGAACCAACGAGTGGCTTGCTGATTTTGACCAACAAATCATGTTTCTCAAAATTCCATCCAGTCATGGTGAGAGGAAGGTAGGGCTCTACACCGCTCACAATCAAACTTTCTCAAGGACTCTGGATTACCAAAATGGTGTTTTGCTCAGCTGAGGACTTTGAGAAACTGCTCCAGAGAATTGAAACAATAGAGGCGAAGTTATGCCGTCTTGAGGTTATTATGGAATTAAACATTGGATATAGAAATCAGACAACTTTACCGATGACTACATGCAGGGAGGAAGAACCTGGCTGCCCGGTGTTATCTCGGTCCAACAGTCTCGCCCAGAAGTCACAGAACAATGCTATTCCCTCAGCCAAAAGGTGCTTTACGGGTAGAACACCCCATTTACAGTTTGATTAACACTGCCCGGCTTTAAAGCATACTGAATCTTGACCTGCTTTTGCTGTTCTGAGGAGAAAAAAACAAAAGAAATTCCAACCCAAAACAAGAGATACCACTCCCCCTGGAATTACGTTGAGGATCAGATTCGTAGTTCTTGGTTTTTAGCAGACCAGTCCCTGATGATGAAAGGTTCAGTAGACTGCGCATGCTCCATAAATGGATAAAGAGACAATCTGTTGTAAATCAATCTCATTTAATAATTTTAAAATATTTGGATGTGCCAAGCATCTGTTCAAGGAAAACCAATGTTATCTAAACAGAGCTGGAGTGAGACTGCTGACCTCAAATATGTTCTGTTATCTGAATCAGAAAGCTAAACACTTGATAAAGCACCCGAGAGCTGACCTTGAAGCATGGCACGTGGATACTATTGGAGAACAAACATTTCCCCAAACACTCCCTAGTTAGGATGACGCCACTGGTCCACACAGATGCACAATCCACAGAAAATGACAGAGGACAAACACGTACAACACTCACCACAGCGTTGTGCACCAATAGAATCTACTCCTGCAATTTAAAATTTTTTAAGCGAGAGCAGGAAACACAGACGAGGTGGAGGCGTAGCCACAATTTTCCATTACTCAGTTAACTTTAAAAAGGTATTCCTGGGCACACTTTTGAATACCTAGCCACCCAGAAAAATAAGCCCAAAAACGTTTTATTCCTAAGTATGTATCGATTATGTTGGAAATCCCATTTTCTACAAATGAACTGAACAGACAGTTGGATGGCTGGAAGCCATCTTAAAAGATGGACTGAGCAGACTACATTTCCCAGCAATCCTAGCGGTGACCCCCAACACACTCCTATTGGTCCGTGGCCACCAATGGTGACATCAAAGATGACATCACGGCCAAAGGACTATAAGAATGGTAGTGGCAGCCATTTCAAGTTGTTCTCAGCCAGAAGTTTCAAGAGAAACTCCAGCTAAACAGAGGACATCTCACCGGTGAAGATTCTCTTTTGTTCTGACCCGCTGGACCGGGAAGAACTCTAATTTCAAAGCTTCGAAGTGCTCATCCTGTTTGTGCAACCAGTTTGAACGATCTCAGGACTGTTCAAAGACACTTCGTTGACCTGCAGGCCGTCCAGCCTGCAGTTGGAACACCGTCCTAAAAATCATGCGCAGGTTTCCTAACTCTTCTCTTTCTTGCTCAACTACGGACACATTTTGCTCTCCTCCCGTGGACTGGACCTCCTTCAAGGCAAAGTAGGACTGAACCGGTTCATTTATGCCGATATTGTGTCTGGGCAGAGATAAATAGAGAAAATATAGTTCTTAACGGGTTAGATATCGTTCATTGTTGGTTTAAAGTGTTGTTAAGCGCTAAACCTCTTGGCTCATTTGGCGTCGCCGAACGAATAAGTTTGAGCTGTATTTGCTGTGTTTGAAACGCTTTCTTTTTATCCTAAACAGAGTCGACTTTCTTTTTTTCCTTCCTCTCTTTTCCTCTCTCTCGCTCCCTGATCACCCGGTCGGCAGAGTCGGACTCGGTCCGACCTGTGTTAGCTGGTCTTAGATGAAAGGTTAACTCCATTGTTCTTTAGGCTGTTGCTAAAGCAGAGGCCTTCCACATGGACGCTTCAGCCCATGTGCTCTGTCCACTATAGCCAGAGCTACGTTTTATGGCCCTTGGTCTCCTCACATGTGCAGCTCTCCACCTTAGCACAGAGCTAAGATTTATGACTCTGTGTCCCATAAGCTATGTTAGTGGAGCCCCCTGAATTGAGGGCCCCCCTCCTTTCCTGAACCAAACCTCTGCGGTTCATCTCTGATTCACTTTTTGTTGTGTTTAATGTTCACCTATTATTCTTTTCTAAGATCTGTAGTAGTTAGTTGCATGCTTTAGAATAGATGGGAATTATTGACAAAATGTTATGGCTGTAAGGTTGACCTATTTTCTTAATAAATTCCTCTTAACTAAAAGAGAAGTTGTCTGGGATTACTTGGAGCAATGCGTAAAATTGTCCACAGCGTGTGAATTTACACCTTCAAGAAGAGACCGCATGTCTGGTAAAGCGAAGTGGTGCCCCTAATATTAATTGATAAGACTTTAACCTCATCAATAATTATATTGATATTAAATTATTAATCATAATCATTGATGATTATGTAACCAGACAAAAACTCGCTCACTCTGTGTCACAACATTGATCAATTAATTATTGTGGGGGACTTCAATATCCATACCAACAAAACCCAAGATAGACTAGCAAAAACATGAGGTGACACTCCTCATAAATTCAGCCTGACCCAGTATGTAAAACAACCAACACACAATCGAGGACACACCCAGGACTTAATTATCAGCAACGGTTTAAATATATCCCACATCTCGGTATCTGATATTGCGCTATCTGACCATTTCTATGTTTTCTTTGAAAGTACCATCTCTGCTAAACCATCTAGCCACAGTGAGACCACTGTAAAAAGCGTTTTCTCACAGACAGTTCAGTTGAAACCTTTAAACGTATTAACCCTCCCACCACAGCCCCCTCATCTCCCAACTCCAACTCAGTAAACAAGCTGGTAGATAATTTCAGACGTCACTGATTCCTTTGCTCCAACTAAAGTGAAAGTAGTCTCAGGTAGAAAGATGTATCCGTGAACCAACGAGCCACTGGTACCTAGTGAAAAAAGGGGGTGTCGACGAGCAGAGAGATCATGGCGGAAAACTCGACCCTAGGTTCACTGAGAGATCTACAAAGAGATATTGAACAGATGTCAGTTAACTTTAAAAGATGCTAGGGAAACTTTCTTATCTGAAATCATTAACAGAAACAGTACCAATGCACGTACTCTACTTGCAACAGTGGATAGAGTAACTAATCCTCCAGTGACAGTAGACCCTGAACTAAACTCAACCAGGGCCTGCAATGAATTAGCAGCTTTTTCACTGAAAAGACTAACAAGTCAGAGAGTACTTCAGTACCGAACCCACTACCAGTGTCATCCTCACTTATCACCAATGTAGGGAAAATGTCTGAATTTCATTAATTAAACAAAAAAACCTTGATTAAATAATTAACTAATTAAGCTCCCCCTCTTGCTGCCTTTATACTGTGGGTAGGAACCCACAGTTTTCCTTAAGAAAGTTTTCCCTGTCATTGGGTCTAATCTGATTCAAATAGTGAACTCATCCCTCCTGTCAGGTGTCTTTCCCCAGGCCGTAAAAACAGCAGTTGTTAAACCACTGTTAAAGAAGAAGAATCTGGACAACATGTTATTGCAGAAATACAGCCCAATCTCTTCCATTCATCAGTAAGATTATTGAAAAGGATGTTACAGTAGTTAAATAGCTTCCTAACAATGACCAACTACTTTGATGTTTTTCAGTCTGGTTTCCATGCTTATCACAGCAACGAGAATGACCTCGTCAAAGTTTTCAATGACATCCGCATAAATATAGACTGTGGTAGAACCACAGTACTGGTTCTGCACGACCTCAGTGCAGCATTTGACACTGTTGATCATGATATAATATAGGAATGACTGGAGAGCTGGGTCAGACTCTCTGGTACAGGGCTTGGCTGGTTCAAGTCCTACCTAAAGAACAGGGACTTCTTTGTTTCAATAGGAAACAGTGTCTTGCCCACAGACAAAATCAAATGGATTAAGATTTAACCTAACAAAAGCAAATCATGAAAATAAATGACTATTAAATGTGGTTTATTAAACATAAGATCTCTCTCCACAAAGACTTAGTAAATTATGTCAGTATAAATGAGTCAACTCCTTCCAATTATTTACATTTTCACATTCCTAGAAGTACTGGATGAGGAGGAGGAGTTGCAACCATTTTTCATTCAGATTTACTAATTAATCCCAGACCAATTGATAGCTACAGTTCCTTTGAACACCTAATCCTTTTTTTTCCTCATCCAAGTTGCAAGACATTAAGACCACTTTTGTTTGTGGTTTTGTATCGTCCACCAGGCCTTTTCTCTCAATTCCTGGATCAGATCTCACATTTTTTATCTGAATTAGTATTAAATACTGATAAGGTCATTATAGTGGGGGATTTCAATAATCATGTGGACACTGAAAGTGATGGCCTAAATGCAGCCTTTAATTTCAATTCAATTCAGTTAATTTATATAGGTCCGATTCACAACAGATGTCATCTCAAGGCACTTAACAAGAAGTTATTTCAATACATTTATACAAACATTCCAATCAGTTAAAAAGTTTCCTATTTAAGGAATCCCAGCAGATTGCGTCAGTCATTGGCGTGAGGTTGGGCCCCATTGATGCAGACTTTCCAACCACAGCAATCCTTCAGCAATCCCTCATACTGAGCCTGCATGTAGCGATGGTGGAAAGGGAAAACTCCCCTTTAACAGGAAGAAACCTCCAAAAGAATGTACTGTAATACAACTGAAGAGTAGTAGTAGAAAAGGAAGTAGCAGAGTGAAGAAAATTGGTAAGTCTGTCCTCCAGCAGTCTAAGCCTATAGCAGCATAACTACAGAGATAGCTCAGGATGACCTTAGCCACTCTAACTATAAGCTTTATCAAAAAGGAAAGTTTTAAGCCTGGCCTTAAAAGTAAACCGAGTGTCTGCCTCACGGACTAAAGCTGGGAGCTGGTTCCACAGGAGAGGAGCCTGATAACTAAAAGATCTGCCTCCCATTCTACTTTTAGAGATCCTAGGAACTACAAGTAAACCTGCAGTCTGAGAGCAAAGTGCTCCGTTGGGAACATATGGAACAATTAGATCTCTGATGTATGATGGAGCTGATTATTATGGGCTTTATATGTAAGAAGAAGGATCTTAGATTCTATTCTGGATTTAACAGGGACCCAATGAAGGGAAGCTAAAACAGGAGAAATGTGATCTCTCTTTTTAATATTCATCAGAACTTATGCTGCCGTATTTTGGTCAACTGAAGGCTTTTAATGGCATTTTGTGGACTACCTGATAGTAAAGAATTACAGTAGTCCAGCCTTGAAGTAACAAATGCATGTACTAGTTTCTCAGCATCACTCCTGGTCAGGATGTTTCTAATTTTAGCAATATTCCAGAGGTGAAAGAAGGAAATCCTAGAAACCTGTTTAATATGGGATTTAAATGTCAAGTCTTGGTCAGAAATAAACGCAGAGGTTCTTCACGTTATTACTGGAGGCCAATTTAATGCCATCCAGATGAAGTGATTGACTAAGCAGTTGTTTTTTTAGAACTTCTGATCCAAAGACAGCAACTTCTGTCTTGTCAGAATTTAAGAGAAAAAAGTTTAGAGTCATCCATGTTTCTATGTCTTCCAGACATGCCTGTAATCTACCTAACTGACTGGGTTCATCGGGATTTATGGAGAAATATAGTTGTGTATCATCGGCATAGCTGTGGAAATTTATCCCATGCTGTCTAATGATTCAACCGATTGGAAGCATATATATGGTGAAAAGAATTGGTCCAAGCACAGAACCCTGTGGAACTCCACAAGTAACCCTTGAGAATGAAGAAGATTTATCATTTAGATAAACAAACTGGAATCTATCAGACAAATATGATTTAAACCAGCCTAGTGCTGTTCCTCTGATCCCTGCAACATGTTCAAACCTTTCTAAGAGAATATTATGATCAACTGTGTCAAAAGCAGCACTGAGATCTAACAAAACCAGAACAGACAAGTCCATTATCTGAGGCCATGAGAATATCATTAGTAACCTTCACCAGTGCTGTTTCAGTGGTATGATGAGCTCTAAAACCTGACTGAAACTCTTCAAACAGCTCGTTACTGTTTAGATGCTCAAAGACTTGATTAGCAACAATTTTCTCAAGGACTTGGATAAGAAAAGAAGGTTAGATATAGGTCTGTAATTCACCAAGTCATCTTGATCCAGGGAAGGTTTATTGAGTAAAGGTTGAATTACAGTTATTTTAAATTCCTGTGGTACGTATCTATTTACTAAGAATAGATTCATCATATCCAAAATGGGGCCAGGAACCAAATGGAACACTTCCTTAAATAATTTGGTTGGGATTGGGTCCAACATACAAGTTGCTGATAAGGTCATTACAGTGGGGGATTTCAATAATCATGTGGACAGTGAAAGTGATGGCCTAAATGCAGCCTTTAATGCTATCTTAGACTCAATTGGCTCTACTCAAAAAGTACAGGGACCCAACCACTTGGGTAAACACACTTTGGACCTTGTACTGACATACAGAGTTGAGTATGAGGAAATAACAGTCCACCCACATAACCCGGTTCTGTCTGTATTGCTTTTTTTTTTACTTTATCCCCTAATCATGTAAAGCACCTTGAATTACCTCGTTGTTGAAAGTGTGCTATACAGATAAAATTACCTTGCTGGCTGATCCTACCCACCTTTGGAAGTTAATGTAAACATTTCTTTGTCTAAAATGAACAACAGCACAATAAACAAATCACTGATTTCACTTACAGTTCAGTCACCTCGTCAGTACACCTCTGTGTACGCCTCTCTGTGACAGACGTTAAACAGTCATCATGTCTCAGTCTAAACTGGACTCTCAGAAATACAGAAACAAGCGAGAATCGAGCCCCAAATTAAAAGGCTGGCTACAGTGTTTATTGGAGATGTCACATGGGCCTACTGACTATAATGTAAGGTTGATTATATGTCAAAATTAGTGATATAAAAACATTCAAAAGGCAAAACTTTAAAACAGCTCCACCCCAACCATGTATAAAAAAAAACATTATTAAAACAATTATTACCCTCCCCTTCAGCATCTGTTACAATTACATGAATATTATATGGGTGAGGCAACATGGGGGGATACATTTAACGTTATTGAGGTGAATATCAATATTGTGATATTAATTTGAGGCCATATCGCCCAGCCCTAGCTGCAAGTCAATCACTTGATGCAATTTGCTTAGATAGAAAACATTTGGACTGATTGGACTGTGTGTGTGATTGAATTTAAATTACTTGTAAAGTGCTTTGAGATGACGTGTTGTGAATTGATGCTATATAAAGAAATTGAATTGAATTAAATAACTGTGAACTAATCAGGGACAATAACACAGGGTAAAAAAGTCTTTTCAGTAGAAAGTCTGTAGAGAAATCTAAAGAAAGCTTTTTTTAAGGTCAGGGTTTTCTGTCAGCACACAGATGTTAACTCAGGGTAGGAGTAGGGTCTGAAATTATGAACAATCTTAATGGAAATTAAAATTAGACAAATTCAATAAAATCCAAACTAAATCTTAACATTTTTGGAGGAGTGTTTTATCTGTAACTCTGTCTTGTTTCCACTGTAGAATAATCAGACGTGTAGAGTATTATCATTTTTGCTTCATCAATTCCATTTTGAACCAGATACAAAAAAGCAGTAATGACCCTTTATTTAACTTTCTCATATCAAAAACCAGGATCCAAAGTTTCTTCTATTAGTCCATAACAATATAGTCCAGGTTTAACGAGTATTTATTTTGTAATTTTCAGAGCAGATTAAAGATGCTTAGATGGTAAATATTAGGAGGTATCGACCTTTGGCCGTTTCTGGAAGCAGATGCTGCAATCAGAAGCCAACTTTAACTTTGTTGACTTTTTTTACTCCACGACTGAAGCTTCCTAAATAAACGCCTTAAAATCTTAATCTGCATCGACATCATTAAACGTTAGTATCGCCAGGTCTTTATACCTATCCGGTGTAAGAGGATCTGGGGTGTCCGGGTTAAATCCAGCAGTCTGCGCTGATCATCCATCTCTTCCTCGGACTTGAAGACTTCTTTAAACTCTGTGAATGTTTCGTCAGCAAGAGTTAACTGTTTGTTGAAGCTGGATTGCAGATATTCTTACCGCAAACACTCACACGTTCAGCCACAGATGATCAAACTCTCTAGTGACTCCATGCGGAAGGGAAGCTAACGCTGCTAGCATCACGTCTATCTTCTTGTTGCCAAACAAGTCATTACCGCCACCAACTGGTCTGGAGGTGAACCTGCATTATCATTTTAGGACGAGATCGTTTAATACAAATGTTTTAGTCTAAGATAATTAAATATTAACTGATACATTTTACTTTATGTTTTATTTCTAGATTTATGTCAGTTTTACTGAAGCTGATAATTAATTCCGCTGATGTTTTCATTTCCATTACCACTATAATGTTTTCCTACTCATAGTTAATCATTAAGTCCATCATGTTTACTGTGTACAGAGTTTGTTGACTTTGTATTTAGATGACTGGTCTGCTTTCTTTCACATTTACCTTACAGTAGTGATGTTACGATGTGTGCCGAGGCTACGAAGCGTGTGTCGAACAGTGGAGGGAGCATTTCCTCAAAGCGCGTATCGAGGCCTGCTTCATTTAGGGGAGGAGCCTAAGACGATGACGTCTGAAGCCCCGCTGCCTGGCTGTACCACGTGACTGCTTGAGGAAGTGGTTCAGAGTTTCGGGCCTGTAGTTTCTAGCTGTATTAACTGAAGCTGGGTGCTGACTCTTGATCGTTCCTCCTTGGGTCCTAAAATAATTACTTCAGTTTTGTTTCTATTCAGCTGGAGAAAATTATGGCACATACATCCATTTCTTTGGTCAATGCATTGATTTAAGGTTTGAATGCGTTCAGAGTCACCTGGTGACATTGTAATGTAAAGCCGAGTGTCATCCGCGTAGTTATGGTAGCTAATGTTATTGGTTGCTTTAATCTTGCCTAGTGGGAGAATGTAGATATTAAATAAGACGGGCCCCGGGATGGAGCCCTGGGGCTCCCCACATGTGATTTCTGTTAGTTCTGATGAAAAGTTTCCTATTGAAACATAGAAGTCCCTGTTCTTTAGGTAAGACTCAAACCAGCTCTCCAGTCGTTCCAATAAAATATCATGATCAACAATTTCAAATGCGGATGTCATTGAATACTTTGACGAGGGCAGTCTCGGTGATGTGGTGAGGACGGAAACCAGACTGAAAAACATAAAAATGGTTGATCATTGTTATGAAGCTATTTAACTGCTGAAATGCTGCTTTTTCAATAATCTTACTGATGAATGGAAGATTAGAGATGGGCCTGTAGTTCTGCGTTAACGTCTTGTCCAGATTCTTCTTCTTTAGCAGTGGTTTAATAACTGCTGTTTTTAAAGGGGCTATATGCAATTTTCTGAAATTTAAACTCACGACTGACACCATGTGGCCAAAAACGGAACTGCTCTTCCTTTCTGCTCGCTCTCGCAGCGCGTGCTAGTGCACCGGTCGCTCTCAATCTTCTATCTTTTTCGGGCACTTGTCAGGGGTTTAACTTTCTTAGTCTTATGTGGAGTTACTGTTGGTGTCAGAGTCCTTGGTCTCTTCTGTGTATTCGAACAATCCATTGAACTGCTTGCGAGTGCTGACGAGCAGTGTTGGCATAGTGATCTGAAACATTTAACATGAACGCGCTTGACGTCACATTCGCAGACAGCGCGGGAAAATCGGACCCGACAGAAAATAGAAAAAATTGGATACAGGCTTATAGGTGCACCCACTGTGAGCTGACAAGGTGTCAATATGCTCATCGGGAGATGTTTGAGTCATAAATGGACAAATAAAAAGACTATTGTTACGTTTATTTGGAGGAAAAAGTTGCATATAGCCTCTTTAAAGCCTGGGGGAAGACACCTGACAGGAGGGATGAGTTCACTATTTGAACAAGATCAGACCCAACAACAGGAAGAACTTTCTTTAGAAAGGCTGTGGGTACGATATCAAGACTGCAGGAGGAGGAGCTTAATTGGATAATTATTTTTTAAAGGCTGTTCTGGTTTAATTCATGGAATTCAGACATTTTCTGTACATTGTTGTTGATCGGGGATGGCACTGGTTGTGGGTTCGATATTGAGGTACAGATTGACCGTCTAATTGTTAGAATCTTTTCAGTGAAAAACCTGGCAAATTCATTGCAGGCCCTGGTAGAATTTAGTTCAGGGGCTACCGTCACTAAAGGATTAGTTAGTCTTTCCACTGTTGCAAATAGAGTCCGTGCATTATTAATGTTTCTGTTGATTATTTCAGAAAAGACTGATTTCCTAGCATCTTTTATAGTTAGCTGATATCTATTCAGTCTCTCTTTGTAGATCTCACAGGGAACCTGGAGTCGAGTTTTCTGCCATTTTCTCTCGGCTCGTCAACACTCTCTTTTTTCACTACGTACCAGTGGATTACTTGTCCACGAAGACTTCTTTCTACCTGAGACATCGTTCACTTTAGTTGGAGCAATGGAATCCATGATGTCTGAGATTTTCACAAGGAAATGATCTACCACCTTATTAACTGAGTTTGAGTTGGGAGATGAGAGGGATGTGGTGGAAGGGTAAATACGTTTAAAGGTTTCTACTGAACTGTTCCCTAGAAAACACTTTGTTATAGTGGTCTGTTGTGGCTGGATAATTTAGCAGAGTTGGTACTTTCAAAGAAAATACAGAAATGGTCAGATAATGCAATATTAATTACCGAGATGTTGGAAAATTTAAACCTTTGCTGATAATTAAGTCCAGAGTGTGTCCTTTATTGTGTGTTGGTTGTTTGACAGGCCAAAGTTGTGGAGAGTATCATCTAATGTTTTGCTTGTCTATCTTGGGGGTTGTCGGTATGGATGTTAAAATGTACAATATATCACTGTTAGGATTTCTTAATGTCAAAAAGGAGTGGGATAAAGGGAACTTATTTAATATCACTCCTACACTGCATGTTCTCTGTTCCCATTTATTCGTAGCCTTTAATAATATTGTATGCAAAAATGATATGTAAAATAAATTTAATACATTGTTTACATAAAGTTTCAAATTATTTTAGAATGTTTTCTGCTCGAGGTAGACCAATATTTACAGCTTCCAGGACTACTTTATATAGGTATAAGGTTCATTCATTTTTCCACGCTATATATCTCATAAAACCAATTTCTTTAAAATTGTTTTTGAAGTGTTTTATACATGGACATTGCTTCATCTCCATACTTAAACTGTCCCATAGCTTCGTTCCACACACAGAAACACAAAAGCATCTTCTGGTGTTACACACATTGACAACTTGTACTCTGTTGTATTGTATTCTATATAAATAATCCAAACAATTGAAGGTCATACAAATAGAGGTTATTATTTAATTTTTTATTTTTTTTACGTTGCCTGTTTGGCAGTGTGGAGCTCAGAATTGGTGTCTGAGTACCAAGTAGAAGCCAAACAGATTTACTTTCACAAGCGGAGCAGTATAGCTTTTGCTATAGTACTCCACTTGATATATGTGTGAAAAATCTTTATTATGAATTGCTGGGGGTTTTATTTCCTGATGTTAGGGACACGGAGACGGAAAATTAAGGGGAAGAAAGAAAGAAGATGAAGAAGAGAGGTAGGAAACAAAATGTCATGAGAGAGGGTGAGTTGAAAATACAAGAGAGGAAAGGGAACAAAGAAAACACAGGAAAACATTGAAGTCTGCCTCCATACCCACAGGACGGCAGAGAGCGGGGAAAAAACAAAACAAAACACGAAAAAGGAACATTGACAAAACAAACCTAATGTAGTGGGATGTAGATTTTGGTATACAAATCACAGCCATTTCATTGCAATCAACTGGCTTTAGGACCCAGGACAGGCAGGAAAGGGATTTATTGCCTACCTGGTTGTAGTTTCACCAAGACCCCACCAGTCTGCTTGAGGCTGTGGTGATTGCAGCAGGTGGTGTGGTGAAATTTGTTTGGAGTGGGTTCATTACTTCACCCCAGTGTTAAACAGTAGTCAGTGTGGAGAACGGGCTCATGGTATGTTAGCAAAAATGTTTGTTACAAATGCTGATTTTGTGTGTTTGTGCTTTTATTGACATGTTTATGTATTTAATACAGTTCTAGCCTGAGGCATCGGCATGTGTGGGTAATGCCTGGCAAATGATAAATTGGTATGGCCATAACACAACAAACATTTCAATGGAACAGAATGCACAGTTAAGAGGTACTATTATATTCTTTTTAATGATACAAATTGTTAGTTTTCATTTGAATGTATTCTTTTTAACATGTTGTTTATTTTGAAAGGACGGTGCTAATATAGGCTGTTGCTGTTTCTTTTCTTTTCCTCTTCTCCTTTGTTACACCCATATTAGTTTTTAGAGGATCGGGCAGTGCAATATTTTTGGGTCTCCAGTCATTTATGATGCAGGTGAATCCAGTGGAGGTCAAAATTTAGAGGACCATTTTCTTTTGTTGTATGGACAACCCTGAGTTGGTTTTGGTTTTCTTTGTGTTTGAATTGGAAGTGTGATTAAGTTATTTGGATTTAGAATATATTTGCATGTATTTTTTTGTATTTTGTTGTGGGTCCTGTGATATGTTAGTACCTCGAGGTGTGGTTTATGCCTGATCACCCCATGGTTGGCTAAGTGAAGTAAAGCTGAGCCCAAGAGTCCTTTTATAGCATTGGCCTCTACCCTCTTTTGATGTTTTAGTCCTTTTTTCTAGATCCTAGAATTTGTTAAATGAAACTATTGTATTTGCAAATCCTAGCCTTCCGTTCTGTTTATTCCGGACACTATTCTGCTACCTTGGTGGTCTCCCTTTACGGGTAAGCTAGTGTTATTTTTCAAACACTACACTAACATCGTGAACTAAGAACTACACAACCACATCACACAAGAATGGATATAAAAATACAACAACAATGTCACAGAAAAACTCATGGTACCGATTAATCAAGCTCTAGTAATGATAACCTCAGCCCAAGAATATATCTGATAACACCGGAGACCCCACATCTATGTGTGTGTGTTAGCATGCTGGTGCATATAAGGTTTCTCCATAAGAGTGTTCGATAGCTGGTGTGAGCAGGCATCAATCCGTCTCCCAGGAATCGATGCAGACATGAAGGAGATCGGAGCCAAGACGTCCAAAGGACCCCCAGAGCCCCAGGCGGACCCGGGCGGGGCCGACCGCATCCCCCAAGAGAGGAGCAAAGGAGAACCCCAGGGGAATGTCCAGCGGCTACTATGCAGGGGCCCGGGGGCAGCAGTGACAAGCCCACGGACCCCGCCGGCAACCAGCCGCGCCAGGGCGGGCCGGTCCATAGACCGGGAGAGCCGGGACGCCCCACCCCCAAGCAGAGACCCAACAAGGGACCGCCCGTTGCTGTACCCTCACTCATACACCCCATACACACTTCATGCTCCCAGGTCCAGGTACCGATGCCCCAGTAGAGCCACCAGCCCCCGGACCCAGGAGATGGACCCCGTACCTTCTAGGACGGAGACAAGCAGACCGCCAAGGGCCCCACTGTGGCGAGGCAGCCCAGGACCCCGACCAGACCACCTGTTCCTGCTCCGGACCCCAACCCCTGATGGCCGGTAGCAAACAGGGGTGTAAGAAGACCCCTAGCCTCTATCCTCCCGCTCGAGTATGGAGTTGATGCGTGTTGTAATAATGTGCATTTAAAACAGAGGGGTGGGATGTGGGGAAAGCAGCCACTCATCCCCCAACCCCGAGCCCTCAGTGTCGTTATGTGGTTTAACAGGTTATTATTACATAAATGTAGCCTGTCTACTTTGATGCTGGATTCAGTCTAGTTTAAATAAAGTCAATCAATTAGGACTCCATCTTCAGATCTCCTTTTTGAAGAGCAAATCTGCCCAGGCACATTTAGACAACCGTCTTCTCAATATTCCATTTAAATTCTATTCAAAAATATGGTGTGCCTAAAATGCAGAGACGAGACACACACAAAAAATTAAGTGTTGTCATCAGACAGACAAAAACATAACGTTATGCGCAAATTCTGGTAATTTAAAGGCTTTTTCCATTCAGATTTTTTCAACATCAAAGTTATGAAACCAATACTTGAAGTTGGTATTGTATAAATGTTAGAGCTTTCTGGAACGTAGTCACACAATGTGAGTTCATATAGTAACTTGTGAGGGTTAAAAAAAGGTTTGTTGAAACTAACAAAGTTGGTGGCTCAGGAGGTAGGAGTTCGTCCTGTACCCTGAGGTGTGGCTGGTTCAAGGGCCTCGGGGTAGCAGTGGCTACAATGTAGCTCACCAGCACAAGATAAAGTGCTCTTCAAGCACATTTACCATTATTGAATTCAGGTTTTAATACTTAAGTAAAGAACAGTGTCTGTATGAAAAGTAGGGAGTTACAGCTTCCCTCACTGATTCTACACCCTTCATCTCCCAGAATGCATCTGGCCACCCAGTAGGATCCCGGTGCTTATGGCAGGATAAAATCCATATATAAAACCAAATCTAAAATTGATCACCTATAAGAAGGATCCGTTATCCACCATCAAAACCACTTAAATGATCTTTATTAAACATTAGGACATTGTATCGAATTGATGAATTCATCACCAAGAGCAATTTACACATTTTTTGCATGTTTGCTAAATCTTCGTCTCTGTATTTACAGCCATCACCGTGCACTCTCATGGACCTGGGTTCAATTCCAGTAAAATGTGTTGACCAAACATGTTCCTCTATTGAATTTTTACATAGCAATAGTAATTAACAGTCGCTGGTGGGTGTTTTGCTGAACTATAACACCGCTTCAAAAATTGGAGAGTGAGACTAGGGTCCTTCTGACCCCACAAGAACAGCAGGAGGGAAAAACAAACTAGTTAGTTCAAAAAACCAAAAATAATATTGATTACCTATCAGAAGGATCCGTTATCTACCATCAAAACCACTTAAATCATCTTTACTAAACATTAGGACATCGTATCTAAATGATGACTTCCTCACCGAGAGCAATTTACACATTTAGTTTTTAACTGAAACCTAGTTAGACAGAAATAAGAAGACATTGAAATGAAGAGTGTGTGCCTTCAAATGATAATATTCTGTAGAATAATCAGACATGTAGAGTATTATAATTTTTGCTTCATCAGTTCCATTTTGAACCAGATACAGAAAAGCAGTAATGACCCTTTATTTAACTTTCTCATATCAATAAACCAGGTTGCAAAGATTTTTCTATTAGTTCAGAACAATATAGTCCAGGTTTAAAGAGTATTAATTTTGTAATTTTCAGATCAGAGCAGATTAAAGACGCTGAGATAGTAAATATTAGGAGGTATCGACCTGTGGCCATTTCTGGAAGCAGAGGCTGCGATCAGAAGCCAACTTTTAACTTTGTTGAGTTTTTGTCCACACGAATGAAGCTTCCTAAATAAACGCCTTAAAATCTTAATCTGCATCGACATCATTAAACGTTAGTTTCGCCAGTTCTTCATACCTATCCGGTGTAAGATGATCTGGGGTGTCCGAGTTAAATCCAGCAGTCTGCGCTGATCATCCATCTCTTCCTCGGACTTGAAGACTCTGTGAATGTTTCGTCAGCAAGAGTTAACTGCTCGTTGAAGCTGGATTGCAGATATTCTTACCGCAAACACTCACACGTTCAGCCCACAGATGATCAAACTATCGAGAGTGACTCCATGCGGAAGGGAAGCTAACCAGTGTTGCCAACTGTCTCCGACAAAGTAGCTGAAGTTGCCCCAGAAAGTCGCTAGATGTCGCCAGATGACGTCATACGCTAATTTGCATAATGATGTCATCACGTGATGACGATTGAAACAAAGGAGGAAAAAATTATATTTAGATTAGGCTTTGATCATACAGGTTAAATAATACATTATATAAACATTATTTAAATAATACATTATTTAAACAGGGGAAACATGCTACAGGGAAATGTGACTTCTGTCTTCAAGAAGAGACAGTGGAACATGTTCTATTATTTTGCCTGAAGTAAACTGTTGAGAAACCTGGTAGCCTACAAAATTGACAAGATATCAAATTGCAACTGGACATCAAAGACCTTGAAAAAAAATTAACGTTCTGAAACATACATTTGCTGAGATATCTCATGAAGTAGAAATAAATAGAGAGAATATAGATGTTTTTCTTTGTTTTTTAGTACTTTGTAAAAATAAGTAGGGCATATTTAGCATGCATTAAATGTTTCTTGCCAACCGCAATTAAACAGAAGTTTATTGCTTATGATATTTTCAGTGGGGTTTTTTTTTCACAAGTTTTAAATGTCCTACGTTTCTGAACTCACCATACATTTCGAACGTTCCTTAAATGCACCACAGGTGTGAGATGCAGCGTAATACAGACAAGCTTCTGCCTTAATTCCAGTTGAAATATCGGTTTTATATACATGCAGATTTATTTTTTTATTTTGAATTAACATTAACGCTGCTAGCATCACGTCTATCTTCTTGTTGCCAGACAAGTCATTACCGCCACCAACTGATCTGGAGGTTAATCTGCATTATCATTTTAGGACGAGATCATTTAATACAAATGTGTTAGTCTAAGATAATTAAATATTAACTGATGCATTTTCTTATGCCAGTTTTACTGAAGCAGATAATTAATTCCGCTGATGTTTTCCTTTCCTTTAACACTTTAACTTTAAGTCCATCATGTTTACTGTGTACAGTGTTTGTTGACTTTCTATTAAGATGTCTGGTCTGCTTTCTGAATGGTTTCCTTGTAAACTTACTAATGATGAACTGGAATCTGAACAAATTACTGATCTTAATGGTTCTGTGTATGAACCCACTGACAGCTGATGATATCACAAGCATTTCTCCTATGAGACTGAAAGTCCATCATCTATGCTTTTCCCTACCTTGATATTAAACTCTGATATAATCAACACATTTATCTTACAGTGAGGATGTCTGGAAGAATGCTTAGTCCTTCTGTGTTTTCTTCAGGAAAAGGGCTGCTAAAATATGCAGACCCCACACATCCTGGGTACAAATTCTTCACTACAGCACTACAGAGCTATTTTTCCAAAAATCAGCTTCCACAGAGACAGTGTCTCCCCGTCTCTCTTATGAACACAATTAACACCTTACGGCCAGAGTGAAACCTACTCTACTGCAAAACAATATAACCATTTATTCACTGTCACAACAATCCTCCTTCTTTCTAATTAAAAATAAAACTGGCTGCAAATACATGTACATTATTTGTCATTTTTTCCAGATTTCCTAAAAAAATCAATACATTTAAATTTAGCACACTGTGAGTAATGTTGTTCTGCATCTGCAAAGGGAGCCAGACTGTCTTCCCCACTGTTATGATATTTTGTCATGGGTGAAAAAAATAGTTTTGTGTCTCTTGCCTGGAAGCTTTTTTTAAATTTTTTTTTATTTTTTACAGATGTTGCTCTCATATAATGCAAATGATATTAGTACACATGACTAAGAGATTTCCACATTAACAGTGCCTAGTATTTGATATTTGAGGGAACTGGGCAGTAAATCTTGCCCGGCATCCCTGAGTTTAGCATTCCAGTGCTTATCAGCAACAGGAAACATAAACCCTTAACCAAATGCTATCATATTAAACAAAATCTAAAATTGATAACCTGTCAGAAGGTTCAGCTGCTCATCATCACAATACTTAAGTTAGCTTTATTAAACATTAGATCTCTATCTGGGAAGTCTTTTCTTATCAATGACTTCATCACTAAGCATAATTTACGCGCCCCTTTTTTTATCCGAAACTTGGCTAGATGAAAATAATGAAACATCTGCATTGATAGAATCTACTCCTCCAAATTACAATTTCTTAAGCCAGAGCAGAAAACACAGAAGAGGTGGAGGTGTAGCCACAATTTTTCACTACTCAATGAACTTTAAAAAGGTATCCCTGGGCAGATTGGATTCTTTTGAATACCTAGCCACCCAGATAACCGGGCCTAACAAAGTTCTATTTCTAAGTTTATATAAACCCCCAAACTTAACTCTAACTTCTTTAATGATTTCAATGACCTTCTTTCTGTAATATGTATCGACTATGGCCAATTAATCATTGTGGGGGATTTTAACATCAATACCGACAACCCCCAAGATAGACAAGCAAAAACATTATATGATACTCTCCACAACTTCGTCAAACAACCAACACACAATAAAGGACACAATCTGGACTTAATTATCAGCAAAGGTTTAAATATTTCCAACATCTCGGTAATTAATATTGCGTTATCTGACCATTTCTGTATTTCTTTGAAAGTACCATCTCTGCTAAATTATCCAGCCACAGTAAGACCACTATAAAAAAGCGTTTTCAGTTGAAATTTTTAAAAGTTTTTACCATTCCACCACATCCCCCTCATCTCCCAACTCAAACTCATTAAACAAGCTGGTAGATAATTTCCTTGCGAAAATCTCAGACATCATGGATTCCATTGCTCCAACTAAAGTGAAAGTAGTCTCAGGTAGAAACAAGTTTCCGTGGGGAAGTAATCCACTGGTACGTAGTGAAAAAAGGATGTGTCGACGAGCCGAGAGAAAATGGTGGAAAACTCGACTCCAGGATCCCTGTGAGATCTACAAAGACAGGCTGAATAGATATCAGTTAATTTTAAAAGATGCTAGGGAATCTTTCTTTTCTGAAATTATCAAAAGAAACATTAAAAATGCACAGACTCTATTTGCAACAGTTGAAAGAGTAACTAATCCTTTAGTGACAGTAGCCCCTGAACTAAATTCCACCAGGGCCTGCAATGAATTTGCAGCTTTTTAACTGAAAAGATTCTAACAATTAGACGGTCAATCTGTACCTCAATACCGCACCCACAACCAGTGCCATCCCCAATCAACAACAATGTAGAGAAAATGTCTGAATTCCACGAATTAAAGGAGTCATAACCTAGTATTACCTTGGATATCCACGCTCCATTATATTATGTCTTTCAGGCCCTTCTAATAAAGAAAAGTTGGAAAAAAGTGAAAAAAATAAACACAGAGCTCCTCTGACCCTTATTTCTGAAGGAATTATTGTCTCGTGAGATCTGATGCGATATTTTGGCTGTTGTGGACGGGCTTGTAATAATGCAAATGAGGGGTGCGTTGATTGGTGGCAGGAAGGAGGGGGGTTGACACCACAGGTAATGCTTCAGCATATCTAACCCATATCTACTTCTCCCGCTAGCATACAATAGCCACATTAACAGTAAGCTGCTGTTTGTTACACACAGCAGAGCAATAAAAACACAGCCTTACCGTTTCAATTGCAGGCAAGTCTCTGATTGTTGGAATTGCCCTTTTTTCCAAACGGAGCTTCGATGCCAACTTCGCCTGATATTGTCCCAAGTTCGTAAAGGATTCCGGCGTAAAACAAAAAAAGAAAAAACATTTCCATGTTGATTCTGGCAGTCAACAACAGAGCAACTCACATGTGCACTACGTTTCTGCATCTTTCACGGTTGAGTTCGTACTTCGAATCGGTGATTATTAGGTGGCGAACGAACCGGCTCTAAGAGCTAACTCTTTGAAGTGAACGATGGGAGCCGGCTCTTCATTGGGAGCCGTTTTTTTATTTTTTCATTCCCCCCTGCTTGTTTTGGTACACATCGTTTTGTGTTAATATTGGTAATAAATACACTTTAAGCAACAGAAAATCTGAGGAGCCACTTGGGAGCCGAAAAAGCCGGCTCTTTATGGTGAGCCAAGCCAAAAGAACTGGCTCTCCAAAAAGAGCTGGAATTCCCATCCTTAGAATTCAGTAATGGCAGTGCTCGACTGAATAAGAGGGGGAGAGGGGCGAGGGGGAGGGCGGGCTTCCTGCAGCATTGGTCTGCGGTGTCTATATATGGTATATCCTGCGCCGACTTGACGTCAAGTTAGGTGCTCTAATTCCAATCAACTCAACATCCCTAGAATTAGAAACAAACATGGAGAAGCAGCTTTCAGTTTCTATGCTCCTCTAATCTGGAACAAACTTCCAGATCACTGCAAAGCTGGTGAAACACTGAGTCTCTTAAATCATGGCTAAAAACCATCTGTTTAGAGCTGCCTTTGAGTAATGTTTTCAAATATCATATTGTGACAGTGTGGATTCCTGTCACTGTGTCTCCGATTGTTCATGCGCCCTGGCTATTTGGCCACAGCGATATCCTTTTGGCTGACTGGCAAGCGCGTGTGAGTTTCAGCTGGGACTCTGGGGATCAAATCCCACCCGGGCCCTCGTCGTGCACCTTGCCACAATATGTTTTGGGTGTGCTTCCTGCTTTATAATGTACTTTACGTGTCATTTGTTCTGTGTATGCTTTATGCTGTTTTTACTTTATCACCTAATCATGTAAAGCACCTTGAATTACCTTGTGGTTGAAAATGTTGGTGTATACAAATACAATTGCCTTGCCTTTATGATTGCCTGGAATTTATGATTTAATCAGTTACAGCAAGTTATCCAGATACCGAAGCAGCAGAGCAGTCCCAGGCCATGACACAGCCACCACCATGTTCGACATATTCAAAGGGACACATACCTTCAAAAAAGTCAATTTTTGCTTTGTCAGTCTAGATTATATTTTTCCATAAAATCGTTATTCAGAGTAATCTTACAAGGTTTTCTTTAATGTTAGACGAGCCTTTGTGTTATTTTTGCTGAGCAGTGGTTTTCACCTTGAAATGCTCCTCTGGTGGCCATTTTTGCCCAGACTCTCATTTTATTGTTGAATCGGGAAAACTGACTTAAGTCAAATAAGGCCCGCAGTGTTTTAGATGTTGTTCTAAGGTCTTCAACTCCTGGATGAAGCGTCGATGTGCTCTTTGAGTTTCCTTCCCAGACTGGCCAGTTTTGCAAAGGTCAATGTTTTCGCATTTGTGGAAGGCAGCTCTCTCTGAGGATCACTGGAGCCCCAAACGATCAGAAATGGGTTATTAACCCTTTCTGGACTGACAGACGTCAACCTTCTATGAAGGTAAATATGTGCCAAAATGTATGTAGTTGTAACTTGTAATGTGAATACTTGTAGAATACCATTTGAAAACTTGAGAAACATAAATCTGATGTTATATGTCAAACAATTCAGCGGAAAACAGAAAATCACACACATACACAAATTTAATTTCAAATTGTACTAAAACACCAAACATATAAGACCCTATGTGAAACAAATGCACTTTCACATTAACCTGTTCTGAATGTGAAGTGACATAAAAATATCCA